>CM042691.1:154664349-155304657 GCA_023614405.1 Avena insularis | reverse complement strand
AACGAGAAGAGAGAGGGGAACACGAAGGTGGTCTCGAACGAGCAAAGGAAGCTTGGAATCGACGGGGTGCCGAAGGTTCTGTGGGCTAGGGTTCTGGCCATGGGGGGAACGAGGAAGAGAAGAAGAAATGGGGCTCTCCTAGGGTTTCTAGTGGTGGCGGGGAGTTGTTATAGACGTCCAGGTCGGCGGCGTTGATCTTGGCGTGGGCGCGACGCAGCGGCGACCATCGAGCGACAGTGCAGAGGCCACCGAGCTGCTTGTGCTTGCGCGAGGAAGACGACCTACGTTTAGACGAGGCTAAAGCAGTATGGGGCCGTGTCTGGGCTGACTTGGGCCAAGAACGGGCCGAACGAAAGTTTGCAGGGGAGAGGAAAGAAGTGGGCTGCGAGCCCTAGGTGCTCTACTACATTTTTTTTAAAATCCTTTTCCTTTTTCTATTTTCCAAGCCTATTTTGTACTTTCTTTTGTATTTTCAAATCCTTTCCTAGTTTGAACATTCTGAAAATACCAGAACTTTATAAAATTACACAAACTACTGGGGGGCCCTTTTAGTCCATTTGGGCTCCATAGGTTTTGATGATTTTCAAAATATTCCAAAACATTTGAATGGATTTGCAAATAGAAAGAGAGGGAAAAGCTAGGGTTTTAGGGTTTGATTTAATTCTTTAATGCACAATTTAAGATATGATGCACAAAATAAACCCTAATATAAGATTAACTAAAACTGGGGTGTTACAACACCTTCACCGGGATCGGCACCAAACGCGAAAAGAAGCTTCTCGCCCGCGTCGTCACTGTCAATGTGGTGTCCCAGGTCGACGTCCCCCGCTTCCTCAACTGGTCCGAGCAGCGCATCACGTGGAGCCACGAGGACCACTCGCCACAGATCGAATATCCCGAGCGAGTCTCCCTAGCGGTCAACCCCAAAGTGGGCGACTACTGGCTCCCCAAGACATTGATGGACGGCGGGAGCTCCATCAACATACTCTACCTGGACACGTTCAGGCGGCTGCGTCTCCCGCAGTCGATGATTAAGACAACCCTCACCACCTTCCACGACATCGTCCCCGGTCGGAAGGCGTATCCGATCGGCATGACAGCGAACTTCCGCACCAAGTGGATATTCTTCGAGCTGGTAAACTTCAACAACCCCTACCACTGCATCCTGGGCGACCAGCATTCGCCAAGTTCATGGGGGCGCCGCACTACAAGTACAATGCGATGAAGCCCCCAGGGCCGTGCGGCATCAGCACCGTCCGCGGCGACCCCGACATGGCCATCGAGTGCGAGGAGAAAGGCGCCAAGCTCTCGGACGCCATCATCGCCGCGTAGGCCAACCTTGCAGAGGAGCTCGCCAGATATGCGAGCAGGGTTGACAAAGATGACCCCACCATACTCAAGAAGCCCAACATGGAGAACGGTGGCTCGACCGCGTTCGAGGCCACCACGCACACCCGCACGGTCGAGCTGGTCCCAGGCGACTCCAGCCAAACGGTCACGATTGGGACAGGCATGAGCCTTGCATAGGAAAGCACACTCATCGAGTTCCTACGTGAGAATCGCGACATCTTCACATGCAAGCCATCCGACATGCCAGTTGTCCCGAGGGAACTCGCTGAGCACAAACTCAATGCCAACCCCAAAGCGCGACCTGTCAAGTAGTCGCTGCGGCCCTTCAATGAAGTGCGTCGCCAAGCAATCGCCAAGGAGGTGCAGCGTCTACTCACTGTAGGCTTCATCCAGCCCATCAAATACTCCAAGTGGCTGGCAAACCCAGTCCTGGTCGAAAAGAAGAACGGGACCTGGAGAATGTGTATCGACTACACAAACCTCAACAGTGCCTGCCCAAAGGAGCAGTTCATCCTCCCGCGCATTGATCAGATCATCGACTCGACCGCGGGCTCGAAGTCGCTGTGCTTCCTTGATGCATACTCTGGTTACACCAGATCACAATGGCGGTCAAGGACGAGGAGTACACGACGTTCATCATGACATTTGGTTCCTTCTGCTACACTTCCATGACGTTCGGCCTTAAGAAGGCCGGAGAAACCTACCAGCGGTGCATGCAGGAGTGCCTTCTGAGCCAAATTGGCCGCAACATCCACGTCTACATCGAAGACATGGTAGTCAAGTCCAATCGCCAGAGAGATCTACTCGCCGACCTGGCCGAAACCTTCGCAAATCTACGGAGGTACAAGATCAAGCTCAACCCAGGGAAGTGAACCTTTGGTGTACCCACTGGACAGCTACTGGGGTACGTACTCTCCAAGCGAGGCATCGAGGAGAACCCCACAAAGATCGACACATTCCCCCGGCTCGGCAAACCCGAGTGCCTCCGCGACGTCCAAAAGTTGCTTGGGAGAGTCACGGATCTCAGCTGCTTCATCCCCCGGCTAATCGAGAAGGCGATGCCTCTCTACCGCCTAATGCACAAGAACCCCATGTTCCAATGGGACAAGGAGGCAGACGACGTGCTCCATGATACGTTGAAAACGTATCTATAATTTTTGATGTTCAATGTTTTTAGTATCTACTTTTCTTTGCTTTGTCTACACTTTGAGGTGTTTTTATATGTTTTTCTGGACTAACCTATTAACAAGATGCCACAGTGCCAGTTGCATGTTTTCTTCTGTTTTTGGTTCCAGAAAAGGCAGAAAATCAATATTCTCGGAATTGGATGGGACAAAAGCCAAAGTCAATATTTACTGTGGGGAACACGGAGCCAGAGTACGAGACAGAGGAGAGCCGCCAGGGGACCACACCCCCTGGCCACACGGCCAAGACTGGACCACGCCTACGGAGGGTGCGGCCGCCCTGGATGCCCCCTGCCTCGCCTCTTCGCCTATAAAGACCGCCCGATACCAAAACCCTAAGGACCCGATCAATCTTCCACGAAACCATCTATAGCCGCCGCCACCAATGTCCCTAGATCGGGGGGATCTAAAGCTCTTCCCGGCAACCTGCCAGAGGGGAGATCATCCCGGAGGCCTTCTTCTTGATCATGCCAGCCTCCGGTATGAAGTGTGAATAGTTCCACCTTGGAGTACGTGTCCATGTAGTATCTATATGCTTGTATCTCCTCCTTTGTGCTACCATGTTTAGATCTTTTGAAGTCCGTTCATGATCAAGGTCATCTATTTCTAATCATGCATGTTGTTTTTGTAGGGATCCGATGGATATTGAGATTACTATGTCAGATTGATTAATGGTTTTGTCTTTTGATTCTATCATGTCTATATTGTTTGAGATCTTGCATGCTCTCCATTTCTAGTAGCTATCTTGAACAAGTAGATGCTAGTGACTCCAAGATGGGGTATTTATGTTCGATAGTGGGTTCATGCCTCTACTTAATCTAAGGGATGTGACAGAAATCTCTAAGGTTGTAGATGTGATATTGCTACTAGGGAGAAAACAATGGTCTCTTGTTCATGGAACAAGTGGATTGTTTACCTTACACACTTTGCTTAAAGCAGTTACCGTTGCTTGAAACTTAATACTGGAGAGGGTTCAGATGATAACCTGAAGGTGTATTACTAGTCATATATGTAGTTGGATGGAGGTCTATGTATCTTGTTGTATTGCCCAATCGAATCTCACAGGATGATGAATGTTTAGTATTGCATTGTTATGCCTTGCTCAATCCTGTCAATTGCCCTGCTGTAATTTGTTTACCCAGCATGCCATGTTTGTTTATCTTAAGGAGAACACCTCTAGTGAACTATGGACCCCAGTCCAATCTTTACCATTGATACATCTTCCACTGTTACTGTTTACTTTCTGCAAGCCACTATTACCTTCCACACCATATAGTTAACCCTTTGTTTTTAGCAAACCGGTGAGATTGACAACCTCACTGTTCGTTGGGGCAAAGTATTGAGTTTGTGTTGTGCAGGTTTCCAAGTTGCTAGCAACACCTTTGAGTCGTTTCCTTCCTCCTACTAGTTCGATAACCTTGGTTTCTTACTAAGGGAAAACTTGCTGCTGTGCTCATCACACCTTCCTCTTGGGGTCTCCTAACGAAGCTCTGCAATTGACTGAGCCATCATTAAAGACTTTTCTGGCACCGTTGCCGGGGAGGCTAAGGATGGCTTCACAAGGGGAGTCCTTCACAACCTTTCTCTTTACTTTGTTTTTGTTTTTCTTAGTTTCTTTTGCTTGGTTTTGTTTGCCTCTTTTTATCAAAATCTCCAAAAAAATTGTTTAGTTTGGTTTGCTTTTCTTATCAAAAACACAAAAAAATTAGTTCCTGCTCTAGTTGTTGCTGCTGTTGGCTTGCTCCACTTTTGCCAAAATGAACTCTGCTGAGAATACTAAGTTGTGTGACTTCATGTGGGCCCCGTAAATCGACACGCGGGATGGATCTGACAGGTGGGTCCTGCTCTTATACAGTTTTTTAAGCACATACCAGTGGTATAAATCCTATGGGCTGGAGCGCTGGAGCCGGTGGACCATATCTGGCGGGCAGTCTGGATCATATGGGCTGGAAACGGTGGCCCATATCACGCGGGGTGGGAATCTACATCCTATGGGCTAGAACCGGTGGCCCATATCGGACGGGGTGGGAATCAAATAACCAAAAAAGGTTGCGCCGCGGGGACTCGAACCCACGACCTCGCGCTGGTATGTATGAGCCTAACCGCTGGGACAATGAAGTGTTGTTGTCTATGTAGAAGAACTAAATTTATATATACATTCATTTTTTCTCTAAATTATTAAAGGGCCACTCGATTCTCCACGGGACCAGGGGTCTGTTTTCCTCCAAGAGCGACGACGGTGACCAGTAGGGTTGGGGCGACGGCGGCTCCCAGCTAGGGTTCGAATCCCCACCCGCCATGGTCGATCTTGGGTTCCAGCTAGGTTCAATTTCATCCTATGTCGCCATCTCCAGCTAGGGTTCGAGTTCATCCCCTGTCGCCATCACCAGCTAGCTAGGACGCGCATCTGACGAGCATGGGTCCATCCCCTGCTGCCAGCTCTGGCAGTTCTTCCAGGGGCGTAGCTTCGTCGCATCATCGCCGTCGGCCCATCCCCTACCGCCAGCTCCCTTTCGACTATTCTCCCGCCAAGTACTACGACTGTGGAGAGATGATGCCCTAGTGGATATCTTGGAGCTATGACAATCCCTGCCGAAGATACCACAATTTCAGGATGCGCTCGGTTAGTTTGCAGCTCTATCTCTGAATTTTGATTAGTTTACCACTCTGAATTTGGTTCATCTATGAATTTTGGTTCATCTCTGAGTTTGGTTTGTCAGATTGAGGGCCGTGTTGGGTGTGACAAATTCAGTTGGGAGGACAGTGAGATGCCCAAATTTCAGAAAGATTTAATCAGGGACCTAAGAGATGCTGTGTAGGAGAAAACTGAAGCAATTGAAAGGCTTGAAAGCAATGGAGATACAATGGGGATGGTGCATGATGAACTGAAGATGCAGGGAGATGGTGCAAGTGAGAAAGAGAAGTTGAAGATGCAAGGAGATAGAGGATGCAAATTATTTATTATTTGGATCATTTCTGTAGTTTTTGTGGAATGTGTATGCCCACAAATTTAGGATCATTTGATATGTCCACAAGTGAAAACTGCCTATGTATAGCAATATCATTCGGACCATTTCTTATCTAATGTGTATGTAGCACTGTGATCTAAAGTTTGGCAGAATTTTGCTTGCATCTTTAGGCTTGAAATCTAGTAGCATTGTCTGCTTAAAATACTAAATTTGGGCAGCATTTCGACTGTATTTTGTGGACATTTTAGCTGCAATTTCACAGTGGCAAACATAAACTTCAGTACATAAACTTGAGTACATAAACTTGTGTACATAAAACTTTAGTACATAAATTTCACAGTACATAAATTGCACAGTAGTTAAATTCAGTACATAAAACTTGATAGAAACTGCCTTTGCCTATTATCAGTAGTTCACACACATAGGACGTAAACTACTCGTCATTGTCGAATCGATGCCTCTGCCTATTATCTTCATCATCGCTACAATACTGATACATTGTATGATCTGTCATGTTTCATTCATCCTCGCCATCAACTACCTCTTTCCTCTTTTTCTTTATTTTTTCTACATACGCAGCATCGAGTACCACACTCCCCCTGTCCCTTCGCAACCTGGTTTGCACATTGGCTTCTTTAGGATGCACCGAAACTTCCGGCGTGTCATCATCTTGGTATGTTAGCCTAGCACCACCACAGGGATCCTTTTCCACTTCAGTTTCTGTAACACTCCACAAATGCCTATGCTGGAATTTTTGCACAACTCGCCAACTTCCACCCAAGTCGGTATTTGGCACATAAAACACCTTTGTTGCTTGGGTTGTTAGAAGAAAAGTATCAGTCTTGTACCAAAACCTTGCAGTGTTAATGCTCTTAAAGTGTCCATCGTCTTGGAAACCTGAATTCTTCTTGCCACCAACATTGAACCAATCGTAGCGAAACAAGACAACCGACTGATGGATGCCACCGCTACAATTGTACTGCAACTTGATGATGCTTCTGAGATGACCGTAGAAGTCAATGATTGTACCCTCATGGTCTCCCTCGGCAAAAATTCCACTATTCTGCGTGTTTCCGTTCTTCTCGCGGTCAACGGTGTGGTAGCGGACACCATCGGCAACACATGCTGAATATATCCTCCCCCTCCTATCCGGTTCACAAGCCAAAGCAAAAAGATCAGCACTCACCTTCTTCTCCTTGTGCAAATTTCCAATCTAAAGAAATAAACCAAAACAGGGGTGAATAACACACACATACAAACAAAAAGAAATCATGTGCCAATTGATACAAATGCAAGATATCTCACATGTTTCTTAAACCATTTAGCAAATCCTTTTGCGAGCCATTTATCAACCTCGATCCGGCTATCTTGCTCTGTCAACTCTTTCTTGCACAGCCTGCAATGCAAACAACAATATATCACAAGCAACAAAATGGGTTCCTTCTAAGGCAAGAAAAAAGATATCGAGGGCACATGCAAGAGATGACGTACTCGATATATGGTAGCACCTCGGGGCAACTTTTGAGCACATACCAAACCATCTTATCATAGTCAGCAGCTTCGGCCTCCAAGTATTGTGACGCTCCAAGAAAGTTCACGCCATGCTCGAAAACCGAGACATCACCGCTATGCAAATCATCACTTGTCATATTTCTTCCAGGCCGGTTAAATCTGATTTCGACATCATTGAAGTACCTCGAGCAGAATGTAAAGCACTCATCAACAATATATGCCCCGGCAATCGACCCTTCGGGTCTGGCCGTGTTTCGCACAGAACGCTTACATGTAAGCAAGCTTCTTTCTATTGGGTACATCCAGTCATACTGAATAGGGCCTCTAAGCATTGCTTATTTTGGTAAATGTAAGGCCAAATGAACCATCACAGTGAAGAAAGCTGGAGGGAAAATCTTCTCTAGCTTGCAAAGGATAACCAGGATTTCTTTTTCGAGCCTTTCAAGAACATCCAATTTTAGTGTTTTGCAGCACAACTCTCAAAAGAAATTTCCAAGTTCAGCAACAGCTTCATATATATCCTTATGCATTAATCCTCGGAGTCCAGCCGGTAAAATCCTTTGGAGCAGAATGTGACAGTCATGTGTTTTCAGACATTATAGTTTGCATCCATCAAGAGACACACATTTTGCTAAGTTAGCGGCGTACCCATCAGGAAATCTCACTGATCTAATGAATTCACAGAATCTGATATTTTCTTATTTAGTCATTGTATACCATGCTTCTGGCATTTCAAATGACTCTCCACCTTCAACAGGTTGTAGGTGCAAATCTTCTCTTAATATTTAGAAATGTTCCCATCAATATTTAGAAATGTTCCAAGCAGATTGTCGCATATATTCTTCTCGATGTGCATCACAAAATGTTCCTTTGTGTTCCCATCAAGATTATGCCTTAGCTTCAAATCAGCCCAGTATGGGAGGTCCCACAAAATGGACCTCCAGCTCCAGCATTATCCATCCTCACATTTTCTTTTTTCTCAAGCTTTCCTGGTCTCACATGATTCACCTTGTCAAGTTGCTCCAGCAGCTCTTCTTTAGTGAATTCAGCCGGCTTGTCACGAGTTTCAGCCTCGCTGTTAAAGTCTTTACTTCTTTGCCAACGATGGTTGCGAGGAAGAAAGCGGCGGCTCCCAATGAAGCATATCTTATTCCTTATTTTATTCGAGCAAGGATCCTTGTCACACCTCACGCATGCTTGATAACCCGTTGTGATCCTCCTTGACAACGTGTGCGGCGCTGGGAAATCGTGGATACACCAGATGATCGCAGCATGTAGATCGAATTTGTCGGGTCTCAGGGCATCATAGGTGCGTACACATTTCCACAGCAGGAGGATCTCTTTGACAAGGGGCTCCATAAAGACGTCGAAATCCTTTCCTGGAGAATCTGGACCCGGGATCAGCAACGCCATCATGAGGTTGGACTGTTCCATACATGCCCATGGCGGCAGGTTGTACAACACCACAAACACAGGCCACATGCTATATGAGTTGCTCATGTTTCCAAAAGGATTAAAACCGTCAGTGGTGATGCCTAGTCTTATATTCCTTGCATCAGAGGCAAAACATTTATATTTCTTGTCAAAATCTTTCCATGCCTCTCCGTCAGCTGGATGGCTAAGCTCATTCTCCACGGGTTGCCTCCTTAGCTTGTGCCACTAGACCTCCTCTGATTATTCTTTCGAAATGAACATTCTTTGCAGCCTTGGAATCAATGGGAAGTGCCTCAAGACCTTCTCCGGCATCTGCCTCCTCTCATCAGCATCTTTCCACCTAGAAGCACTGCACTTTGGACAGTTGTCAAGTTTGGCAAACTCCTTCCGAAACAACACACAATTATTGGGGCACACATGTATTGAATCATAGCCAAGCCCTAATCTTCCAATAATGCTCAACGCTTCATCATAATTTCTGGGAATTGAGCTTTTGGGGTATTGCAATATCAAGATCTGGAGTATCGCGTTCAATGCAGCATTGCTTATCCGGTAGTATGATTTGGCATGAAGCAACTTCACAGTGAAGGTAAATCTAGAAAATGTACCACCATCACTAGATGGACGCTTCGCCTCCTCTATCAGCTCTACAAATATAGTCTTCCCTCCCTCACCACCTTGCGGTTCTGACTTGTACAGATCCCTAAAAAGGTCAGGAATTATATCATGTTCATACCCATCCTCTTCCTCAAAACCATGATTGACTTGTGGGTCACCTTCTCCAAAATCAACACCTTGATGATCAACATGATGTGCCTGTCCATCAGGTTGAACATGTTCAGGTTGAGGTGCATGTAAAGGTTCACCGTGATGGATCCATCTATCGTAAGTGCTTGCCATCCCATTCATTAGAAGATGAGCCTCTACATTATCTAGAGTTTGTTGCTCTCGGTTGATACAGCTGTGGCGTGGGCAAAGAACTTGAGCATCCTTCACAAAATTTCTGTGAACTAATCGCATGAACTCATCCACTCCCTTTAGATGCTCATAGGAAATCCTTCTAACTCCTTTCCTAATCCAGCTTCTGTCCATCTACATGCAAAAGACCAACAAATTGTTGCAAGTTAGCATTCACAATCAAAGCACAGACCAAAGTAGCTAGTAAATTCACAAAATAGCAGTACAATAATAGTAAATTCTGCTATTCTACTAGAAGCACAGACCAAAATATCTAGCACATTGACAGACCAAAATAGCTAGCACATTCCCAGACTAAAATAGCCAGCACATCCACATACAAGTTCTGAATCGAAGCACAAATTCTGCTAGAACCTTTACCTTGTCCACACGTGCCCCTTCTGCCGCCGCCAACCCTAGCTGGTCGCCGCCTCCGCCCTAGCCCTAGCTGGTCGCCGCCGCCCCAGCCCTAGCTTGGTCGCCGCCGTCGCCCCAGCTCTCTAGGCTCTAGCTGGTCGCCGCCACCGCCGCCCTAACCCTAGATGGTCACTGCCGTCGCCCCATCTCTCTAGGCTATAGCCGCTCGGGGGAAATTCTGCCAAGTCCGGATTCGAGTGGCTCTTCGATAAGTTAGAGAAACAATAAAATTATATATAAAAGTAGTTCTAATAATGAGACAACAACAAGTCTTTATCCTAGCGGTTCGGTGCATTTGACACAATCTTGTGGTCGTGGGTTCGAGTCCCAACCTCCGCCCCACCTTTTTTAGAGCAATATATACCAAAACTATTAGTTTATGCATATATTTCACAGTTGTATTATAAGAACTGTTATTTTGTGCATATATTTCACATGACCTGGTACTTTGTGCATATATTTCACAGTAAATATTATTGGAACAAACAGACAAATCTAAGTAGATATTTCAGCATATATATACCAAAAGATTAGGTAGCAACAGACCACCAACAGACCACTTGTGCTCAAACTAGGTAGCAAGGTACTTAAGCTCAACATGAGCTGACTAGCATAATTACAATACCACCAAAAGATCATGCAGGTTCGGTTCACAAGTCTGACCATACTAGATACTAACTTAGAAGCTCAACTAGAGCTGATTACAAGACTTCCACAACAATCAACTCCAGACGACCCCTTATAGGGTTGTGGCGGAACCGAAACATGAAGATATTTCCGACTTGCATATTGGTCGCCACCACCACTTCTTTCCAGCAGGTTTTCATCTGGGCACCTTTTCCCTTTGTTTTGCTCATGATTACTCTGACTCTAGCTTCCATACTATACTTCTTCATATAGACCTTCACTTTTGTTGGTAACTTAAGATGCTTCCTGATGTTTGCAAGGGTATACTTCCTTGAGAAGTACTGCATAGAAGTTAAATTGGTCAAGATTAGTCAAATTTGATGAATTACAGACTAGTTCACCAAAGCAAGGTAACAAAACTGTCCAGAATTTATATTATATAATTTTTTACCATTTTCCTTTGGTATCATTGGTGTGTGCTTCCTTGATAGTGCATACATAAACAGGTATAGTTGGCCTCTTCCTAGGAACTTCCTTTAGATAGCTAACTTGTGCAGAATTGAGAGCCACATGGTTTCCGTACACGAAGAACTTGTCATAGGAGCAAGAACCCAGTTTATTTGGACCTACATGTACCACCATGAAAATAAGCTACAAGAAAAATGAAAAAGAGGAAGCATGTGATGGGCTGCATGGTAAAACATGATTTACATATTACCTCGGATCGCCACAACGCGATTAGCTGCAGCTTGCCTCACAACAGCTTCCCTGGCAGCAGCTTCCCTGACACGGCGCCTAGCAGCAACTTTCCTGACACGGCGCCAAGCAACAGTGCGCTTCCTAGCTTCCATCGCAAGGACAGCTTCATCATCCGAACTGATATCGATGAGCTCGTCATTCGTGTCCATGGTCACCTAATCAAGTCCAAACAGTTATCACAAACATATACAAGGGTCACAAACATACTAAGAGTCCAGAATTAAACACAAAGATTACAAACATACAAAGTCCAAAATTAAACACAAAGCTATTGGTTAGCATACAATCAACTAACATACCAAGAGTCTATAAAGTGTACTAGTTGGTTTGCATACAATCAACCAATCAAACCGGTTATCTTTTAGTGTATATATGCTCATCAGAAGTAAAGATACATGTATGTATACATGTATATGACCAACAACCAATCAACCAATAAAAGAACATATTGCAGAAAAACTGGAGATACCAAGCTGAAGCTAAAGCAATGCTATTAGCAATTCAAATTGCAGAAAAATTAGAGATACCAAAACCCCTTTTGCTAACAGACAATATTATACTGGCAGGCTGTCAATAGCGGCAAGTTAGAAACTGAGTACATTCATTGGAATACTAGAGACACTCTTGCAAATATTCTAAAATTTGTTCAAAGAACTAATGCAAGGGTAGCTCACATCCATAGAGAATACAACAATATTGCTCATAACTGTGCACACAAGGTACACGAGTGCACCACTGCTATACCTATCTTTAGATGATTTTCAATAGATCACTCTACTGTTCATGTTATCACTTGTAACATGTGGCAGGACTTTGTAATTTATAATGAAAAATGTTGTTAAGCATTGCCGATGAAAGTAGGTGCCTACATCACCTAAATCTTTTCAAAATGAATTTACTCACCCCATATATCAATGAATTTACAGCCCACGTGCCTAAACCATGCTAAAAATGAGAATATCAGAGTTTTGACAGGTAGAATAGTAGATCAAAAATGTACAGAAGAAGAAGACTTGAAAATTTCAACCATAGAAAGCAAGTGCCAATTTTCAGAAAGATATCTCAAAACTTTTAACGCCATTTTGCATGGAAATTAGGAGATCTAAATGGTTTTTTTATTATAATGATTGATTTGTAACCGTCCAAGGCACCGTGCCTAGTCTAGCTCCGCCCCATGACTCGAGCTAACCCTAATCGATCCGAAAGGACCCCGACATCCATGCCTCGATGAACCCCAGAAATAGATCTAACAGGACCCAACTAAAGAAAGGGAGATGGGGAGGGAGAGGGGCTTAGCCGGGAGGAGAACAGAACCTGCGGAAGAAAGGGAGATGGGGAAGGAGAGGGCTTACCCGGAAAGCAGCAGCCTCGATGCAAGGGAGGCGGAGCTGCAGAGGTGTCTGTGCAGGTGAGGGGAGGGAGGCGGCGGTGTCTGTGCAGGTAAGGGGAGGAAGGCGGCGGTGTCTGTGCAAGTGAGGGGAGAGGGGCAGAGGTGTCTGTGCAGGTGAGGGGAGGGAGGGAGGCAAATGAATTTTCTGAGGAGGGAGGGAGGCGGAGGCGCGGCTTTTCGATGGAGGAGGCGGCAGAGCAGATTTTTATCCCTCCTGCCGTCCTGACTCCCGCGCGGTGTTTTGTTTTTTTGTTTCATTTTTTTATTTTCAATTTCTAGCTAGAAGAAAACTTATTTTTGAAACATTTGCAATATTTATAATAGTATATGTATTTGGATTTTTCTAGATACTAGGGTACATAAAATGACGCAGTGCAAATGTTTCACATCTTTCCCGTAGCCGCTTTACAAAAATGAGTCGGCCGGTGCCAATTCGCAAGGTAGTGTTTTCACAAAAAATACATTTCATGATGCTTATTAGAAATGATAAATGTGGTATAATAAAGTTGGAAATTGCATCTATGTAACTCCCATAACACTTGTACATGTGGTAGAGCCTTGGCAGTAGTTCGGCGCTCCGGCGGTCGTTTTCCAGGCAAACGAAACCCTAGTATGAAAATGAAAACTTCCTCCGACAATATGGTTACATTATCATAAAATATGCCAACTTGAAATCCATGAAACTTCGTACATGATAACTCATTAATTTCTGAAAACACTAGGGCACATAAAATATTTGGTGTATTTCAAGTTTGTTATTTTTCATGCATGGAAGGGCACATAAAATGACACAACGCGTGAAGGTGAAACCGGGTTGGATCACAACTTGTGCCCAAACATGGTTTGAAATTATACTATAACCCAACCAAGCACAAACCAAGAGAAAAATCCACCGGGCTACCCCTTTCATAAGAATATCTAGGGGGTAGACGATCCAGGCACATAAATCAGGGTTTTGTAGCTAGGAAGAAGCTCTTCGGAGCATCGGAATACATCCAAATCCTTGCAATGGACGACCCTAGCATGTGTATGAAAGTGTGGTGGAATGCTGAAATGTACAAAACCTGGTACCCAAGTGTCACCCCCTTCGTAGACATGCGCTATCACCTAAACACGAAGATACTGTAATTTAACTATTAGGGGGGCGGGAGCTCCCTGTTTCAGTGAAATCGGGTTGGATCATGTCACAAATTGTGCCCAAACATGGTTTGGAATTATCATATAACCCAACCAAGCACAAACCTCGAGAAAAATTTACCGGCCTACCCCTCTCATAAGAACATCTAGGGGGGTAGACGATCCGGGCCTCATGGATCAGGGTTTTGCAGGGAAGGAGCTATTCGAGACATCGGAATACCTCCAAACCTTGCAATGGACCCTAGCATGTGTATTAAAGTGTGGTGGAATGCTGAAATGTCCAAAACATGGTTCCCAAGTGTGACCCGTACGCACACATGCGATGTCACCTAAAAACGAAGGTGTTCTAAAAATTTAATTATTAGGGGGTCGAGAACTCCCCATTTCGGTGAAACCAGGTTAGATCTTGTCACAACTTATGCCCAATCATGGTTTGGAATTATCCTATAACACAACAAAGCACAAACCAAGAGAAAAATCCCCCGGGCTACCCCTTTCATAAGAATATGTAGGGGGTAGACGATTCTGGGCCCACAGATCAGGGTTTCATAGGAAGAAGCGCCTCGGAGCATCGGAATACCTCCAATCCCATGCAATGGACCCTAGCATGTGTATTAAAGTGTGGTGGAATGCTGAAATGTCCAAAACATGGTGCCCAAGTGTCACCCTCTTTGCAGACATGCACTATCACCGAAAAAACGAAGATATCCTGGAATTTAATTGGCCGGGAACTCCCTATTTTAGTGAAACCGGGTTGAATCATGTCACAAATTGTGCACAAACATGATTTGGAATTATCATATAACCCAACCAAGCACAAACCAAGAGAAAAATCCACCGGGCTACCCCTTTCATAAGAATATCTAGGGGGTAGACGATCCAGGCACATAAATCAGGGTTTTGTAGCTAGGAAGAAGCTCTTCGGAGCATCGGAATACATCCAAATCCTTGCAATGGACGACCCTAGCATGTGTATGAAAGTGTGGTGGAATGCTGAAATGTACAAAACATGGTTCCCAAGTGTGACCTGTTCCCAGACATGCGATTCACCTAAAAACGAAGGTGTTCTGGAAATTTAATTATTAGGGGGTCGAGAACTCCCCATTTCGGTCAAACCAGGTTAGATCTTGTCACAACTTATGCCCAAACATGGTTTGAATTACCCTATAACCCAACCAAGCACAAACCAAGAGAAAAATCCACCAGGCTACCCCTTTCATAAGAACATCAAGGGGGTAGACGATTCTGGTCCATATAGATCAGGGTTTCATAGGAAGAAGCGACTAGGAGCATCGGAATACCTCCAAACCCATGAAATGGACCCTAGCATGTGTATTAAAGTGTGGTGGAATGCTGAAATGTCCAAAACACGGTGCCCAAGTGTAACCCGCTTCGTAGGCATGCATTATCACCAAAAAAACTAAGTTTCTAGAATTTAACTGGTTGGGAACTCCCCGTTTCGGTGAAACCGGGTTGGATCATGTCACAACTTGTGCCCAAACATGGTTTGGAATTATCATATAACCCAACCAAGCACAAACCAAGAGAAAAATCTACCGGGCTACCCCTTTCATAAGAACATCTACGGGGGGTAGACGATCCAGGCCCCATGGATCAGGGTTTTGTAGGGAAGAAGCTCTTCGAGACATCGGAATACCTCCAAACCTTGCAATAGACCCTAGCATGTGCATTGAAGTGTGGTGGAATGCTGAAATATCCAAAACATGGTTCCCAAGTGTGACCCGTTCGCACACATGCAATGTCACCTAAAAACGAAGGTGTTCTAGAAATTTAATTATTAGGGGGTCGAGAACTCCCCATTTCGGTGAAACCAGGTTAGATCTTGTCACAACTTATGCAGAAACATGGTTTGGAATTATCCTATAACCCAACCAAGCACAAACCAAGAGAAAAATCCACCGGGCTACCCCTTTCATAAGAACATCTAGGGGGGGTAGACGATTCTGGGCCCACAGATCAGGGTTTCATAGGAAGAAGCGCCTCAGAGCATCAGAATACCTCCAAACCCATGCAATGGACCATAAAATGTGTATTAAAGTGTGGTGGAATGCTGAAATGTCCAAAACATGGTGCCCAAGTGTCACCTCTTTGCAGACATGCACTATCACCTAAAAACAAAGATCCTGGAATTTAATTGGCCGGGAACTCCCCGTTTCGGTGAAACTGGGTTGGATCATGTCACAACTTGTGCCCAAACATGGTTTGGAATTATCATATAACCCAAACAAGAACACACCAAAAGAAAAATCCACCGGGCTACCCCTTTCATAAGAACATCTATGGGGATAGACGATCCAGGCTCACGGATCAGGGTTTTGTAGGGAAGAAGCGCCTCGGAGAATCGGAATACCTCCAAACCCATGCAATGGACCCTATCATGTGTATTAAAGTGTGGTGGAATGCTGAAATGTCCAAAACATGGTGCCCAAGTGTAACCCGCTTCGTAGGCATGCACTATCACCGAAAAAACGAAAATCCTGGAATTTACTTGGTTGGGAACTCCCTATTTCGGTGAAACCGGGTTGGATCATGTCACAACTTGTGCCCAAACATGGTTTGTAATTATCATATAACCCAACCAAGCACAAACCAAGATAAAAATCCACCGGACTACCCCTTTCATAAGAACATCTAGGGGGGGTAGACGATCTAGGCCCATGGATCAGGGTTTTGTAGGGAAGAAGCTCTTCAAGACATCGGAATACCTCCAAACCTTGCAATACACCCTAGGATGTGTATTAAAGTGTGGTAAAATGCTGAAATGTCCAAAACATGGTTCCCAAGTGTGACCCGTTCGCAGACATGCGATGTTACCTAAAAACGAAGGTGTTCTCGAAATTTAATTATTAGGGGGTCGTGAACTCCCCATTTCGGTGAAACCGGGTTAGATCTTGTACAACTTATGCCCAAACATGGTTTGGAATTATCCTATAACCCAAACCAAGCACAGACTGTAACACCCCGAATATCTAACCTATCTAGCAATGCTACACAGACTTTAAAAACATTTTAAAACGAGAACAAAACTATAAATTTCATCAGAGTCTCCGTTGTTTATGGTGATATCCACGAAAATATAATAAGCATAAACTGCCAATATTATACATACACACAACTACCAGGTCAGCAAGACAAAGATAAATCTCATAATAACCAGATAGCCTCAAATCAACTAGCTTGGTAGGTACAACAGAAAAGCCAAACCTCATAGTAAACAGTAAGTTAAAAGCTGGCTTGAGCATGTTCAATTAATTTATGTATAAAGTGGTGTAATGTGTGAAAGTTGTGTGCCAAAACATGTAGATGTGCTACCCTTGTGCCATGCATGTCGTCCTCAATGATACCTAAAAACATAGATGCCACAAGGGTGAGTACAAAGTACTCAACAAGTACATGAAGGAATAATAAGCATTGCATAAAACATAACACCAACAATTATCTTATAACACTACTCATGTCATGATAATGATCCTGTATGCCTACATGTTCCTTGCTTTCAGTTTTCTTTTGCATATACCGGTATTGCTTGAGTGGACACCCGTCGGCATCCCACTCACTCCAACTTGTGGAGGTTGCCGACAATGTGGGACTCATCCCAACATCGACGGTCTCAAGGTGACTACCTCAGTAGGTCACAACACTGTGCATTATCTTTAACATGGTATGCAAAATGCACGCGCAACAGTATCCTTTGATGTAATCTCTATGTCTCCCACATATAAACAATAACCAAGCACTTGAATAAATAACATGTGCCATAAAATAAAAGTTAAGTGAAGGGAATCATGCAAGTATTATCCCACTATGGACTTGCCTCAACCGCGGGGCACAAACTGTGAATTTTGGGATTTCGAATTGGAAGTACCAACATCTCTTATTGAAACATATATCACTCAATACACATAATCCCTTCAAAAACATACAAGCGAAAATATATTATCGATCATATGTGCAAAAGACTCCATCATTAACCTTAAATGATAAAAACTTAGAACAGAGCCTAAATAGTACAAATGGTCCAACTGAACCAGAAAGAACTAGCTTCCGGTATGACGAGCTAATACCATTTTATTTTAACTTTAAAAGATGTTATGCGGCTGACTCGTTGGCAACAGATAAGCTAACTTGGTACATCCGAATTAAGTGTATCATCGTTTGCCCCAACTAAGCAAGGAATAAAAGGATAAATTTTCCTATGAACTTGAGAGCAATGCATTGACTCTTGTATATATAACCAAAAGGCTGAAAATATCAAGGTAGAGTGCAGCTACCAGCTAAAATATATTGGTACATAGCACCACCAAATACTGGGTTCTATTTAAACAGGTTCAAGTGCTAATTGTTCAACGATGGTTCCTCCAGCGATCAATGGGATTCAATGGGGAGAATCCACTACAAAGCAGGGTGCGGGTACTATTCCTTCATACGTTAGAAAGTCAAAAATTCTGGAAACAGAACACTTCAGACCCTTAATTGTCACACATGGTCGATGTTGAATCTCTAATCAAACTGTAGATTTATAAGGTTTCGAAAACTAAGTTTTTTCAACTTCGGCTATACTCACTAATCAAATAGTCCATATACAATGAGAGGGACAAACATCAGGAACTAACCAAGAGGGAGCAGTTGGGTATCTGTCTAGCGACATCAGCGACGTTCGTTGGAGATCAGCATCTCAGTCTCTCAACCTCACAACCTCACAGCTGCGACCCACCACGGCCTGATAGCGGCAACATCCACGATCTAGCGGACGCACTGGCGGCGGCCTCGCAGCGACGGCAACAAGACTTGGGCGAATTGGATAGCTAGGGCATGGGTGTGACGGCGACTCTTCCTAATGCCCTCAAATGGACCGTGTTCTCGATAGCCCGAACCGACCAGACTGCAAGAAGCCCAACCCAGCCCAATTATTCCTCTCCTCTCGTGCTTTCATCTTAGGTAGAAGCGGACATGTACTGTACTAATAACACCACATAGATCAAATGGTATGACAATTTTGTTTCCCACCATATGTTTAGAGTTCAAGACTTGGCACTCACACTAATTTTTTTCTTTTTTTTTCATTCATTCTTCTGTCTCTTGCACACTAATTTCTTATTAGCGATCATACTTAAATAGCATCATGGTATTATTATTTTTTTATAAAAATTAAATAAGCACAAATGATTAGCATCAAAATATGGGGTATTACATCCTCACCCCCTTAAACAGAATTCGACCCTGAATTCTTCCCTTATTTACTATTTGCAAAACTAAACAAAATATGTTAAAACATAATCATATATCACATACCAGTCATGAGCGTCTTCGCGTGTTTCTCGCCCATGAGGGACTCGAGCTCCCAAGTCACATCACGCGCAGCCTGTTGCGACCATGGAACGAACCTTCCCTACTATAGCATCCTATGACTCATCACTCTCCCCAAACCCTTCCAATAAATTCACGAGACAAATATCGAAGGTTAAATCATGTTCAATCATAATTGACTCCATGGTAATATTTTATTTTGGATCACAAAAATTCTTTTCCAACAGAGACATTGAACACACAAAACAAACCTTTCATCGTCTCGGCAATTCAAGTACACACATTGCATAGCTTTCATCGACTCGGCAACTCAAATCGATAGGCTAGCTTCCCCACTCGCGACCCTATCAAGAAATGTCCAATATTTTGTGGGCAAAACTTTCCCTTGATATTAAACTTTATTTAACCCTTTGTGGTGACACACTCAAGAGTACATCCTCAACTACTTAAAACTCCATATATGGCCGCTTGGAATCAACATAACTCTTTTGTGTGCTTTGTGCTTCTAAAGTTGTGTTGTTTATCACTTTAGTAGTTTGTAGAATCCAATCTGATCCCAACACTACCATCCCACCCAGGGCAGTCAGTGGAGATCTGTACTTTCTTTTCCGTCCAAACCCTTGTAAGGTGACATTTGTTTGGTAGCCTAATTGTTGTTATTATATGAAAACTTCAGAAGTGGCAACTGATCTTCACGACTCCCTTGCCAAGATAAGAAACTACACTTCAACATATCTTTTCGAGTTTGCATCGTATGCCCTAACGGGCAATGTCGTACTAAGTCTCTACCGCGAACCAAGCACTCTGCAAGCTCTCCAAGAATTTTGATACAAACTTGGCACCACCCCAATAGGAAGTAATTGTTTAGAACCCCATACAACCTTAGTATCTCACGAAGATATGTTTTTCCAAGTCACTTCCAAAGTAGGTGGTGTGGATAGTAAAAAATTGGCTAAGCTGACCAATGACCATCTAGTTGCATCCTTTGAGGCAGGACAACAACAAACTATACAGTACTAGAACCCCCAAGAATTGCAAGAATCATGCTAGCATCTTATGCTAAGTCTTTATTCGCTGAAAAACCCTAGAAGGGGACACATGGTAGGCCAACAGAACTTTCATTATTTTTCACCAATAAATTAAAAATTTCAGGTCTTGAAACATCTTTGACTCTCCGGGATGAACGACGTATGGTATCCGATGTCCCATCCTCAGTATGTAGGACGTGTCTCCCTCAAAATGTCATACTTCACTCGAGACTTCTGTGGCACATAAATAAGGGCACTAATAGAAACATTCTAGATTCCGTCTATAGTAAACTTTAGAGTTCTTCCTTTCCAGAATGTGCTCTTGTAATTGATGTAACAGTCCATCATCATCTTGCACCTCTCTCTATATCTAGAATGGTTGGCTGAAAGATGAATTGTGTCATTTATCAAATCTAGCCACTGTATTTGCCCCAATTTGATTTCCTATGTGAAGAGAAAATTGAAATTCTTATGATGAATGAAAACATCACAAGATACCCATAAAGTGAATGCATCCATATGTTGAGTGCAAGATCACAATTGCCAACTCTATATCATGAGCAGGATAGTACTATTCATGCGTTTTGAATTTCCTAGAAGTTTAAGCAATGATCTTCCCACTGTGCATGAGCGCACACATGACTTAAAAAAGGAATTTTCGAAAAGCCAATTTTGTTTATCTTGCATAAAATTTATTATTTGACGCTCTTATTGTCTTTTAGTATACGAGGATATCACAAAATAATACTTCTATAAAGTTATCAAGGAACCTATGTAGCATATTATTTATCACTTCCATAAAGACAATAAGGACATTGGTTAGTACAATAAACATAACTTAATGTTTATGATGCCCAACTAGAGAAATCACTATTTTTAATATCGAGTTCCAGCCCACGAGTTTGATTATAGCCAAACCAGATATCCATCTTGGAGGACAAGACTCCATTGAATTGATAAAAAGAATTCCTCTATGTAGGGCAATGGATGATGGTTACCACACAAGAGCTTGGTGATCCACACGCTTCCCCCTACTACCATCTCTATTAGTTGTAACAAAAATAGGAGTCCACTAAGTGAGACACTGTCGATGAAACCTTTGGATAACATCTCATCAAACTTCGTTAATTCTTCTTGGAATTGTCATAAAAACAATAAGGGAGATAGATAGCTTGAGTTACCATAATAAGATCAATATAAAACTCAATGTGCCGCACTTGAAGAACTTGGAATCAAGCATGGTATCTTGGTCACAGACAACCGTCTTATCCTTGGTAAATCATGAATCCTTGATGTTACAAGACCATAACTAGCGAACTCCAAAACCTATCAAAAAAAATCTCATGGTGGTATAGAAGGGGGTATTTATGGAAGTTACCATAAAACAATAAAGGTTTATCCTCACCTCATCTCCGACGCTTGGCAGCGGTTACCTCTATTACATGTGGAACATCATACCTAGGGTTATGGCTGATACAATGTCATCTCTTGACTAACTAAAGGAAAAGGTACACGGTGATTCACCACTCTAGCGTATAGGAGTGAATAATAAGGGTAATTGATATGGGGGCCAATCCATCCCTCACCCAAATTATTGACTATATAAACTGGAATGATGAATTGTGTAACACTAACACTTAGTAATCCTCACTTACATGCAAACAGATGTCATGGGCATGAACCAAGGTCGGCCCCCATCTATCGTTCTTGTATAGCCACTAACAAAATCCAACATATAGATTTTTCAACAACACTTAAGATTTTGTTTACTAGAGAGAATTTTAAAAGAACACAAGATCACTTCATGGATTAGCGACTTGAGTTAGAAAACTAACACTTAGATAAGATATAGGAAGGATAAGCTTCTCACCTTGACTAGCAACCAAGGAAAAGGCTTTTAGAAACAGAACATTATTTTTAAAGCACATCTAGGTTGCCTCCAAGTAGAATAGCGCATTCACCATTGTTTATACTCTTAGGCGGAGGAACGGGTACTAACAAATGTCAAATAAGAATACAACATACAGAGAATAAGACAAATAGAAGGTGTTAATACCGGAAGACTAATGTTCGTGATGAAATTTTAAGTACATGATTAACAATACTTCATGATCCTTAAAACAATAAATTTATATTGATATTCTAGTACTAGATGATGACCCTTTGGCAAAGACAGTGATGCACTCAAAAGGATAGGTGACTGGGAATACAGAAGACATGTGAAACTTGTGGTTTAGCAAACTTTGGTAGAGAAGAGTGCTTCTCATACCGATTTAGATCTAGATAAGTCGTATCATTATATTATATACTCCACTATTACTCTACTAGGTCAATCTAGCGTTACTTGTAAACCACTCATCTTATCTACTACATCTTCAATATTAGCAAACTATTCTCTCAAATTCCATAGATATCGGATCTTTAAACAATCTAGGCAAACAAAACTTTAGTCTTCCGTGTTAATATTATATTAACTCAAAACTTTCATGCCAAAACTCTTCAACTATACACTCGTGATTCTAATGAAGTAACATAAATATCTAAACATATCATTCTGATACCTTTATCCTGATATTCCTACATTATTAAACTAGCATAGAAGATTAACTACTTCCTTTCAGTATTGAATTAATCAACCATGGAGATTATTTTCTTCTCTCTCGTCAACTACCAACACAATGACAATGGTAACTAAAGCAAGGCTTTCAAGCCTCTCGTAGCAATACAATTTCCAACATGTTCAACAACACATAAGGATAATAGAGATCAATAGTAAAATATAGCTAGCCAAACCGTAAATGCAATGCATGACCAAAACCCATCCTATTGTGCACCAGTGTGTCATGTTTTAAGTTGTTAGAATTTTGGATCAAGTGATTAGTTGTATGGCTAAGTAAAGAATGGGTTGTTAAAGACCTTTTATAAAATATCATAATTACTATTAACCTATTCAAGAGACCTAAAGCCTAGGCTCTGATACCAACTGTAACATCCCGGTTATCTACCCTATCTCGCAATGCTACACAGAATTTAAAAACATTTTAAAACCAGAACAAAACTATAAATTTCATCAGAGTCTCCGTTGTTTATGGTGATATCCACGAAAATATAATAAGCATAAACTGCCAATATTATACATACACACAACTACCAGGTCAGCAAGACAAAGCTAAATCTCATAATAACCAGATAGCATCAAATCAACTAGCTTGGCAGGTACAACAGAACAACCAAACCTCATTGTAAACAGTAAGTTAAAAGACGGCTTGAGCATGTTCAATTAATTTATGTATAAAGTGGTGTAATGTGTGAAAGTTGTGTGCCGAAACATGTAGATGAGCTACCCTTTTCCCATGCATGTCATCCTCAATGATACCTAAAAACATAGATGCCACAAGGGTGAGTACAAATTACTCAACAAGTACATAAAGGAATAATAAGCATTGCATAAAACATAACACCAACAATTATCTTATAACACTAGTCATGTCATGATAATGAACCTATATGCCTACATGTTCCTTGCTTTCACTTTTCTTTTGCATATACCGGTATTGCTTGAGTGGACACCCGTCGGCATCCCACTCACTCCAACTTGTGGAGGTTGCCGATAATGTGGGACTCATCCCAACATCGACGGTCTCAAGGTGACCACCTCAGTAGGTCACAACACTATGCATTATCTTTAACATGGTATGCAAAATGCACGCGCAACGGTATCCTTTGATGTAATCTCTATGTCTCCCACATATAAACAATAACCAAGCACTTGAATAAATAACATGTACCAGAAAATAAAAGTTAAGTGAAGGGAATCATGCAAGTATTATCCCACTATGGACTTGCCTCAACCGCGGGGCACAAACTGTGAATTTTGGGATTCCGAACCGGAAGTACCAACACCTGTTATTGAAACATATATCACTCAATACACATAATCCCTTCAAAAACATACAAGCGAAAATATATTATCGCCCATATGTGCAAAAGACTCCATCATTAACCTTAAATGTTAAAAACTTAGAACAGAGCCTAAATAGTACAAATGGTCCAACTGAACCAGAAAGAACTAGCTTCCGGTTATGACCAGGCTAATACCATTTTATTTTAACTTTAAAAGATGTTATGCGGCTGACTCGTTGGCAACAGATAAGCTAACTTGGTACATCCCAATTAAGTGTATCATCGTTTGCCCCCAACGAAGAAAGGAATAAAAGGATAAATTTTCCTATGAACTTGAGAGCAATGCATTGACTCTCGTATATATAACCAAAAGGCTGAAAAAATCAAGTTAGAGTGCAGCTACCAGCTACAATATATTGGTACGTAGCACCACCAAATACTGGGTTCTATTTAAACAGGTTCAAGTGCTAATTGTTCAACGATGGTTCCTCCAGCGATCAATGGGATTCAATGGGAAGAATCCACTACAAAGCAGGGTGCGGGTACTATTCCTTCATACGTTAGAAAGTCAAAAATTCTGAAACAGAACACTTCGGACCCTCAATTGTCACACATGGTCGATGCTGAATCTCTAATCAAACTGTAGATTTATAAGATTTGGAAAACTACTTCTTTTCAACTTCGGCTATACTAACTAATCAAATAGTCCATATAAAATGAGAGGGACAAACATCAGGAACTAACCAAGAGGGAGCAGTTGGGTATCTGTCTAGCGACAGCAGCGACGTTCGTTGGAGAGCAGCATCTCAGCCTCTCAACCTCACAGCCTCACAGCTGCGACCCACCACGGCCTGACAGCGGCGACATCCACGATCTAGCGGACGCACTTGCGGCGGCCTCGCAGCGACGACAACAAGACTTGGGCAAATTGGATAGCTAGGGCATGGGTGTGACGGCGACTCTTCCTAAAGCCCTCAAATGGACCGTCTTCTTGACAGCCCGAACCGACCAGACTGCAAGAAGCCCAACCCAGCCCAACTATTCCTCTCCTCTCGTGCTTTCATCTTAGAAAGAAGAGGACATGTAATGTACTAATAATACCACATAGATCAAATGGTACGACAATTTTGTTTCCCACCATAGGTTTAGAGTTCAAGACTTGGCACTCACACTAATTTTTTTCTTTTTTTTCATTCATTCTTCTATCTCTTGCATCCTAATTTCTTATTAGCGATCATACTTAAATAGCATCATGGTATTATTATTTTTTATAAAAATTAAATAAGCACAAATGATTAGCATCAAAATATGGGGTATTACACAGACCAAGAGAAAAATCAACCGGGCTACCTGTTTCATAAGAACATCTAGGGGTGTAGATGATTCTGGGGCCACAGATCAGGGTTTCATAGGAAGAAGCGCCTCGGAACATCAAAATACCTCCAAACCCATGCAATGGACCCTAGCATGTATATTAAAGTGTGGTGGAATGCTGAAATGTCCAAAACATGGTGCCCAAGTGTCACCCTCTTTGCAGACATGCACTATCACCTAAAAACGAAGATCATGGAATTTAATTGGCTGGGAACTCCCCGTTTCGGTGAAACCGGGTTGGATCATGTCACAACTTGTGCCCAAACATGGTTTGGAATTATCAGATAACCCAACCAAGCACAAACCAAGAGAAAAATCCACCGGGCTACCCCTTTCATGAGAACATCTAGGGGTAGATGTGACACCCCCAGGACTAGGGCTAAACAAATCCGAGACCTCCGTCTGATATAAGCTTAACCTTGAGATCGAGAATATCCAGTGAAGAATCGGTAACACGACAGTGATCCTACAACACGAAATTTATTACAGCAAGCTCATATTTGAGCAGAGAACCAAATTATTTCAAGCAGAGGTCACTAACTATAAACACCAAACAACGGAAGGCAAATTATGCTATTAAGTATAGCAAAATTAACAAATGGCCTAAGAGGCCTGAAGCATAACGATAACGTCCCAGCCCATAGATTCCAAGCTGCCGGCCGGGAACCAAACTGGTCTTCAGGGAACACTTACTCTGCCAAAAGTATCAACAAAGCAAGGGTGAGTACAAGGTGTATTCCGCAAGACTTATGGCTGGTGGAGTTGTTTTGCATAAAGCTATCTTTGTTTATAAAACAAGAGAGAGAGAAGGAGGAGACGTCGAGGTGCTGCACGTGTGCATCTCACGGAGGCACCGCCACTTGTGGTGCTAGATCGGATCGGATCGGATCGCGAGTACGACTACATCACCCACGTTCCGACGAACGTTCCTCTGTGCGAATCTTCAAGGGTATGAAGATCTAATCCAATCTCTCTCGTTGTTTGCATCTCCTAGATTAGATCTTGGCTTTCCCTCTGTTCGCATCCGTAGAAAATTTTAATTTACTATGCCACGAAACCCTTCATCAGGGCTAAAAAAATCCCAGACCTCCGTCTGACATAAGCTTAACCTTGAGATCGAGAATATCAAGTCAAGAATCGGTAACACGGTACTGACCCTACGACACAAAATTTATTACAGCAAGCTCATATCTGAGTAGAGAACTAAATTATTACAAGCAGAGATCACTGAGCACAAACACCAAACAACGGAAGGCAAATTATGCTATTAAGTATAGCAAACTTAACAAATGGCCTAAGAGTCCTAAAGAATAACGATGACGTCCTAGCCCATAGATTCCAGGCTGCCGACCGGGAACCGCAAGCTACCCGTCGATGTCGATGTAGTACCAAACTGATCTTCAGGGAACACTTACTCTACCAAAAGTATCAAGAAAGCAAGCGTGAGTACAGGGTGTACTCCGCAAGACTTATGGCTGGTGGAGTTGTTTTGCATAAAGCCATATTTGTTTATAAAACAAGAGAGAGAGAAGAAGCTCGTCAACAGAATATTTTAAAAGGGGTTAAGAGAGCGACATCTCCAAAGTATTGATCATCATCTTCTGATATCCACCAAATCATCATCATCTGAACTAGGATCACCCCCTCGTACCCATGAGGAAGCATCCTTAAGCACACGTTGATCTGCCAAGTTTTACGATTAGGTTCATGTTCTCTATGATCTTGGTCCGGTCGCCAAGTCGTTCATAACCATGAACACGGCTTTTCGAAAATATTATTACCCTGCAGGGGTGTACAACTTTACCCACACATACTAACCTTCTCTTAATGCCACATGATTAGACCTCTTCCTTAGAAGGCCGGCAGAGGGTGGTTAGACACGACCTTTACCTTGCTTTTGCTGAGACCATGAGTCACGCAATAATTATTGTTCCGCCATAACGGGTCAAATCCCGAAGACGGTACTTAAATATGTGAGGCAAGGTTGGTTTACCAGGGGCGCTATCTACCCCAAGCACCCCGGTCCACGCTTCCCTACCTGTTATGAATGCACCTCCTTCACCCCCTCTTTCGAAAACGTTTTCAATGTGTATGTCAAATGGAATGCCCGAACTATGTGACTAATCGAATATACTAGGCAAGTTAGTTTCTCATGTGGTTGTCCAGGCCCCGTGTGGTTGTCCGCTCGTCTTGGTTCCAAAGGCAAGAACTCAGGTCCTAGTGGTGGCGAGCATGAGACTAGAAAAACCACATCCCACCGTGGCCTCCCATACAAGCCTTAGCATGTTTAACTCATATCACTGATCTCATCTCATCATGTTCTCCTGTCATACTAGATTCTCTGCATCTAATACATCATCTGGATGAACCAGCACTGACAGCTATGCATGGCTAAGCAGGACACATATATAAGCTCTAGCAGTGCACACAAGCCAAACCTAGTTATGCTAGGAGCAGTGGATCAGGTAATATAAGCTCAAAGGGAGTAATGCAATAGATAGGATACTTTATCTATCGTTAAAAGACCACAATAGAATCGTATGCATCATGACAGGAATTAGAATGCTTTCAAAATCATAGGATTATATCATGGTGGGGCTAGGCTTGCCTTTGCCAGTTGATGACAGATAAGCAGGTCTTCAGGAGCCTTGAACTTGACTTGGTTACAATTGGTCAAGTATTGTTCGTCGATCTTCGACGGTGTTGACCTCGCGATTCGATCTTGATCTCGATATCGTATTCTACCGGGAAGAACCAAATATCGAAAAGAAAGGGGAAACAATCAACACATGGCATTGATGCAATGCTCAAGCAATGATGATGATATGACAAGTTAAATTGTATTGGAAAGTAACCCTAAAACATGCTCAACAACTTAATCGGGGTTCCGAGGGGTGCAAACCCTAACTCGGAGAAACTCTGGAATCATATGAGAGGGGTTACTAGGTTCTTCTGATAAACTTGTCATTTAAGTTGTTGAACAATGCATGATTATAGCTTAAAGAGTTAGCTCTCATTTTTCTGAACAATTTGATATATTACACACATTTTTATGACTTATAAAGAATTAGATATTGATTTTACACGATTAAAATCATTTTCTGGAATTATTAAACCATATTAAATAATTTATTGCGCAAGGCTGACATCAGTACACGCCCTAAACCTTTTTACACATAGGGTTGGGCTAGCCCCAGACACAGACAGGTGGGGCCCGAGGTGGTTTGACCAGGAGCTGACCCGCGGCTGGCGTCACGGTGACGTCAGCCTGACGTCACCCGACGGTGAACTCCCAGGCGACGCACGGGGGAGGCAAAGGAGCGCGCGCGAGGCTGTGACACCTAGTGTACTAGAACGAGATCACCGTGATAGACCTAACCCTGGTGGCGCCGCCTCGTTTTGGTAGCCGGAGCGGAGGCACAGACGGCGTCTGGTGGCAGAGCGCGGGGAGCTGCAGCGGCAACGCGATACAGTGATAGGGAGAAGGGGAGATGGTCGGGTAGGACCGCGTGCTCACCAGGAACACAGCAAGCTTGTCAGCAAGGCCAGAGGAGGGTGGAATCGTCCATGGCAACGGCGGCCGGAGCTCGGACCTGAGGCGTCAATTGGAGCAAAGGGGGTGGCTTTGGCTGGCGCTGATTGGGGCAATCGACCTAGTCGACGACGGCAGTCACGACAGTGGCCTCAGACGGGAGAGGGGAGGCCGGGAACAACGAGGCACCATAGCACCTACAGCTAGGGTTCCGGCTAGAGAAAGAAATTGGGGAAAGGGAGGAAGCTAGGTCTTATCTGGAGGCAACAGGGGTCTTATAGGCATCACCGGCGTCGGTAGCGAGGATCATGGCGCGGCAGGCATCTCGGCGAGGCAGGAACTGCACCGGCGGCGACACACAGGAACTCTTCCTCGCCGTCCTTCTGGCTGGAGGAAGAAGAAAACGAGAAATAACGCTGAAGCGGTATGGGCCGGGAAATGGGCTGAGTTGGGTCGTAGGGAAGGAAGAGAAGAGGGGAAGGTTGCTGGGCTGCTTGGCCTGCTTTGCTTGCTGGCTTGTTTTTATTTTGCAAAATCTTTTTCTTTTTATGTTTGCAATTTCTGTTTTGTATTTTCCAATTTTAATCTCTTTTGAATTATTTCAAAAGTACTAGAAGGTTTTCAAAATATATAAAATACTGTAGGAACCCCTTTAGACAATTTGGGACCCATACATTTTGATACTTTTCAAAATTCAAAACCTCTTTGAATAGATTTGCAAATAGAAAGATAGGGAAAAGCTAGGGTTTTAGGGTTTGATTTATTTCTTCAATGCACAATTTAAATGATGATGCTTATGAATGCATAATCAACCCTAAATATTGATTTACTAGAACTGGGGTGTTATAGCTCTATCCCCCTTACGAGAACCTCGACCCGAGATTCCAAAGGTAGGAGGAGAGACAGAGAGAGAAAGAAACAAGGCCACTCTAAAGATAAGAGGGAACACACACTAAACAACACAGAGTATCTCATGGTCAAATCATGGATGGAGTGTTTAGAAAACAACTCTAAGATGACAAATATGAAACACTTCAAGGTAACAAAGGAAACAAGAGGAGAAGGTTTCAAGTTGTTAGATAGATGGTCTTCATAAGGATTGAGACCATTGAACTCAGAAGGGTTTAGCTTCTGAAGAGGAATGCTTCCAACAGAAATAATATGACCACAGACTTTGATAGGGAACCTCTACTAAACGGCTTAAGTAGATATTTTAGGTTGCAGAGATATGGATCAACAAATCCAAGTTGTTGAACTACTTTTGACACAGAAGGGTCACTTTTTTCATTCAACAGAAGGCTAAGACAGAAAGGATTTTTGTGGAGAGGACTCATAAGAGCCACAAGAAACATGTAACCAAGAGAAACTTATGATTACCAAAATCATAGTCGCTCTTAAAACATGGTTGAGAAAATGAAGGGAACTCTTTATTCATCCAGGTTTATCAAGATCTTTGCCAAAGATCATGAGATCACTTTGCACCACCAAGATTCCTGATGACACGAGAAGAAAGGAACTTCATTCTCAGACTTCAATTTCTTGACACAACAAAATGCTTGCCATCATAAAAGGATCTGGAGGATCAATCCAGAGACATTTAGCAACACTACTTTAAATGTTCTCCTTGATGTTCGAGAAAGCAAACATCAAGTAAAAGGTCGGACTTCAGATACAAAGGAAACCATAAGCACAAATCCTATAATAAATCATAAAAGAAGCCTTATGAAGAGTGGTTGTTACTGCCGAATCAAGGAATATGACGGAAGGTATTTCCGGCTAAGTGTGTCAACCATTACATCAACCTTGCCAGATTTACAAAGGGACTATTGTCAAAACCTTGAGGTGCACCAACCATCATTGCTGCTTGAGATTCAGCTTTGGTTAAGTGAAATGATACTTCAGACTTAGCATGTCCGAATAGAAAGTTTGCAACATTTACCACAAAGGTAAAGTTACTAGAGTCTCAAGATAGGAACTATAGTGTAAAGCTCCAAAAGACTGAGCTGGATTGCTATACCCATGTATTAACATCTTGTCGAAAGATAACTGCATACATATATAGTACTAGCAATAGAACACACATATATCCTTGAAGAACGAATATAACTCTACTCGGATCCACGGCGACATCTTTCAGCATTTGCATGTGAATCATAGAAGGTTAATTCTAACATACAGAACACATACTTCGAGATGACTCAAAGACGGTTCTCAAAAGTTTCCAACATTAATGCCCAATATTCCATATGTATTCAATCTAACATGGAGAAGATAAGGATGTCATTGATGGGCTCAACAACAAACTTATCGAGACACTCTAAGAAGATGGACTCATATGTTGCTTGAACGAGACAACAATATTGGTCAGACCAAAGAACATGAAGATGTACTCAAGTGAAACATCACAAGTAGAAACACCATCAAGATAGTCCTTGGAACTGAGTTTGATTTGACGATAACCCAAATCAAAGGTGGGGGAATATAACATATCCAGAATGGAGATACTATCTTTCTTCAGCGCAAACAAAACTAGACATCCCTTTAACAAGGAACAGAGTCAGTTAGAACTTTTGTCTTACAACTCTTCAAGTTGTTGTTTGAGCTCAACCATCTAGTTCAGGGGTATCCAGTACGAATCCTTGGAGAAAAGAGCAGTTCAGAGAACTGGCTTACTCAAGAACTTGAATCACGGTCATGTGGCAACATGGCGATACTTCTAGTAGACAGCTAGAATATCACGAACTACCAATACGTCTCTTAGTTCGAGAGGAAACTTGCTTTATAAGGCAACAAGACAGAATCTCAGAGCTTTGGCATAAGCCTATCTCTTTGATCGAAGAGAGTGTACCAGAATAACAGACTTGGTAGCACGATCATCCTTTGCTTAGTGATAGGGTTAACCAATCACGCTAAGAATGACACAAATGTCCTTGGAGTTCAGAACAATAATAATTGCTAAGAATCACAAATGGCCACATCATTACGCACACGCATCACTCACGAGCGCGAAAGCTCGAGGAAGGGTGGGTAAATTTGTGTAAGCGCATCACTTCATTAAGGGGTCATGAAACTTAACACGACCTCTTAGTATACAAGAGTGTGATACTTTAAGATAGAAAAGATGGAAGACAATCAATGCCTCTTGATCTGCGGGTTACAACACTTTGACCTGGTCCTAGATATGACGAGGTACTGGAGTTTGTTTCTCCTAGACATTCCGAAATGGTTTGTCTAGACGGACCACAAGAGTATCTTGCATCAGAAGACATCGATGCACATTTACTACTTGGCTACCAACTGGTAGACAAAGGTCGGAAAACAACAAGGAAAAAGGGAACATGCTTAGGATGGAATCCCAAGATGTGGATGCATAAGTTAACAACCTTCCGAAAACCAATGCATAGAAGGGGTAGAGTGTGGTAGAGTCACGAATATAGATGCGAGACTCTCGAGGAGTACTCTTGTCGTGATCTATTTGGTTCCATTAAAGAACATCTGCCATAGCATGTGGTAGGGGAAGTCCTTAATTGTCACAATTAAATCGCGACAAAGGCCACAAGCTTGTAGGCTAGAATTGTGATACAAGACATCCTGAGGTAATGTATGAACATTAACGACAGAGGTCAACAAAAGGGATCTTGGGTTAAAGGTCAGCTTCATGTACAAGATTCACAACACTAGAATCCAGCACAATCAGGGATCTTAGGTTCAAGTCCAAGGGTTAAAACCCAAAGAAATGAGTAACTACTACTTGAGTGACATAGTGTACACTGCAAGATAGTATTCACGAGGTAGCTTCCAAGAGAAGAAATGACTTCTGAAGTACCCAAACAAACAAAAAGGAGGCACACGAGGCGAAAGGAAACCTCGAAGCCTAGAACAGAACACTGTGGAACAAACAATATAGTATTGTGGTTCCAAAAGACAGAGAGATCATGATGGAAAGGAATCTCTCATACGAAGAAGAGTAAAGGAAATAAGGAATTCACAACACACGCAACTCTAAAGAACTCAACACTAGGTCAACTGGTTGAGAAACGACGTGCCCAGAAGGCACCTAAACTTTGAAAGACTAGAAGAGATATCAAAACTTTTCCAAATCAACACAAGATAAGATGACCCGGAGTTAGAGCGAAACTGGATAAGGAGTAAAAGAAGCATACTAGAGTTTTCGCAAATACTTTTCATCTTTAAAATAGTTTTCTCAAACACTAGACTCAACATCGACCAATAGCAAGGTTTTCCTACGGTCTGTACTGCTCTGATACCAAGATCTGTGACATCCCCGGGATCAGGTGTTGGAATTATGCCCTAGAGGCAATAATAAAGATGTTATTATTATAATTCTTGTTCATGATAATGTTTATATTCCATGCTAGAATTGTATTAAGTGGAAACTTTAATACTTGTGTGGTTTGTGAACAACACCGTGTCCCTAAATGCGCCTCTAAGGACTAGCTCATTGATTAATGATGGTTAAGGTTTCCTAACCATGGACATGAGTTGTCAATTAATAATGAGATCATATCATTGGGAGAATGATATGGTGGACAGACCCAAACTAAGCGAAGCAATTAGATCGTGTCATCGTGTTCGTCTTTGCGAAGCTTTTCTTATGTCAAATATTGTATTCCTTAGACCATGAGATAATACAACTCCATGGTATCGGAAGAAAGCTTTGAGGTCATCAAACGTCATCCTATGAGAGGGTGATCATAAAGGTGTCTCTCAGGTGATCGGAAAGTATCTGTTGGGTTGTATGTATCGAGATGGGATTTGTTCCTCCCAAGTCGGAGAGATATACTTCGGGCCCACTCGGTAATCGATATCAATGCCGCTTGCAAGCATGTGTTAAGGAGTTAATCACAAAGTGATATCGGATTACGGAACGAGTAAAGTACTTGCTGTGAACGAGATTGAACTAGGTATGACGGTACCAACGATCGAATCTCGGGCAAGTAAAATATCGCGAGACGAAGGGAATATATATATGGGATTGATTGAATCCTGGCATCGTGGTTCATCCGATATGATCATCGATGAATGTGTGGGAGTCAATATGGGTTTCCAGACCCCGCTGTTGATTATTGATAGAAGATCATGTCTGCATATTCTCGAACCCGCAGGGTCACACACTTAACGTGTCTCGACGCTAGGATAGATTGGATAATTGGTTTATGAGTTTTTGTTTGGAGTCTCAAATGGGATCCGGGATATCACGAGAGGTTCCGGAGTGGTCCGGAGAATAAGATTCATATAAGGCAGTGCAGTTTTTGGAGTTCGGAATTGTTCCGGGTTAATCGGTATTGTACCGGAAGCTTCTAGAACCTTCCGGAAGGGGACCAACGTGGCCCCACCTTCCGGGAGGGGGCATGGGCCTATGAGGGAGTGCCCTGGCCGTATTGGGCCAGGGTCACAAGGCCCATAGGGCCCAGCCGGCCAAAGAGGGTTTAAACCCCAGATAGAGCTTCTAGAAGGGGGGTTTCCTTGCCCCCCCCCACTCCTCCTCCTTTGGGGCCGCCGGTTTGGGCTTGGGGGAGGGGCTAGGGCTGCACCCCACCCCTATATATAAAGAGGGCTGGGGGCGCACCACCCCCCACACCTTCCCCTCCAACCCTAGCTGCCCTGCTGCCTTCCTCTCTCCCTCCCGACTGTTTGTAGGCGAAGCCCTGCTGCAGAAATTCTCCACCATATACACCACGCCGTCGTGTTGTAGATCCAATCCGTCTCTCCACCATACTTGCTGGACTGAGGAAGGAGGAGACGTCGAGGTGCTGCACGTGTGCATCTCACGGAGGCACCGCCACTTGTGGTGCTAGATCGGATCGGATCGCGAGGAGGAGAAGCGAGTACGACTACATCACCCACGTTAAATGAGCGTTCATTGTCTTGAATCTTCAAGGGTATGAAGATCTAATCCAATATCTCTCGTTTTTTGCATCTCCTAGATTAGATATTGGCTTTCCCTCTGTTCGCATCCGTAGAAAATTTTGATTTACTATGCCGCGAAACCCTTCAGTGGTATCAGAGCTAGATCTATGCGTAGATGTGTTTCACGAGTAGAACGCAACATGGTTGTTGCGGGCGTTGATGTTTTCTGTTGCAAGCCTCTTGTTTGTGTTCTTTTTATGACGCGGGATAATGAGATTGAAGCAGTCCAGGCCAACCTTACGCGACGTCGTTCGCGAGACCGACTCCGCACTTGACGTGTGGCTTGTTCCACACATGCGGCTGGTGGATGTCAGTTTCTCTCACTATAGTTGTCATGGGATTAACACCGGAGTTTAGCAACCATAATATCACCGTTGTGGCTTTCCGTAGGTAAGAATCGTTCTTAGCATCTACTCCCATAAGCCACGTAAAACATGCAACAACAAAGTAGAGGCGTCTAACTTGTTTTTGCAGGGAGTGTTTTCTGTGATATGGTATGGCCCAAGATGTGATGTGTATAATGTATGCGATGATCATGTTTTGTAATGTTTCACGACTTGCATGTCGATGAGTACACAACCGGCAGGAGCCACATGGTTGTTTTTATAATTGTGTATGACCTGTGTGTCAACTTCTTATGCGCCATGTAATAGTTTCACTTTATCGCTAAGTAGTTAGCAATAGTTGTAGTTGCTATTCGTGGTGGAGGCAATCATGGTGGAGTGATGGAGATCATGACGGACGCACAAGATGGAGATCATTCTTGAAGATTGGCTATACCATGTCACATAAAGTTATATGCATGTGATGTCTATCCTTTTATGTATCTTATTATGCTTAGATCGCGACGGTAGCATTATAAGATGATTCCTCACTTAAAGATCAAGATAAAAACTGTGTTCTCCCCAAGTATGCACCGTTGCGAAAGTTCGTCGTGTCCAAGCATCACGTGATGATCGGGTGCTATAGACTCTACGCTCACATACAATGGGTGCAAGCCAGTTTTGCACGCTGAAATACTTTGGTCTAAATTGACTAGCCTAGAATTTACAGACATGGCCTCGTAACACATGAACCGAAAGGTTAAGCATGAGTCATATGAATGATATGATCGACACTTCGTTGTCCACCATTGAAACCACATCTCTTCTCGTGAAGATCGGATTAGGTGTGGTGAATTTGGATCGTGTTCACTAAACAACTTGAGGGATGTTGAATTTAGTGGGAGTTCATCTGGTAATTTGATTAAGTTGAACTATTTATCATGAACATAGTCTAAATTGTACTTGCAAATACTGTAGATCACATGGCTAAGTCCAACTTCCACTTCAACGTTTTTCTTTGAGAAGGAAAAGCTTAGAAATAATGGGTCTAACTTCACCAATTGGTTCCGCAATCTAAGAATCATTCTCTCTGGCGGTCAAAAGGACTATGTCCTTGGGAAAGCGTTAGGTGACCCCTAATTGCAAGCTACCGGTGATGAGAAAGCTGTCTATCGATCGGCGCAAAGATGATTATGGTGTGATTAAGAGCACCATGTTGTTTGCTATGGAACCGAACTTCAAAATCGTTTTGAAGACTATCCCAGCCCTTTGAGATTCTCAAGAGCTGAAAACCATGTTTCGCACTCAGGCCCGTTCGAGATATGAGATCTCGAGAAGTTCTTTAAGCGCAAGATGGAGGAAGGGAGTTCCGTTAGTGAGCACGCCATTAAGATGACGGGCTACACTCAACGCTTATGAGCAAGCTGGAATGCACGATTCGGAGGATCTCAAGATTGACAGGTTCTGCAATCACTCCCTCCCAGCTACAAAAGTTTTGTAGTGACTCATAATCAGATTGGTTCCACTGATACGATCACCGAGCTCTTCGCAAAGCTGAAGGCCACGGAAGTGGACATCAAAAAGGATAATCATGTGTTGATGGTCAACAAGCCCACCTTTAAGAAAGGTAAGGGTGCAAAGAAGCCCTTTAAGAAGGGCGGCGGCAAGCGCTTGCTCCCTGAGAGAAGAAGCTCAAGTCTGGTCCTAAGCGGACCTTTGGTGCTTCTATTGCAAGGACAAGGGTCCTTTGGAAGCGCAACTGTCCGAAGTACTTAGCGGACAAGAAGGCTGGCACCATCAAAGGTATATTTGATATACATGTTATTGATGTTTTCCTTACTAGCCCTCATTGTAGTGCCTGGGTATTTGATACCGATTCAGTTGCTAATATTTGTAACTCGAAGCAGAGCTACGGAATGAGGCACGACTTAAGCGAGGGATGAGATGATGATGCGCGTTGGCAACGGATCAAGAGTTGATGTGATGGCCGTCGGCACGCTCTCCTTAGTTTTACCTTCGGGATTAGTTTTAAACCTTAATAAATGTTATTATGTGCCTACGTTGAGCATGAACATTATTTCTGGATTGTGTTTATTGCAAGACGGTTATTCATTTAAATCGGAGAATAATGGTTGTTCTATTTATATGAGTAACATCTTTTATGGTCATGCACCTATTGTGAATGGTTTATTTCTTCTAAATCTCGAAAGGGATGAAACACACATCCATAACATTGAAGCTAAGAGATGCAAAGTAGATAGTGATAATACTACTTATATGTGGCACTGTCGTCTAGGTCATATTGGTGTAAAGTGCATGAAGAAACTCCATTCTGATGGACTTTTGGAGTCTCTTGATTTTGAATCATTTGACACATGCAAACCATGCCTCATGGGCCAGATGATCAAAACCCCGTTCTCCGGTATGATGGAGCGAGCAACGGACTTGTTGGAAATCATGCATACCGATGTATGCGGACCGATGAGTGTTTCGACGCGCGGTGGATATCGCTATTTTCTCACTTTTACCGATGACTTAAGTAGATATGGGTATATCTATTTAATGAAACATAAATCTGAAATGTTTGAAAAGTTCAAAGAATTTCAGAATGAAGTGGAGAACCATTGTAACAGAAAGATTAAGTTTCTGCGATCCGATCGTGGAGGTGAATATTTGAGTTATGATTTTCTCACGCATCTTAAAGCAAGCGGAATCGTTTCGCAACTCACGCCACCCGGAACACCACAGCGCAATGGTGTGTCTGAACGCCGGAATCGAACCTTATTAGATATGGTCCGATCAATGATGTCTCTTACTGATTTGCCTTTATCATTTTGGGGTTATGCATTAGAAACCGCTGCATTCACTTTAAATAGGGCTCCATCTAAATCCATTGAGACGACACCGTATGAACTGTGGTTTGGTGCTAAACCTAAGTTGTCGTTTCTTAAAGTTTGGGGATCTGAAGCTTCGTCAAGAAGTTGATGCGGACAAGCTCGAACCAAAGCGAATGCGTCTTCATAGGATACCCTAAGGAAACTATTGGGTATACCTTCTATCACAGAACCGAAGGCAAAGTGTTTATGAAAAACGGTTCCTTTCTTGAGAAGGAGTTTCTCTCGAAAGAAGTGAGTGGGAGGAAAGTAGAGCTAGACGAGGTTATTGAACCTTCTCTTGAGTTGGAGAGTAGCGCAGCACCTGAAATTGTTCGATGCTTTGCACCAATGATAAGGAAGCTAATGACAAGGATCATGAAGCTTGGACGATTACGCTCTTGAGCGTCGCGGTCGACAAGGTCGCGTGCCCCCTGAGTGGTATGGCAACCTGTCTTAACTGTCTTGTTAGTAGAAGGCGGTGAACCTCTGAACTATGAGGAAGCGATGATGAGCCCGGACTCGAGAAATGGCTAGAAGCCATGAAATCCAATTGGGATCCATGAGCGAAAACCAAGTATGGACTTTGGTGGACCCTCCTAGCGACCGAAAGGCCGTTGAGTGCAACTGGATCTTCAAGAAGAAAACGGACGCGGATGGTAATGTTACCGTCTATAAAGCACGAATTGTCGCAAAAGGTTTTCGACAAGTTCAAGGTGTTGACTACGATGAGACTTTCTCTCCCGTAGCGATGTTTAAGTCCATTCGGATTTTATTAGCAATTGTTGCGTTTCATGATTATGAAATATGGCAGATGGATGTCAAGACTGCTTTCCTCAATGGCAACATTGATGAAGAGTTGTATATGATGCAACCCGAAGGTTTTGTCGATCCTAAGGATGCTGATAAAGTATGCAAACTTCAGCGTTCCATTTATGGACTGAAGCAAGCATCTCAGAGTTGGAACCTTCGTTTTGATCAAGTGATCAAGAGCTTTGGATTTGTTCCAAATTGCTACGAAGCTTGCATCTACAAGAAAGTGAGTGGGAGCTCGGTGACGTTTCTGGTACTATATGTGGATGACATATTGATTATTGGAAATGACATCAACATGCTTAACGATGTGAAGAGTTATTTGAACAAGTGTTTTTCAATGAAAGACCTAGGTGAAGCTGCTTATATATTGGGCATCAAAATCTATAGAGATAGACAAAGACGCCTATGTTCAGAATGGATAAGGCAAAGAAAGGTTTAGTGCCTATGTTGTCAGGTAAGATATTGAGCAAGGCTCAGTGTCCAGCTACGGTAAATGATAGGGAATCTATGAGCAAAGTACCTTAAGCCTCGGCCATAGGTTCTATCATGTATGCCATGCTGTGTACTAGACCGGATGTGTCCAATGCTCTTAGTTTGACGAGCAGATTTCAAAGTGATCCAGGAGTGGAACACTGGATAGCCGTGAAGAACATCCTAAAGTACCTAAATAGGACTAAAGAAATGTTCTTAGTCTATGGGGGTGATGAACAGCTCGTCGTAAAAGGTTACGTCGACGCTAGTTTTGACACCGATAAGGATGATTCTAAATCTCAGACAGGATACGTGTATATTTTGAATGGAGGAGCTGTGAGCTGGAGAAGCTGCAAGCAAAGCGTGATCGCGGGATCTACAGTAGAAGCGGAATACATGGCTGCTGCAGAAGCGTCAAGTGAAGGAGTTTGGATCAGGAACTTCATCACTGAGCTTGGCGTGGTTCCAAGTGCATTGGACCCACTAGAGATATTGTGTGACAACACTGGCGCCATAGCACTCGCTAAGGAACCAAGATATCATCCAAAGAACAAGCATATCAACCGCAAGTTTCATATAATCTGAGATTATATAGCAGATGGAGATCTGAAGATTAGCAAAGTACATATAGATCTGAATGTCGCAGATCCATTGACTAAACCTCTTCCACGTGTAAAACATGATCAGCACCTCAGTGCCATGGGTGTGAGATTGTTCCCAAATGTAAACTAGATTATTGACTCTAGTGCAAGTGGGAGACTATTGGAATTATGCTCTAGAGGCAATAATAAAGATGTTATTATTATAATTCTTGTTCATGATAATGTTTATATTCCATGCTTGAACTGTAATAAGCGGAAACTTTAATACTTGTGTGGTTTGTGAACAACACCGTGTCCCTAGTACGCCTCTAAGGACTAGCTCATTGATTAATGATGGTTAAGGTTTCCTAACCATGGACATGAGTTGTCAATTAATAATGAGATCATATCATTGGGAGAATGATATGGTGGACAGACCCAAACTAAGCGAAGCAATTAGATCGTGTCATCGTGTTTGTCTTTGCGAAGCTTTTCTTATGTCAAATATTGTATTCCTTAGACCATGAGATAATACAACTCCCCGGTATCGGAAGAAAGCTTTGAGGTCATCAAACGTCATCCTATGGGAGGGTGATCATAAAGGTGTCTCTCAGGTGATCGAAAAGTATCTGTTGGGTTGTATGTATCGAGATGGGATTTGTTCCTCCCAAGTCGGAGAGATATACTTCGGGCCTACTCGGTAATCGATATCAACGCCGCTTGCAAGCATGTGGTTAAGGAGTTAATCACAAAGTGATATCAGATTACGGAATGAGTAAAGTACTTGCTGTGAACGAGATTGAACTAGGTATGGCCATGCAAGCGATCGAATCTCGGGCAAGTAAAATATCGCGAGCGAAGGGAATATATATATGGGATTGATTGAATCCACATCGTGGTTCATCCGATATGATCATCGATGAATGTGTAGGTCAATATGGGTTTCGGACCAGCTGTTGATTATTGATAGAAGATCATATGCGCATATTCTCGAACCCGAGGTCACACACTTAACGTGTCTCGACGCTAGGATAGATTGGATAATTGGTTTATGAGTTTTTGTTCGGAGTCTCGGATGGGATCCAGGACATCACGAGAGGTTCCGGAGTGGTCCGGAGAATAAGATTCATATAAGGCAGTGCAGTTTTTGGAGTTCGGAATTGTTCTGGGTTAATCGGTATTGTACCGGAAGCTTCTAGAACCTTCCGGAAGGGGACCAACATGGCCCCACCTTCTAGAACGCAACATGGCACCACCCCCCACACCTTCCCCTCCAACCCTAGCTGTCCTGCTGCCTTCCTCTCTCCCTCCCGACTGTTTGTAGGCGAAGCCCTGCTGCAGAAATTCTCCACCATATACACCACACCATCGTGTTGTAGATCCAATCCATCTCTCCACCATACTTGCTGGACCGAGGAAGGAGGAGGCGTCAGTCTGCACGTGTGCATCTCACGGAGGCACCGCCACTTGTGGTGCTAGATCGGATCGGATCGGATCGCGAGTCGACTACATCACCCACGTTAACGACGAGCGTTCCTCATCTTGAATCTTCAAGGGTATGAAGATCTAATCCAATCTCTCTCGTTGTTTGCATCTCCTAGATTAGATCTTGGCTTTCCCTCTGTTCGCATCCGTAGAAAATTTTAATTTACTATGCCACGAAACCCTTCATCAGGGCTAAAAAAATCCCAGACCTCCGTCTGACATAAGCTTAACCTTGAGATCGAGAATATCAAGTCAAGAATCGGTAACACGGTACTGACCCTACGACACAAAATTTATTACAGCAAGCTCATATCTGAGTAGAGAACTAAATTATTACAAGCAGAGATCACTGAGCACAAACACCAAACAACGGAAGGCAAATTATGCTATTAAGTATAGCAAACTTAACAAATGGCCTAAGAGTCCTAAAGCATAACGATGACGTCCTAGCCCATAGATTCCAGGCTGCCGACCGGGAACCGCAAGCTACCCGTCGATGTCGATGTAGTACCAAACTGATCTTCAGGGAACACTTACTCTGCCAAAAGTATCAAGAAAGCAAGCGTGAGTACAGGGTGTACTCCGCAAGACTTATGGCTGGTGGAGTTGTTTTGCATAAAGCCATATTTGTTTATAAAACAAGAGAGAGAGAAGAAGCTCGTCAACAGAATATTTTAAAAGGGGTTAAGAGAGCGACATCTCCAAAGTATTGATCATCATCTTCTAATATCCACCAAATCATCATCATCTGAACTAGGATCACCCCCTCGTACCCATGAGGAAACATCCTTAAGCACACGTTGATCTGCCAAGTTTTACGATTAGGTTCATGTTCTCTATGATCTTGAGTCCGGTCGCCAAGTCGTTCATAACCGTGAACACGGATTTTTGAAAAGATTATTACCCTGCAGGGGTGTACAACTTTACCCACACGTACTAACCTTCTCTTAATGCCACATGATTAGCCCTCTTCCTTGCATGGCTGGCAGAGGATGGTTAGACACGACCTTTACCTTGCTTTTGCCGAGACCATGAGTCACGCAATAAGTATGGTTCCGCCGTAACGTGTCAAATCCCGAAGCCGGTACTTAAAGATGTGAGGCGAGGTTGGTTTACCAGGGGCGCTATCTACCCCAAGCAACCTGGTCCACGCTTCCCTACCTGTTATGAATGCACCTCCTTCACCCCCTCTTTCGAAAATGTTTTCAATGCCTATGTCGAATGGAACGCCCGAACTATGTGACTCATGGAATCTACTAGGCAAGTTAGTTGCTCATGAGGTTGTCCAGGCACCGTGTGGTTGTACGCTCGTCTTGGTTCCAAAGGCAAGAACTCAGGTCCTAGTGGTGGCGAGCATGGGACAAGAAAAACCACATCCCACCGTGGCCTCCCATACAAGCCTTAGCATGTTTAACTCATATCACTGATCTCATCTCATCATGTTCTCCTGTCATACTAGATTCTCTACATCTGATACATCATCTGGATGAACCAACACTGACAGCTATGCATGGCTAAGTAGGACACATATATAAGCTCTAGCAGTGCACACAAGCCAAACCTAGTTATGCTAGGAGCAGTGGATCAGGTAATATAAGCTCAAAGGGAGTAATGCAATAGATAGGATACTTTATCTATCAATAAAATACCACAATAGAATCGTATGCATCATGGCAGGAATTGGAATGCTTTCAAAATCATAGGATTATATCATGGTGGGGTTATGCTTGCCTTTGCCAGTTGATGACAGATAAGCAGATCTTCGGGAGCCTTGAACTTTACTTGGTTACAGTTGGTCAAGTATTGTTCGTCGATCTTCGATCTTCGATGTTGTTGACCTCGGGCTTCGATCTCGATCTTGATATCGTTTCTACTGGGAAGAACCAAATACTGGAAAGAAAGGAGAAACAATCAACACGTGGCATCAATGCACCTGCTCAAGCAATGATGATGATATGACAAGTTATATTGTATTGGAAAGTAACCCTAAAACATGCCCGACAACTTAATCGGGGTTCTGAGGGGTGCAAACCCTAACTCGGAGAAACTTCGGAATCATATGAGAGGGGTTACTAGGTTTTTCTGATTAAACTTGTCATTTAAGTTGTTGAACGATGCATGATTATAGCTTAAATAGTTAGCTCTCATTTTTCTGAACAATTTGATATATTATACACATTTTTCTGACTTATAAATAATTAGATATTGATTTTACAAGATTAAAATCATTTTCTGGTATTATTAAACCATATTAAATAATTTATTGCGCAAGGCTGACATCAGCACACGGCCTAAACGTTTTTACACATAGGGCTGGGCTAGCCCCAGACATAGAAAGGTGGGGCCCGAGGTGGTTTGACCAGGAGCTGACCCGCGACTGGCATCACAGTGACGTCAGCCTGACGTCACCCGACGGTGAACTCCCAGGCGACGCACGGGGACGGCGAAGGAGCGCGCGGGAGGCTGCGAGACCTAGCGTACTAGAACGAGCTCACCGTGACGGACCTACCCTGGCGGCGCCGCCTCATTTTGGTCGCCGGAGCGGTGACACAGACGGCGTCTGGCGGCAGAGCGCGGGGAGCTGCGGCGGCAGCGCGATACAGATTGATAGGGAGAGGGGGAGAGGGTCAGAGAGGACCGTATGCTCACTAGGAACACAACAAGCTTGTTAGAGAGGCCGGAGGAGGGTGGAATCGTCCATGGCAATGGTTGCCGGAGCTCGGACCTGAGGCGTCGATTGGAGAGAAGGGGGTGTCTTCGGCTGGCGCTGATTGGGGTAATTGACCTAGTTGACAACGGCAGTCACGACAGTGGCCTCATACCGGAGAGGGGAGGCCGGGAACGACGGGGCACCACAACACCTGCATCTAGGGTTGCGGCCAGAGAAACAAATTGGGGAAAGGGAGGAAGCTAGGGCTTATTCGGAGGCAACAGGGGTCTTATAGGCGTCCCCGACGTCGGTAGCAAGGATCTTGGCGCAGCGGGCATCTCGGCGAGGCAGGAACGGCATCGGCGGCGACACGCAGGAACTCTTCCTCGCCGTCCTTCTGGCTGGAGGAAGAAGAAAACAAGAAATAACGCTGAAGCGGTATGGGCTAGGAATTGGGCTGAGTTGGGCCGCAGGGAAGGAAGAGAAGAGGGGAAGGTTGCTGGGCTGCTCGGCCTGCTTTGCTTGCTGGCTTGTTTTTATTTTGCAAAATCTTTTTCTTTTTATGTTTACAATTTCTGTTTTGTATTTTCCAATTTGAATCTCTTTTGAATTATTTTCAAAAGTACCAGAAGGTTTTCAAAATATATAAAATACTGTAGGAACCCCTTTAGATAGGGAAAAGCTAGGGTTTTAGGGTTTGATTCATTTCTTAAATGCACAATTTAAATGATGATGCTTATGAATGCACAATCAACCCTAAATATTGATTTACTAGAACTGGGGTGTTATAGTAAACGATTCTGGGCCCATATAGATTAGGGTTTCATAGGAAGAAGCGCCTCGGAGCATCGGAATAGCTCCAAACCCATCCAATGGACCCTAGCATGTGTATTAAAGTGTGGTGGAATGCTGAAATGTCCAAAACATGGTGCCCAAGTGTAACCCGCTTCGTCAGCATGCATTATCACAGAAAAAACGAAGATCCTGGAATTTAATTGGTTGGGAACTCCCTGTTTCGGTGAAACCGGGTTGGATCATGTCACAACTTGTGCCCAAACATGGTTTGGAATTATCATATAACCCAACCAAGCACAAACCAAGATAAAAATCCACCGGGCTACCCCTTTCATAAGAACATCTAGGGGGGTAGACGATCAAGGCCCCATGGATCAGGGTTTTGTAGGGAAGAAGCTCTTCGAGACATCGGAATACCTCCAAACCTTGCAATAGACCCTAGCATGTGTATTGAAGTGTGGTGGAATTCTGAAATGTCCAAAACATGGTTCCCAAGTGTGACCCGTTCGCACACATGCGATGTCACCTAAAAACGAAGGTGTTCTAGAAATTTAATTATTAGGGGTCTAGAACTCCCCATTTCGGTGAAACCAGGTTAGATCTTGTCACAACTTATGCCCAAACATGGTTTGGAATTATCCTATAACCCAACCAAGCACAAACTAAGAGAAAAATCCACCGGGCTACCCCTTTCATAAGAACATCTAGGGGGGTAGACGATTCTGGGCCCATAGATCACGGTTTCATAGGAAGAAGCGCCTTGGAGCATCGAAATGCCTCCAAACCCATGCAATGGACCCTATCATGTGTATTAAAGTGTGGTGGAATGCTGAAATGTCCAAAACATGGTGCCCAAGTGTCACCCTCTTTGCAGACATGCACTATCACCGAAAAAACGAAGATATCCTGAAATTTAATTGGCCAGGAACTCCCCGTTTCGGTGAAACCGGGCTGAATCATGTCACAAATTGTGCCAAAATATGGTTTGGAATTATCATATAACCCAACCAAGAACAAACAAAGAGAAAAATCCACCGGGATACCCCTTTCATAAGAACATCTAGGGGGTAGACGATCCAGGCCCACGGATCAGGGTTTTGTAGGGAAGAAGCTCTTTGGGACATCGCAATACCTCCAAACCTTGCAATGGACCCTAGCATGTGTATTAAAGTGTGGTGGAATGCTGAAATTCCCAAAACATGGTTCCCAAGTGTGATCCGTTCGCACACATGCAATGTCACCTAAAAACGAAGGTGTTCTAAAAATTTAATTATTAGGGGGTCGAGAACTCCCCATTTCGGTGAAACTAGGTTAGATCTTGTCACAACTTATGCCCAAACATGGCTTGAAATTATCCTATAACCCAAACAAGCACAAACCAAGAGAAAAATCCACCGGGCTACCCCTTTCATAAGAACATCTAGGGGGTAGACGATTATGGGCCCATATAGATCAGGGTTTCATAGGAAGAAGCGCCTCGGAGCATCGGAATACCTCCAAACCCATGAAATGGACCCTAGAATGTTTATTAAAGTGTGGTGGAATGCTGAAATGTCCAAAACATGGTGCCCAAGTGTAACCCGCTTCGTAGGCATGCACTATCACGAAAAAACGAAGATCCTGGAATTTAATTGGTTGGGAACTCCCCGTTTCGGTATAACCGGGTTGGATCATGTCACAAATTGTGCCCAAACATGGTTTAAAATTATCATATAACCCAACCAAGCACAAACCAAGAGATAAATCCACTGGGCTACTCCTTTCATAAGAACATCTAGGGGGTAGACGATCCATGCCCCATGGATGAGGGTTTTGTAGGGAAGAAGCTCTTCGAGACATCGGAATACGTCCAAACCTTACAAAAGACCCTAGCATATGTATTGAAGTGTGGTGGAATGCTGAAATGTCCAAAACATGGCTCCCAATTGTGACCCGTTCGCACACATGCGATGTCACCTAAAAATGAAGGTGTTCTAGAAATTTAATTATTAGGGGGTCGAGAACTCCCCATTTCGGTGAAACCGGGTTTGATCTTGTCACAACTTATGCCCAAACATGGTTTGGAATTATCCTATAACCCAACCAAGCACAAACCAAGAGAAAAATCCACCAGGCTACCCCTTTCATAAGAACATCTAGGGGGGTAGACGATTCTGGGCCCACAGATCAGGGTTTCATAGGAAGAAGCGCCTCGGAGCATAGGAATACCTCCAAACCCATGCAATGGACCCTATCATGTGTATTAAAGTGTGGTGGAATGCTGAAATGTCCAAAACATGGTGCCCAAGTGCCACCCTCTTTGCAGACATGCACTATCACCTAAAAACAAAGATCCTGGAATTTAATTGGCCGGGAACTCCCCGTTTCGTTGAAACCGGGTTGGATCATGTCACGCCTTGTGCCCAAACATGGTTTGGAATTATCATATAACCCAACCAAGCACAAACCAAGAGAAAAATCCACCGGTCTACCCCTTTCATAAGAACATCTAGGGGGTATACGATCCAGGCCCACGGATCAGCGTTTTGTAGGGAAGAAGCGCATCGGAGCATCGGAATACCTCCAAACCCATGAAATGGACCCTAGCATGTGTATTAAAGTGTGGTGGAATGCTGAAATGTCCAAAACATGGTGCCCAAGTGAAATCCGCTTCGTAGGCATGCACTATCATCGAAAAAACAAAGATCCTGGAATTTAATTGGTTGGGAACTCCCCGTTTCGGTGAAACCGGGTTGGATCATATCACAACTTGTGCCCAAACATGGTTTGGAATTATCATATAACCCAACCAAGCACAAATCAAGAGAAAAATCCACCGGGCTACCCCTTTCATAAGAACATCTAGGAGGGTAGACGATCCAGGCCCATGGATCAGTGTTTTGTAGGGAAGAAGCTCTTCGAGACATCGGAATACCTCCAAACCTTGCAATAGACCCTAGCATGTGTATTAAAGTGTGTAGAATGCTGAAATGTCCAAGATATTGATAGGGCAAAGGTGTCCGATCTTTCGATGAGATGGTGATAGTCGATTTGGTGGAGTTCGGGCTTGACGGTCCGACTACACGTGCGAGCACGAGCGCCAATGCAATTGCTAGGCCAATCTCCTGGAGGTTACCGATCCTGCGGAAACACGATCAGCCTGACCAGCGAGGGTCATAATTTCTACCTGAAATCAAGAACAAGTAAGAACTAATATTGCAATCAAGATATTGCGGATTAAGATGAAAGCTTTATTGAAAAGGTGGGATCCTGTATAGGTGTGAAGTACAAGAGGCCTCTACGACGCTCGAGCCTTGGTGAAGTTGCTACGATGTCTAACTTAATGTCTAAACAAAATCCGAGTCTACGGTGACGGCTATGGGGAGTATTTAAGGAGGAAAAGGTGGGGTTTCGTCCAGCCATAGAAGTGGTGGCCGAATCCAACCCTAGAAGTCCCTTTCTCCTCAAATACGGACTCTAAAAAGTGGCTAATTAAAATCCTACGAAAATTACATGGGCCTGGCCCAAAATAAACGTGTCGCGGCACCATATTAAGCTATGGACGAATTTGTGAAGTATTAATCTTGAATATTTCGTCCAAGCCTTCTTTCTTCATTATGGTGGCCTCAAAGTTCTGAAATCTTCATCCGTGGACTTCTCTTGAATCATCACATGCTTGCTGCCATCTCCATGCATGGCCATGCTCCAATGCTTGTCCCTCTCATCCATGCTTGGTCCATCATTCCTAAGAGTAATAAATACATCTGATTTAGGCAGCATCATATTCTCATGTATGTGAGGAATAGTTCCAAGAAATGAAAGTACCTGATAGTTAAGTTGTTTGGCACGAGATCTTGTGATAGGTCCTTGTATGTGTGTAGCTGTAGGTACAACGGTTGTATCAATAGATGGGATGTCCACATCATGCTCCCCTTCTTGAATTGAAGTCGTCCTCGATGCAATCTCATCTTCCTCACCAAAGTAAGGCTTCAAATCTGCAATGTTAAACGTAGGACTAACCGTACCAAAGTCTGTAGGCAACTCAAGTTTATATGCATTATCGTTTATTTTCTCTAACACCTTAAAGGGACCAGCAGCACGCGGCATTAACTTAGACTTGCGTAAATCAGGAAAACGATCCTTACGCAAATGTAACCAAACAAGATCTCCAACATCAAACACAACATGCTTTCTCCCTTTATCCCCAGCAAGTTTATACTTAGCATTCATGTGTTCTATGTTATCTTTAGTAGTCTTATGCAAGTTTAATATCATTTCAGCGCGTTGTGTAGCATCCAAATTGTTTTGCACCGAAGTAGGTAAAGACAATAAATCAATAGGTGCACGAGGAACAAAACCATATACGATCTCAAATGGGCACATATTTGTGGTAGAATGCAGCGAACGATTATAAGAAAATTCTATATGAGGTAAACACTCTTCCCACAATTTTAAGTTCTTCTTTAAAACAGCCTGCAACATAGTAGACAAAGTTCTATTTACTACTTCAGTTTATCCAACAGTTTGGGGATGACATGTAGTACTAAACAGCAATTTAGTCCCCAACTTAGCCCATAAACATCTCCAAAAGTGGCTAAGAAATTTAGTATCACGATCAGTAACAATAGTATTTGGCACACCATGTAAACGAACAATTTCACGAAATAACAAATCAGCAATATGCGCATCATCATCCGTTTTATGACAAGGAATAAAGTGTGTCATCTTAGAAAACCGATCCACAACAACAAAAATACTATCCCTCCCCTTCCGTGTACGTGGCAATCCCAAAACAAAGTCCATAGAAATATCCTCCCAAGGAACACTAGGAATAGGAAGAGGCATATATAAACCTTGTGGATTAAGGCAAGACTTACTTTTTGACAAGTAGTGCAGCGTGCCACAAATCTCTCAACATCTCGATGCATACGTGGACAAAAGAAGTGTGCAGCAATAACATCCTCCGTTTTCTTGACACCAAAGTGTCCCATCAATCCTCCTCCATGCGCCTCCTGTAACAACAAAAGACGAACAGAACTATCTGGAATGCATAGTTTGTTAGCACGGAAAACAAATCCATCATTGAAGACGAACTTGTTCCATGTTCTACCATCTCTACAATTCTGCAACACATCTTTAAATTCAGCATCATGCACATATTGTTCCTTAATAGTTTCTAATCCAAATATTTTGAAGTCAAGTTGAGATAACAAAGTATAACGGCGCAACAAAGCATCGGCAATAATATTATCTTTACCCTTGATTACATAAGGAAAAGACTCAATAAATTCAACCCACTTTGCATGACGACGATTCAACTTAGCTTGACTACGAATGTGCTTCAAAGATTCATGATCAGAATGTACAACAAATTCTTTAGGCCATAGATAATGTTGCCAAGTTTTTAATGTCCGAACCAACACATATAATTATTTATCATAAGTAGAATAGTTCAGACTAGCCCCACTCAATTTTTCACTAAAATATGCAACAGGTTTTCCCTCTTGTAATAACACACCTCCCAAACCAATTCCACTAGCATCACATTCAAGCTTAAAAGTCTTAGTAAAATCAGGAAGTTGGAGTAAGGGAGCATGTGTTAGCTTATCTTTCAATATGACGAAGGCCTGTTGTTGTGCATCGCCCCAAACAAAGGGCACATCCTTCTTGGTAAGTTCATTCGGCGGCGCGGCAATTGATCCGAAGTCTTTGACAAAGCGCCTATAAAAACTAGTGAGGCCAAGAAAACTCCTCACTTATGTGACCTTCTTGGGATGCGGCCAATTCTCAATAGCTTCAATCTTGGCTGGATCCACTTCAATACCCTGTGATGTAACAACATAGCCAAGAAACGCAACTCGATTGGTGCAAAAGGTGCACTTCTCAAGATTACCAAACAAACGTGCATCACGTAAAGCATTGAAAACAACATGTAAATGGTCCAAATGATCCTCTAAAGATTTGCTATAAATCAGAATATCATCAAAGTAGACTACCACAAAACGTCCAATGAAAGCACGTAAAACTTCGTTCATTAATCTCATGAAAGTGCTGGGTGCATTAGTTAAACCAAACAACATCACTAACCACTCATACAAACCGAACTTAGTTTTAAATGCTTTTTTCCATTCATCTCCCAATTTCATACGAATCTGGTGGTAACCACTACGCAAATCAACTTTAGAAAACATGGTAGAGCCACTCAATTCATCAAGCATGTCATCCAAATGTGGAATAGGATGATGATATCGAATAGTAATATTATTGATAGCTCTACAATCAGTACACATGCGCGAAGAACCATCTTTCTTAGGTACCAAAATAATAGGAACAGCACAGGGGCTAAGGGACTCACGAATATGATCTCTGTCGAGTTGTTCCTGAATTTGGCGTTGTATTTCCTTTGTCTCCTCTGGATTGGTTCTATATGGCGCGCGGTTGGGCAACGTAGCACCAGTAATTAGATCAATTTGGTGCTCAATTCCTCTAATAGGAGGTAGTCCTGGTGCTGCTCAGCGGGGAAGACGTCCTCATATTCCTGCAAAAGGTAAGCAATAGCGGATGGCAAAGAAGGATGCATATCCTCAAATGAAAACAAAACCTCTTTGCAGACAATTGCATAACATTGAGTATTGTTTACATCTAGTTCAGCAATACCAATTTTATTTGCAAGCATACATGGACTCTTCAAACGAATTTCAGTAGCATGTTTAGAATCAGATTTAGTGTTCTTTGGTGGTACAAAATCTGCAGCAACAATCTGATTCTCACTTTTATTTTTCTCCTCAGTTTTAGCTCTACTAGCTCTAGCAAGATCATCTTTTAAAATCTGTTTGGGAGTCATAGGTTTTAGTCCAATTTTCTTTCCATCATGCATAAGAGAATAGTGATTAATTTTGCCATTATGAACAGATTCTCTATCAAATTGCCATGGTCTATCAAGTAACAAAGAACAAGCTTGCATAGGTACAACATCACAATCAACAAAATCAGAATATGTACCAATAGTAAATTGCACGCGTACCGTTCTTGTTACCTTGATCTTGCGAGAACTCTCAAACCATTGGATGTAATATGAATGTGTGTGTTGTCTTGTTGGAAGTGCAAGCTTCTCTACCATGTCAACACTAGACAAATTATTACAACTCCCTCCATCAATGATGATCCTTATAGCTCTTTCCTTGACAACACCACGTGTTTGGAACTGGTTGTGGCGTTGATCTTGCTCAGATTTGCTCAATTGCACACTCAACACACATTGTGTAATTAAGCTCTTGTATTGATCATCAGTTTCAGCTCCCATTACCTCTATCTCTTCATCAGAATCACAATTGTCTCCATCTCGAGCAGAAATAAGGGCTAATGTATCTTCATCAAAGTCACTCGCTGAATCATATTGACCATCATCATGCACAATCATAACTTGTTGTGTTGTGCACTGTCTCTCAATATGACCAAAACCCCAGCACTTGCGGCATTGTATATCCTTTGTTTTACCCGTGGAAGCCATAGAAGATGCACTACGAGCAGGAGCATTGGATGACGGTGGAGGAGCAGCTGGAAATCTTCGGGTGGCCTTGGATGTGGTAGTAGCTGGTGGAGACTCACGAGAAGGAGGCACTGATTGTCGGGATGTCCAAGTGGATGTGCGACCTGCAGAATTATAAGTCCTCCTCCATGGTGTTTGGCGATCGTGCACTTCACGTTCAGCTTTGCAAGCAAGATGAAACAAACGAGTGATAGAATTATATTCCTTATAGTCTAATATGTGTTGAATGTCCTTGTTTAATCCACCAAAGAAACGTGCAAGCATTTGTTCAGTAGATTCAACAAGACCACATCAAACCATCCCCATTTCTAATTCCTGATAATATTCTTCTACATAATTTTTCCCTTGTTCCAAATGTGTCAGATTCTTTAGTAAATCACGTTGATAAGTGGGAGGCACAAAACGAACACGCATAGCAGTTTTTAAAGCAGTCCAAGTACTAGGAATAGTAGTAGGATTTAAACGACAATACTCAGACCACCAAAGCGAAGCAAATTTAGTAAATTCACATGTAGAAGCACTAACACACATATTCTCAGGATATTTTAAGCATGCAAAACGTTTTTCTACTTCCATCTCCCATGTAAGATATGCATCAGGATTATATTTACCCTCAAAAGATGGAATATTTAATTTAAGCTTTGCAACATGATCATCATCACGTACCGGTGGTCGAGCATTGCGGTGGTAATGTCGGGGACGTCCAGCAGGGTGTGGAGGTTGTTCAACCTCCTCGTCAAACAGATCGTCGTCGTCGGGGTCGTAGTAGTACCCGTCGTCTGTCCCCAATGTCCCAGCAGCAGTCGCGGTGGAAGTCTGTGGTGCCTCAGCTGCAGCGGTAGCCGCCTGAGGTGCGGCGGCAGCCAAACCAGCAGTACGACCCGTGATCGTAATGTGTCGTGCGCCATGCCGAGGTGCCAATGGGGCGGGTGCGGGTGCGGGTGCCGGCAATCTGTCCAAATCCTCCTTGAACCGAGCGTCAAGCTTGTCGTTGAAGGATTTCTCGAGTCCATCGATCTTGTCCATGGAGTTGGTGAGCTTGGTGTCAAACTCCCCTAGTCGTGCATCCACATCTTCAGCGCGACCGACCAAGAGCTCGGAGAAGTGGGCATGTAGTTCTTGGTTCGTCATTGTGGCAGGGTTCTGTGAAGTATCTGTCATGGTTAGTCCTTTAAAAAGCACAGGTATATATGCCTATAACTACGGAAATATGGTGGGAGGCACGCGTAATCCGTTAAGCAATATACGAAGCTCTTACAAGTTCTTACCAAACAGCAGGAAAAAGGCGATGTGCAACCGCGAGGAGCAGTGGGTCCAGAGATTGAACCAAGCGATTACCAGGAGTTGAGACACCGAATGTGGAGAAATCTGTGGAGCTCTAGGAAGGCTTAGCAAAGGGGTTAGCAATTATCAAAACAACAATGCAAATGTTGAAAGAATGCTCAATGACGGTACTGTGCTGGTCCTAGGCTAGACCGTACTAGAGACGCGAACCTAGATCACCAACGATGTCACGACACGACACAACAAGCAATGTATGATGATATGGCACCCTGAAAAGCGAACCGAGATGTTGAAAATCACGATGATGGCGAGTGTCTAGAACTGATCTACGGGTCTAAAAACAGGTTAGCCCCAAATTTTTTTTTGAAAATTTTGTATTATGCTCCGGAAAGCGCGCAGGCGCCAAAAAATATCAGTATAACGGCCGATGGAGAAAAGTGATCCCCGGGGTCGAAAATCAATATAGCCAGAAATTTTTTTCGGAGGCGGTTCTAGACTGTTTTTGCCCTCCTTCTGGACTTACGACGGAACTTCTAACTCGACACGGACTTTAGCTCAATACGGAAACAACAAGAAAGGAGAGTAAAAATAAATAACTAGGAAACAATAACTCTACTCGGACTCGTGCCACGGTAGGAAAGGAGATTGGATCCGTGTCGCGGTAGGAAGGTGGTGGCGAAGTTTTAGGGTTTATGGTGGCTGGGTGTACGGCGGCGGAATATGGTGGCGGAATATGGTGGCGATGATCTGCGGGTGTGGCGGTGACTACTGTGATCAGAACTCAAAACTCTAAGGGACAAGACACTAAGACCAGCAACTCGACACGACGATGCAGACACAAATCCAACAATGCAAAACTGAAAAGATAATGCAAGGCGTAGATTGGTGATAGGATGGATCTAAACTCTAACTGTGTTTTTGGCTTTTTCGTGGGTTATAGGTAAAACAGATCTAATCTACGAAAACAGTAAAATCTCACCGAGCAACCTAAAATCTGATACCACTTGATAGGGCAAAGGTGTCCGATCTTTCGATGAGATGGTGATAGTCGATTTGGTGGAGTTCGGGCTTGACGATCCGACTACACGCGTGACCGGCGCCAATGCAATCGCTAGGCCAATCTCCTGGAGGTTACCGATCCTGCGGAAACACGATCAGCCTGACCAGTGAGGGTCTTAATTCCTACCTGAAATCGAGAACAAGTAAGAACTAATATCGCAATCAAGATATTGCGGATTAAGATGAAAGCTTTATTGAAAAGGTGGGATCCTGTATAGGTGCGAAGTACACGAGGCCTCTGCGACGCTCAAGCCTTGGCGAAGTTGATGTGATGGCTAACTTAATGTCTAAACAAAATCCGAGTCTACACTGACGGCTATGGGGAGTATTTAAGGAGGAAAAGGTGGGGTTTCGGCCAGCCATAGAAGTGGTGGTCGAATCCAACCCTAGAAGTCCTTTTCTCCTCAAATACGGACTCTAAAAAGTGGCTGATTAAAATCCTGTGAAAATTACATGGGTCTGGCCCAAAATAAAGGTGTCGCAACACCATATTAAGCTATGGACGAATTTGTGAAGTATTAATCTTGAATATTTCGTCCAAGCCTTCTTTCTTCATTATGGTGGCCTCAAAGTTCTGAAATCTTCATCCGTGGCCTTCTCTTGAATCATCACATGCTTGCTGTCATGTCCATGCATGGCCATGCTCCAATGCTTGTCCCTCTCATCCATGCTTGGTCCATCATTCCTAAGAGTAATAAATACATCTGATTTAGGCAGCATCATATTCTCATGTATGTGAGGAATAGTTCCAAGAAACGAAAGTACCTGATAGTTAAGTTGTTTGGCACGAGATCTTGTGATAGGTCCTTGTATGTGTGTAGCTGTAGGTACAACGGTTGTATCAATAGATGGGATGTCCACATCAGACATGGTTCCCAAGTGTGACCCGCGCGTTCGCAGACATTTGATGTCACCTAAAAATGAAGGTGTTCTCGAAATTTAATTATTAGGGTGTCGAGAACTCCCCATTTCGGTGAAACCAGGTTAGATATTGTCACAACTTATGCCCAAACATGGTTTGGAATTATCCTATAACCCAACCAAGCACAAACCAAGAGAAAAATCCACTGGGCTACCCCTTTCATAAGAACATCTAGGGGGTGTACGATTCTAGGCCCACAGATCAGGGTTTCATAGTAAGAAGCGCCTCGGAGCATCGGAATACCTCCAAACCAATGCAATGGACCCTAGCATGTGTATTAAAGTGTGGTGGAATGCTGAAATGTCCAAAACATGGTGCCCAAGTGTCATCCTCTTTGCAAACATGCACTATCACCTAAAAACAAAGATCGTGGAATTTAATTGGCCAAGAACTCCCCGTTTCGGTGAAACCGGGTTGGATCATGTCACAACTTGTGCCCAAACATGGTTTGTAATTATCATATAACCCAACCAAGCAGAAAACAAGAGAAAAATCCACCGGGCTACACCTTTCATAAAAACATCTAGGGGTAGATGATTCTGGGCCCATATAGATCATGCTTTCATAGGAAGAAGCACCTCGGAGCATCGAAATACCTCCAAACCCATGCAATGGACCCTAGCATGTGTATTAAAGTGTCATAGAATTCTGAAATGTCTAAAACATGGTCCCAAGTGTAACCCGCTTCGTAGGCATGCACTATCACCGAAAAAACGAAGATCCTGGAATTTAATTGGTTGGGAACTCCCCGTTTCGGTGAAACCGGGCTGGATCATGTCACAACTTGTGCCCAAACATGGTTTGGAATTATCATATAACCCAACGAAGCACAAACCAAGAGAAAAATTCACCGGGCTAGCCATTTCATAAGAACATCTAGGAGGGTAGACGATCCAGGCCCATGGATCAGGGTTTTGTAGGGAAGAAGCTCTTCGAGACATCGGAATACCTCCAAACCTTGCAATAGACCCTAGCATGTGTATTAAAGTGTGGTGGAATGCTGAAATGTCCAAAACATGGTTCCCAAGTGTGACCCGTTCGCACACATGTGATGTCACCTAAAAATGAAGGTGTTCTAGAAATTTAATTATTAGGGCGTCGAGAACTCCCCATTTTGGTGAAACCAGGTTAGGTCTTGTCACAACTTATTCCCAAACATGGTTTGGACTTATCCTATAACCCAACCAAGCACAAACCAATAGAAAAATCCACCGGGCTACCCCTTTCATAAGAACATCTAGGGGGTAGACTATTCTGGGCCCACAAATCAGGGTTTCATAGGAAGAAGCGCCTCGGAGCATCGGAATACCTCCAAACCCATGCAATGGACCCTATAATGTGTATTAAAGTGTGGTGGAATGCTTAAATGTCCAAAACATGGTGCCCAAGCGTCACCCTCTTTGCAGACATGCACTATCACCGAAAAAAACGAAGATATACTAGAATTTAATTGGCCGGGAACTCCCCGTTTCGGTGAAGCCGGGTTGAATCATGTCACAAATTGTTCCCAAACATGGTTTGGAATTATCATATAACCCAACCAAGCACAAAACAAGAGAAAAATCCACCGTTCTACCCCTTCCATAAGAACATCTAGGGGGTAGATGATCCTGGCCCACGAATCAGGGTTTTGTAGGGAAGAAGCTCTTCAAGACATCAGAATACCTCCAAACCTTGCAATAGACCCTAGAATGTGTATTAAAGTGTGGTAGAATGCTGAAATGTCCAAAACATGGTTCCCAAGTGTGAGCCGTTCGCAGACATGTCACCTAAAAACGAAGGTGTTATGGAAATTTATTTATTAGGGGGTCGAGAACTCCCCATTTCGGTGAAACCAGGTTAGATATTGTCACAACTTATGCCCAATCATGGTTTGGAATTATCCTATAACACAACAAAGCACAAACCAAGAGAAAAATCCACCGGGCTACCCCTTTCATAAGAACATCTAGGGGGTAGACGATTCTGGGCCCACAGATCAGGGTTTCATAGGAAGAAGCGCCTCGGAGCATCGGAATACCTCCAAACCTTTCAATGGACCCCTAACATGTGTATTAGAGTGTGGTGGGATGCTGAAATGTCTAAAACCCTGGTACCCGAAGTGTCACCCCTCTTTGCAGACATGCACTATCACCTAAAAACGAAGATACTGAACTTAATTGTTAAGGGGGAACTCTTTGTTTCGGTGAAATCTGGTTGGATCTTGTCACAACTTGAATAACATGCCCTAACTCTAAAAATGATTTTTTGGAAAACTCATGAGCAATATACAAATCACGCCTCTAGTTCAAATTTTGTAGAGCTACAGCCGAATCGGCGGAAACTTGTCTACTTCATGATAAGTGCCTAGGAAGATTGTAGTTGCAAAATAAACGATTGTTCAATTGTACATAAAATGTGGTCTGATATTTTATAAAAATGAGCCAATGCCACTTCACAACATTTTATTTGTACTTTCTCTCAAAAAAATAATTTTTTTGTACTCCTAATACTAGGGCACATAAAATGAAAGGAGCTTCCAAATGCCCAAAATTTTCCCGCTTCACCAAATTTCGCTCCACTCCACCCAAAACTTCTTGCCTAAACCTCCCGCTTGAACCTCCCGCCTCGACAACATAATGACACAAACGCCCACCAAAAGAGAAAAAGGGAAGAGAAATTCAGACAAACCACACGAGGAGACGGCCATCCACCCAAATATCTCAGATCCCCATCCATTCGACCCCCACTTCTCCATTCCCCTACCCCTCCTTCTCCATTCCCATCCACCCCCACCCGAGAAGACAACAGCCAGGCACGCGCTCGGGAAGACAACGGCCACGCACGTGCTCGGGAAGACGACGGCCTCGCGTGCGCCGACGGCCACCCATCCAGGCGGGTAGTCTGTTGTTCTCCTCAGATCCTCCTATTCTACGTTGTTCCATGAATATGGTTATGCCGTTATGATTTCGTTCCATGCCTAGGGTTAGGGTTTCTTTCCATGCCTAGGGTTCGGGTTAGGGTTTCTTGCTATGCCTAGGATTCGGGATAGGGTTTCTTGCCATGCCTAGGGTTCGGGTTCGGGTTTCTTGCCATGCCTATTGTTCATGCCGTTAGGTTTCAAGTTGTTAAATAGATGGTCTTCCTAAGAATTGAGACCATGGAACTTACAGAAGGTTTTGAAGCTTCTGAAGAAGAAAGGTTCCAAGAGAAAGAACTTAACACAGACTTCGACAGGGAACCTCTACTAAACGGAGTAAGTAGAGATTTTGGGTTGCAAAGATATGGTTCAACAAAACCAAGCTGTTGAACTACTTTTGACACAGAAGGATCACTCTTTCATTCAACAGAAGGTCCAAACAGAGATGTGTTTTGTGGAGAGGACTCATAAGAGTCACAAGGAACATGTAGAAAGAGAAACTGTTGATTACCAAAATCATAGTCACTCTTAAAACATGGTTGATAAAACGAAGGAAACTCTTTATTCATCCAGGTATAGCAAAATATTTGCCAATGATTAGGGTATCACTTTACACCACCAAGATGACTAAGTAAATAAGATTCCCGATGACACGAGAAGAAAGAAACTTCTTTCTCAGACTTCAATTAATTGGCACAACAAGATGATTGCCAACATAAAATGGTCTGGAGGATCGACCGAGAGACATTTAACAACACTACTTTAAATGTTCTCCTTGATATTCGAGAAATCGATCATCAAGTAAAGATCAAACTTCGGATACAAAGAAAACCATAAGAAGAACTACTATAATAAATTATAGAAGAAGCCTCATGAAGAGTGGTTGTTGTTGCTGATTCAAGAGAATATGACAAGAGGTCTTTCCGGCTAAGTTTGTGTCAACCATTACTTCAATCTTGCCAGATTTACCAAGAGACCTATGTCAAAACCTTGAGGAGCACCAACCATCATTGCTGCTTGAGATCCAGCTTTGGTTAAGTGAAATGATACTTCAGACTCAGCACATCTGAATAGAAAGTTTGCAACATTTACCGCGATGGTAAATTTACTAGATTCTCAAGATATGGACTACCGTGTAAAGCTCCAAAAGATGAGCTAGATTGATAGACCCATGTATTTAGCATCTTGTCGAAAGACAATTGCATACATATAAAGTACTAACAATAAAACACACATGATTTTTTTGCATAGCAATCACCTCATCTTTGTTCGTGATCATTGTAGAATTTGCAGTATAGCAAACCCTAGCTTTGTCTTTTTGCACTTCAAAGAGAGGGAGACAAGTGATGTGCCATGTATTGACCATTAAAAACATCGCAACAACACCCCACCCTCTATCTTCCACTACACACAACCAGAAACCCCTCTTTTCTCCCTCCACTGCCCACAGGAACCAACCCACTAGTTTCCACCTATCATCATTGCTCCCCATGGACATGGTCCATCATAAGCCTCTCGCCTCGGTTTATAAGGCCATAAGCGACCCAGCCACTCCTCGTCTGGCTCATTTGCATCCTCTCCCTCCCACTTACCTTCCCTTTAGACCACTCCCTGTCCCCTGCCCTGCCTTGCCCGAGAGAAGAAGAAAGGGAGAACCTGGGCCATGAGCAAGATCTGAGCATAGCTCCTCCTCCTATGCTTCCCTTTCTATGCATGTTCCTCTTCTGAGACCCCCTCAACCTTTTGATTCTAACCAAACTCTGTTCTTCACTATGTAGCAGGTCTTGGGGCCATTGTCGACAAGCTCCGATGCTTGCTTCACCATGGCTCGCATGCAAGTGCCCTTCTAGAAGAAAAAACGCCTTGCCTACCCTCTTTGGGATCATCGCGAAGCGCCGCTCGTTCCCCTTCCCCTCTCTGTCGTCGGGGGGCCCTCTGGTATGTCCCCGTCACCTCCCCGTCCTCCCCTAAGGTTCTGTCGATGCTAGGTTCTCTTCGTTGGGACGATGATAGCCGATTGTCGGATCTCCTTAAACCCAACGGGTCAGCTTGCCCTGTACCGCTACGGCCTCCAGCGCACACAAAATATCGAGCCATGTTGCCCAGGGATTCGAATCCCTCTCCCGCGTATGACCCCGCCTAGGTGGGCTGATGTAGCACCCCGGGTAAAACCACTACTAGAAAATTGCGTGCTAAATAATACTTTGTGCATAATCATGACATTTACATGCATCTGTTTGCCAAAACTATTTTATAAAAAGCTTATTTTGTTTTCTAGATATTCCTCTCTTTGTTCAAATCAAAACCCGGTCTGTCCGAATATTTTATTTTTGTCTACAATATAGTTGCAATAGTTTTGGTTTAAACAAAACAAAATAAATATATTATAACATAAAACCCTATTTTGAAACCTCAGAGGTCACCACCGGGGCCCAAAGGCCCAAAGCAGCCACCTACCACCCCACACCTAACCCTAAAACCAAGACCCCCAAACCCTAGCCCTTCTACCTAAACCTCCCAGCCGGCGCCACCCAGTTCTCAGCGGCAGCGCACCACACTCCACACCACCCTGTCCTTGTTGCACCCCACCGACACACACCACACCATAACCAACCGCATGCTCGCCAACCCTCTGGCCCACCACTTCGTGGACGCGAGCGACACCCCGCATCTCCTCGCCCGCGATTCCTCCCTCGCCCCGTCTCTCTGTTCTTACCGCCCGCCAGAGCAACGCTCCTCCGTGATCCCCGTCGACCCCACTCTCCTTCCTCTCCTAGAACCTCGCCGCTGCCGGCCTCCGTCGTCCCGCACCAGGCCCGCCTCCCCGGCGCTCTCCTCCCTATCATGGCCGCCCTTCCTCCCCTTCTTCCACCTCCCGGCAAGCCCGCCACCTCGAGCCCGTCGACATGCATCAGTAGCGCCCTGGGCCAGTGCCCCTTGTCGCACTGTGCGCGTCGCTGTGAGGTCCAGAGTGCGGCCTTCTCTGTCTTCGGACGCCACAGGACCAGGTGGCAGATGTTTCCATGGCTCCTGTTGATCTCCGGTGTTCAACTGCCCGTTAACGGTTCGACAAAATTCATATAGGAGTTTTGGTCTCTGGATCTTTTATTTGTTGTCCCGATGCTGTTCGCTGCCAAACCATACCCTCTAAGGACCGAGGACGACGCACAAAGATGAGCTCGAAGCCAAGTTTGGTGATGCATGTAGAGGAGCCCGAAGAACCTACCGACCTGGTGACACTCGTCGGATTGCGGACAAGGTCTTTGACTTGGACCACCAAGATCGCCCTCCTAGAACGCCATGACCGTCTACATGGAATCCGAAGGCCGCTGCCCCGAAGACCGAACCTCATTGAACCCCGAGACCCCAAGATCGTCGTGCCCTCTCCAATGTGTGACACCCTTTTTCCAAGCCCCGTATTTTTTTATATATATGTTATCCATCTTGTGCATATTAAATCATTCATGATCATGTGGTTTGGGGGCTTTTGCCGATTCACCTAATAATTGATATGGAGGCCATATGTGGGCTTTTCTAGTCTTATATTGGCCCCGTTTAAATTTGCGTAGCGAACCGATGCCATGTTTTGTCGTGATAAGACAACAATTAAATGGCAGGGTATCTAAACAACATGAACTTAATAATTGTCGGGACCCCGGTTCCGCTTAATATGGCCTAATTGCATTGCATGCTTGCTATGTCATACATCATATATGCATCATGCCCAATCTTCTGCCGTAGTATTAAATATTGCATCCGGTGTTTCTGCTAGTGCTTTGCTTCTTCACGGATTAGGCCAATGAGTTGATGCGAATGTCGACCTGATCCCCGGTGAACCTTCGGCAATGTTTTTCAGGCGATCATTCTCCCCCTTTCTACCTATCTTACTTTTATAGTCTTTATTTCCTTCTATTGATCTATTGCTATCTGTGATGCGATGCTCTAGTTTTCGTACCTGTGATATCCCTTGCAGCCATTAAATTGCCTTGGACACATCCTATTACCTGTTGTTTGGTAGATAGTCACCTTATGAAGTCGAGTTGCTTATGGTGTTATGCGTTCTTGTCGATGTTCCATAGTTGTTGGAGTAATGCCTTATGTTTAATGTTGGAGATGTTTATGACTTTAATTACCGTTTAATAACTAAAATTGAAGTAGGTAAATAATGCAGAGGAACAGGTGGGCAATAGATGTTATTTGGTTTTTAACCGTCCACTTGTGTCCCGTAGGACCCCGAGTACTTGATATCTGTTCTTTGAATATTCGCACTATCCGCATGTGGGACCATGAATCCACCTAGCCAGAGCTTGAGTCATATTTATTTCTTAGGGCCACAAAGTAGTTTGGGGCTTTATTACTATCCTGTACTTATGCAATCCTTTACTGCTTTATTTACTATTGCACGTGGAGTGCCTGTACTATTTAGGTAAGTGGAATGTTTCCGCGGTATCGACATGCCCAGTCACACTTTCGGGTTCCCAGTCGTTTTCAGCCATTGACACAAACCTCTGGGTCCGTCTCGGAGCCGGCCAACTTCGTCGCGGGTAGCTTGGTGGGGTGGCCCCCTGAAATTTATATGAATCTTGCAATTGCTCTGTCGTGATGCCTCGTTGGGTTTTCATTTGGTTTTTCTCGAGGTTGATTGTGCGTGTGTTGCTATTTGTGCCCCCTATAGGATAAAACTTTCTGAAAGCCGTGTCCGCGGTTATGGACGACTTGGAGCACAGTATCTCGATCATAGACAACTATAACTAAAGTAGTGCTATAAATTTGACTTTATAATGACTAGTAATTAGCTTCACTATAATGGAATGGCTAAATAAAAGTGCCAACAACTGCTGGTTTGGGTTGTCACCTGTTACCATTGTATCTGACTAGTAAGTATTGCAACTACAACGGAATGGCTAAATAAAAGTACCAACAACTGCTGGGTTTTGGGATGCCTCATGCTATATGTATCTGACTAGTAAGTACTACAACTATAACGGAATGGTTAATTAAAACTGCCCACTGTTTATTATATCAGGATGACTCATGCTATCTATATCTGACTAGTAATTGTCACAACTTTAACGAATTGAATAAAACTGCCAACTATGTGAGTTCCTCGGTTGGTATCGAGGGGGAATACCAGGATGGGTATGTTTGGTGTTAGAATCAGGTTGGATCCAAATAGGTCTTTCTTATCCCTATCTGATAGCCACCCGATGTATTGAGTGTCTATAGGTTGTTTAGTGCATGCTGCACTGCCGCTTCAGTCCACCATACCTATGTAGGCGAGGACCGCCGAATTCTAGTCTCGCCGTGTCTTCGCCTCGATCGACCGCTCTCTTTTTCCTTTGCCCTTTGTCGGCACCCCTTTTGTTTAAGCAGGTTTTGAGATCGACGTCGTTAGCAGGGTTACCCTTCCGGCTTGGCCTGGGCAGGGTTATGAACGCCATTGGTTATTCTTCAGGGATCTTAGCTCAATTTACATCTTGTCCGTACTCGGACGCTGTATCGTTTTCAAGGTGATTTGGATCTTTGTACTGTATATTTGTATTCTTGACTCATTGAGTCGTTGTTGTATATATATTTTTGTGGGTTCCATCGTGGACTATTGTGTAATGATATTACTTCGTTTTCCACCCGCACGAAAGTGCCTGGTGGGCACCTTTGAATCGTTTCTATGCGGGTTTGGCGGGAATCGCTGAAACTTGCATAGGGCCGATTCTGAGGGTGTTACAGCTGAATCTTCCCCTGTGGCCCATGCCTTCCGCGGATCTGGCCCATGACATCTGTTTTTACTTTCCTTTATTCATTTCTTCCTTAACCTGATAAATGCACATTTGGATTTAAATCCATATAAAAATGTATATCAACTAAGCATGGCTAGATCTAATTTTTCTCCTGTCCAGGAGGGTTTTCTCTATCATGCAGAACCAAAACATAGACCAAACTATTTATAAATATTTTCTGGTATTTAACCAACTAGAATGTATTAATTACACTAAATAAATCATCTAGGGATTTTAAAACTCCAAATAGGATGAACCCTTTTTGTGCTGCAATGTACTTGTTATAAATTACATGTCACTTTGTCCTCACCCTAAAATGCTTCCTAGATTGCCTATAGCAAAAATAACAAAAACATAGCATATACACCTTTAGGAATTTCTCTAGACCAAACCCTAAAATGTCTGGACCTAATATCCATTCCTATCAAAACCTAGGATCTCACTATTTATTGAGCCTCTATTGAATTTTGGTAAATTAAAAACTTTTTCCTAGGGTCCTCTTAATAGATAACTAATAATAAATGTTCTAGAAATCCTAAAACGGTGATTCCAATTTCTACACAAAGTTAATGGAAATACCTATCATGTGCCTTTGGATTCATATCAAAAGTCTCCGTAGTTTTAATCCAATGAAAAATACAAATATCTTGCAGAAATGCCTTGGGGATATTCCTAAGGGAATTTTGGTAATTATCTTGAACTATTTCCAACTCTTAGAAATCATAAACTTCAATATATACAATAAACTATAGGACAAACTTATTTGATCAATAGAGAATATCTAGTGATTTATTCTCTAAAACTAGAGTTTATTTCACTATAAAATCCATAGCTAATTAAAGAAATTTGCTAAAATAGTGAAACCACTTTCGTTGGCTTTGTTAATTCACTATCTACCTGATGGTATAATGTTTGTGCATTGGTATCATATAGAAGTTGGCCTTGGTCTAAAACCCTTAGTTAGGTAGTTTTTGGCTTTTAAAACCTTAAGAACAATTCCACTAATGCAACTAAAGCATCTCCATTGTTTCCAAAAACCAAATCTTCAATACCCACTGAAGTATGTTGCATTGTGATTTCTTAGATATGTAGAGCTCGTTGGGAACCCCAAGAGGAAGGTATGATGAGGATAGCAGCAAGTTTCCCTCGGTTATGAAACCAAGGTTATCAAACCAGTAGGAGTAAGGAAACAACTCCAAGGTGTTGCTAGTAACTTGGAACCTGCACAACATAATCCACAATACTTTGCCCCAACTTATAGTGAGGTTGTCAATCTCATCGGTTTGCTCAAAACAAAGGATTAAACGTATAGTGTGGCCGATAGTGATTGCTTGCAGCAAGTAAACGGTAAACAGTAGATGGAATATCAGTGATAAAGAATGGACCGGGGTCCACAGTTCACTAGAGGTGTTTCTCCATAATATAAATAGCATGTTGGGTGAACAAATTACAGTTGGGAAATTGATAGATTAAAAATGCATAAATATGCATGTACAAGGCATGATGATTTTTATGAGATTCGTTTGGGCATTACAACATAATACATAGACCGTGATCCAACTGCATCTATGACTAATAATCCACCTTCAGGTTATCATCCGAACCCCTTCCAGTATTAAGTTGCAAGCAACATATAATTGCATTAAGCAAAGTGTGTAAAGTAAACAATACAATTTCTCTTGGACAAAGGATTGTTGTTTTCTCCCTAGTAGCAACAGCACATCTACAACCTTAGAGATTTTTGTAACTTCCCTAGATTACTAGAGGCATGAACCTATTATCGAGCATCAATACTCCCTCTTGGAGTTGCAAGCATCTACTTTGCCAAAGCATCTACTAATAACGGAGAGCATGTAAGATCACAAATAACACAGACATGATAGAATCAATAATCAATCTTGAACATAGTACTCAATATCCATCGGATCCCAACCAACACAACATGTAGGATTACATAAAGATGATCTTCATCATGAACGGGGATCACAAGATCTAAACATGAAAGCACAAAGGAGGAGAACCAACCATCTAGATAGTGTATGGACCCATATTCCAAGGGTGAACTACTCACGCATCACTCCGGACGATGGCATGGTCATGAAGAAGGCCTCCAGGATGATCTCGCCCCTCCAGCAGGGTGCCGGGAAGACTTTAGATCCCCTCGATCTAGGGACGATGGTGGCGTCTATAGACAGTTTCGTGGATTTCTGATCAGGTGTTTAGGGTTTCTGCATCGGGGTGCTTATATAGGCGAAGGGGCAAGTTCGATGGGTTCACAAGGGGCCCACACCATGGGGCGGCACGCCCTAGGGGGTGGCCGCACCAGCCCTAGGTGCGACCACCTCGTGGCCCAACTTCGTCTGCCCTTTTGACTCCGTCTTTGCTCCGGTAAAACATTGACTTTGGCATTTGTTTCGTCTAATTCCGAGAATATTTCTTTACCAACTTTTCTAAAACCAAAAACAGCAGAAAAAAGGCAATTGGCACTGCGGCATCTTGTTAATAGGTTAGTTCCATAAAATTTATAAAAATACCTTAGAGTGTAGACAAAACATAAGAAAGTTGCTATAAAACAAACATGGAGCATCACAAATTATAGATACGTTTATGACGTATCAAGCATCCCCAAGCTTAACTCCTGCTCGTCCTCGAGTAGGTAAGTGATAAAAAGAATAATTTTTGAGGTGACATGCACCATCACAATCTTGATCAAAATATTTGTAAAGCATTGGTAGCTGGGATCAAAGTACTCTAAACATGAGCATGAAAGATGTCGTTCTAACAATAAGACATAGCAACTAAGTTGTAACATGAAAGGTCACACAAACAAAAGATCATGAATAACAATGCATTGAAAGATGTTTGTTTGTTTCACATATAGAAAACATAGCAAGAGTGGTATTCAGCTTGTCCTTCATGGAATAGCAAAACATAAATGCATAGGACACCTTCAAAGTTCGTAAGGGTGACTAGATACAAATAATTTAAGAACAAGCAATATCAACACTATGAATCAATCAACATGTTTTGGGACAATGCATGATGACCCACAAGTATAGGGGGTGTATAGTAGTACTTCGATAAATAGGAATGTCGATCCCAACGAGGAGCAGAAGGTGTTGACTAGTGGTTTGGAGCAGGAAATCTCTGTAAATACTTAGCAAATGGATTTTTTAGGTTTTTTTTGATAAAGCAAGGAAATGAAGTGCAAGTAAATAAATACAGCAAATAATTGCAAAAAGTGTCCCAATCCTTTCTTAGCAAAGGACAAGCCGGTGGTAATACTTATGAGGACCAAACGTTCTCGAGGACAGATGGGAATACTGTCAAGTGCTTTCGTTTCGTATAGTTGATTAATCTTCTTTGGTTTGATAAGTGTTGTGTGGGTGAACCTGTGATAATGTACCGACCTTACTTGGACTAATACATACTTGTGATTAAACCCCTTGCAAGCATCCGCAACTACAAGAAAGTAATTAAGATAAAAACCTAACCATAACCTTAAACTCTGAGATCCTACACTCCCTTGTGCAAAGGTTTCCTAACGGGGGTTCAGGTTACTGTCACTCTGGCAACCCCACAATTAGTAGCCAAATACACAATGCATTCCCCTAGGCCATAAATGGTGAAGTGTCATGTAGTCGACGTTCACATGACACCACTAGAAGAATAGCACCACGACTTAAATATCAAGCCATTGAATAATACCTCAACACAATTCCACTACTAACAACATGACTTCTCCCATGTCCTCAAGAACTAAACGAACTACTCACAAGAAATCATACGGATCAAGATCAAAGATGATATGATGATGAATAAAAATCTAAACATAAACAATAATTCAATGGTTCCACTCATAACCATCAACTACAATAGTAATCAACACCGGGAATGTTTCCCCTAAGAACTATGCAAGATTCAACACAATTGTTACAGCGGGATGGAGTGGTGATGATGGTGCTGGTGGATATGGTGGTGTGGATGATGATGATGATCCTAATGAAGTCTAGCTTGATGACGGTGTTGATGGCGATGATCTCCCCTCTCTGGGAAGGAATTTCCCCGGGAGAAATCTAGCTGTCGAAGAGCTCTTTATCTCTCTGTAGTTTCTGCCCCGCAGAGGCGGCGGAATCTTTCTGTGGTTGCTCCCCAAACTTTAGGGTTTTTGGAGGAAGATATAGGGGAAGGGGCGGAGCCAGAGGTGGGCTAGGCTGGCCACACCCCTTGGTGGCGCGACCTAGGGTGGCCCGCGCCTAGGGGGTGTGGGCCCCCGGTGGCCCAACTCTACCTCCCCTTCTAGCTTCCTTCGTCTTCTGGAAAAATATAATTCTCCATAGTTTTTCTGGTATTTTTCTGATCTTCACGAACACTGCATCTAGACACCACTTCTTCCATCGGAATCCTGACTCTGGCAGTTCATCCTCCAAGAATCATCCAACATGCAAAAACAGATGAAATAACTTAAGTATCACCTCTTAATAAGGAATATATCAATGAATAATAACAAATTATGATATAGAATGGTGATGCAAATTGGACGTATCAACTCTCCCCAAGCTTAGACTTCGCTTCCCCAAGCGAAAACTGAGATCAGTAAGCATGTCCATGGGTTTATGGAGTGAAGTGTCGATAAAAAGAATACGGACAAGAAGCATCACACTTAGCAATACACAACTCATAGTAGAAAGCAACTCACCATTATATAACTTAACTTGCAATGAGTATGGGAGTCATAATAAATATGCATAAAGATAAATCATAATTTGGAATGGAAAACTTTGATCTTGGTTAGAGAACAAATGACAAACAGTTTTCAAGCAAAGCTTTTGTAAAGAAGTTTATAACAGGAGTACATTCTGCTCAAACATAAAAGGCTTTTCACAATGATGTCTTTCAAAGTAATACTCACTCAGATAAGAGTCTTGTGTACCCTAAAAAAAGATAAGAGTCTTGTGCAAAACAAGGAAGATAAGAAACATGATTGAATAAATCATCATATGAATGATTGAAACACAACAACTCAAGTGCTTGCTGGAGATAGAGAGGAATAGGTTTACTGACTCAACTTAGAAGTAGAAGAAAGGCCCTTCACAGAGGGAAGCAGGAATTTCAAGTTCATAAAGAGCTTTCAAAATATTATGGTACTTACTAGCTTTGAGATCTCATTGCCCCTATCATAAGCATCTTAAGGTGATTAACATTAAAGTTAACAAAGATGGAGTATATGCTTGACGAAGTATAAGTTGTCAATCTCATGTCCCTTGAGTACGAGGGCCGCTCCTCATGCTACTCAACTTTAGTTACCGGCAAGTTCTTGTCATAGTAAGTACATGTGTATCATAGAGAACCGCCAACGGGGTACCCCTTGCACATGATACAGGAGCTATCCCATATCAAAATGACAAGGCAAGTAGACAACGAGCATCTCAACAATCTTCTTATTTACCATGGGAAAAATAGTGCTTTTTCTCTCTTTCCTCTTTTCAATGTCTCTCTTTTTATAAGAAGAAAGCTTCATAGATTGCTCACTATGGTGATGCTGCAAGTTTCCACCATGATTAGGCATGGCTTAGGCTAGCGGCCCAGGTGTTTCTCTAACACATATACATAACTCCATGGACTTACAAGATCCCCTTTTATTTCACACCGACGACATCCATAAAAAAAAGAGCATGATATCAACGTGGTAGATATTTACAAGTATTGAAAGCGTTCCCTGTGACAGAATGCTTCTGATAATCCCAACTTATAAGTGCAAACATATACAACATCGATGACACAATTGTTCAAGTTTAGTAAGGGCAAGAAAATAAGGTGTGCCATCAAGTTCGTGAGAGCTTTACTAACTAGTTTTCACATAAAAAAAGAATTTTTAATTTGAAAGATAGATGAACCTTGAGAATTTACTTGGAATAGCAATAATGCTAATAGGAAGATATGGTGGACACAGATGGCATAGGTTTTGGTTTAGAGGATTGGATGCACGAGAAGTATTACCTCTCAGTACAGGTTTTTGGCTAGCAAGGCTGGGTAGAAAGCAAAAGAGTTGAAGGAAACAACCAAACATACAAGTGATAAAGCCAAACATGCAATCTTCATTGAAGACACAAAAGATCTTAAATAAATAATACTAAGCTTATGAGCCAATCAAGAAAGAAAATAAATGATACAAAATACATGTAAGTGCTTTTCTCTTTTCCTTCAAACCCCAAAAAGTGTTGCTACTGACCAGAGCTTGGTTTGCCAAAACTAATTTAGATTTACTTGATGCTCCCAAAGTGATACCAATATTAATCAACAAGATCAATCATATAACAGAGATTGCAAACTAAATTAAGAAGTGAAAAAAGTAAAAGATGAAGCTTCTCATTAATATTCCATAAAGGCACTCACACCAAGGGATACATAGATAACCAACTAAAGGAGAGATACTTCCGCAATGAAAAACATCCTATGTGATAACTTCTATATCCAAGATATGACTCTACTAAAAAGTTTAAAATATAAAAGATAATGATGTGATACCACGGCACTCCCCCAAGCTTGGAACAAACCAAGGGGATGCCAAACCTGATGACGAATTACTCCTTCGGTGGTGGTGGTGTTCCCTTGTCATCATCAGACTTCCAAGGTAAAGGCTCCCCATACACAAAGGATGTCTTGGTGTCAAATATCTTGAAACTACCAGCAGAGCTTTTATGTGTTTAAACCTAGCCTCATACTCACAATTTTGATTTTGTATGTTGTAAAGTTGTTCTTGTAATTGGTTGGTGGTCTGATGGAGTGAGAGGATTTCATCTCGAAGATCCGCAGTCTCCCTCTTGTGCTCGGCGATGAGTTCTGAACTAATCTTATGGATGACATACACTTCGCTTTCCGCTATCTTCTTGTACCTAAAAACTTCTTGCTCCAATGCTTCCATCCTATCTTCCATATTGCCTTCTCCTTTAGGGCCCTGAACATCCTTTATCTGTACCTTCCCATCCTTGAGTAACAACTCCTTGGGGTGAATCTTCAACTCATACATGTACGGGTTGATGACGTCTGCGGAGGAATCCTCCATAGGTGATCCAGAGGAAGACACTATGGCTCCAAAACTGAGAATCTGCCTGACAGAAACAGATCGAAACAAAAACATGATGAGAACACGATATACGAACCTCGGGGGGCTCCGGGGGGTTATATATTACGAAGTTTTACAACATAAGGAAGGTACTGTGCGAAAACAGGGCGGAGATAGACACCGGGGTGGTCTCACCCCTGGTAGCGTGGCCAGGTGCGTCCCGCGCCACTGGTGGGTGTGGCCCACCCGGGCTCTGTTTCCTCCTCATTTTCGTCTCGTAACCTTCCATATGGGATAAAAACAACAAAAATATAGAGAAAAATGTTTTTCGCGAACCTTCTGTTTTCACCACTTTTACCTATTCGGTGACGGACTCTGCAGGTTCTAGAGTTTGGTCTCTAATAATTCCGGATTTACCATTTGAATAACATCAACATCTTCATTATAAGAGTCTTCAGAGATATAATGTTTTAGCCTTTGACCATTCACCACATGTGTAGTGTTGTCCCTCAAAGTATTTTTATAGCTCGTGAACGATACACCTCCTCAATAACAAAAGGTCCTTCCCATTTTGAGAGTAGTTTTCCTGCAAAAAATCTGAGACGAGACCGATACAATAGAACTTTCTCACCAACACGGAACTCCCTTTTTATAATTCTCCTATTGTAACATCCTTAAAATCATGCTTTCAAGGCTTGCACATCATTCATGCATTAATACTCATCTTAGGATCTTTTCCTCAAAAATCAGAAACTTGTGATCTATCATTTTATGTAAGTAAGGCATTAGCCACTACTACATTTTGAATATGAGATTATTTGGTTTAAACCAGGAAGATTTGAACATAGAGCTGTTTGTTATTTCAAACTTGATCAAGGTTCTCAAACAAAATGAAATCAAAACCATTCTTTTCCTATTGAAAATATTTCACTAAGGACATAGTTTTAAACCTTATTTCAAAACCCATTTTGAATATGAGTTTAAATAGGTGCTTTATGCACTCCAGGATGCAAGAATCAATAAACAAATGTTTGGAGAAAATTTCAATTGAAACAGATTTGATTTGGGCATTTGAATTCAAAACAGAAAACCAATCAGAAAAAGAAAAAAGAGAAAGGGAGAAAAAATAAAGGAAACTAACTAATCTAATCCAACCCAGCCCAATTAGCCCATTTAGCCCAACAGCTTCCACGTAAAATGTTTCAGACTTAGGCAAACTCATTGTCACGACGACTGGCCCCCACCCCGTATCTCTCTCTCTCACTGAACGCCAGGCCCCACTCGCCAATCATCGTCTCCACCCCGCGACTCCTTCTTCCCCCAAATCACGCCGGTTGTTTCCGGTGATTTAACCCCGCATCAATTCGAATGAATGCGTCAGTAATTCTCTCCCTCGACCTTGCGTACTTAATCGCCCGCGCCCTCCCCTCCTTTTCCCCAGTCGCCACCCTCTCTCTGCCCCTAGGCTGCTCGGAATAAGCCAAGAACCACCCACTGCTCCGACGAGCTCCAGCTCAAATTCCGGCCAACCATCGCCGCCCTTGCCTTCCAGACCACGAGTGAGTTCCCCATCATCCTCTTCCCCTGCTAGTAGCCCACACTCACCCGCGCGCTCTCTCTATCGTCAGCAACCACAACGACGAGCAAGCACCACAGTCTGTCTCGACTCCGGCAACATCCTCTGGTAGTTCCTTACTGCCCCCGCCTCTCTTTTTGTTGCTCACGTATTCGCCAGAATAGTGCGCATCTAATGCACCACTTACTTTTCTCTGGCATGATCTACAACGTCGGCAACGTCGACGAACAGCCGTGCACGATGATAGGCTCCACTCCGACGAGTAATTCCCACAGTGTCCGTGCGCCCCTTGACAAGCCACTGCCACATTGAGCTCCAGCACGCCTCTGCGAGTCTGGTGAGCCTCTCCAATCTCTTCCTCGCTTCCAGTAGCCGCCGCAATGCCGTAGATCGAGCGCGCCGCCGCTCACCGTTGCCGCGCGCCGCCATATGTTGGTCGTTTGATCGACAGTCGTAGGATCTGGATCCAGTGGTTACGATAGAACATAACTCGAAGGGGTACATTTTAGATCTGGCCGTGCGTTTTCACTTGGATCGTGCGGCCCTCGTTGGTCGATCCAGCCGAACCGGTACGGGCCAATCAGAACGCGCCGCGTGGCCTGATTTTAGTTTTAAAAACAGAAATTAGATCTATTAGATGTTCAAACTTGTAAAATCCATAACTTTTGATCCACACATTCAAATTTTGTAAATTTTATATCATTTGAATCAAGAGAAGGAATTCTATCCAACCATGCATTGTGTTTAATGTTTTGCTTCTGTAAAATTGGTTATTTTTGCAGAGACATTTATAGGCTTAATTTGAGTATAGAAATGATTTGAAAAATGATTTAAAGATCAAATAAAGTTTATTTAGTGTGTCTTGGTCTTGTTTATGATTCATTATTGTATAATTGTCTTGTTTGGTGTAGAAAATCATCACATGGAATTTGCATGCATTCATATATTTTTGCTTGTATATTTTTGATATGTGAATTTGGTGCCATTATTTTATGTGTAGATTTTGGTGCTAATAGTGATTGTGGTTGTGAAGATTATTGCTACTCCAAAAACAACCAAGGAAAGTGGTGCTTCATGTTTCTATCCCAATATTTTTACCTATGCATTAGAAATATTTTGTATAGGACTTGCATGATTATTTTGCTAAGTATCTATATGTTATGCTTGGGAAATCCTAGTAGTTGTAGAATTGTTAGAATTTCCTCAAGTTAAGATGCTTACTATTGCCATTCTTAGCCTAGCTGATAGCAACCAAGGGTGGAATATAATCATGCTATGAGAAATATTTCTAAGTCTTGGACTTATGTTTTGCTTAATAAAAACAACTAAGTGAATGAAACACCTGGGTGGAATGGAAAGGATTGGTTTGTGTTGAGTGGTTACACAAGTCCCATTTCTATGGTTTACCTTGTGTATCACACTTGTGGAAAGCCACCCAGGAACAAAGGGATTTGATATACCAAATGTTAAGAAGCTTCTAGTGCAGCCACATGGCATTACGGGCTCTTCCTGGATCACATAGGTTGCAATAACTTAGCCATTTGGACAGTTGGTGGTAGTTGGAAGATAGGTTGGAATGCGTCCATTTGGTCTAAGGGAAGTCCTCTGAAAGGTCCTGTCTTGGTGAAAATCAATTCTTGTGGGGAAAGTGCACAACCTCTGCAGATGGAAGAATCTAAGTACTTAGCCATGTCCCTGGTATTGGACAACTTGAGCATCAAGACATGGAAGCTATCAAGAATCTCCTCATCCCAATTTTCTAAGTTAAAACTTATGGTTGAACAAGGGTGAAGGTTCACCAATTTCTATTGGTGGTTCCTTGGGAAAGTTTTGTCAAAGAAAAACTTAGTGTTTTCATCTAATAGGTAAAAACTATTTTGAGCAAAGCAAGCCTAAGCTACACCTAGCCAAATTCATGTAGTAACTAGATGCTAATATTTTGCTAAAGTATCACTTGCCAATACTATTCCAATGTATTGACCCACTGTGGCTGTAACTTGTGATGTTGCAGGTTATTCTGATGATGATTAGGGGTTATGAGTCTACACTCAACATGCTTGCCTGTGGCACATGAAGATGAAGACTTTATTTTATTGTTATGAATGAACTCTTGTATTAGTCCTATGGCCATGGAGTTGTAAAATACTATGTTATCTCTGGAATGATGATGTAGTAATGACCTTTGTTTCTGTGTACTTCATCTTAAACTGTCGATGCTAGCAATTGATCCAGGGACTAGCATTGTAATAACAGGGATCCTTACCTTTATACGGGAGGGATCTTACAGATGGTATCAGAGCACTGTGTTGCCTGCAGGATTATAACCCTAGGATTGGATTAGAAACCACTAAGGAAAAATTTAAACACTTTGAAAATTTTCTACACTTGTCTTTTCTTCTTGTAAACTTTTCTAATCTTCTTTCTCATCTCTATTGGTAGAAGGATGCTTTGATAGCCTTTTGTCTAGTGAGTGAGAGTTGTGATGTACTTCGTTAGTTGGACCACCACACTTATCGTTTTATTTCGAAAATTTTGTCTAAGTTATGTTGAACCTTGGAATGCTTGTAATGATTTATGTATGCCATGACTTGTGTGTTTGCCAATGATATGCTTGTGATTTTTTGTCTTGAAATTTTCTATTGAGGATTGATTCTAACTTTTCTTATATTATAAAATAGATGCCTAATGTTACTATCAGCACGGCTGAAGAGTTCAAGGGAACTCATTTTGGCACTCGTCTTATTGAGCTCACTAGTGTGCTCAATCTTCCGCTCCCTAGCATCATGATGCTTCCCCTCACCAAGTTTGAGAGGAAGGACCTTTGGGGCTTCAAGGTTACTCAGCCAGGACGCCAGACTGAGCCAGCCACGGAGGCTATCACCTTCAAGCTTATGCATGACGACAGGGAGAGAGGCCTAGAGGTAGTCATGCAGGATTTACTTGGGCGTCTGTTAGGGAGGCACCCTCGGGAGATTAGAGGTACTCACTTTCACGCCTTCGGGAGACGCGATGAGGATGGTGAGGCTATTGAGTTCGAGGATGCTGCTAGAGAGATGGCAGAGCCGATTCGTCTGTACCTTCAGGACCTAGAGGTTATACTTAGGCACCTAGATACTGATAGGACCAACGTCATGCTTAGCAATGACGAGCTCCAGGTGCAGCTTCGTGAGAAGGAAAAGATCTTCGCGGAGCAAGACAAGATAGTCAAGGAAATGGAGGCCAAGTTTGAGAGCCAGGACATGAAGTTCAAAAGCCAAGAGAAAAGAGTCCAAGACAGGAACAAGAGGATTCGAGAGATGACTGCAGAACTAGAGGCCAAGGACTTCGAGCTCGAGCATCAACAGGGTGTGATTGAGAGACTTCGTTCACAGAAGAGGTCTCTCAAAGCCAAGGTAGAGGCCTTGACTACCAATGTCGAGGAATACAAGACCGCTATGGAGAATGCAGGTCTTACACTTGTTGATGAGGAGGTTGACGCAGAGGAGTAGTGATGACTACTCATTTATCTATCATTTACCATGCTTATGATTATTTAGTCGTAATGACCATCCAACATGTGGATGGCTTGCTATGGGTGTGTTTGCTTTTCAAACTTGATTGTTTGTGTCGTTGAACTTTATTTTGATGCTTAATTGGTGATTGTCTATGTGATATATTGTGCATGTTAAGCATCTATGTGTATCTGATTCTTATCCTTATCGAAAACCACAGATGCCACCTCGACGTGCCAACCCCAACCCGAACAACAACAATGTCACCCCCGAGATGCAGCAGCTGATGACAGCATAAGCACAGCTGATGCAGATGATGACCACTTTCATGCAGAATCAAAATAACAACAACAACAATAATAACAACAACAATAACAACAATCAGAACAATCCACCAGGATTTGACATGCTCACCAGATTCTTAAGACTGAGGCCTGCAAAGTTCTCAGGAACTACTGATCCCATGGTGGCCAATGATTGGCTACGTGTAGTGAACAAGGATTTGGTGACTGTCGGCTGTACCGACGAGGAGAAAGTCAGGTTTGCAACACACTTGTTGGAAGGACTAGCAGCTACTTGGTGGGATAACTTCCAGATCACCACTCCCATTGAGGATGTGACATGGGCTATCTTTGAAGATGGTTTCCGTACAGCTCACATCTCATCCGGAGTGATGAGTTTGAAGAATAAGGAGTTCCATAATCTGAAGCAGCGCCACCGCAGCGTGGCTGAATATATTGAGGAGTTTAACAATTTGGCGCGTTATGCACCGGATGAAGTTGACACTAATGCCAAGAGGAAAGAGAAGTTCCTCGAAGGACTAAACGATGAACTGAATCTGCAATTATCTATGGCCTATGTCCCCACCTATCAATCTCTTTGTGACAAGGCTACCATCTTGGAGAACAAGATGAAACAGGTGGAAAGCAGAAAGAGGAAGCACAGCTCTGACAAGCACAGCTCGGGATCGTCTCACAAGCGTTCCCATTATGATGATAGTGGGAGTTCTAGATCCCACAAGCATGGAAAGTACAACAGCAACCACAACCACAACCGTCATCATGACAACAAGCATCACCGTAGTCATGACAATGACAAGTACAAGAACCACAAGGGTGGATACAAGAGCCACCACGATGGAAGTGGAAGTGGTAGTGGAAGCCAGCCTGTCAAGAAGGATCTCAGTCAGGTTGAATGCTTCAAGTGTAAGAAGATGGGGCATTATGCAAATGAATGCCCAGAAAAGAAAGTTGAAGGACCCAACAAGCCCAACCCTTTCTAGAAGGGACAGGTGAACCACATCAATGTGGAAGAGATCTATGAGGAACCTGATGCAGTGGCTGGTAAGTTCAAACTCAATTATGTTCCAGCACTTGTTCTTTTTGATACTGGCACATCGCATTCATTCATATCAAGAGCATTTGTTGAAAGAAATGAACTTCCAGTTGAAACTATTGGGTGTCCTATAAAAGTAAGTTCTACTAGTGGAGAAATGATAGTGAACTCAGGATGTCATGACCTAGTCATAGAGTTTGGGAAGTATAAGTTTCCCGTTAATCTGATAATCCTAAATTCCCAAGGATTGGATGTCATATTGGGAATGGACTGGATGACTAAGCACAAGGGAGTGCTAGATTGTGCCAATCATATTGTCACACTCACAACCCCGGAAAATAAAAGGATTAGATTCAAGACTAACTTTGAATCAAAAGGGAGTAAGCTAAGTTCTCTTAAGGGAGTTAGCATAGACAGTGTGCCAATTGTGAGTGAATATCCGGATGTGTTTCCGGAAGAATTGCCGGGAATGCCACCAGATAGAGATGTGGAATTTCTGATTGACTTGCTGCCAGGATCAGGACCAATAGCAAAGAGACCTTACAAGATGTCAGCTGATGAGTTGAAAGAACTCAAGAAACAACTTGGAGAATAGTTGCAGAAAGGATTTATTCAACCAAGTTCTTCATCTTGGGGAGCACCTGTCTTGTTCGTGGAAAATAAAGATAGAAGTCAAAGGTTATGCATATATTATCGTTCACTCAATGAGGTGACTATCAAGAACAAATATCCTTTGCCTAGAATTAATGACTTGTTTGATCAGCTAGAAGGAGCCTGTGTGTTCTCAAAGATTGATCTCCGGTCAGGTTATTTTCAGCTTAAGATAAGGGAACAAGACATACCTAAGATAGCTTTCACCACTAGGTATGGGTTGTATGAGTATACAGTAATGCCATTTGGTTTGACCAATGCACCAGCTTACTTCATGAATATGATGAACACGGTGTTCATGGAGTTCCTTGACAAGTTTGTGGTTGTTTTCATAGATCACATTTTGATCTACTCCAAAAGCAAAGAAGAGCATGAAGGACATTTGTGTTTGATACTTGAGAAGCTTAGAGAGCATAAGCTGTATGCCAAATTCAACAAATGTGAATTTTGGCTAAATGAAGTTGGATTTCTTGGAGACGTTGTGTCTGGCGATGGTGTAGCAGTTGATCCCGCAAAAGTGTCAGCTGTAACTGAATGGGAATCTCCTAAGTCAGTAAAGGAAGTTCGTAGATTCCTTGGCTTGGCAGGATACTATAGAAGATTCATTGAGAATTTCTCCAAGGTAGTTAAGCCAATGACGGAGTTACTAAAGAAATACAAGAAATTTGCTTGGTCGGAAGGATGTGAACTCAGTTTCGAAGAATTGAAGAAGAGACTAGTGACAGCACCAGTCTTGTGTCTGCCAGATTTGGAGAAAGATTTCCAAGTGTATTGTGATGCATCTCATCATGGATTAGGTGCAGTTCTAATGCAAGAAGGGAAAGTTGTGGCTTATTCCTCGAGACAACTCAAAACTCATGAAGTAAATTACCCTACTCATGATTTGGAGTTAGATTGTGTTGTCCATGCACTCAAAACATGGAGACATTATCTTTTGGGAAAACGATGTGAAGTGTTCACAGATCACAAAAGTTTGAAGTATATCTTCACTCAGAAAGAAATCAACATGAGACAAAGAAGATGGCTAGAACTCATCAAGGACTATGACCTGAGTTTGCCATACCACCCCTGTAAAGCAAATGTTGTAGCAGATGCTCTAAGCCGTAAGGTATTTGTGAATGGCCTTACTAAGGGAGAGTTGCCAGATGATCTGTGTGCCCAATTTAGAGACCTTAGATTGGAGATTATGCCTGAAGGACATCTCATGTCATTGGATGTTCAACCCACATTGTTGGACAATATCAAGGAAGCCCAAAAGAAGGACAAGGAAATTGAAGAGATTAAGGAAAAGATTGGCAAAGGAAAAGCCAAAGGATTCCATGAAGAAGAACAAGGTACTTTATGGTATGGGAAACGTATCTGCGCTCTGCAAGATCCGGAGCTTCGGAAACTGATTTTACAAGAAGCACACAACTCACCATATTCCATTCATCCAGGTAACACCAAAATGTACATGGTTATGAAGGAAAGATTTTGGTGGAATAATCTCAAGAAGGACATCGCCGAACATATTGCTTTGTGTGATGTCTGTAGTAGAGTGAAAGCAGAACATCCGAAACCAGCAGGATTGCTACAACCACTACCTATTCCTGGTTGGAAGTGGGACAAGATTGGCATGGATTTCATCACTGGATTGCCGAGGACCAGGTCAGGATATGATGCTATTTGGGTAGTAGTGGATTGCCTCACTAAAGTGGCTCATTTCATACCCGTGAAGACAACCTATACAAGTGCTAAGTTAGCCAAAATCTACATGAGTAGGATTGTATGTCTGCAGGGAGTACCCAAGAGTATTGTGTCTGATAGGGGAACTCAATTCACTTCCCATTTTTGGAGGCAACTACATGAGTCATTGGTAACGAGATTGGAATTCAACACTGCTTTTCATCCTCAGACTAATGGACAAACATAAAGGACCAACTAGATTCTAGAAGATATGTTGAGGGCATGTGCCCTAGACTATGGAGCTAGTTGGGATGAAAGTCTGCCTTACGCAGAGTTCTCTTACAATAACAGCTATCAAGCCAGTATTGAGATGGCACCGTTTGAGTTTCTCTATGGGAGAAAGTGTACTACCCCATTGCTATGGAATTGTGTGGGAGAAAGAAATTTGTTCGGACCAGAACTGATCAAAGAGGCTGAAGAGAAAGTTAAGCTAGTAAAGGACAGATTGAAGATAGCACAATCCTGATAAAAGAGCTATGCAGATCCTAAGCGTAGATAAGTCACCTATGAAGTGGGTGATAGAGCTTATCTTAGAGTGTCACCACTTTGTGGAGTGAAGAGATTTGGTGTCAAAGGAAAATTGGCCCCAAGATATGTTGGACCATTCAAGATTCTGAGTCGTAAAGGAGAAGTAGCTTATGAGATTGAATTGCCAGAATCATTGACATCCGTTCACAATGTGTTTCATGTGAGTCAGCTAAAGAAATGCCATCCAGAGATGGAAGAGACTTCTTTGAAGGATACTATACCTTTGGAGGAGGTCCAATTGGAAAGTGATCTCACTTATGAGGAAAAACCCATCAAGATTCTTGAGACTGCAGAAAGAGTTACTCGGACTAAGACTATCAAATTCTACAAAGTTCAATGGAACCATCATTCCGAAGAAGAAGCAACATGGGCAAGAGAAGATGATCTTCGGAAAGACCACCCTCACCTATTTGCTAGCCAATCCGAATCTCGAGGGCGAGATTCACCTTAAGGGGGTTAGATTTGTAACATCCGTAAAATCATGCTTTCAAAGCTTGCACATCATTCATGCATTCATACTCATCTTAGGATCTTTTCATCAAAAATCAGAAACCTGTGATCTATCATTTTATGTAAGTAAGGCATTAGCCACTACTACATTTTGAATATGAGATTATTTGGTTTAAACCAGGAAGATTTGAACTTAGAGTTGTTTGTTATTTCAAACTTGATCAAGGTTCTCAAACAAAATGAAATCAAAACCATTCTTTTCCTATTGAAAATATTTCACTAAGGACATAGTTTTAAACCTTATTTCCAAACCCATTTTGAATATGAGTTTAAATAGGTGCTTTATACACTCCATGATGCAAGAATCAATAAACAAATGTTTGGAGAAAAATTCAATTGAAACATATTTGATTTGGGCATTTGAATTCAAACCAGAAAATCAATCAGAAAAAGAAAAAGAGAAAGGGAGAAAAAATAAAGCAAACTAACTAATCTAACCCAACCCAGCCCAATTAGCCCATTTAGCCCAACAGCTTCCCCATGAGAAACGTTTACATGCAGAAACTAACTGTCGTCACGACTGGCCCCCACCCCGTATCTCTCTCTCTCACTGAACGCCAGGCCCCACTCGCCAGTCATCGTCTCCACCCCGCGACTCCTTCCCCCAAATCATGTCGGCTGTTTCCGGTGATTAAACCCCGCATCAATTCGAATGAATGCGTCACTAATTCTCTCACCCGACATTGCGTACTTAATCGCCACCCTCTCTCTGCCCCTAGGCTGCTCGGAATCAGCCCAGAACCACCCACTGCTCCGATGAGCTCCAGCTCAAATTCCGGCCAACCACCACCGCCCCTTGCCTTCCAGACACCGCGAGTGAGTTCCCCATCACCCTCAGCACCTGCCAGTAGCCCACCCTCACCCGCGCTCTCTCTCTATCACCGGCAACCGCAACGACGAGCAAGCACCACCGTCTGTCTCGATTCCGGCAACATCCTCTGGTAGTTCCTGACCGCCCCCGCCTCTCTTTTTGTTGATCACGTATTCGCCAGACTAGTACGCATATAACGCACCGCTTAGTTTTCTCTGGCATGATCTACATCATCGGCAACGTCGACGAACAGCCGTGCCCGACGACAGGCTCCACTCCGACGAGGAATTCCCACCGTGTTCGTGCGCCCCTTGACAAGCCACTGCCACGTTGAGCTCCGACACGCCTCTGCGAGTCTGGTGAGCCTCTCCAATATCTTCCTCGCTTCCAGTAGCCACCGCAACGCCGTAGACCGAGCGCTCCGCCGCTCATCGTCGCCGCGCGCCGCTAGATGTTGGTCGTTTGATCGACAGCCGTAGGATCTGGATCCAGTGGTTACGATAGAACATAACTCGAAGGGGTACGTTTTAGATCTGGCCGTGCGTTTTCACTTAGATCGTGCGGCCCTCGTTGGTCGACCCGGCCGAACCGGTACGGGCCAATCGGAACACGCTGCGTGGCCTGAGTTTAGTTTTAAAAACAGAAATTAGATCTATTAGATGTTCAAACTTGTAAAATCCATAACTTTTGATCCACACGTTCAAATTTTGTAAATTTTATATCATAGGAATCAGGAGAAGGAATTATATCCAACCATGCAATGTGTTTAATGTTTTCCTTTTGTAAAATTGGTTATTTTTGCAGAGACATTTATAGGCTTAATTTGAGTATAGAAATGATTTGAAAAATGATTTAAAGATCAAATAAAGTTTATTTAGTGTGTATTGGTCTTGTTTATGATTAAGTACTGTATACTTGTCTTGTTTGGTGTATAAAATCATCACATGGCATTTGCATGCATTCATATATTTTTTCTTGTATATTTTTTATATGTGAATTTGGTGCCATTATTTTATGTGTAGATTTTGGTGCTAATAGTGATTGTGGTTGTGAAGATTGTTGATACTCCCCAAACTACCAAGGCAAGTGGTGCTTCATGTTTCTATCCCAATATTTTTACCTTTGCATTAGAAATATTTTGTATAGGACTTGCATGATTATTTTGCTAAGTATCTATATGTTATGCTTGGGAAATCCTAGTAGTTGTAGAATTGTTAGAATTTCCTCTAAGTTAAGATGCTTACTATTGCCATGCTTAGCCTAGCTGATAGCAACCAAGGGTGGAATATAATCATTCTATGAGAAATATTTCTAAGTCTTGGACTTATGTTTTGCTTAATAAAAACAACTAAGTGAATGAAACACCTGGGTGGAATGTAAAGGATTGGTTTGTGTTGAGTGGTTACACAAGTCCCATTTCTATGGTTTACCTTGTTTATCTCACTTGTGGAAAGCCACCCAGGAACAAAGGGATTTGAGATGTCAAATGTTAAGAAGCTTCTAGTGTAGCCACATGGCATTACGGGATCTGCCTGGATCACATAGGTTGCAATAACTTAGCCATTTGGACAGTTGGTGGTAGTGGGAAGATAGGTTGGAACGCGTCCATTTGGTCTAAGGGAAGTCCTCTGAAAGGTCCTGTCTTGGTGAAAATCAATTCTTGTGGGGAAAGTGCACAACCTCTGCAGATGGAAGAATCTAAGTACTTAGCCATGTCCCTGGTATTGGACAACTTGAGCATCAAGACATGGAAGCTATCAAGAATCTCCTCATCCCAATTTTCTAAGTTAAAACTTATGGTTGAACAAGGGTGAAGGTTCACCAATTTCTATTGGTGGTTCCTTTTGAAAGTTTTGTCAAAGAAAAACTTAGTGTTTTCAACTAATAGGTAAAACCTATTTTGAGCAAAGCAAGCCTAAGCTACACCTAGCCAAATTCATGTAGTAACTAGATGCTAATATTTTGCTAAAGTATCGCTTGCCAATACTATTCCAATGTATTGACCCACTGTGGTTGTACCTTGTGATGTTGCAGGTTATTCTGATGATGATTAGGGGTTATGAGTCTACACTCAACATGCTTGCCTGTGGCACATGAAGATGAAGACTTTATTTTATTGTTATGAATGAACTCTTGTATTAGGCCTATGGCCATGGAGTTGTAAAAGACTATGTTATCTCTGGAATGACGATGTAATAATGACCTTTGTTTGTGTGTACTTTATCTTAAACTGTGGATGCTAGCAATTGATCCAGGGACTAGCATTGCAATCACAGGGATCCTTACCTTTATAAGGGAGGGATCTTACACCTATCATGCCATCTTTTTAGTTTTTCTTTAAACAGTGTAGCATTTTCATAAGCTTCACTTCTCCACTCATCTAAGGTACTTAAGTCAAGCAATCTTTTCTCACTAGCAAGTTTAAAATCTCTATTCAGTTCTTTCACTGCCCAATAAGCTTTATGTTCTAATTCTAGAGGCAAGTGACAAGCTTTACCATAAACCATTTTGTAAGGAGACATTCCCATAGGATTTTTATAAGCAGTTCTATAAGCCCATAAAGCGTCATTCAACTTTTTAGCGCAATTTTTCCTTGATCTATTAACAGTATTTTGCAAGATAGATTTAATTTTGCTATTTGAAAGTTCTACTTTCCCACTGGTTTGGGGGTGATAAGCTGACGCTATTCTATGGTTAACATTGTGGGAATTATGCCCTAGAGGCAATAATAAAGATGTTATTATTATAATTCTTGTTCATGATAATGTTTATATTCCATGCTAGAATTGTATTAAGCCGAAACTTTAATACTTGTGTGGTTTGTGAACAACACCGTGTCCCTAGTACGCCTCTATGGACTAGCTCATTGATTAATGATGGTTAAGGTTTCCTAACCATGGACATGAGTTGTCGATTAATAATGAGATCATATCATTGGGAGAATGATATGGTGGACAGACCCAAACTAAGCGAAGCAATTAGATCGTGTCATCGTGTTCGTCTTTGCGAAGCTTTTCTTATGTCAAATATTGTATTCCTTAGACCATGAGATAATACAACTCCCTGGTATCGGAAGAAATCTTTGAGGTCATCAAACGTCATCCTATGAGAGGGTGATCATAAAGGTGTCTCTCAGGTGATCGGAAAGTATCTGTTGGGTTGTATGTATCGAGATGGGATTTGTCCCTCCCAAGTCGGAGAGATATACTTGGGCCACTCGTGTCGATATCAACACCGCTTGCAAGCATGTGGTTAAGGAGTTAATCACAAAGTGATATCGGATTACGGAACAAGTAAAGTACTTCGTGAAGCGAGATTGAACTAGGTATGACAAGCGATCATCAAATCTCGGGCAAGTAAAATATCGCGAGGCGAAGGAATATATATATGGGATTGATTGAATCCTGGCATCGTGGTTCATCCGATATGATCATCGATGAATGTGGGAGTCAATATGGGTTTCGGACCCATTGTTGATTATTGATAGAAGATCATGTCGCATATTCTCGAACCCGCAGGGTCACACACTTAACGTGTCTCGACGCTAGGATAGATTGGATAATTGGTTTATGAGTTTTTGTTCGGAGTCTCGGATGGGATCCGGGACATCACGAGAGGTACCGGAGTGGTCCGGAGAATAAGATTCATATAAGGCAGTGCAGTTTTTGGAGTTCGGAATTGTTCCGGGTTAATCGGTATTGTACCGGAAGCTTCTAGAACCTTCCGGAAGGGGACCAACGTGGCCCCACCTTCCGGGAGGGGGCATGGGCCTATGAGGGAGTGCCCTGGCGGCATTGGGCCAGGGGCACAAGGCCCCATAGGGCCCAGCCGGCCAAAGGGGTTTTAAACTCGAGACAGACCTTCTAGAAGGGGGGTTTCCTTGCCCCCCACTCCTTCTCCTTGGGGCCGCCGTTTTGGCTTGGGGGAGGGGGCTAGGGTTGCAGCCGCCCACCCCTCTATATAAAGAGGGCTGGGGGCGCACCACCCCCTCACACCTTCCCCTCCAACCCTAGCCGCCCTGCTGCCCTCCTCTCTCCCTCCCGACTGTTTATAGGCGAAGCCCTACTGCAGAAATTCTCCACCATATACACCACGCAATCGTGTTGTAGATCCAATCCGTCTCTCCACCATACTTGCTGGTCCGAGGAAGGAGGAGATGTCAAGGTGCTGCACGTGTGCATCTCACGGAGGCACCGCCACTTGTGGTGCTAGATCGGATCGGATCGCGAGGAGGAGAAGCGAGTACGACTACATCACCCACGTTCCGACAAACGTTCCGCTGTGCGAATCTTCAAGGGTATGAAGATCTAATCCAATCTCTCTCGTTGTTTGCATCTCCTAGATTAGATCTTGGCTTTCCCTCTGTTCGCATCCGTAGAAAATTTTGATTTACTATGCCGCGAAACCCTTCAAACATCATACTTAGCAAGAGTCTTCCTAAAACCACCATGAATAAAATGAGAACCTCCACCAGTCATGAGATATCTAGGCACACCAAACCTAGGAAAATTAACATCTTTAAGCATTTTTAAAGAGGTCTTACCATCAGCACTATTTGTAGGTATGGCTTCCACCCATTTTGTAACATATTCAATAGCAACAAGAATATGAGTATACCCTTTTGAAGGAGGAAAAGGACCCATAAAGTCAAATCCCCAACAATCAAAAGGTTCAATAACAAGAGAATAATTCATAGGCATTTCATTGTGTCTAGAAATGTTACCAACTCTTTGACATTAATCACATGATAAAATAAACTTCCTTGCGTCCTTGAAGAGAGTAGGACAATAAAAACCTGATTGTAGAACTTTTTGTGCGGTTCTATCTCCAGCATGATGTCCTCCGTAAGCACTTCCATGATATTTTCTCAATATCTCTTGTTGTTCATATTCTGGAACACATCTCCGCATAATACCATCTACACCTTCTTTGTATAAATGTGGGTCATCCAAAAAGTAATGCCTCAGATCATAAATGAATTTCCTTCTTTGATGGGTTGTAAAGGTTGGAGGCAAATACTTGGAAACAATAAAGTTAGCATAATCAACATACCAAGTACTCTCTCATGGACTTACCTTTATTGTAGCCAACTGTTCATTTGGAAAACTATCATTAACAGGCATATGATCAAAAGAAATGTTTTCCAAGCGAGATAAATTATCAGCAATAGGATTTTCAGCACCTTTCCTATCTACAATATGTAGATCAAACTCTTGTAAAAAGCAACACCCATCTAATAAGCCTAGGCTTAACATCTTTCTTCGTCATAAGGTACCTAATAGCAGCATGATCAATATGAATGGTAACTTTTGAATCAACAATATAGGGTCTAAACTTACCACAAGCAAAGATTACAGCTAAGAACTCCTATTCAGTAGTAGCATAATTCTTTTGAGCAGCATCAAGAGTCTTACTAGCATAATGAATAACATTCAATTTTTTATCTATTCGTTGCCCAAGAACAACACCCACAACAAAATCACTAGCATCACACATAAGTTCAAAGGGTAAATTCCAATCAGGTGGTTGGACTGTAGGAGCAGTAGTTAAAGCTTTCTTCAAAGTTTCAAAAGCTTCCTTACAATCATCGACAAAAACAAAAAGTACATCTTTTTGGAGAACATTAGTAAGGGGCTTTGAAATTTTTGATAAATCTTTAATAAACCATATATAGAAACCAGCATGACCAAGAATACTTCAAATACCTTTAACATGCCTAGGACAAGGCATTGTTAGGGGGATTTCAACTCGCGGGTCCGACTTCTGGTGCAAGTGCAACGCGGGGTCCAAGTTCTGTGTAATCGCTGGGTTTTGCAAACTTGGGCTGTCAATCAATCAGAAGGCCCATTTCAAGCCAAATTCGTCCCACCCAAGCCAAAAACAAACTTTTCGTCAACTGCCCCGTGAAGGAGACGTTCAGGACCTCCATGTCACTACTCTGTCCGTGACACAAGCGCTAAGTAGGCAACCACGTAGGCAGAACGAGTAACTAGACCCCACGCAGTGTTGAAAAAATCCACAAATTCACTCACTCCTTCGCATGAACCCTAGCGCCGTCGGCAGCGAAATCAAGCCTCCACCCAGAACGATCCCTTGGGACATTTGCCTTCCGGCGCCAAGTTGCTGCGCCCTCTCGCTGATCCCGAGCTCTAATGCCGCATGTTGTGCCCACCATTCTGAGGATATAGCCCACCTCTGCCGCCAGACGAGCTGAGCAGCACAGAGGATGGCAGATCATCGTACCCTAAAAGAAGTGTTGGATACATGCGGGTGAGATACTCTTCTCTTTGCTTTTCGCACTAACTATATATGCAATCTGTCTATTGACCTGAAAGAGATAGATTGAACCTAGAATTGTTTGCTGGTCAAACACTGACAGACAAGTTCTTATTTTTTTCCCCAAATTTTTGTCAACTAGCCCCCTAGAGGCCCCTTACGTGGTTTCGGTACGCGTCGGTAAATACCAATCGCGAATACCAAATGTGAAGGCCAAGTGGAATTCTGGTACTTATGTCGCGATTAAAGAAGCACCGATGCAGATTTGCACTATCCCTGGTATGGTTGCTGCTCTGCGTAAACATATTGAAATGGGGCTGATGCAGACTGCATGGTTCAGCTTCATGGATAAACAACGCGGAAAGGTTACTATAAAGCATGACGGTCAGATATCCGGGTTGCTGAAACAGTTTCCGCACATTCGAATGTTTCTCCTAGAATGTAGAATAGTGGATGTGGAAGCTGCTTCCACTACTAGTGGCCCTGCTATTCAAGCTCAGGGTGGTCTGACTCGAAGACCCACTGATGTTAAGAAAAATGTGGTTCGTCGTCTGCGTCATGCTTCTGTAGCACAAACTCCTCAAAGGAGTGCCCGTTTTGCCGTGGTGCAAGACCCTGTTGTGGATGTAGGTCGTGCTTCTGTTGCCAGAACTTCTATTGGTGTGCAAACTAAGGCTTTGGAAGGCTGCCCCGTTGTTGTGGAATATGCTGGTGTTGTTGCTCAGCCTGCTACTGAACCAATCCCAGCTGTTGTTATGCAAAGCAAGGCTTCGAGAGCCCGCCCTGCTGTTGCCAGAACTATTGGTGTTGTTGCTCAGCCTGGTACTGACCCATCCCTGCTTCTGTTGTGCAAACTAGGGCTTCGGGAGGCCACCTTGCTGTTTTGGAATCTGCTGGTGTTGTTGCTCAGCCTGCTACTGATCTAATCCTTGCTGCTGTTGTGCAAACTAAGGCTTCAGGAGGCCGCCCCGCTATTGCCAGAACTGCTGGTGTTGTTGCTCAGCCTGCTACTGAGCCAATCCCTGCTGCTGTTGTGAAAACTAAGGATTCGGGAGGCCGCCCTACTGTTGTGGAATCTACTAGTGTTGTTGCCCAGCCAGATACTGAACCAATCCCTTCTTCTGTTGTGCAAACTCAGGCTTTGGGAGGCCGCCCCGTTGTTGCCAGAACTGTTGGTTTTGTTGCTCAGCCTTCTACTAACCCAATCCATGCTGCTTTTGTGCAAACTAAGGCTTCGGGAGGCCGCCCCGCTGTTGTGGAATCTACTGGTGTTGTTGCTTAGCCTGCTACTGAACCGATCCCTGCTTCTGTTGTGAAAACTAAGGCTTTGGGAGGCTGCCCCATTGTTGCCAGAACTTCTGGTGTTGTTGCTTAGCCTACTACTGAATCAATCCCTGCTTCTGTTGTGCAAACTAAGGCTTCGGGAGGCTGCCCCGTTGTTGCCAGAACTGCTGGTGTTGTTGCTCAGCCTCCTACTGATCAAATCCCTGCTGCTGTTTCTAGAACTGCTGTCTTGGGCGCTGGTCCTCCTCGAATCTGTGGTGAAGTTCAGCGTGCTTCTGCAGTTGCCGCCGTCGAGGCTAATCAAAGACCAGTTGTTGAGGAACAAGCCCATGGTCTGGACTCTAATACTATCATCAAACCTCACAGTGGTCTCGGTCCTGAGGAAACTGGTGATGGCAAGGTACACTTTCGTATCGGTGTCGAGAAGTTCACTGCAAAATTAGATGATGGCACAGAAAAAATCGTCGACGACATTAATGTATCCGTTGGCACATACGATCCTGAAGTGGTACAGATATCTGAACTGATAGCAGTGTTACATGAGAAGGTTTAGTGGGGGTCCTCCCAGGAAGCACATTTGGCATTTTTTTCTTACAACAACAAAAATGCTATAGAATTAAATGTTGAAAGTGATTTAGCTATACCGATAAGTAGGATGAGTCGAACTAGATGGGAAGTGTACCTGTTCGCGCACCTGCTAATGGTTGGACAGGAATTTGAGGTCGGCAATGATAAAGATGAACTTGTAGAAAACATGATTGACCTGATGGAGGACCTCGCTCGACATGGTTCGAGTGACAGTAGCTTCGAATAGAGGAGAGACTTACAAGGGAGCAACATAAACAGGAGAAGGAAGAGCATCCCCAGAAAGAGCACCCCAAAGAAGGGCATCACCAAGCAGACCACGCCAGATAAGAGGACACCGAAGAGTTGCATGAAAAAAGGCACCACGCCGCAGAGTACACCCCTAAGATCCGGTCATAATGCAACACCGAACAGTAGCAGCAAAAAAGATAAGAGGGACATACTGGTGGTGAACGAGGTGGTGAACACACCCAGGAGCAGCAGCAAAAAGGCTAAGGTGGCTCGCATGGAGGATACCACACCCAATAGTAGCGGAAAAAATTCTAGCTTGATCAGGAACATGCCGCAGAAGTCTGGCAATAATGCCGACGCGAAGGAGAACACACCCAATATTGGCGGCAAAAATGCTAGCTTGATGGGGAACACGCCGCAGAGGTCCGGTAATAATGCCGACGGGAAGGAGAAAATACCCAATAGTGGCAGCAAAAGGGCTAATTCGAAGGGGAACATGCCGCAGAGGTCAGACAATGATTCCGGCACGAAGGAGCCATCACCCGTGAGGGGAAACAGGAAGGAGATCACACCGAGGAGTAGCAGCAAAAAGGTTAGTTCAGTGAGGAACGCAACACATAGGTCAATCCCTAATGGGGCTACCATCACAAATGATACCATCAGGAAGGATTCCATCAGGAAGGAGGATGTACACAAGAAGAGCAAGAGGGTTATGTATAGTCGAGATGAAATAGAATCTGATTACTGTTTGTCTGCCGACGAACATGTGATGCATGACAGTGTAAGACCACCCCCTGTGGTTGCAGCAGCACCAACAGAGCATCTGGGAGAAAATAGAGTTGACAGGGAGGTAGATTGGGCCAACGTTCCGGCCCATGTAGGTGCAAGTGTTGGTGCAGCCCACCCCTAGGAGTCAATACGATGTGTGCAGTGATAGGAACTGGTGAGGATGGTGAAGATTCTGAATCATATATAGAAGATGGCACTGTGGAGCACCAAGAATCCGGTGATGATGAGATCAACGAGACACTTATGGATGGGGTTGGCATTACAGTTGATGACTTGGGTCCCGACATAGAAGAGGTGATACATGACCACGAGGATCCTATAATTTTGGTTGGCACCGAGTTCAGCAGCATGCATGAGTTCAGGATGTCATTCCGGCATTTTTGTATCAAGGTGGAGTTCGATGTTCATAGACTGAAGATCACTGCCCATAGGTATGAGGCGGTTTGCAGGTTAAAGTGGAAGAATTGACAGGTGGGGATACCTTGTCCGTGGAGGATCGCAGCCAGAGCCCTACCCGCGTCAAAGGCAATTAGGGTATCCTGGCAATGAAGGGAGCCAACCATTTCAACTTTATTATTTTTTACTCTATAATATAAGGAAAGTTGATGTGCATGATCTATCTGGCAACTCCGCTTATGTTGTAAATTAATCTGTGTTGCAGGTGAACAAGTTGGGCCCTCCCCACATGTGTGCGATGGGGAGCATGCTGAAATCCTCAATGGTTGATACAGAGTGGGTGGCTTTACAAGCTATGTCCATACTAAAGCATAACCCTAGGGAGACCGCGAAGAATATACAGAATAAACTCGTTGCTCAGTACAACATTGTATTACCGTATTACATGGTTTGGAAAGGTAAAGCGAAAGCTCCGAAAATCTTGCATGGGGATTGGACTAATAGCTTCAGGATGCTGTACAACTTCAAGGATGAGGTACATGCTAGGTGTCCAGGGAGTGTTTTGGAGATCGACACTAAATCGTAAGGTGGTAAAATTTATTTCAACAGATTTTTCATGGCACTTGAACCTTGCATCCAGGGATTCAAGGACGGATGTTGGCCATATCTGAGTGTAGACAGTACTATCTTAACTGGCAAATGGAAAGACTGCATGGCATCTGCTACAGCATTGGATGGTCACAATTGGATGTTCCCAGTGGCATTCGGGTTGTTTGATACAGAGACAAAGTAAAACTGGGTCTAGTTTATGAGGCAGCTTAGGAGATCTATAGGACAAATGGATCCATTGGCTATATCCACAAATGCATGCAAAGGGCCGATGAATGCAGTGAAGGAGGTGTTCCGGCGAGCTGAGGGTAGAGAATGCCATGCCTACCTGATGCTCAACCTGTAATGATAGTATGCAGGCAGCGTATTTGGTTACATGTTTGCTGCTGCTAGATCTTACAGAGCTGGGCGCTGCGAATATTTCAAGAGCAAGATTTTTGCGGAAGTCCCAGATCTTCCCCAGTACTTGGACGCACATCATTCGCAGCTATGGAAGAGGAGTCAGTTCAACCCTGACATCAAAGTTGATCACATAAACAACAACCTAGCTGAATGCCTGAATAACTGGGTTAAGGACATAAAAGTCCGTCCTGTTCATATGTTGATGGACGGCATACGGGGTATGCTCATGAAGCTGTTAAATATAAGGAGAGAGATTGCGGAGACTTAGAGGCCATATGCTACCGCCTGTTGTACATCAACTGCATAAGAGAAGCCGAGGGCTTGGTCATCTTAGGGTTCTCCCGTCAAACAGCAGCAGCTGTGAGGTGGTTGATATGTCCAAAAATGGCCACAGGGATGTTGTGAACATCAAGCGGTGGGAATGCACCTGCTTAGAGTGGCAGCATACTGGGAAACCATGCGACCACGCATTGGTCTTCTTGGTGAAGAAAAGAACTCTACCACATTTGGATAAATATTTGTCTGAATACTTCTCTCTGGAAAAGTTTAGAGTTGTGTACGCTAGTTCCGTCGAGCCCTGTACTGACCCATCTCAGTGGCCCCAAGTCCAACTTAGTTTTGATCTGTGCCAGCCAGTAACAAAAAGGGGCAGAGGTAGACCACAGGTGAGGAGGTTTTAAAAAAATCTCGAGAGGGTTGGTTCATCTTTTAGGGGTAGAAAGAAGGCAAAAAACCGATGCAAGACCTGCCGTCTCATAGGCCATAGAGCAACGGGGTGTCCTCTTAATGCACCCAAACCTAGGTATGAGATGGTACCTATACAAAAAAATCGGTCGTACTTTGTAGATATTAGGTGCTTAACAGTGTTTTTTTAAAGGAAGCGCAAGGTAAGAAACATGACTGTGGACTCAGTGATTTTGCTGCGGGAAGAAAATCAAAACGAGTGGACTGATGAGGCTGAACACGATTCTGATGCTGATTGGCCTGACTTCCCTCGACCCGGAGATGCAGAGTATGTGAAGGTAAGAAAGCTGGCACCCAGGAAGAGAATGAAGGCGGGCAATGAAGAAGACAGAGGACACTAAGGCAAAGAAGTGGAACCCAGGAAGGGTAAGAAGGCTCGCACCAAAGAATCATAGTAATGTGTTGATATCGAACCTGTCTATGTATTCTGTAAAATTCTGGAGCTGTGTTCATGGGAATTGCCGGGCAAAACAAGCATGTACTGGTGTCTTAAGACAATATGAGTTATTTCATGTTCTCGTACTTATACGTTCATTGACTATGTAATCCCGCTCTCGTAGTGACTTGAGATTTGGTAATGCCTTAAGACATTTGTTGAAGCCGAAATTGTGAATGTGCCACTACTATCTATATAGTCACAGCACCGGAGCCGATGGGGATTGCTTCTCCAGTTCGATGGATGGTAGTGGCACCGACATAATTTACATGAGCGGTTACTGGTTGCGCCAGTCGGATTAAATACCTATTTTTAGCATTACACTTATTAAAAGGTTCTGAGCTGAAAAACAAGTTCTAAGCTACTACAATCCCATGAAGTAGCAATTTATTTCAGCTACAGGAAAACGAAATGGCAACATAAACAACAAAGGAAACAGATAATTTCTAGATAATAAGGAAATTGTTTCCACTTTTCAGCCCAATCTTTAGCTCGTCTATCTCACCAACTTGCTTCTGCAACTTATTTGTCACGCCTCCTCCCTGCTCCTGCCTCCCGTCCATCTGGCGAAGCTCCCAGATCTCTCGCTCCAGCGCACAAATCTTGTCCTCCTTGTCCCATACGGCATCACGAAGATCCTGAACAACCTCCTTGTGAAAACCTGTAAGGGGCTTTTCGATCCACACAAACTTGTCACATACCGGTCCCCTCCCTTCCTACGAACAATCGAAGCAAACAGACACAAAATTACATAACGGTTCCTGGATCCCGGTTACCAACTGCGCATAGCATACGAGGTTACCGCTCTGATGCCGGAGTTGCTGAATTTTCCTGCAGTATTTTCGTCGGTCCAGGAAATCCATCTCGGCATCTTCTCACCGCACAAACACAACATCTCGGGGTAGTAATCATAGGGCGTCTTCCGGTACCTGATGGGGGCACCTGCCTGGAGGTTTTGAGCCGACCCTGATTCCGCCCGAGATGAACTGCATGAGCTGCGACCCATGGTCTAGGGGAGCGAGGGCAGAGGAAAGAGGGGACAGCGAAGAGCCTTTGATGTCAGAGCAGGGGAACGATGAAGCGTGATTTATCCCACCCAGTAACTCGAGGAGAATCCTACCATAAACTTTGGGCTGATAGGTGGGGATTCTCCAAAGCTCGCGCCTTTGTTGTTCAAAGGCCCTTTCGTGCTCATTGACCGGAAATGTTTGTCCTCATGCCCGCCTACATATCGTTGGGAGGCCTTGCCGAGTAGCCATCACACACCTGGTCCCGCAGTTTTCCACCCTCCCCGTACACCCTGTATCAGGAAAAATCTACCTTCATGGCTCGCGGTGGCAGATCCATCCACTCCAGCGGTCACGGTTGGGCTCGCCGCGGATCTGCCCCTAGATCCTACCGCCGTAGTATAAAATGGTCATGGTTTCTTGAGCCGAACGGCTGCGCTGCATCTCCGAGCTCGGCCCCTCCTATCTGCAGACGCACTGCTGTGGCATCGAGCTCGAGCAAGAGCCGCCAAGCGCGAAGGGGCTCGATCGTTGCCACCCCGTCCTCTTCATCATTGTTGATTCCGACAAGAATGAGGACAACAACGAAGCAATGCACAACGCCATTGAAGCCTCCTTGGCGAAGGGCAAGCCACGGGTCTAGATGACAGTGACGTGAGGGGTCATCAATGCAGAACACCATTCTGACAAGGATGTCGCTGGAAAGGTGTGGAGGGGTCACCAATAGAGGTGGACTCCGATGACAGTGCCGTGATCTGGGTCTAGATGTTGTTTAGGTTGGTTGCAATTTCGGTTCTGTTTAACGCGAGTACAATTATTGTAATGGGTTTGGCGGGTTGCAATGGGAATTATCGATAGCTATATTCAACACAATAACAGGTGCTCGTGCTTCCACAATAGAAATTGTGTATGTGCCCTTTGCATGCGGCAGAATCCACGTAGATTCCGCTTAAACAAACCAGAAAAGTAAGATTACCACCATCGGACAAAATGTGCCCTTTGCATGAACAAGGAAACGAACAAACGCCCAATTTGTTCCGAGCAGACACTACTAGTTCAGACTTCAGACCACTTGGTCGACAAATACTATTACATTTTGTTCCGAGCATTCCCACACACAACTGAAAATCCACGAACATGCTTCGTCTTGGGATCCTACTAGTTTAGACTTCAGACCACTTGGTCGACAAATGCTATTACAATTAATAGTAGGGATCTCAATCTGAACAAACCTAGTTTTCACACATATACATTATCTTCCTAACCTTAGCACGATGCCCTTCATTCTGCCACTCCAGGGTTTGAATCGTCAGCGCCATCTTTTCGGCATCCTGCTTGCACTTGGTCAGTTCTTTCTCTGCCTTGATCCTCAGGAACCTGTGCATATTGGTAGTTGTGAGATCGTGGACTGTCTTCTTGTGCAGTTCAATCCTTGATGCAGTCAGGTCTTTCTCTGATTTAGCCTTCAGGGCCATCGCCATGTCCCTCTCCTTCCTGACTTTTCTAACCTTGGCTTCCAACCTACGGATTTCATGGTGAAGGGTTGGTGCATCATCAAGGGCCATTAACTTCATCTCAGCACTCTCAAGAAGTGCGCTGACTAAGGCTTCTTTCATCTTAGCATTCTTCTCCCATAGTTTATCTAGCGATTTATGCATAGACAGTGGTCACTCCGGATCTACTCATTTGACAACGCCGCAACTTTTGGCTGGCCACGCTTCACCCTGCCCACACCCTAAGAACCTCATGCTTGTGTAGAGTCCCTCAAATGCTACAAATTTAGCAGCCACAAGCTCATGTTTTTTACAATGGGGAGGACTCTCTCCCTCCGTTAAACCGTGATAATCGGAGTCGTACAAAGTCGTGATGACCTAGCACACCAGACATACATAAGTAATCAGAGTAGATCTAGGTCAAAATAAATAAATCCCCATAAAATGTAAGGTATGAGACGACTCACGTTGCTTTCACCGTCTTTGTGATCTTCATGCGTTTCCTGGCCGTCTCCCCGTGAAGCCATGATGACCAGGAGGTGGAGGAGCGGGGCAGCGGCAGGAGAGGTCGCTGGTGGGGTGGTGCGCTGCCTGCCAGCGGCTAAGGGATAGAGTGAGGACAGTGGCTTCGAGGGGAAGGGGGAGAATTAAAGAACGCCAACCCTACCAACAAAATCCAACAGCTGTTATGACACGAACACATCTATCGTCTTATGTGCGCGGCACATGGAAAGCGTGACATTGGCAGGTGGAGAACGCACGATTATTAAGGAATACTCCCTCCGTCCGCAAATAAGTGTACTTCTAGCTTTTTCTTATGTCAAACTTTATCAAATTTGACAAATTTTTTAGATAAATATAACAACATGTATCACACCAAGGAGTAGTATTATAGAACTGCGACTAACATACATTAGTCCGACAAGTATTCTCTCCACACCGGACTAGTATTGATTATGGGTTACATTTAAGCACAGCATAAGTTCTATAACTCCCTGTCGGTCTTCTCGATGCGAATGCAGAAATTGATCTGCTTGGCCAGTCCAGCATCGATAAGGTACTTGGATGGCACACAAAGGACCGATCTCAAGTCCGTAAACTCCACCTCACCTGGCATCGGGCAGCTCGGCAACACGTCCGTCACATGCACTCCATCGGACGATGGCGGCTAGGCATGCGACCACATACTCACAGTGTACATCGGCCATGTGCACGAGACCGACCTGACGCATACCGCAGACATGAAGGTGGGCCCAGGGACGGTTCCTGGAACGGTTCCCGGAACGCGAGCGGTGATGGTCAAGACAAAAAAAAGAACCACCCCCCTAGCAAAATGAGCCAATGGCGTGCCGGCTTAGGGAACGACACCTACTCTTGGAGAAGAATGGCGTAGCCATATGAGAGCCTAATCACTTCGATCGGGTGATGCCTTGGAAAGTGGACCACGAGATTTGTTGGCGGGCCGGTGTAGTTGCAGCCGGGCTCCGTGCAGTCGCACGCGCCATGCCGGCATGCAAGCTCGTGCCCTAGGAGCACGTGGTAGGGGTAACGGCGAGAGCATCCATGGTGAGAGCACTTGATCCCGTACATCGCCAGGATGTTGCACGTGAGGATCTCCTCCACATTCAAGGGCTGGCGATCTGAGTACTCCTTGCTACGCGGCTCCCACATCTAAAGATTGTCGAGAAATCAGAGAATATATGTACAGTTAGTTAAGACGACTGTAGGAATTTGTAAGATAAATTCAAACGCTAGTCGAATAATTTCTTACCTTAAGGTTCAAGTCAGTTGCTGTCATCGGGGAACGGCACACGAAAGCCGGTGTCGTTGTTCGACATGGCGAGATGCGGTGGAGAAGGGGTGTGAAAGATACATGCTCAGTCACGAGCTCCTATTGATATAGGCCAGAGGGAGGTGCATATAGTAATATATATTTCAATATTATAAGAGTGGCGAATCATGTCGCAGAATAGCCTACTCGCAGATTGGTCTTACAAAAACGCATCTTAGCATCCACGTGGCCCGATCGAACGGTCTGTAACCATGGGCACGCGGAACCAGCGCCCTGGGAAGGTGGAAGCGGGCCGGGTCTTCTAGAAGAGACGATCTAACGGTCTCCTTTGGCCACTAGGGTTACAATCCGACAACTGCTATTAGTTGTTAGGGTTATGATACGGGAAACTCTAGATTTCTCCATGGAACCCTGGAATCTCTAGATGGAGAAGTTGCTTAGAATGCCGAGAGGGAGCGAGGTGCCGGGTTTGGGCTCAATACGCGTAGTGGATCCACATTCTGGGCACTAAGAGGGAGGTCTAGGGTTGAAAGCCATGTTAACTCCTACTCGATAGCCATCCGGGGGGTGCGTCGTGTGCAAAAGTCTCAGTTTGTCCTGCTTATGATTTTATGTTAGTAGTGGGTGACACACAAGGGCTACTCGAGCTGGTTTCATATTTTTCTTGATTTTTGATGAATTTCCCATTGCTAGCAAAATCGGCAAACCCGCCGGCGTGCGCAGGAACGTGAGGTCCATTGCAACCTTGAACCTAGGCACTTTCCCAGCCTAGGTACCCCACGGGGCACCGCAAAACATTTTTTCGGAAAATATAGGGCAATTTCTAGGGTACCTATAGTTAGAAACCGCAATTGCACCATGAGATGAGCACCAACCTCCCGGGGATGGCGGTCCGCCACGATGTAGCATGCGTGTAAATCGCCTCGAGCCCTAGGGCGCGCTCAAGTCTCGCACCTCCTTTGTAGAATCACCGGTTTTCCGGAGTCGGTAAAAGGAAACTATATATTTCTCCATGGATCCCTAGAATCTCTAGCTATAGAAGTTGCTTAGAGTGCCGAGAGGGAGCTACATGCCGGGTTTGGTCTCAATCCACGCAGTGGATCCACGTTCTAGGCAGTGAGGGGTGAAATGGATCATATGGGCACCTAGAGGGTGGGGTGAATAGGTGCTACACAATTTTTTAGTTCTTTTTCAATTTTTGTCTTGACACAAAGTAACTACAGAATTTCCCTATATGCAAACGTAGCTACTAAGCACCTAAAGAGAGGAGCGAGGAAACTGTAGTGGAGCACGCGGAGACACAGGGATTTGTTTTACCGTAGTTCCTTCCTTGTTAAGGGAAGTATATCTGCGTTGGAGGGGTGGGCGGTTCTAAGACCACCACGCCACAATAGGCCTCACCCTATTCTCCGATGGATCTCGCCACGAAAGGCCTGATCCACCTTCTCCACTATTTGTACCCTTCGAGGCGGGAACCGGTGCCATGACAACACTACCGAGGCACACACCCACAACTGAATTGGGGCCTCCCGTAATGACAACAAGCTGTCACAAGTACAAGGTTTATCAATATAAACAAAAGCAAGGATCTAGATATTTACAAGAAATACTAGATCGGTGATTCTCCAAATGATTGGAGAGGAGATGAAGCGCTTGATTGTAGTAGTTGAAGATCGAGTTCTCCTCCTTCGATTCCCCAAGGGACTGGGCCTTTGGGTGGATGAAGGTGGAGCTCTCTTGGATGAAGAGTGAATAAGAAATCCTGACTTTTGCGAATGAACCAAGCAGTCTAGCAGGAGGGGAAAGGCTGGCTTAAATACCCAATGCCCAAATTTGCCGTTGGAGAAGTTTAGGGGTGGATTATCCGCCCCCCACTAGGGTCGGACTATCCGCCCCCTGGACGGAAAGTCCAGGGGAAAATCCGACCCCACACAGAAGGTTACGCCGGTCTTGACTTGGTGAAAAACCTCGAGGGGCTGATTATCCGCCCCCTCAAGGGGCGGACTATCCGGCCTGTGGGAAAAGTCCCCCCTAGGAGGGAAACTCTGGTGGAAAATCCGACCCCCATACAGAAGGTCGCGCCGCACATGACTTGGAGAAAATCCTAGGGGGGACTATCCGTCCTCTGTAGGGGCGGATTATCCGGCCAGGCCGGAAAATCCGTCGAATCTCGCCCCCTTAGGGGTTGCCTTACGAGTTTGGGAGGGGCGGAAACAGTTTCCTTTTCCTTTTCAAGTTAGATATCTGCAGCACTTCAACAAACATTAAATAATCCTTGATATTGTTATCTAACACATAAAACACTAGGGATTATGAAATGTTCTTTCAATCTCCCCCTTTTTGGTGTTAGATGATAATACTAGGATTTTCTATAAACCTACTAACCGCACCTTAAGGAAATGAAAAAGGCTCCCCCTAAATGTGTGCGTATTTAATATTTGCATTTGAATACAAATGAACACACTAAAGAGCAAGCCAATTTCAAAACAAAGACAATTAAAACAAGGTGAGTTAGGAAACAAAGTCATACCACCGGGATGTGAAAATAGCCAATGTGAATAATGAGATTATTAGGCCTCAAACCCCACAATATTGATGCAACCAATAGATAATTCCATAATTCCATATGCCATCAATACAATGCCATACTCCATAGATAAATCCAAATTCCATATGAGTAGTTCCACAAGATAAATCCAGAATTCCAGAGATCCATACATGAGTATAAAATAACACACATAGTCTTACACAAACCAAGCACAAATAAGTTCAATGCTAAAAGGGCACAAGCAAGCAAATAAAACGAATGAAAAAGAGTCAAGCGCTTGCGCCCGACCCATGCAAATCCATGACCTAATAGAACTACTTCTCCCCCTTTGGCATCGAAACGCCAAAAAGGAAGAAGAGCGATGCTAGCGTCCCAGAAGATCACTGAGATGGTACTACACACCCAAAGTTTGCAAGAACAAATCAACCAAAAGCCAAAATTGGGTGTGTTTTCCATAAGAATAAGAGATATGCGAGAAAACCAAAGAGAGCCAATAGAAACCAAATCTTCTCAAGGAAGAGGGCGGTGGCCGAAGCCACCATGTTGGAGCGCATGGCATGACACCACGAAGATGTATCTTGAGTTCAAAACCAATGCTCATCGATGACCCATATATCACAAAATGATATTAAGGGAAATGATTTTTCTTGCTTTCGGCATTATGTGGGGAGGGTTAGCCTAATCAATTAGGACCACACTCCCCCTATGTCTATGCCCGCATCTAAGCCAAATACATGAAGAAGAGTAAGTGAGTATGCAAGGGTAGTCAAGCCAAGATCCTTGAATCTATGATATTTAGCTCATTCCCTAAAATAACAAAATCTTGCTTCATCAAGAGGCTTCGTGAAGATATCAGCAAGTTGGCTCTTTGTGCTCACAAAAGATAGTGCAATATCGCCAAGAGCAACATGATCCCGGATGAAATGATTGCAAATCTCAATATGTTTTGTTCTTGTATGCTGCATCGGATTGTAAGCAATTTTGATAGCACTTTCATTGTCACATAAAAGAGGCACTTTGTCACAATTGACACCATATTCCTTTAAAGTTTGCCTCATCCATAATTATTGTGTACAGGCACTTGCAGCAGCAACATATTCATCTTCGGCGGTTGAGAGTGATATGCAATTTTGTTTCTTTGAAGACCAACACACTAGAGATCTGCCCAAGAATTGACATGCACCAAAAGTTGATTTTCAATCATATTTCTGACCAGCCCGATCCAAATCAGTGTAACCACATAAAGAGAAACTGGAGCCTTTGGGATAACATAAACCAAAATTTGGGGAATGAACCAAATATCTGAAGATTCTCTTGACCGCCACTAGGTGGCTTTATTTAGGAGCGGCTTGGTACCTTGCACAAACTCCTACACTCAACACGATATCTAGCCTAGGTGCGCAAAGGTAAAGGAGAGAGCCGATCATGGATCAGTATACCTTTTGGTCTATGTCTTTACCCTTTGGATTAAGCTCGAGATGACACTTAGTTTGCATTCGAGTAGCAATGCCATTGAGATCTGTCATCTTGAACCTCTTGAGCATATCTTGGATGTACTTAGCTTGATTAATGAAAGTTCGTTATCTAAGTTGTTTGATCTCGAATCCAAGAAAGAACCCCAATTCTCCCATCGTAGACATCTCAAACCTATCAGTCATAAGCTTTGAAAATTCGTCGTTAAAAGCTTGGTTAGTAGAGCCAAAAATAATGTCATCTACATATAGTTGGCATACAAAAAGCTCCCCATTAACCTTCTTAGTAAAAAGAGTGGGATCGATTTGCCCAACTTCAAATCCACGGTTTAACAAAATCTCTTTAAGGTGCCCATACCACACACGTGGGGCTTGTTTAAGGCCATAGAGCACCTTATCGAGTTTGTAGACATGGTTCAGAAATTTGGGATCCTCAAATCCCGGGGGTTGCTTGACGTATACCAACTCATGTAGTGGACCATTAAGAAAAGCACTCTTAACATCCATTTGCTGCAATTTAAAATTATGATGAGCGGCATAGGCAAGGAGCATACAAATGGACTCAAGACGAGCCACAGGAGCATAAGTTTCGCCGAAATCAATTCCTTCCACTTGAGAGAATCCTTGAGACACTAGCCTTGCTTTATTCCTCACAACAATGCCATTTTCATCTTGTTTGTTCTTGAAAATCCACTTGGTGCCGATAACATTGTGGCACTCTTTCGGTTTCTCTATGAGCTTCCAAACCTTGTTGTGCTCGAAGTTATTTAATTCTTCATGCATTGAAACCACCCAATCAGGATCTTCAAGAGCATCAAATACCTTCTTTGGTTGAACCATTGAAATGTGAGCTTGATGATCACAGAAGCTGGAAAGTTCTCTTCTAGTAGACACCATTCTTCTTAGATCACCGACAACCTTTTCAAGAGTGTGACCCCTTAACTCAACGTTCCGATCAGCATGAGCCTTGCGTCGAGCCTCAATTTCCTTACTATTTCTAGAAGGAGTTGATTCAGCATTTGTATCCTTTTCTTGTCCACTACCTTGCCCTTGATCTTGATCTTGATCTGAGCTGATAACATGATCTTATTGCTAAACGGGTTCTTCATGGCCGGACAATCCACCCCTTGGTGGGGCCAGACTATCCGGCCTGGGAGATGCGGCTGCAACTTCTTCTCCCTGAGAGTCCCTGGCAAAACTGGGAGTTCTAGGGATAGATAATCCTCCCCTTGGGGCCGGAGAATCCGGCCAGGAATTTTCTTGGCTGTTTTGTTCTTCTTGAAGTCCGCTGGAGTGAGTTGGAGTGCCAGGGGCGGATAGTCCGCCCCTTGGAGGGGGCGGATAGTCCGGCCTGGGACTATCATTTTGCCCAGAAGACTGATGATCTTCAGCAGGTTGAGGTGTTGGTGCAGAGGTTTCTCCAGCAGTAGGGGCTTGTTGATCTTGGGGTATGTTAGCATCTGCATCACAAACATCAACTTGCCCCACATGGGAGCCATCATTTATCGAATTCCACACTACAAGATTCCGCAACAATTATGGAGAGATTGTTGTAGACTCTATAATTGTGGGATTCTGCACCGTAACCAACAAAAATACCTTCTAAAGCCTTAGACTCAAATTTAGACAAACATACACCTTTGATAAGAAAGAAACACTTACAACCTAATACAGGTAGTACGAAATGTTGGGCTTGTTACCTGTGAGTATTTCATATGGATTCTTGTCCAAGATCTTGTGGAGGTAGAGCCGATTTGATGAGTGACAATCGGTGGATATGGCTTCAGCCCAAAAGTTGTAAGGGGACTTGAATTCAGCCAACATAGATCTAGCCATATCCATCAAAGTGCGGTTCTTCCTCTCGGCTACACCATTTTGTTGAGGGGTGTACGCAGCAGAATATTGATGTCTTATCCTCTCTTCACTTAGAAACTCATTCAATGTGTAGTTCTTGAAATCGGAGCCGTTGTCACTTCTTATTGCCAAAATGGGAACATTGTGTTGATGCTGAACCTCATTGGCGAAATCAATGACCGTTTCTTGAGTCTCACTCTTTAGCTTGAAGAAATAGACCCATGTGTATATTGAGTAACCATCAACTATCACCAAGCAATATTTCTTCCCACCGAGACTGGCATGAGAAGGAGGACCAAATAAGTCCACATGAATTAATTCCAAGATTCTCTTTGAAGAAACAATGATTTTCCTCTTATGGGGAGAGTCATGCATTTTGCCTTCAACACAAGCCCTGCAAACACGATCTTTGGCAAAGGAGACATTGTATTTTAGTCCAAGGATGTGGCCACCCTTGTGAAGACTTTGCAAAGTTCTCATGTTGACATGGGCTAAACAGTGATGCCATAGCTAACCCACGTCGGCCTTTCCGAATAAGCATATCGGACCCGAAGTGGTTTTCCCCGAAAAGTCAACCACATACAGGTCATTTTCAACGTACCCAACGAAAGGGACCTTTAGGGACTTGCTCCACAAGAGTACCACCAAACCATCATCAATGAAAACAGCAAAGACCATCTTACCAAGGGCACAAACATAAAGTAAGTTGTAACCGAGGGTCTCAACAAGCATGACGTCTACGAGAGAGATATCATGGGCGACCACAACCTTGCCAAGACCCAATACCTGAGATTTAGCCTTATCACCATAGGATACTATAATATTGTCATGATTAGGTCGCATCTCCGTGATGATCTCCTTGCTTCCGGTCATATGACTAGTGCATCCACTATCCAGCACCCATTTGGACTCACCGAAAGCATAGATCTGCAAGAGAATTACTTATTGGTTTTAGGTACCCATTTTCAATGGGTCCTCTCATGTTAGTAACAAGGGTCTTTGGAACCCAAATATACCAAGCAACATATTCATCAAAAGGACCAACATAATAAGCATACACATCGCCATAATAATCAGAAAAGAGTTCATAATTTGGATTGTGAGACCCTGCAAAACCAATATGGTTAGTTTTGCCTTTTGTGACATTCTTCCCAGTGGTGCTTGTATTTGGTTGTTCACCCTTGGCCTTCTTCTTCTTGTTCTTCTTCTTCTTGGACTTGATGACATATCCAAGTCCCTCTTTACCAAGATTTGACCTTTGCTTTCCAAGTACGTCATCAAGTACACCCTTATCTTTGGGAGTGATGCGATTGACAAGCTCATCTTCCACACTAGCATTTTCCTTGTGAATATATGTTTAGATGTGCTAGGAACATCATACTTGGTAAATCGAATTTGGAGATGATCATGTGACTCATTGAGAATGGAGAATTCACTTTTCAAAGCCTTGTGAGTGATGTCAAGTTTCTCCAAATCCTCGGAGAGTCTAGCATGAGCAACCCCAAAGTCAATCTTTTCTTTCTTTAACTTCTTTGCTTTGGAAAATGCATTGTCACGTTCCTTAACAAGCTTTGCCACCATTTCTTCATGTGACTCCTCAATAGACTCAAGCCTCTCTTCGAGAGAGGCCCGAGCCTCTTCTTCTTCTAGAGCATTTTTTAAGGACGCAATTTCCATTGCATCCTCCCTTTGAATTCTGCCCTTTTCTTCAAGAAGCACTTCATTTTGGGCCAGCTGGTCCACAAGATCCTCAAAATGTTTTTTTGCTCACCTTGCAAGTTAGTGAAAAAATAATCCAAAGCAATAATCTCTTCTTTAACCTTAATACTAGTAGGATCATCCATGTTAATTATAGCCTTAGGAAAAGAAGTGTTAGAAGTTGATTCCTCGGAACCTCTTGCCATGAGACAAGTAGCGTTCTTGTTGATGACGTTTTTGTTCGGAGAATCAAAGAGAGATGTTGGTGTAGATGTGGTGGCTATATCAGCCACCTCTCTAAATCTATCATCCTCGTCTTCATCTTCACTTCCCGAAGAATATTCTTCTTGAGCCACTAGAACAATCTTTGGTTGCTTCTTGAAAGGAGCATTCTTCTTTACAAATTGTTTCTTGTGTGGAGCATTTGACTTTTCCTTGAGAATAAGTCTTCCTCCATTATATTCCCTACTTTGATACGGACACTCGTCTACAAAGTGCAGCCGCTCTCCATAGTTGAAACAAGTTCTCAGCTTGGGACTGTTTTCCTTTCTTCCATATGCTCCACTCTTGGGTTCTAGTTCAAATTTGGCCTTGGCCGGATCCTTCCGAAAGTTTCTAGCCTAGAAGGCCATGTATTGTCCATGAATTCTTTTTACATCCTCGGGATAGTCCATACCTTCTATGCCATCTTCATCATGATCGGCCACACTTGTCTTCAAGGCCACGTTGACTCCCTTTTGCATCCCCATAGCTCATGCACGAGCATCTTCGGCATTCTTGGAAGCCACTTTGAAATCTGCCATTTCTTGCATTACCTCATTGGATGTTATAAGGTGGTAGTTATGCCTTCCTTGGAGAATTTTCAAATCTGTGGGCTCAAATGGCATAAGAGCACTGACATACTTGCACTTGATCCAAGCATCATCAACATGAGAGGCACCATGATTCCTGAAAGTGGTGGCTATTGACTTGAGCCTCCTATACATGTCCTTGTGGTATTCTCCATCCAACATATAGAATCCTTCAGCTTCATTGTTCAAATAATCATATCTATTTCTTCTCATACTTTCATTTCCAATGAAGAGCTCGGTGAGGGCATACCAAGCTTACTTGGCTGTACTAAGATACTGAATGTGTGGCATGTCTTTGTCACCCACACCAAGCTGAATCATGTGTAGAGTCGTAGTGTTGAGTTGACTGTCAACAACATCTCTTCTTGTTAGGTTGTGGGGATCTCCAACATGAAGACCATTCTCTATGATTTTACACAACTGAATGTAGGAGTTGCACACATGAAACTTCATCAAATATTTCCATCGATTAAAAGTAGATGCTGAAAGTTTGGGTGGATCACCCCTATTATGTATATGTGGGTGTGCGATAGGTGGATCAGGAGAATACACATGGGAAACCTTGTTGTATCCTTCCTTACCACTATCCTTTTTCGAGGAGGATCTCTTCTTAGTGCCATCACCAACCACTTCGTTATCTTTAGAATCGGTTTTACCCGTTTCCTTGGATTGCGGAGTGGTAGCCTCAGAGGCAGATGGAGGTGATGCTGCAGATGTGGAGAGACGCATTATCAATTGATGCATCTCTTCCATCTTAGCCTCCATTGAACTAACCAAGGTTGTTTCCAACGTTTTGAGATCTTTCATGGTGACTACCTCCGGAGCATCACTCTGATCTCCCTCGGAACCCATACTTCTCTTAGGCGGTTAAGCCCAAATTAATAGCCAGGGCTCTGATACCAATTGAAATTGATCGTATGGGCACCTAGAGGGGGTGTGAATAGGTTCTACTCAATTTTTAGTTCTTTTTCAATTTTAGGATTGACATAAAGTAAATTCTCTAGATATGCAACTACGAGAATTTACCTATGTGCAAACCTAGCTACTAAGCACGTAAAGAGAGGAGGGGGGAAACCGTACTGGAGCACGCGGAGACAGAGGGATTTTCTTACCGCAGTTCCTTCCGGTTCTAAGACCACCACGCCACAATAGGCCTCACCCTATTCTCTGATGGATCTCGCAATGAAAGGCCTGATCCACCTTCTCCACTATTGGTACCCTTCGAGGCGGGAACCGGTGCCTTTAAAACACTACCAGGGCACACAGCCACATCTGAATTGGGGGCTCCCATAATGACAACAAGTTGTCACAAGAACAAGGTTTATCAATATAAACAAAAACAAGGATCTAGATATTTGCAAGAAATACTAGATCGGTGATTCTCCAAATGAATGGAGAGGAGATGAGGTGCTGGATTGCAGTAGTTGAAGATCGAGTTCTCCTCCTTCGATTCCCCAAGGGATGGGGCCTTTGCGTGGATGAAGGTGGAGCTCTCTTGGATGAAGGTTGAAGAACATATCCTGACGTTTTCGAATGAACCAAGCAGTCTGGCTGGAGGGGGAAGGCTGGCTTCAATACCCCTTGCCCAGATCTTGCCATTGGAGAAGTTTGAGGGCGGATTATCTGCCCCCCCACTAGGGGCATACTATCCTCCCTGGGGAGAAAATCCGCCCCCTGGACGAAAAGGCCGGGGGAAAATCCGCCCCCCACACAGAAGGTGACGCCGGTCTTGAATTGGTGAAAAACCTCGAGGGGCGGATTATCCGCCCCCCTCAAGGGGCAGACTATCCGCCCTGGGGGAAAAGTCCGCCCTAAGGACAGAAACTCCGGGGGGAAATCTGTCCCCCCATACAGAAGGTCGCGCCGCACTTGACTTGGAGAAAATCCCGGGGGGCGGACTATCCGGCCCCTGTAGGGGCAGATTATCCGGTCAGGCCGGAAAATCCATCAGATACTCCGCCCCCCTTCTAAGGGTTGAGCCCTTCTGAGTTTAGGGAGGGGGATTATCCGCCCCTGGTAGGGGCGGATTATCTGCCCCCAAAAATAGTTTCCTTTTCCTTTTCAAGTTAGATATCCGCATCACTTCAACACACATTAAATAATCCTTGATATTGTTATCTAACACACAAAACACTAGGGATTATGAAATGTTCTTTCAAGGGGTAGGTCTAGATTTGAAAGCCATGTTAACTCCCACTCTATAGCCATCCGAGGGGTGCGCCGTGTGCCAAAAGTCCCGGTTTGTTCGGTTTATAATTTTATGTTAGTAGTGGGTGGCACGTAGGGCTACTCGAGCTGGTTTCATATTTTTCTTGATTTTTCATGAATTTCCCATTTCCGGGGTTTGGGGGGTGGGGGGGGGAGGCAAAATCGACAAACCCGCCGGCGCGCGCAGGCACGCGAGGTCCATTACAACCTTGAACCTAGACACTTTGCCAGCCTAGGTACCCCATGGGCCACCCCAAAACATTTTTTTCAGAAAATACAGGGCAATTTCTAGGGTACCTACAGTTAGAAACCGCAATTACCGGGGCGTGACTCGGGAAAAATACGGTATACACTTGCACCACGAGATGAGCACATATCTCCCAGGGATGGCGGACCGCCACGACGTAGCATGCATGTAAGTTTCCTCAGGCCCTAGGGCGTGCTCAATTCTCGCACCTCCTTTGCAGAATCACCGGTTTTCCGGAGTCGGTAAATGGAAACTCTGGATTTTTCCATGGAACCCTGGAATCTCTAGTTGGAGAAGTTGCTTAGAATGCCGAGAGGGAGATGGGTGTCGGGTTTGGGCTCAATCTGCGCAATAGATCCACGTTCTGGGAAATGAGGGGGAGGTCTAGGTTTGAAAGCCATGGTAACTCCTACTCGATAGCCATCCGGGGGGTGCGCCGTGTGCCAAAAGTCTGGTTTGTCTTGCTTATGATTATATGTTGGTAGTGGGTGACACACAGGGGCTACTCGAGCTGGTTTCATATTTTTTTTGTATTTTTGATGAATTTCCGATTGTGTGTTTGTCTGTGTGTGTTATGTCTAGGGTTGATATGAAAATGGTTGTACTCAGTTTTCCCCCTCTCATCATAACTCGTCCTCACTTTGGTTCGTACGCCCTGATTGGTCGAGACGGTTGTCACGCGGATTGTGCCCACCCAACATTGATCCTCTATGATCTAACGTGCAAGATAGCCCCCCCTCTCTCTCTCTCTCTATATATATATATATATATATATGGAGACGGACCTCTCTATCCACGCGAAATAACTAGTTTGCCACCGATACTTTACTTCCATAATCTAGAAGGAAAGTGTACAAAGGCGTATAATTTTCGTATATGCGTGTCTGCATTTCCTTTTATTCTCTGAAAATTATAAACTATTTGGATTTATATATATACGAGGGTATATACAAATATAAAAAATGTGTGTATTTTCTAGTGTAGAGAGGGGGAAACGTGGCAGCACGCTCGTCTAACCGGTTGCAACGCATCCACCATGGCACAAGTATGGTGCACTGTAATTTCATGTAAGTGGGGGTCGAACGATGCATCCTCTCCACGCGTCGTACCCTTCACATTAGAGCATGACAACACATGGGGTCTGGCTAGCCATGCTTTAACCAAGCGTGATTACCAATTGTGTGAATTAAAGCTTCCTCTCGTACTAGGTTTGCTGGAGTCGGTAAAAGGAAACTCTGGATTTCTCCATGGAACCCTGGAATCTCTAGCTGGAGAAGTTTCTTAGAATGCCGAGAGGGAGCTAGGTGCCGGGTTTGGGCTCAATCCGCGCAGTGGATCCACATTCTGGGCAGTGAGGGCGAGGTCTACGGTTGAAAGCCATGTTAACTCCTACTCGATAGCCATCTGAGGGGTGCGCCGTGTGCCAAAAGTCCCGGTTTATCCTGCTTATGATTCATGTTAACTCCTACTCCCTTATGAGGACTATGTGCTCGCGGGTGCAGAAGACTTCAAAGCCCCCGATGAGGGCGAGGAGTTAGACGAGCACGTTCCGCTCTTGTACCCGGAGGTACTTTTATTTCTCCATCTTTCTAGTTTACTGTTCATATTTTTTGGTCGGGCTGTAGATGTACTAGTGCCGAATCTGTTCAAGTGATCCGTATTCTACCGATCATGATCAGATGTACCATACAACCCGCTGCATGCAGAGATTTAGTCTGTCCTGAATTACTCCACATTCTACATTTAGGAGCGAGTTGTGGAGATAGCCGTAATAAAACTGTAAAATTGTGTTGTGGTTTTCAAAGTAACTTGAAATGGTTGTTCGAATATCTATGCATGACCGGTAAGTAAATTTATTTTGCTCATTTCTTTTGCATTTTTTGCACATTACAGGATGATTCAAGTGAGGTGGGCTCTGACAAGGAGTACATGGACGACAAGAGCCTCCACGTCTTGAAGAGTATCAAGAGCGGGAATGTCCCTTTCCGCACTCTAAGTGGGGAGCTCGGTTGCCCCTTCAGTAGCAAAAGAGTCAACCTGAGGATATACATCATGATTCTGCATGTGGTTGGCATCGGTAAAAGCCCAATGCTTTAATCAAGCCAGCGACCAAGGCTAAGCACGCTGCGAATGGCAAATTCCCGAGGGAGTACGTCAGGACCGGCCGTGTATCCCCATCCTTCGGGATCGACCGGATCCACCGCTTCATGCCGGCCAAGAAGTGACCTTGCTGCCTCCTACGACACCTAATAATTTTAAGTTGTTTCTGTCATTTCTCGAACATGAGACTATATGTGGTGTGTTGGACCAGACACAATGTATTCATGTGTGTGTGTGTGTTTGTGTCACCGCCCTCTCTATCCCCACACCATCGCCAAGTCGCACGCACACCCTTCCTGCCCGGCACGACCACGCAATCGCAGCCCTACGATGTCGAAACCGATGTTGCTCGACCGGTCAAACTTGCTTCGTGGTAGGTAAAGACCGTAGTGATGGTAAATGCAATCTTCTCGGCCCTCCTCCCCCTCCGTTTTTAACGAAGGGCCACCCGGCCCCGCACCCCTGCAATGTGCAAATTCTGTCGGTGCCATTTGCATGCGGCAGCATCCAGAACTGCCATGCAGTGCCTGGGTTTACTTTTCTTGGCTTGACTTTTCTAAAAGTTTGGCCAATCATTCTTGGCTTGACCATTCAAAATATATATATATATATGCCTTAAGCCTTGGGATGGAGGGAGTACTCCCCCCCCTCACAGTTTAGGATGCGCATAATTTTTTTTCAAGATTTCTCAAATTAGGATGTGTATTGTGCATGGAAGCCTAGTGCTAACCTGACACTTTTGCCCTGATTAAATACTGCATGCAATTAACTTATTATACGTTTTCCTTCCCACAATGATGACTAACCAATGCATGCATGAGTTTTAATGGGGAGGCTCCACATGGTGGCATGCATGAGTAGTAATGAGTAAATCGAGAAAGGGTTAATTCAGTCCAGAATTTTCCTCCACAACCTTGCATGCAGTCTATTGGTATGCGTGTCAAAAACTATACGCATTCTAAATTGGGAGAGAGAGAGTATTACTGAATATAGTTACCTGAGATTGTGGTGGGTTTCACAAGATCAGATTCCGCTGTCCACGAACGGGCACAATCTAAGGACACATCTATACCTAATAATAAAGGACGAAGTGTTTCTTCCGATCCAACACTTTTTTTAACAAAATTACCCTCCCACCAACATAGTAATTGTTCTGACCGCCCCAGTAATGAATTTCAACCATCGACTCAATCCAATCCAATCGCAGCGCCAGCCTGCTGGCCTTTTTCTTATGGGCCGTGATGTACTGGTAAACAGGGTAAACAGAGATGGATGGATATATTTTGTAGTACTAAATAGTACCACCTTGCTTTTTTGTAAGGAGTTCCATCAATTTATATACGTCTGTAGATTGATAGGAATCAGTTGCCTCATAAATCAGCTCGCACAAGCACCAATTTGAGATCTAATGAATGGATTTAGCAGAGATGGCGGAGCAGCAGAGATGGTGGAGAAGCAGAGACGAGCATGCGCTGGAGACTTGGGTGGAGCAGAATAAAGCTGGGGCTGAGCGGCGCGTTGGGAGTCGGACGGATAGAGTGACGCGGCGGCGCCGGAAGAGGGAGATGTCGAGGAGGGGAGAAGGCTCACGGGCTCACGGGAGGGCAAGGGGAGCCGCGAGCTTGAGCTCAAGGAGCGGCGGCAGACGGCGGTTCTTGGTGCTCTGGCGGCGGGGAACCGTGAGGAGGGTGCCGGGCGGTCGAGCATAGAGGCGAGGAGGCGGGGCTTGCCGGGGCCGGGGCGGCGACCAAAGGCGATGCGGCCGGGGCGACGAGGCCTGCGGATGAAGGTGAAGCTTCTTTGTCTGAACAAATCTGGGATCAGAGACTGCTGGGGTTATCTGGTTCTGAGAGTCAGCTCAGTTTTCTTTAGGGACCAGCAGCTGCTCTCGCTTCTGAATTTTTCCACATCTGATAGCATCTGCTGCATAAAGCTTGAGTCAAGATGGCGCTTCAGAACATTGATGCTTCCAACAAGGATGATGCCTTCTACAGTTACAAGATGCCCAGAATGTTGACCAAGATAAAAGGCCGTGGTAATGGGATCAAGACAAATATCGTCAACATGGTTGATATAGCAAAAGCACTTGCGAGGTCTGCTTCATACACAACTAAGTACTTTGGATGTAAGCTTGGGGCAAGTTTAAAAAATTTGTATATGCTACACATGTGTCCCTATTTTTACTCCATCAGTCTAGAAATAACTAACTTGAATTTGTCTAAATTTAAATATATATATAGACGTATTTTAGTGTATAAATACATTTGAATATAGACAAATCCAAGTCAGTTATTTTTGGATAGAGGGAGTAAAAAACTCACTACCGGCACAACGAAGACTAACTTCTTCCATCGCAACGCGCGGGCATTTTGCTAGCCTAATAATAAAGGACGAAGTGTTTTTCGGGTCCAACACTTTTTCGAACGCTTTTGCCCTCTCAAGATATATAAAATTACCCACCACTAACACCGGTAAATATCCGTTTAGTTTCTTTTCTCACACGAAAATCAGCCTAATTTCCCACACGAAAATCAGCCTAATATATATAGCGCCTCTCCTCAATGTTTGCTCCCACAGAAACCATAGAAAAACTCTTTGCGCCAAACCGATCGCACGAGCTAGAAAAACGAAAAACGACTTTCGTCTGTCCGCTGGCGGCGGCTCGCGCAACCCGGCCGGTGACAGAACAGCTAGCCTCGCCATGCTCACGTTCCATGTAGAAGAGACAAATCGGCAAACCGACACACAGTCAGGTCCCCGAAATCTTGATCGATTGCCGCTGCTCTCTATATGCAGCAGGTATCCATGCAATGATGTAAGCGGATGATTCCATGTATGAGTAAAGAATAATAGTCTTTTTCTATATGGAAAAAAGATCGGATTGGAGCGGTCTTCTCAGCCGGACATCATTGGTGATCGAGGAGACATCAATGGTGACGCAAAGGTCATCAAGAGGTTGTTGGCGGCGTGAAAAGTAGATACGACGAGTACAAGTTCGGTATCGTACACTTTTTCAGCTCCTCATAACATTTTTTGTCTACAGAAAAATATATAAGCATATTATTTCTCCTTTCCACCGCAACGCGCAGGCATTTTGCTAGTTCATAATATAAGATGCTAGAAAAATCGGCACATCGTGCTTGGCAGTAGTGGCACGGACATAATTATTTTTATAACGAAGGTTACAGTCAGAAACACACCTAGATTATAGTTCGAAAGGGTAATACACAACAGTTCGGAAGTTCTCACACATAGCTATCACAAATTGTACTTGTGAAAGAACATGTTTTCGTAAACATAACAAGCCCCATACAAACACAACAATCATGCACTAAAACTGGACATCCCAGCCTGTTGGAATGATTGGCGGAGAAGGCGACCGATCCTAGGATGTCTTCGACCGCTTTCCCCGGCTACTAGATTCCTCTCCATCATGGTATCTGCGGTAAAACACTTGCCTTGGTGGTGCTTGAAGGGCGCGTTGCCTGGAACGGAACACTTTGATCTGGCGGTACAACTCGTGGCTGACATACCCGTCAATAGCAGCATACTTCAGGTTAGGTTCAGAAAGAGGCTTATCCTCCCAGTAATCATTCCCTAAACGCCTCCACCAACATATCGGGAGTTTGTCCTTCATGTTAGCGTACCACGGGTCGATGAGATCGGCGGCAAGAACGGCCATCCCAGTCCTGCTGCCTCTCGTCCCTCAGATCTAGTAAATATCCTGGATGTCCACTCTATACTCCTCTGGGATGAAAATTCCGACAGTCGGGCTCTTAAGCAGGCCATTGTCATACCTGGTGTCAACACTAGTAAATGTTATATGGTGGTTCATGAGAAAGTCACCAAAGAGCGACATAATTCTTTCGCCCCACCTGCGTGAAAATGGATTCAGACAAATAATTTAGCAAGAAATTTTGCAAACAATCGTCTCAGGAACAAAATGATAGCAACATATACCTGTTCCCATCAGCCCCCCTTCTTGCAAAAAGGATGGTAAACGAGGACATGCTCCTTCATGGAGAGTTCCATCACGGTGATCCTGCGGCGATCTCGGTTGTAGTCGAGGTCGAGACCCACGAACCTGAACCCACTTTCTTCCGATGGCAGCCAATTCTTGTACTAGGCAATAGTGTGGTTCATCGTCTCTGGGTCGGTGGTGTACACGACACGGAGCTTCTTCCCGCCGTGGACATCTATGTCAAAGTACGCAGTCCCTATCAGGCCGTCGTTTCTGACATACCACGGGTCCATGAATACATGCAAGAGGGAAAGGACACGGAGGAAGAGGCTGATGCCGTGGCGGTGGAAATGGATGGGGCCGTGGAAGAGGAAGACGATGAGGCCGTGGAGGAGGAAAGGAGATGGAGAAGAGCGAAACTACCTATTGCAATATTTCAACCGCCCTTCCTAGTTTGTGGAATGGTGCACGACCGTTTGTAGTGGGGTGGAAGTGGAGGAAAATGGCGGTTCTACGAGGCGACGCTAGCGCTGCCTGAAATTGGTTCCGCGCCACTAGCATGTAGTGGAATCAAGGTCTGCCATGCACGATCTAAGTCCAACTTATTCGCGTTCCGACCTTCACTCTCTGACATGTGAGACCCTACATTTGGCAGTTGCATAGAGCATATATACTTTTAAAAACTGGACTAGTCAGTGAACAGATGAGGCGACTCAGAGGCGCTGGCAGAAGGCTGACCGGCGGTAGCCTACGCCATCAATGGCGATGTGACGGCACGCTAACTGACTAGACGACACGCTCTCTACCACCGCTGCAGGCGCCGCCCGACGCCTTCCCAACTGATTGGACACTTCAATGCCCCTCTTCGGCCTCCGCGCCGGCATTCGATGCCGCCCTCTTTTAACCAGACACCCGCGACCATCTTCTCCCACAAAGAACGGGACATCATCCCTCTCCTCCTTCCCCTTTTCCTTCTCCACTTCTTGAAGCTGTCCATGGCCGGTGCCTCTGGGTCGAGGGGATGCCGTGGCGGCCATGGACACCGATGGAGGCATGGAGGACACGGCCAACTCACTGCGCTACCATGCTCTCCCTCAACACTGTCGTCGCCCGAATATTTCGACCCAGGCACCCAGTTCGCCGTGGCCATCCACCACAGCATGCCGCGTGATAGGCTGCTCCTGCCCCGCGGGTTCATGACGCTGATCGGCGACAAGCCGCCCCCGCTCGCCATGCTGCTGGCAAATGGCTTCAGGACAGGTAGGTACCCAGTCGACCTAAAGTACGACCACCTCGGCTAGATGTACCTCGGCAACGGATGGGAGCGCTTTGCCCGCTCGCACCAGATCAAAGCGGGAAACATCATCGTCTTCAAGTATGACGGCGAAGGAAAGTTTGGTGTAAGCGTCTTTGACCACACTATGTGTCGCCGCTGCTACCACTCCTCCTCCTCCTCCCACTCCGATGAGTAGGCTAGGCTGTGCGCGCGCCATGTATGATGTATGAATGAAGGCATTGGCCATTTGAAATGAAAATCTTTATTCAAGCCCTAAAACATTGTTACACTCTCGCCGCCCTAAAACATCATTACAACCTAAGACTACGCGCGGCCGCCGGTGCAGGGGCGGCGGCTACGGCGGGTCAGATACACCATTCGTCATAGAAAGAATTGATGAGCGCTCGTTGCATCTGCACCTCCTCTTCAGCTCGGTCGAGGCGGGCACGCAAGGAAGCATCGTCAGGATTGGCCCGCACCGCTTCCCGGAGGTCTCCACGCACCAATCCAAGCTGCTCCAATCGTCGGTATTCCAGCAGATAGACGCGTTCTGCCACTTCCGTCATAAAAGGCTCGCCGGTGGTCTCGTGACAGCTGTAGAAAGGGAGAACCGGCGGTGTGCCCATCCTGTAAATCCGCGGGCGCCCCGGAATCGGAGGAGGCAGCACGTCCAGCAACTCCAGCGGATTCGGCCACCACGACAGCAACGGCCGCTCGGGCACCTCTTCTCTGCCGGCATTGGAGTTGCCATGGAGCTCGTCGTGTCGATGCCGGCGGCCATGCATGGTGGTTCTTTGTGTTGTGGGTTGCGTGGGTATGGTCAAAGATCGCTCAGCGACCTCCCACTTTTATGGCCGCACCTAGACGCGGCGGGAAACGCCGATAACTCGCACGAAGCAGCGAAAAAGAAAGGCGGGAGCGCTGGATGAAATTGGTTCCACGCCACCTGCATGCAGTGGAATCGAGGTCTGTCATGCACGATCCAAGTCAAATGTACTCACGTTTGCGCGTGCATTCACTCGCTGATAGGTGGGTCCCCACGTTCCTCTCAAGATTAATTTTTTCACTTCCTTGCATGAAATTGGTTCTACGCCACTTGCATGCAGTCTAATATACTCACGTTTGACGGTCCCCGTGCCCACCCTCACTAATTATGGCCCCCCTTCCTTGCCTTCCATGCGGACGAGACATGTGTATGCACAATTAAATTGCATGCTAGGATTTGACACATGATAAGTAGTGATGCAGAGCACATGAGCTCTAGGTGACGCAATGGACAGGACTAAACGACCGATAGCTTGAATTGACGTGACATCACAAGACGCATATGTCCTTGTTATTAATCTTTTTAATGAGCGCTCCTTTTAAATATTTGTTTACTCAGAAGCTGGAACGTTCGCTACCACGCGTCTCCACAAGTTCATCTGAATCGTAGCGATGGTTCCAGCATATCCCCCTCTTCCTCTTCCTCATTTTCCTCTATCTTCTCCTTCCCATCTGTTGTTCTTTCTGTCTTCTCTTTGCCACCACCACGCTTCTCCACAAGGATGTCTGAATCACAGCGACGATTCTAGCCTTCCCTTTGTTTCGCTGAAAGCCTTCTTCTTACTCCTATCCTCTATCTTCTGCATACCATCTGTTGTTCTTTCTGTCTACTCCTTGCCACCATGGAAGGTTACACTCGAGAGACAAATTTCACTGCCCATGGCAATACAGAGCAACTTATGTACCATGTTTTCATCTACCTTTCTTTAAATGGACTTAAATTTGGAACAAGGGGGTATCACCATATTCTTAATGATGGTAGCATTGTATCTAGCCATTTTGGTTTGAAAATTTCACCCTCAAACTCAAAAAGGACTTTCATTTGTGAAGCAAGTACCAAAACTACAATTTGAAACCTTCTAGTTGCATGCTTGTGTGGTTTTACATCACATTGGGATCACAGAAGATCAAATGTATTTTTCAGATGATTTTACCATACCACAATGATCCACATGACCACACACACTCAAGTGGCTGTTGTGATGCATCTTATGTCCCACTAGTGCATCATTCCATATGTGGCAGCTGCATCACAGTGGCTTTCTGGCGATTTATGACCATGGTTTGACACATGGAGTTCCCAAAGTCATTTGCATATGTTCTTTTCAAACCAAAATGATCCACACGACCACACAAACTACAATGGATGTGGTGATGCATCTTCTGGGGATTTATGACCATGGTTTGACACATGGACTCCATAGATTCATTGCATGTGTTTTTTACCAAACCGCAATGATCCACACGACAACACACACTCAAGTGGATGTGGTGATGCAACTTCTATCACACTGGTGCATCATTCCATATTTCCATGTGGCAGCTGCATTGCTAGTGATGCTCTTTACATGGCGATCCAAGCGCTGGATGAAATTGGTTCCGCACCACTTGCATGTAGTGGAATCGAGGTCCGCCATGCACAATCCAAGTCAAAGCGTACTCATGTTTGCGCGTGCTGACCTTCCCTCGCCGACAGCTGGGACCATACATTTCCCCTCACGATTTATTTCTGCACCCCCTTTAGACGGTCCCCGTGCCCACCCTCACTAATTACACACACCACACCCCTTCCTTGTATTCCACACGGACGAGACTGGCGGCAGCGGTTCCTCACACCCTACTCGAACAAATGCTTCCCTCCCTGGTTAAATCCCCTCACGAATCCATCCGCCTCCGGATCACACCGCATCCATTAATCTGCCTGATTCCAGCCTCCATTTGCCACCATGGGTAAACCGTGGGGCTGGCACCGCCGCACGCTGAAGCATAAGGTAGACGACGAAAGCGACAGGGTTGGCCATGGCGACCACCACCGCGAGGATTGGGGATGGCCGAACCTTAGCCCTGCGAACGTGTACATGATCGCCAAGGAGTTGGACATCATCACCGTCAGTCGCCTCGGTTGCTGCATCCCTGGTTTCCGCCCGCCGATCCGGGAAATGGAAGGATAACCGTTCGGCACACCAGGCCTTCTTTATCCCGATACCACCATATGGCCAAAAAACCACGACGACCATGTAAGTTCCAGTATCTTGCTTGTTGACTCAGTCATACCGTTGATTCATATGTGCTGAACTTTCATCGGAATCCTATGTTCATTCCGTCGAACGTGTTGTGTGCACGCGCAGTTTGAACAAATTGAACAATTTAAGACTATTCTTTACAAAGGAAGCTCTTATTGCACTTGATATTCTGGAATTTCGTAGTGATACAGTCTTAATTTAAGTGATAGCTGAGGTGTCAATTTGGATTTGCAATGGAATGCCTGCTAGGTGATATCCTGTTTTCAAAAAAAATAAACAAACTAGAAGATTTAAGACTGTTATGTCCCTAGTTATTTATGATCACCGTCAGGAGTTTGTTCAGGGGAAGCTCTCCTCCTACTTGATATATTGAGTATTTTCGTAGTGGCACATGCACAATTTAGGCGAGAGCTGAGGAGATAGTCATATATAATAGTTTAATATGAGCGAAGTGGTGTCAAATTGTATTTGCAATGGAATCCAAGCTAGGTGATTCTACCAACTCACAACAAAATTTTGCAGAATGTTCATGCAAACTGATGCTGTTGGATAAGTGGTCGCAATCAGTAGTGGTGAAAATCAAGGATACAAACGAGGCGGAAATGGATGATGAGCAGAACTGGGTGGGTGGCAACGGCGAGTAGCTGGTCCTTTTATCCCAGGACGGGAGTACCTGGACTCTAAAAAATGTCTACACATCGTTGAGACTTACACCGCCATCTGTAGTGGGTGTTGACATTACTGCATTCAACAATGGTTGGCTGCCGCCTAAATCTGAATTCGCTTACAGGTTCAACATGGCAGAACTTGAGCTCCTGAAGGTACAACTCCAACAGAAGCCTCTCCTGATGCAGAAGACTTGGCACTACAACCTCTTAGTGGTGTTCGACAAGGCAATCACATTCATTAGATGCCCAGATGAAAATGAATGGACAGTCTTGCGCGACGACCATCTGCGGCTGGAGAAGTACGTCGACGCCGTGTTCACCTCCATCGTGTATGACGATACACTGCAACGCATTTACGCGGTCACTGAACCTAGCAGCGACGTGCGTGTTTGGGGATCGTTCACCTGGGGTAAGTCATGGTGTAATATAGCATGAAAATTCCCATTCAAAAATCTCCTTACTGACTGAAGGTAACACGCAGGTACACACGCAGCCCCACGCGTCATTCCAGCTCTGGTGATCGAAGATGCAGTAGTAGAAGCTGATCCTGTATCATGGCGCTGGTTCCTTGCAACCAGGGTGCTGAACTCATGTGGATTCGTATCAGGGGAGCACTAAACAACGTTGGTGATACAATAGAACATATGGGGACACAACTTTCTTCATACCCATTGCTGCGGTGTCACATTTTCTCGAGGTCCGCGTTTCCATCAAAAGACCCAGTAGACCAGGTCTGGAGCAGAGTCAACAATCTGAAGGAACAATCTCTTTTCTTGGGATCAACCACCCTTTCTTCCTCGGAGCCCCTAAAGCTGTTGAACCTGTAATTGCTCAGGAAGCCCCGACTCCCGATGATGCTGCTGCTGGTGGTGAAGCTGACGAAGAACTAGCTACTGCTGCGCCTAGTGAAGCTGACGAAATACTCGCTAATGCTACTGCTGGTGAAGCTGACGAAATACTTGCTGCTGCTACTGGTGAAGCTAACGAGATACCGGCTGAGGCTGCTGCTGGAGTCCAGGGAGAACATGGTGATGTTGTTGCAAGGAACCAGCGCCATGATACAGGATCAGCTTCTACTACTGCATCTTCGATCACCAGAGCTGGAATGACACGTGGGGCTGCGTGTTACCTTCAGTCAGTAAGGAGATTTTTGAATGGGAATTTTCATGCTATTCGACAAGGTAAAAACGATTCTCCGGGTATGGGCAGCCCGAAATAGGTCCTTCGATGGTGGCATGCATCTTCAGGGTCCGTGCGGAGCACTGCATCTGTACATCTCCATGAGCAGCACCAGGAATAGTCGAGAGGACAGACCCGTATCTGTCTGCGACAAAAACATCACCGACGTAAGAAGTCATGCTCCGGAGTTCCGCGAAGTCATTCGGCGTGTACCGCCCTTCACCAAAGACCGGGCGACTGCCTTCCTTCGTTCCCTCATCCGCCTACCGAATGATGGTGTTCTGAAGATTTGATGTAAACACCATCAATGACGGGAACATCGTCACAATTACAGAAGCCACCTTCTCGGTCGGTATCTCCACCTTCAGGCGCTTGATAGCGCCGAGAAGGGGTTGTACAACCGTGTCTTGTACAGCTGCACCCTTTGTCCAATCACAAGGAGGCCGACGGTTGTGCTACCGACGTAAAAGTACCTTCCAGAGACACATAGAGGGAGAGAGAGATGAGAAGCAGAGATTCAGTCAAGGTAAATAGACAGAGATTCAATCAAGGTAAAACAAGTATATGGAGAAACAAAACTTGAAAAACATATCGTATAGGAGGTGAACACAAAAAAAGGATCGCACATATATCAAGAAAGCACCTGCGAATAACCCGACTAATCTTCTTCTCAAGGTAGCGGCCGGTTCTCACATTCAGCAATATGATGGTAGCGTCATCTACCCCATACTCCGGCGACAACTAGTGCTCTAGAACAATCCAGTTGGCTGGTATAAAGCGCTCCTCTGTGAAGCCACACCAGGCGCTGCAGACTACCCGAAAGGCGGTGTAGTAGTCGAAGTCGTCCGTCGATAGTAAGATGTCACCTATCTTCTGCACGACTCCCTCAGGGAGATTATCCCACGGCGAATCCTGCTGCTTGTTGCCGGCCATGGATGATTGTGTTTGTGTGGTCTTAGTCATGTCGAATGGCAGAGGAAGCAGTTCCAGAGACAAAGCTTTATCAAAGAAGTCCTGGGAATGCCAAGGGAAGCGTGTGGAAAAGACACAACCGCATGCACACACCAACCCCAAGCCCAACCGCCAACAATCCCGCATGCATTATCTCTCTTTGGTTCGGTTCCTGTCAAGTAAATGTGGGGGGTTGCTACACGGCCAAGTTAATGCGGGGGGTTGCAGTTTCAAGTTTACTAGCATCCAGGAAAGTAAGGTGCCACGATCATATAAAATGAATAGCTCATACAAACAGCTTGCAACACTGCCGCCATAAGTTATTGTTATGAATGTGTACATATTTGAACACATCGCTATAATGTTCCACCTATTGATGATTGATGACATGGATCTAGATTCTCTTTGCATATTTGCATTCAATCGCTCATGGATTTGTTTCCATATTTTTTGGCAATGGTTGATGAACTCCACTCTCTTGGTGACATGCTTCGTCAACGAGCCCTTGATGCAATGCAAAGTACAGACTATGGTCTTCATTGTTATCCCATTTAGGTTCTCTATTTTTCTTCATCCTGGAGCTACTAATTTCAAATGAAAGTCTAGTAAACAACATATCGATACATGTTTTTCTACTACCATAATCACAAGAAGAAAACTCGATGGAATCTCGCCTTGTTGGCATTGTGCCGAACAGATTGGATGTGGCCTTGGGGTTCGGAGAGTAAGGCACCCTGGCTGGTGCGGGTGTGACAAACGGCAACAGAGAGCTCGGATTTTGGAGAAGAACCCCGAGGCAGAAATCTCGTCCCGGTGTCGTGCCATGGGTCGAGCTCCGGTTTGGGAGGATGAGGGCGAGACCGATCAGGTTCAGCCGGGTGCCGGATCTCGCTGCTGAAGGAATTCCCTCCCAGCTCCGCGCCATGGCGGTGACGACAGATCGCCCCTTTGGGTAAGAAGAAGACAGGGTCAAAAAGACCGTTTGAACACGAGGGTGCCAGCGCTGCAAGTCTACGTGGCAGCCAGGATGGCAGCGACTTAACGATCAAAAGTGATAGGCGGGGCCTAATTTGACGGGCGTTAGCGAGTTTTCCTATGTTCAAACGGTTTGTTGAATTCGTGCCGAAAAATACCCTCTGATCATTTGGCACGCCAACTCGGGGTATCACGATCCAATACCGACGCAGTCGAACCCCGCGTTGCCTTGGCGCTTCAACTTTCGGGCTGCATGTTGGGGATATGCTATATGGGTATCATCATAGCATGTCTCTAATCCAGACAACCCGGGTGGCCAACAGTTGATAGCAAGGCCCATGGCCTACTGGGCAGCCCAGTTAGATGGATCCAGAAGGGAGGCCCATGCCGCATAAAGGAAGGCTACGGAGGAGGCACCGACGTACCCGGAGCCTTCGAGTGCAAGACACGTTAGACTAGTTCTGTATTGTGTAGGAATCTATAACCTGTCCGACTAAGACTTTCCCTGTAACCCTAGGACCTGGCGACTATATAAGTCGGACCTATGGGAGTATTTAGTTCATAACACAACTCATATCGCGCACAGCGAACCGATCCTTGTAACTCGTCGTATTGCCATCATAGTGATTTATAGCAGGAGTAGGATCCTGCCACCATCGTGGGATCTGAACCTGGGTAAGCTGTGTTACCTCGTACCCTCCAACCTTTAGCCTTACCCCACGTCTCTAAACACGCTCTGTTAGGACCCCTCCATGGCGTACTCGTCGGCAATATCACGACAGTTGGCGCCCACCGTGGGGCAAGAAACGCTTCAGGCTCTACAACGGGCGAGGTCCAAGCTCTTCGCGGGTATCAGCAAAACCGCAGCCATCCGCCGTGTTCTCTTCTCCGGCAACGTTTCGATCATCCCTCCCGATGAGTTCTGGATCCCGGCAAAGACAAACCCCACCCGCTGCTCGATCGTCCCAATCGGGGACATCCACCTCTTCATTGGCAAAACCGACTCGGGAACTAGTTCCCTGGAAGTTTGAGGAGCGTTAAGACCCGCATGGACCGCCTACGGGCAGGATACGTTTGCGCAAGGATCGAAGCCGGATCTCTCCTCGGAGTTTGTCGACATAGATCAAAAAAATTCAAGGCCCACCCAAACCGCCCCTATGCAGGATATAATGGTGGAAGATCGTTGCAAGTCCGCCGGCTTCGTCTGTGCGTCTGGGCAGCAGAGATCCATGTTCGTCGGAGTGGTGACTATCTTCGATCTGGCGCGTTGCATTCAGAGAGATGGTGAAAACCCCATGATTACCTAGCTAGGTGGATCCGTATATGGGCCGACTTGGAGCATTATCCCAATGATGATGCCATCTATCACTTTGTGGAAGGACTGGATCGCGATACGCTTCTCCAGCATGCGCTAAAACGATAGTAGGCCGCGGGTCTCCTCACTTTCGAGGGCATGGTTCACACCCTCAACAATTACGCGGAAGCTGAGGAGGCATCTCAGATAGCACTCGCGCTCCTACCCAGATCCCCTCCGCCTTAGCCACCGCCACCACCGCCTCCGGTCGTTGTTGCTATGGCTACACCACTGCCTCTAGTCATCATCGCTACTATAGCACCACCTCCATCCATCATCGAGGAAGCCCCGGCACCCTCCTACTCCATCCTAGATGTGCTCTACACCGACATCAGCGCTGACTCGGAGGAGATAGACTTCAGCCCGGAGGAGCTAGACTCTGCTATGCAGGAGATGGAGGAGGATTTCGAATGCGACGAGCAGGCCGACAACGCTGTCACGTCCCGAGAGGTGTCCGTTGCCATTGGGACCATGATGGATGAATATCAAGCTGGACAAGTTCCGCCTAAAGCGCTGGACAAGGGGAAGGGACCACCTGTTGCTGCCGACAATGATCGTGCAAAAGTCATGCCCCCTCCGCCTAACCCAGCGCTGCAGCAGCACGAACTCAACGTCGGTCCGAGTAACAACAACACCGCAAACCCGCCCCCTCCGGCATCTACGTCTGCAGCGGCCCAAATCACTCAAGTTGATAGACTGATGTACGGCAACCTGCTCGTCGAGGCCATGACTGTGGCTCATATTCGGAACGTAGTCCAGCTTGATGAGAAGCGCAAGCAGCTGCTGGAGGAAGCGCAGGCCATCGCGGAGCAAGGCGCAAAGCTGGATCGAGATCTGGCCAACACGCAGAAGTCAATAGAAAAAGTTAGAGCCATGGAGGACGAGTACAAGACTCTGCTCAAGCAGCAGAAGGCTAAGAAAGCTCCGGCTCGCATCATCAATGATCCTGGTGTACGGCGAAACCTAGGATGGGCTCCCTCGAAGCCGCCACGAGCAAAGCCATACATTGACAGCGAAGGCAGGCAGGTCATGCCCACTCCTATTCTCAACTTAGCCATCGCCAAGACCATTCTGGAGTAGGATAGATCACCTGCAGCTGTCGAACAGGTCTATGACCTAGTGGCCAAGGCGGTGAAACAGCAGGAAAATGCCACCTCTTAGAGGCTTGAGTCTGACCCAGCGTATTGCCAGTCTAGCAATCCTAAGCTGCCAAGGGACCGATCTCTTCATGATGTCGGGTCTCAGACGGGTTCATCAGAACGAAGACGGAGTGATGCACGCAACAGGAAGGACGCTATCCCTATATCCTTCGATCACCGAGGCAAGGCTCATTCTCGTCGCCATCTCCACTGCCTTGTTCCCCTGACATCGCGAATACCCCAAGTCTCACCATCACACGGACATGCCTCCGCCAAAAGCGGCATTGTCATCCGCGACAACACGAGAGTGCAACCAAGGACACTAGAGCAGGTCGCGTCATGACCCTCCGCGTCTGACAAGCAACTGCGACAAGCGTGAGGCGTCGCAGGAGGGTAACATCAAGAAGGCTAACCCACCACCACCTCCGCCTCTGTCGCCCCCTAGCAGCCACCATGGCAGAGGAGGCCCACATCGTTCACGCAGCCCATCCACTGGCGGCAAGAAGAAAAGAGCAAGCCCGGAGCCATACAACGCATGTTCACGCTTGGACAAGATTCACGAGGCCCGAGAAGGACAATACCTGGGACCACGTTGCTTTGGACCTGTAATACGGACCGCAACTTACCCCAAGGGTTTCCGGATTTACAAGACTATCAGGCCCTATGAAGGCACCGCCAAGCCAGCTCCGTGGTTGCAGGATTATGGAAACACGGTGGAGATCTCTGGGGGAAATCCCAACATTGCCGTCAATTACCTCTCCCTGATGCTGGCGGGCACAACCCGCCAATGGATTGATGACTTGCCGGAGAAGTCCATCTGCAACTGGTTGGACATGCAAGAAGCATTCACCGAGAATTTTGAGGGTACGTATAAGCGTCCCTGTACTGTTAGCGATCTACAGCGGTGCGTGCAGGACAAATATGAGTCATCTCGCCCCTACCTCTCTTGCTGGCTGGATATGAAGAATTCTTGCGCATGAATGCACGCTCAGACCGCCATGGCCACCTTCATCGATGGGTTGGATAGAGGTACGTTGCTCCGATATAAGTTGAAGCGCCTGCAGCACAATCACATGCTCGATCTCAATCAGATGATCCAGTTGGCCAGTGAGTTCGCGGCTGCCGACGATGATGCTCGCGTCTCCCTGTCGGCAACGGCCGTTCCAACTCAAGGTAAGAGGAACAACATCACAAAGCGTAAGAACCCGCCATAAGAAAAGCAAACCTCCGACATGATCGCCATGACATATGTAGGACGAGTTGATGGCGAACAACGTGGCCGAGGACGGGGGCTGGACGTGGGCAGCGACGAGGTAGTGAAACTACCCAGGCAGCGCTCCGTGTTCCCAAACATACGAGGAGTACCGTGATATGCCATGCCTTGTACACCTCGAAGCCAATGGAAAATCCACTCACACCAATCACCATTGCCGTTCGTCAACGAACTCAAGGAAGACTCGGAGACTGGCTACAAGCAAAGTCGGAAGAACAGACCGCGAGGCAAGGGCAAGGGAAAGAAGATGGTGGAGGAGTCCGAGGATTCAAGTGACATGGACGAGGATGTTGACCCCAAGCACGCTGACAAGAGCGATGGCAAGGGCAAGAACCCCTTTGAGAAGAAGGCTGCCGTCTACCACACTTTCCTTGGCACCCCTACTGTCCGGCAACAAAAAACCGCCATGAGGATACTGATGGCTACTCTACCCCCAGTTCCCCAGTACCTGCGCTGGTCGGGGATTCCAACCACTTGGGATGGGAAGGATCACCTAGACCTCATCCCTACGGAGAACTAGTATGCCATGATCATCAACCCCTGATTGACGGCAACGAGTTCACCAAATGTATGGTGGATAGTCGAAGCAGCATCAACATCATGTACCTGGATACACTGCACAAGATGAACTTGACGGAGGCCAACCTAAGGCGTACCAACACCTTGTTCCATGGCGTAGTTCCTGGTCGGGAGGCTCGGTCCCTTGGGTGCATCACGCTTCAGGTTGCTTTTGGCGATGTTAACAATTACCGCCAAGAACGCATGACCTTCGAGGTGGTCCCCTTCAAGAGCATGTACCACGTCATCTTCTGACGCGACATCTTCCACGGCTTCATGGCCAAGCCATGCTTCGTCTAGAAAAAGCTCAAGATACCCGGACCAAACGACATCATCATCGTATCCAGAAGCTTTATGAAGGCAAGGGACTACGAAATTGGAGAAGCATCCTTTGTAGAAGCTGTCCTCCACAACGAAGAATTCAGGGAGATCCAGAGCAAGGTCGATGCCACGGAGATGACGGTGTCGAAGAAGCAGATTTCTGACTCCGCCCAGCCTTCAAGGCTGCCATCAAAACCAAGCTGGTGGAACTTGTGGTAGGCGATGCCTCCAAGACCACCGCCATTGGGATGAACCTGGATCCTAAATAGGAAACGCGCTCGTCAAGTTCCTCCGTGAGAATAGGGACATATTTGCCTGGCAACCTGCTGACATGAAAGGTGTACCTAGGTAACTTGCCGACCACAACTTGAATATTGATCCAAAATGCAAACTGGTGAAACAACCTCTACGACGCTTCGGAGACGAGAAGAGATGCGCCATAGGCAAAGAGATAGCTAGGTTACTTAAGGATAGTTTTATCCGATAAGTCCTTCACACCCGACGGGTGGCCAATCCGGTACTTGTCCCCAAAAAGGGAACCAAAGAATTAAGAATGTGCGTTTATTACACCGTATTGAACAAAGCGTCCAATGATTACACCATCTTGCTTTGCCTCGCACTGACCAAGTCATTAACTCGACAGCTAAAAAGTCAAACGACTTAATCTCCGACTTAAAAGAAACCTTTGATAATCTCCGATAATACAACATGATGCTTAACCCAAAGAAGTGTGTCTTCGGGATTCTAGCCGACAAATTGTTGGGATTCATCGTTTCCCAGGGTTGAATCGAGGTCAACCCGGAGAAGATCAAGGCCATCCTAAACATAAACCGTCCGACATGTCTAACGGACATACAACGGCTAATAGGCTGCATTGCAGCAGTAAGACGATTTGTCAGCCGACTTGGAGAGAAGGCTATGCCGCTATACAACTTGCTGAAGAAGGCGGACAAATTTACATGGACGGACAAAGCAGATGTAGCACTGAAGTAGCTAAAGCAGATGGAGGTGATGTTGCGGATGTGGAGAGACGCATTATCAATTGACGCATCTCTTCCATCTTAGCCTCCATTGAACTAACCAAGGTTGTTTGCAACGTCTTGAGATCGTTCATGGTGTCTACCTCCGGAGCATCACTCCCATCTCCCTTGGAACCCATACTTCTCTTAGGCGGTTAAGCCCGAATTAAGAGTCGGGGCTCTGATACCAATTGAAATGGATCATATGGGCACCTAGAGGGGGTGTGAATAGGTGCTACTCAATTTTTTAGTTCTTTTTCAATTTTAGGCTTGACAAAAAGTAAAGTCTCTAGATATGCAACTAAAAGAATTTCCCTATATGCAAACCTAGCTACTAAGCATGTAAAGATATGAGCGAGGAAACCGTAGTGGAGCACGCGGAGACACAGGGATTTGTTTTACGATAATTCCTTCCTTTTAAGGGAAGTACATCTGTGTTGGAGGGGTGGGAGGTTCTAAGACCACCACGCCACAATAGGCCTCACCCTATTCTCCGATGGATCTCGCCACGAAAGGCCTCTTCCACCTTCTCCACTATCGGTACCCTTTGATGCGGGAACCGGTGCCTTTACAACACTACCAGGGCACACACCCACAACTGAATTGGGGGCTCCCGTAATGACAACAAGTTATCACAAGAACAAGTTTATCAATATAAACAAAAGCAAGGATCTAGATATTTGCAAGAAATACTAGATCGGTGATTCTCCAAATGAATGGAGAGGACATGAAGCACTTGATTGCAGTAGTTGAAGATCGAGTTCTCCTCCTTCGATTCCCCAAGGGAAGGGGCCTTTGGGTGGATGAAGGTGGAGATCTCTTGGATGAAGGTTGAAGAACAGATCCTGACTTTTTCGAATGAACCAAGCAGTCTGGCAGGAGGAGGAAGGCTGGCTTAAATACCCCCTGCCCAGATCTTGCCGCTGGAGAAGTTTGGGGGCGGATTATCCGCCCCCACTAGGGGTGGACTATCCGCCCTAGGTGGAAATCTGCCCCTAGACGGAAAGGCCGGGGGGAAAATCCGCCGCCCACACAGAAGGTGACGCCACTCTTGACTTGGTGAAAAACCTCGAGGGGCGGATTATCCGCCCCCCTCAAGGGGCAGACTATCTGCCCTGGGGGAAAGTCCACCCCCAGGACGGAAACTCCAGGGGAAAATCCGCCCCCCATACAGAAGGTCGAGCCACACATGACTTGGAGAAAATCCTAGGGGGGGAGGGACTATCCGGCCCCTGTAGGGGAGGATTATCCGGCCAGGCCGGAAAATCCGTTAGATACTCCGCCCCCCTTCTGAGGGTTGTGCCCTTCTGAGTTTGGGGAGGGGTGGATTATCCGTCCCTAGTAGGGGCGGATTATCCGCCCCCCAAAAACAGTTTCCTTTTCCTTTTCAAGTTAGATATCTGTAGCACTTCAACACACATTAAATAATCCTTGATATTGTTATCTAACACATAAAACACAAGGGATTATGAAATGTTCTTTCAAGGGGTAGGTCTAGGGTTGAAAGCCATGTAAACTCCTACTCGATAGCCATCCGAGGGGTGCGCCGTGTGCCAAAAGTCCATGTTTTTCCGGTTTATGATTTTATGTGTCTAGTGGGTGGCAACGCAGGAGCTACTCGAGCTGGTTTCTTATTTTTCTTGATTTTTGATGAATTTCCCATTTTGCATTTTTGGGGTTTGGGGGGGTGGAAAAAACCGGCAAACCCGCCAACACGCGCAGGAATGTGAGGTCCATTGGAACCTTGAACCTAGGCACTTTCCTAGCCTAGGTACCCCATGGGCCACCCCAAAACATTTTTTCCAGAAAATACAGGGCAATTTCTAGGGTACCTATAGTTAGAAACCGCAATTACCGGGGCGTGACTCGGGAAAAATATGGTACACGCTTGCACCACGAGATGAGCACCAACCTCCCGGGGATGGCGGTCCGCCACAACGTAGCATGCGTGTAAATTGCCTCGGGTCATAGGGCACGCTCAATTATCGCACCTCCTTTGCAGAATCGCCTGTTTTCTGGAGTCGGTAAATGGAAACTCTATATTTCTCCATGGAACCCTGGAATCTCTAGTTGGAGAAGTTGCTTAGAATGCCGAGAAGGAGATAGGTGCCGGGTACGGGCTCAATCGGCGCAGTAGATCCACGTTTTTGGCAGTGACGGGGAGGTCTAGGGTTGAAAGCCATGGTAAGTCCTACTCTATAGCCATCCGGGGGGTGCGTTGTGTGCCAAAAGTCTGGTTTGTCTTGCTTATGATTTTATGTTGGTAGTGGGTGACACAGAGGGGCTACTCGAGCTGGTTTCATTTTTTTATTTTTTATGAATTTCCCATTGTGTGTTTGTGTGTGTTATGTCTTGGGTTGATATGAAAATGGTTATACTTAGTTTTCCCCCTCTCATGATAACTCGTCCTCACTTTGGTTGGTACGCCCTGATTGGTCGAGACGGTTGTCACGCGGATCGTGCCCACCCAACATTGATCCTCTGTGATCTAACATGCAAGATAGCCCCCCTCCTCTCTCTCTCTCTCTATCTATCTATCTATCTATCTATCTCTCTCTCTCTCTCTGGAGACGGACCTCTCTATCCACACGAAATAACGATTTTCCCAACGATACTTTACTTCCATAATCTAGAAGGAAAGTCTACAAAGGCGTATAATTTTCGTATATGCGTGTCTATGCATTTCCTTTTATTCTCTGAAAATAACTATTTGGATTTATATATACGAGGGTATATAAAAATATAAAAATGTGTGTATTTTCTAGTGTTGCGAGGGTGAAACATGGCAGCACGCTCGTCTAACCCGTTGCAACACGTCCACCATGGCACAAGTACGGTGCACTGTAATGTCGTGTTAGTGGGGGTCGAATGATGCATCCTCTGCACGCGTCGTACCCTTCACATTAGAGCGTGACAACACACGGGGTCTGGCTAGCCATGCTTTAACCAAGCATGATGACCAATTGTGTAAATCAAAGGTTCCTCTCGTACTAGGTTTGCCGGAGTCGGTAAAAGGAAACTCTGGATTTCTCCATGGAACCCTGGAATCTCTAGCTGGAGAAGTTGCTTAGAATACCGAGAGGGAGCTAGGTGCCGGGTTTGGGCTCAATCCGTGCAGTGGATCCATGTTCTGGGCAGTGAGGGGGAGGTCTACGGTTCAAAGCCATGTTAACTCCTACTCGATAGACATCCGGGGGTGCGTCGTGTGCCAAAAGTCCCGGTTTGTCCTGCTTATGATTTTATGTTGGTAGTGGGTGACACGCAGGGGCTACTCGAGCTGGTTTCGTATTTTTCTTGATTTTTGATGAATTTCCCATTGCCGGGGTTCGGGGGTGGGCAAAATCGGAAAACCCGCCGGCGCGCGCACGCACGCGAGGTCCATTGCAACCTTGAACCTAGGCAATTGCCCAGCCTAGGTACCCCATGGGGCACCCCAAAACATTTTTTCCAGAAAATATAGGGCAATTTCTAGGGTACCTATAGTTAGAAACCGCAATTGCCGGGGCGTGACTCGGGGAAAATACGGTATACGCTTGCACCATGATATGAGAAACAACCTCCCATGGATGGCGGTCCTCCATGACATAGCATGCGTGTAAATTGCCTCGGGACCTAGGACGCGCTCAATTCTCGCACCTCCTTTGCAGAATCGCCGGTTTTCTCGAGTCGGTAAAAGGAAACTCTGGATTTCTCCATGGAACCTTGGAATCTCTAGATTGAGAAGTTTCTTAGAATGCCGAGAGGGAGCTAGGTGCTGGCTTTGGGCTCAATCCGTGCAGTGGATCTATGTTCTGGGCAGTGAGGGGGAGGTCTAGGGTTGAAAGCCATGTTAACTCCTACTCGATAGCCATCCGGGGGTGCGCCGTGTGCCAAAAGTCCCGGTTTCTGCTGTTTATGATTTTATGTTGGTTGTGGGTGACATGAAGGGGATACTCGAGCTGGTTTCATTTTTTTGATTTTTGATGAATTTGCCATTGCCGGGGTTCGGGGGGGGGGGGGGGTAGGCAAAATCGGCAAACCAGCCGGCGCGCGTAGGCACACGAGGTACATTGCAACCTTGAACCTAGGCACGTTCCCATCCTAGGTACCCCATGGGCCACCCCAAAACATTTTTTCATAAAATACAGGGCAATTGCTAGGGTACTTACAGTTAGAAACCGCAATTACTAGGGCGTGACTCATGAAAAATACGGTATACGCTTGCACCACGAGATGAGCACCAACCTATCAGGGATGGCAGTCCGCCACGACGTAGCATGTGTGTAAATCTCCTCGGGACCTAGGGCGCACTCAATTCTCGCGGCTCCTTTGCAGAATCGCCGGTTTTCCGGAGTCGGTAAATGGAAACTCTGGATTTCTCCATGGAACCCTGGAATCTCTAGCTAGAGATGTTGCTTAGAATGCCGAGAGGGAGGTAGGTGTCGGGTTTGGGCTCAATCCGCGTAGTGCATCCACGTTCTAGGTAGTGAGGGGAAGGTCTAGGGTTGAAATTCATGTTAACTCCTACTCAATAGCCATCCGGGGGGTGCTCCGTGCGCCAAAAGTCCCGGTTTGTTTTTCTTCTGATTTTATGTTGGTTGTGGGTGACACGCAGGGGCTACTCGAGCCGGTTTCATATTTTTTCATGATTTTTGATGAATTTCCCATTGTCGGGGTTCAGGGGTGGGCAAAATCGGCAAATCGCCAGTACGCGCGGGAACGCGAGGTCCATTGCAACCTTGAACCTAGGCACTTTCCCAGCCTAGGTACCCCATGGGCCACCCCAAAACATTTTTTCTAGAAAATACAGGGCAATGTCTAGGGTACCTATAGTTAGAAACCGCAATTACTGGAGCGTGTCTCGGGAAAAATACGGTATACGCTTGCACCACGAGATGATCCCCAACCTCCCGGGGATGGCGGTCCGCCATGACGTAGCATGCGTGTAAATTGCCTCGGCCCTAGGGCACACTCAATTCTTGCACCCCCTTTGCAGAATCGCCGGTTTTTCGGAGTTGGTAAATGGAACCTCTGGATTTCTCCATGGAACCCTGGAATCTCTAGTTGGATAAGTTGCTTAGAATGCCGAGAGGGATCTAGGTGTTGGGTTTGGGCTCAATAGACACAGTGGATCCATGTTATGGGCAGTGAGGGGAAGGTCTAGGGTTGAAAGCCATGTTAACTCCTACTCGATAGCCATCCGGGGGTGCGCTGTGTGCCAAAATCCCGGTTGTCTTGCTTATGATTTATGTTGGTAGTGGGTGACACATAGGGGATACTCGAGCTAGTTTGATATTTTTTTGATTTTTGATGAATTTCCCATTGTGTGTTTGTGTGTGTGTGTTATGTCTAGGGTTGATATGAAAATGGTTGTACTCAGTTTTTCCCCTCTCATGATAACTCGTCCTCACTTTGGTTGGTACACCCTGATTGGTCGAGATGGGTGTCACGCGGATCGTGACCACCCAACGGTGATCCTCTGTGATCTAACGTGCAAGATAGGCCCCCTCCTCTCTCTCTCTCTAGAGACGGACCTCTCTATCCATGCGAAATAACGAGTTTGCCACCGATACTTTACTTCCATAATCTAGAAGGAAAGTGTACAAAGGCATATAATTTCCGTTTATGTGTGTCTATGCATTTCCTTTTATTCTGTGAAAATTATAAACTATTTGGATTTATATACACGAGGGTATATAAAAATATGAAAAATATATGTATTTTCTAGTGCATCGAGGGGGAAACGTGGCGGCACACTCGTCTAACCAGTTGCAACGCATGCACCATGGCACAAGTACGGTTCACTACAATGTCGTGTCAGCGGGGGTCGAACGATGCATCCTCTGCACGTGTCGTACCCTTCACATTAGAGTGTGACAATGCATGGGGTCTGGCTAGCCATGCTTTAAGCGTTGTGTTTTTAGGCGTCCCTCCTTTCGACCATTCTACGAGAAGCAATCGATCGAGGCGTAGATTAAATAATCTGTCGAGTGGTCATGTCATGCCTATGAAAAGCCTACTACTCCTCCAGCTGCAAACGGGATCGGGCCTCACAGTACCGCGCCTGCAATCTCACTTCTAGTTGGGGACCATGGCATGAACCGTCCACGTGTCAGCCAGAATCCCTACCGGGGCACCCAACTGATGAGCCTCGAGGCGGAGGGCCCCAGGAGGAGACTTAACTATGCCCCGTCTTTAGAACCTACTCCTCTGCATCGTCTCCCTCCCACGCATTCACCAATTCTCCTCGATCTAGCAAAACCCACAAACCTCACCGTACAGCTCGTGGGTGTAGAAGACTTCGGAGCCCCTATGAGGGCGAGGAGTTCGACAAGCACGTTCCGCTCGTGTACCCGGAGGTACTTTTATTTCTCCATCTTTCTAGTTTAATGTTCATATTTTCTGGTCGGGCTATAGATGTACTAGTACCGAATCTATTCAAGTGATCTGTATTCTACCTAACATGATTAGATGCACCATACAACCCGCTGCATGCAGAGATTTAGTCTGTTCTGAATTACTCCACATTCTACATTTAGGAGCGAGCTGTGGAGATAGCCGTAATAAAACTGTAAAATTGTGCTGTGGTTTTCAAAGTAACTTGAAATGGTTGTTCGAATATCTATGCATGACCGGTAAGTAAATTTATTTTTCTCATTTCTTTTGCATTTTTGGCACATTACAGGATGATTCAAGTGAGGTGGGCTCTGACAAGGAGTACAGGGACGACAAGAGCCGCCACGTCTTGAAGAGTATCAAGAGCAGGAATGTCCATTTCCGCACTCTAAGTGGGAAGCTCAGTTGCCCCTTCAGTAGCAAAAGAGTCAACCTGAGAATGGAAATCATGATTCCGCATGCGGTTGGCATTGGTAAAAGCCCCAATGCTTTACTCAAGCCAGCGATCAAGGCTAAGCACGCTGCTATGGCAAATTCATGATGGAGTACGTCAGGACCGGACGTGTATCGGGAGTTTGTCCTTCATGTCAGCTTACCACGAGTCGATGAGATCGGCGGCAAGAACGGCCATCCCAGTCCTGCTGCCTCTCGTCCCTCGGATCGAGTAAATATACTGGATGTCCACTCTATACTCCTCTAGGATGAAAATTCCGACAGTCGGGCTCTTAAGCAGGCCATTGTCATACCTGGTGTTAACACTAGTAAATGTTATCCGGTACTTCACGAGAAATTCACCAAAGAGCGTCCTAATTCATTTGCCCTACCTACATGAAAATGGATTCATACAAATAATTTAGCAAGAAATTTTGTAAACAAACGGCTCAGGAACAAAATGATAGCAACATGTACCTGTTCCCATCAGCCCCCCTTCTTGCAAAAAGGATGGTAAACGAGGACATGCTCCTTCATGGAGAGTTCCATCACGGTGATCCTGCAGCGATCTCGGTTGTAGTCGAGGTCGAGACCCACGAACTTGAACCCACTTTCTTCCGATGGCAGCCAATTCTTGTACTAGGCAATAGTGTGGTTCATCGTCTCAGGGTCGGTGGTGTACACGACACTGAGCTTCTTCCCGCCATGGACATCTATGTCGAAGTACGCAGTCCCTATCAGGCCGTCGTCTCTAACATACCACAGGTCCATGACTACAGGCAAGAGGGAAAGGACGCGGAGGAAGAGGCTGATGCCGTGGCGGTGGAAATGGATGGGGCAGTGGAAGAGGAATACGATGAGGCCGTGGAGAAGGAAAGGAGACGGAGAAGAGCGAAAATACGTATTGCAAGATTTCAACCGCCCATCCTAGTATGTGGAATGGTGCGCCACCATTTGTAGTAGGGTGGAAGTGGAAGAAAATGGCGGTTCTACGAGGCGACGCTAGCACTGCCTGAAATTGGTTCCGTGCCACTAGCATGCAGTGGAATCAAGGTCTTCCATGCACGATCTAAGTCCAACTTAGTCGTGTTCCAAACTTCACTCTCTGACATGTGGGACCCTACATTTGGCAGTTGCATCGAGCATATATAGTTTAAAAAACCGGACCAGTCAGTGAACCGGTGAGGCGACTCAGAGGCGCTGGCAGAAGGCTGACCGGCGGCAGCCTACACCATCAATGGCGACATGACGACACGCTGACTGACTGGACGACACGCTCTCTACCGCCACTGCAGGTGCCACCCGATGCCTGCCCTACTGACTGGACACTTCAATGCCCCTCTTCGGCCTCCGCACCGGCATCCTATGCCACCCTCTTTTAACCGGCCACCCGCGGCCAACTTCTCCGACAAAGACCGGAAGACCATCCCTCTCCTCCTTCCCCTTTTCCTTCTCCACTTATTGAAGCTAGCCATGGCCAGCGGCGCTGGGTCGAGGGGATGTTGTGGTGGCCGTGGACGCCGAGGGAGGCATGGAGGATGCGGCAACTCACCACGCCACCACGATCTCCCTCAACACCGTCGTCACCCGAAGATTTTGACCCAGACACCCAGTTTGCCATGGCCGTCCACCACGGCATGCCAGGTGACAGGCTGCTCCTGCCCCACGGGTTCGTGACGCTGATCGGCGACAAGCTGCCACCGCTCGCCATGTTGCGGGCAAACGGCTTCAGGACAGGCAGGTACCCAGTCGTCCTGCAGTCTAACCACCTCGGCTAGTTGTACCTCGGCAACGGCTGGGAGCGTCTGGACGCGGCGGGAAACACCGAGAGCTCGCGGGAAGCGGCGGAAAATAAAGGCGGGAGCGCTAGATGAAATTGGTTCCACGCCACCTTCATGTAGTGGAATCGAGGTCCGTCATGCACGATCCAAGTCAAATGTACTCACGTTTGCGCGTGCATTCACTCGCTGATAGGTGGGTCCCCATGTTCCCTTCAAGATTAATTTTTTCACTTCCTTGCATGAAATTGGTTGTGCCCACTTGCATGCAGTCTAATATACTCACGTTAGATGGTCCCCGTGCCCGCCCTCAATAATTACGGGCCCCCTTCATTGCCTTCCACGCGCACAAGACATGTGTCTGCACAATTAAATTGCATGCTAGGATTTGACACATGATAAGTAGTGATGCAGAGCACATGAGCTATAGGTGACGTAATGGATAGGACTATACGATCGATAGCTCGAATTGACATGACAGCTCACGACGCATATCCTTGTTATTAATCTTTTTAATGAGGGATCATTTTAAATAATTGTTTACTCGGAAGATGGAACGGTCGCCGCCACAAGTTCATCTGAATCGCAGTGACGGTTCCATCATATCCCCCTCTTCCTCTTCCTCCTGTCCTCTGTCTTCTCCTTCCCATATGTTGTTCTTTCTGTCTTCTGTTTGCCGCTGCCACGCTTCTCCACAAGGACGTCTGAATCGCAGCGATGATTCTAGCCTTCCCTTTGTTTCGGTGAAAGCCTTCTTCTTACTCCTATCCTCTATCTTCTGCATCCCATCTGTTGTTATTTCTGTCTACTCCTTGCCGCCATGGAAGGTTACACTCGAGAGACAAACTTCACTGCCCATGGCAATACAGAGATACATGTCGGCTACACCAACGAGGAGGATACAGTTGTGCGAGTCCTAAGGATGTATGAGGAATGGCTTGAGAAGGACGAAGACAAGTTTGTCAGATTGGACCTCGAGTATAACAAGGAGGAGGAATACAACGAAAAACAGGTCGTCGTTGTTCAACTAGCAATGAGGCATCATGTCGTCGACTACCACTACTCCTGGTTTGTAGATCTGATCTCTTTAGTTTACCACTTTTAGGGTTTAATTACTTTAATGGTCACTTGTATGATTTTAATCAGTTGGTCTTGCCTTTACTAAACAGTCTTAGTCCTAAGTTTGCTCAAATGTTGTTCTCGCAAATACTGTAATCTTTCCAAATGCTCATATTGCATTTACTGAATTCTATTAGTACCAAATTTTTGTAGTTTCAATTTTTATTTAGGATGTGGTATTGTATTGTCTAAATAGTCGTAGTCCCAAATTTTATTATAGTGGGGATCTTGCAAGTACTGCATTTTTTCAACTAGTGAATTTTATTCCGTATGGAATCTATCCACTTGGTCATGTTGCAACTACTGAATTTTATTAGGACCAAAAAGCATTATGACAAGCCATACTTGAGAGTCTTAATTTTGCATTTACTAAACTTTGTGCCTTTAAAATATATTCAGAGATGATGATCTTGCATGGACAACATTTGTAGTTACTCATTTTGTCATTGTTTTGGCAATGCATTTTATGATGAAAAACTACATAATTCTAGGACTGACAAGAAGTGTCTGGCGCTGAGCCAATTCCTTGTGCATAAAGGAATTGTTTTATGCACTATCGACAAAAGATCTGATTTTGTCAAGTTTTATCATGCGGGAATCATAATTCTTGAGCACAAGCGGATCGATATTCAAGATCTTGTCAAGATCAAAGGGGACTAGAAGAGGGATGGAATGGCTAGTCTCGTGTCGAGAATCATCAATCCGTCATACACCAAAATGAAGGAAGTTTTCCCTGAAGATAGGCACGCTTTTTGGGAGGAGACGCCGTTGTCTGATATAAACCTACAATATGCAGCCATAGATGCTTTTGTGACCTACCGGTTGTATGCTCAGATCCTTTTCTTTCAAACTTTCCTCGTGTTTTGCCCCAGTTGCAAGTGGGAAGAAAAGAAAAGGGGAGGACTTTGTCGAAAATGCAGAATAGCTGAGCATGATGCTGAAACTGCAAAGAGAGAGGCAGCTGAAGCCGCAAACAGAGAGGCTACAGCTGAAGATAGGGAAGCCAAGGCCCCTTCCAGGTGGGATGAACTTTTATGTCGTCAGCGGTGGGAGGCCAATAACACAAGCGACAGATGGAATGATGGTCGTTGGTCTTCTAGGAACGATGGAAAGCGCATAAGGTGGTCTGATGAGGAGTTAATTAAATTTTACTACTTTCAGTTATGTTTCTGTATATGTCCGGTAGCTTGTCAAGAACTTCTGTTGGTCATGTGTAATTATTAGTGTACGAACCATGTTTAATATTTATGGTAATCATCATCACTTATTGTGTGATTATATACATGTGTTTGCGCCACGGTACATAATGATGATAGCATGCGTTCTATCTTGCCATGTTGTTTTGAAAATTTTAAAAATTTCACCCTGAAACTCAAAAACATGATTTAATTTGTGAAGCAAGTACATACACTACAATTTGAATCCTTCTAGATGCATGCTTGTGTGGTCGTACATCTCATTTGGAACCTGTTTTGAATAAATCTTATAAATTTCATAGTAAAATTAGAAATTCTCACATTCTTGTGAAACCTTGAAATTTGGTCATTATGTTACTTTGCAAGAAAAATATCAAACATGAAAAAATGCCCCCTAGTGGTCCATTATCAAATGTGGGCTAGTTAGCTCAACAAGCATGTACGACTACTCGATACAACCACTTGTGTACCATTTTTTCATCTACCTTTCTTCAAATGGACCCAAATTTTGGCACAAGGGTGTGTCACCATGTCCCAAATGATGCTATCATTCTATCTAGCCATTATAGTTTCAAAATTTAAAAAAATCACCCTCAAACTCATAAACATGGTTTCATTTGTCACGCAAGTACCAAAACTAAATTTTGTAACCTTCAGATGCTTGTGTGGTTGTACATCACATTGGAACCACATAACATCACTTGTTCTTTTCAGATGCTTTCACAATCTCTCGAAGGACTCTGGTCAACCCTGGGTTGACCAAGCATTGTAAATTTCATATTAAATTGAGAAATTCTCCTGGAAACCTTCAAATTTGTTCATTTGTGTGGCAAATACATTGAATAAAAATGACAAACTTTTGAAAAAATGTTCCCCTAGTAGTCCACTCTATAATGTGGGGGTAGTTATGTCAACGATCATGTCCGACTAGTCGAAAGAGCAACTTGTGTACCATGTTTTCATCTACCGTTCTTCAAATGGACTTAAATGTGGAACAAGGGGGTATCACCACATTCTTAATGATGGTAGCATTGTATCTAGACATTTTGGTTTAAAAATTTCACCCTCAAACTCAAAAAGGGCTTTCATTTGTGAAGCAAGTACCAAAACTACAATTTGAAACCTTCTAGTTGCATGCTTGTGTGGTTTTACATCACATTGGGATCACAGAAGATCAAATGTACTTTTCAGATTCTTTTACCATCCCACAATGATCCACATGACCACACACACTTATGTGGATGTTGTGATGCATATTATGTCCCACTATTGCATCATTCCATATGTGGTAGCTGAATCACAGTGGCTTTCTAGCGATTTATGACCATGGTTTGACACATGGAGTCCCCAGAGTCATTTGTATATGTTATTTTCAAACCACAATGATCCACACAACCACGCAAACTACAATGGATGTGGTAATGCAACTTGTAGGGATTTATGACCATGGTTTGAAACATGGACACCATAGATTCATTGCATGTGATTTTTACCAAACCACAATGATCCACACGACAACACACACTCAAGTGGATGTGGTGATGCAACTTCTATCACACTGGTGCATCATTCCATATTTCCATGTGGTAGCTGCATTGCTAGTGATGCTATTTACATGGCGACCCAAGCGCTGGATGAAATTGGTTCCGTGCCACTTGCATGCAGTGGAATTGAGGTCCGCGATGCACAATCCAAGTCAAAGCATACTCACATTTGTGCGTGCCGACCTTCCCACGCCGATAGCTGGGACCATACATTTCCCCTCACGATTTATTTCTGCACCCCCTTTAGACGGTCCATGTGCCCACCCTCACTAATTCACCCACCACACCCACTTCTTGTATTCCACACGCGCGAGACCGGTGGCGGCGGTTCCTCACTCCCTACTCGAACAAATGCTTCCCTCCCTGATTCCATCCCCTCACGAATCCATCCTCCTCTGGATCACACCGCATCCATTAATCTGCCTGATTCTAGCCTCCATTTTCCACCATGGGTAAACCGTGGGGATGGCACCGCCGCACGCTGAAGCATAAGGTAGACGACAACGGTGACACGACTGGCCATGGAAACCGCCACCGCGAGGATTGGGGATGTCCGAACCTCAGCCCTGCGAACGTGTACAGGGTCGCCAAGGAGTTGGACATCATCACCGCCGGTCGCCTCAGTCGCTGCATCCCTCGTTTCCTCCCGCTGATCCGGGAAATGGAAGAACAACCGTTCGACATGCCAGGACTTCTTTACCCCGATATCACCATATGGCCAAACGACCGAGACGACCACGTAAGTTCCAGTATCTTGCTTGTTGACTCAGTCATACCGTTGATTCATATGTGCTGAACTTTCATCGGAATCCTATGTTCCTTCCATCGAACGTGTTGTGTGCACGCGCAGTTTGAACAAATTGAACCATTTAAGACTATTTTGTACAGAGGAAGCTCTTCTTGCACCTGATATTCTGGTATTTTCGTAGTGATACAGTCTTAATTTAGGTGATAGCTGAGGTGTCAATTTGGATTTGCAATGGAATGCCTGCTAGGTGATATTCTGTTTTCTAAAAAAATAAACAAACTAGACGATTTAAGATTAGTAATTTATGATCACCATTATGAGTTTGTTCGGGGGAAGCTCTACTCCTACTTGATATATTGGGTATTTTCATAGTGACACATGCACAATTTAGGCGAGAGCTGAGGAGACAGTCGTATATAATAGTTTAATCTGAGCGCAGTGGTGTCAAATTGTATTTACAATGGAATCCATGCTAGGTGATTCTACCAACTGACAACAAACTTTTGCAGAATGTTCATGCAAAACTGATGCTGCTGGATAAGTGGTCCCAATCAGTAGTGGTGAATATCAAGGATACAAAGGAGGCGAAAATGGATGATGAGCAGAACTGGGTGGGTGGCAACGGCGAGTGGCTGGTCCTTTTATCCTAGGACGGGAGTACTTGGAATCTAAAAAATGTCTACAGATCGTTGAGACTTACACCGACATCTGTAGTGAGTGTCGACATTACTGCATTCAACAATGGGTGGCTGCCGCCAAAATCTGAATTCGCTTACAGGTTCAACATAGCAGAACTTGAGCTCCTGAAGGTACATCTCCCACAGAAGCCTCTCCTGATGCGGAAGACTTGGCACTACAACCTCTTAGCCGTGTTCGAAAATACAATCACATTCATTAGATGCCTAGATGACAATCAATGGACGGTCTTGCACAACGACCATCTACGGCCCACCAGTATGACACCGTCTTCACCTCCAGCGTGTATGACGATACACCGCAACACATTTATGCGGTCACTAAACCTAGCGGCGACGTGCATGTTTGGGGGTCGTTCACCTGGGGTGGGTCATGGTGTCATATAGCATGTAAATTCCCATTCAAAATCCTGCTTACTGACTGAAGGTAACACGCAGGCACACACGCAGCCCCACACGTCATTCCAGCTCTGGTGATCAAAGATGCAGTAGTAGAAGCTGATACTGTATCACAGCGCTGGTTCCTTGCAACCAGGGTGCTGAGCTCATGTGGATTCATATCAGGGGAGCACTAAACAGCGTTGGTGATACAATAGAACATATGGGGAGGCAACTCTCTTCATACCCATTGTTGCGGTGTCACGTTTTCTCGAGGTCCGCTTGTCCGTCAAAAGACCGAGTAGACCAGGTCTGGAGAAGAGTCGACAATCTCAAGGAACAATCTCTGTTTCTTGGGATCAAACAGCCTTTCTTCCTCGGAGCCCCTGAAGCTATTGAACCTATAATTGCTCAGGCAGCCCCGACTCCCAATGATGCTGGTGGTGGTGGAGCTGAAGAAGAACTAGCTGCTGCTGCGCCTAGTGAAGCTGATGAAATACTCGCTAATGTTGTTGCTGGTGAAGCTGACGAAATACTTGTTGATGGTGTTGATGTTACTGCTGGTGAAGCTAACGAGATATCGGCTGAGGCTGCTGCTGGAGTCTAGGGAGAACATGGTGATGTTGTTTCTGAGGTACCAGCATTTCCAGTGTTGATAGCAGACTATGTGTTTGCTGCGCACTCACGCGTTTATTATGTTGACACTCTAGATCCGACCTGGAGCCGAATCCACGTCGGGGGGAGGGGGCCTGCCATTGGCTCATCAGTGGGGTCGTATAATTTGATAGATAATGATAGACGGCCAAACGCATCACTCTGGTTCATTCCGACGATGCCACCAGCTCTAGAGGCCGGTTTGCCGGTTGGCTCGCCGGAAGTTCCGGCGGTGTAAGACTGCTTTGCTTATTTGTGTAAGAACAAGTTTAGACTATGTGTGTAAGACTAAGTTATGCCTAACTGCATAATATTCAATGAAGTCTAGCTTTTCTTTCCCTGCCCACAACAGCTAAATTGCAGCATAGAATATACAAGGGTCATGTGTATACCAGACATTTTGCTTGGGATAACAACCACTTCAAGTTAATTGCAGTTTCAAGTTGGCAATACTGTCGATAGTGTTATTGTTATGAATGTGTACGTATTTGAACGCATCACTAGAATGTGCCACCTATTGATGATTGATGAGATGGATCTAGCTTCTCTTCACGTATTTGCATTCGATTGCTCATAGAAAAATAGTGAAATTGAAGGAGGTACACACATGATCTTGTTGAAACAAGTTCATCCGTTGTATTACAGGCACACCATACAACTTGCACTTGCATATAATTCACAGACAGAGAATACAACAAGACCAGACCCACATGATCCATCAATCTAATCTGACCCGTTGTAGTAATCATAGTGGGTGGTGCCATATTCGCCATAAGGTGGCACCATCTGCAGCTCAGAAAGCTTGACACGACTACAATACACCGCCAACAATCGATCGAGTTCGAAAGGACGATCATTGTGCCATAATCCTCCCGCTCCTTACCCATGGACAACCCTTGGCTCCTTGTCCCACGGAAGAGCCTCAAAGTTGTAATATCTAATCTAGTATAGGTCCGGATAGTAGATGTTCCCGGCCTACACCGTGGGTACCCTGGCGCTGTCGGCACAGATGCACCAATTGTCAGCAACGAAGAGAGCACGGCTGCCGATGCCTCTGACCGGCTAAAGGACATGGTTCTATGTATCAACCCGTTAAACAACGGGCCTGCCGTCTTAGACCGGTCCACTCACAACGAACAACAACTCCCCATCGGACTCGACGAGGTAAAAACGATTCTGCGGGTACTGGCAGCCCGGAACAGGGCCTTCAATGGTGGCATGCATCTTCATGGTCCGTGCGGAGCGGCTGCATCTAGAAATCTCCATGAGAAGCACCAGGAATAGTCGAGAGGACATACACGTATCTGTCTGCGATGAAAACATCACCGACATAGGAAGTCATGCTCCAGAGTTCCGCGAAGTCATTCGGCGTGTACTGACCTTCACCAAAGACCGGGTGACTGCCTTCCTCCGTTCCCTCATCCGCCCACCGAATGATGGTGTTCTGAAGATTTGATGTAAACACCATCAATGACGGGAACATTGTCACCGCGACAAAAGCCACCTTCTCGGTCGGTATCTCCACCCTCAGGAGCTTGATAGTGCCCGAGAAGGGGTTGTACAACCGTTTCTTGTACGGTTGCACCCTCTGTCCAAGCACAAGGAGGCCGCTGGTTGTGCTACCGACGTAAAAGTACCTTCCAGAGACACAAAGAGGGAGAGATGAGAAGCAGAGATTCAGTCAAGGTAAACAGACAGAGATTCAATCAATGTAAAACAAGTATATGGAGAAACAAAACTTGAAAAATATATCATATAGGAGGTGAACAAAAAAAATGATCGCAGGTATACAAATGAATATCAAGAAAGCACCTGCGAATAACCCGACTAATCTTCTTGTCAAGGTAGCGGCCGGTTCTAACGTTCAGCAACGTGATGGCAGCATCGTCCACCCCATACTCCGGCGACAACTAGTGCTCTAGAACAATCCAGTTGGCTGGTATAACGCGCTCCTCCGTGAAGCCGTGCCAGGCGCTGCAGACTGCCCGAAAGGTGGCGTAGTAGTCGAAGTCGTCTGTCGATAGGAAGATGTCACCTATCTTCTGCACGACTCCCTCAGGGAGATCAGCCCACGGTGAATCCTGCTTCTTGTTGCCGGCCATGGATGATGGTGTTCGTGTGGTCTCAGTCCGGTCAAATGGTAGAGGAAGCAGTTCCAGGGACAGTGATTTATTAAAGAAGGCTTGCGAATGCCAAGGGAAGCGTGTGGAAACGATACGACCGCATGCACACACCAACCGCAAGCCCAACCACCAACGATCCCGCATGCATTCTCTCTCATTGGTTCGGTTCCTCTTAATTAAATGCGGGGGGTTGCTACACGGGCAAGTTAATGCAGTTTCAAGTTTACTAGCATCCAGGAAAGTAAGGTGCCACGATCATATAAAATGAATAGCTCATACAAACAGCTAGCAACATAGCCGCCATAAGTTATTATTATGACTGTGTACATATTTGAACACATCACGATAATGTGGCACCTATTGATGATTGATGACATGGATCTAGCTTCTCTTCCCGTATTTGCATTCAATCGCTCATGGATTTGTTCCCATATTTTTTGGCAATGGCTGATGAAATCCACTCTCTTGGTGACATGCTTCGTCAACGAGCCCTTGTTGATGCAATGCAAAGTACAGACTATGGTCTCATTGTTATCCCATTTAGGTTCTCTGTTTTTCTTCATCATAGAGCTACTAATTTCAAATGAAAGTCTAGTAAACAACATATCGATACATGTTTTCTACTACCACAATCACAAGAAGAAAACTAGATGGAATTTCGCCTTGTTGGCATTGTGCCGAACATATTGGATGTGGCCTTGGGGTTCGGAGAGTAAGGCGCCCTGGCTAGTGCGGGTGCGACAAACGGCACCGCCGAGCTCGGATTTTGGAGAAGAACCCCGAGGCAGAAATCTGGTCCCGGTGTCGTGCCATGGGTGCTGCCGTGCCATGGGTCGACCTCCGGTTTGGGAGGAGGAGGGCGAGACTGATCAGGTTCAGTCGGGTGCCGGATCTCGCTGCTGAAGAAATTCCCTCCCAGATCCACGCCATGGCGGTGATCACAGATCACCCCTTTGGGGAAGAAGAAGACCGGGTCAAAAAGACCATTTGAACACGAGGGTGCCAGCGCTGCAAGTCTACGTGGCAGCCAGGATAGCAGCGACTAAACGGTCGAAAGTGATAGGCGGGGCCCAATTTGACGGGCGTTAGCGAGTTCTCATGTGTCCAAACGGTTTGTTGAATTCGTGACGAAAAGACCCTCTAAGCATTTGGCACGCCAACTCGGGGTATCGCGATCCAATACTGACGAACTCGGACACCGTGTTGCCTTGGCGCTTCAACTTTCGGGCCGCATGTTGGGGATATGCTATATGGGTATCATCATAGCATGTCTCTAATCCGGATAACCCGGGTGGCCCACAGTTGGTAGCAAGGCCCATGGCCTTCTAGTGGCCCAGTTAGATGGATCCAGAAGGGAGGCCAATGTCGGATAAAGGAAGGCTATGGAGGAGTCACCGACGTACCCGGAGCCTTGGAGTGCAAGACACGTTAGACTAGTTCTCTATTGTGTTAGACTCTGTAACCTGTCCGGCTAGGACTTCCCCTATAACCCTAGGACCCGTCGACTATATAAGTCAAACCTATGGGAGCCTTTAGGGCATAACACATCTCATATCGCGCACAGCGAACCGATCCCTGTAACTCGGCATATTGCCATTATAGTGATTTATAGCAGGAGTAGGATCCTGCCACCATCGTGGGATCTGAACCTAGGTAAGCTATGTTTCCTCGTACCCACCAACCTTACGCCTTGCCCCACGTATCTAAACACGCTCTGTGAGGACCCCTCCATGGCGTACTTGTCGGCAATACCACAATAGTTGGCGCCCACCATGGGGCAAGAGGCGCTTCAGGCTCTACAACGGGCGAGGTCCAAGCTCTTCGCGGGTATCGGCAAAACCGTAGCCATCGGTCGTATTCTCTTCTCCGGCAACATTCTGATCATTCCTCCCGGTGAGTTCTAGATCCCAGCAAATACGAACCCCACCCGCTGCTCAATCGTCCCAATCGGGGGACATCCACCTCTTCATCGGCGAAACCGACTCGGGCACTACTTCCCTGGAAGTCGGAGGAGCGTCAAGACCCGCACGGACCGCCTACGGGCAGGATACGTTCGCAGAAGGATCGAATCCGGATCTCTCCTTGAGTTTGCCGGCATAGATCGGAAAAATTCAAGGCCCACACAAACCGCCCCTATGCAGGATATAATGGTGGAAGATCGCTGCAAGTCCGCCGGCTTCGTCCGTGCGTCTGGACAACAGAGATCCAAGTTCATCGGAGTGGTGACTATCTTTGATCTGGCATTGCGTTCAGAGAGACGGTGAAACCCCCCGCGATGACCTAGCCAGGTGGCTCCGTATACGGACCAACTTGGAGCATTACCCAATGATGATGCCATCTATCACTTTGTGGAAGGACTGGATCGTGATATGCTTCTCCGGCATACACTAAGACGATAGCAGGCCACGGGTCTCCTCACTTTCGAGGGCATGGTTCACACCGTCAACAATTACGCGGCAGCTCAGTCAGCACTCGCGCTCCTACCTGGAGCCCCTCCGCCTCAGCCACCGCCGCCTCCGGTCGTCGTTGCTGCGGCCGCACCACCGCCTCTAGTCATCGTCGCTGCTGTCGCACCACCTCCACCCATCATCGAGGAAGCCCCGCCACCCTCAGACTCCATCCTGGATGCACTCTACACCGACATCAGCGCTGACTCAGAGGATATAGACTTTAGCCCGGAGGAGCTAGACTCTGCTATGCAAGGGATGGAGGAGGATTTCAAACACGACGAGCAGGACGATAATGCCGTCACATCCCGAGAGGTGCTCGTCGCCATTGGGACCGTGATGGATGAAGGTCAACCCGGACAAGCTCCGCCTAAAGCGCTGGACAAGGGGAAGGGACCACCTGTTGCTGCCGACAATGATTGCGCAAAGGTCATGCCCCCTCCGCCTAACCCAGCACAGCAGCCACACGAACTCAACATCGGTCCGAGTAACAACAACACCGCAAACCCGCCGCCTCCAGCATCTACGTCTGCAATGGCCCAAATCACTCCAGCTGATAGGTTGATGTACAACAACCTTCTCATCGAGACCATGACTGTGGCTCATATTCGGAACGTAGTCCATCTTGACGAGAAGCGCCAGCAGCTGCTGGAGGAAGCGCAGGCCATCGCGGAGCAAGGCACGAAGCTGGATCGAGATCTGGCCAATGCGCAGAGGTCAATAGAAAAAGCTAGAGCCATGGAGGCCGAGTACAAGACTCTGCTCAAGCAGCAGAAGTCTAAGAAAGCTCCGGCTCGCATCATCAAAGATCCTGGTGTACGGAGAAACCTAGGATGGGCTCCCTCGAAGCCGCCACAATAAAAGCCATACATTGATAGCGAAGGCAGGCAAGTCATGCCCACTCCTATTCTCAACTTATCCATGCCCAAGACCCTTCTGGAGCAGGATAGATCACCCACAGCTGTGGAACATGTCTATGACCTTGTGGCAAAGACGGTGAAACAGCAGGAAAAGGCCACCTCTTAGAGGCTTGAGTCTGACCCAGCGTATTGCCAGTCTAGCAATCCTAAGCCGCCAAGGGACCGATCTCCTCATGATGTCGGGTCTCCGATGGGTTCATTAGAACAAAGATGGAGGGATGCACGTAACAGGAAGGACGGTATCCCTATATCCTCCGACCACGGAGGCAAGGTTCATTCTCGTCGCCCATCTCCACCGCCCTGTTCCCCCCGACATCGCGAAGACCCCAAGGCTCACCATCGCACGGACATGCCTCCGCCAAGGCAAAGCGGCATTGTCATCCGCGACAACACGGAGCAGCCCCGTCATGATGGAGAGCGCGACCAAGGACACAAGAGAAGGTCGCGTCATGACCCTCCGTGTCCGACAAGCAACCGCGACAAGCGTGAGGCGTCGCAGGAGAGTAATAGCAAGAAGGCTAACCCACCGCCACCTCTGCCTCCGTCGCCCCCTAGCAGCCACCATGGCGGAGGAGACCCGCGTTGTTCACGCAACCCATCCCTTGGAGGCAAGAATAAAAGAGCAAGCCCAGAGCCATACGATGCACGTTCACGCCTGTACAAGATTCACGAGGCCCGGGAAGGACAATACATAGGACCATGTTGCTTTGGACCTGTAATACGGACCGCAACTTACCCCATGGTATCCGTATTGACAATACTATCAAGCCCTATGAAGGCACCGCCAAGCTAGCTACGTGGTTGCAGGATTATGGAAACGTGGTGGAGATTGATGGGGGAAATCCCAATGTTGTCGTCAAGTACCTCCCCCTGATGCTGGCGGGCACATCCCGCCAATGGTTTGATGACTTGCCAAAGAAGTCCATCTGCAACTGGTTAGACTTGCAAGAAGCGTTCACCAAGAATTTCGATGGTAAGTATAAGCATCCCTGTACTGTTGGCGATCTACAGCGGTGCGTGCAGGACAAAGACGAAGTCATCTCGCCCCTACCTCTCTTGCTGGTTGGATATGAAGAATTCCTGTGCAGGAGTGCATGCTCAGACCACCATGGCCACCTTCATCGATGGGTTGGAGAAAGGTACGTTGCTCCGACATAAGTTGAAGCTCCCGCAGCACAATCACAGGCTTGATCTCAATCAGATGATCCAGTTGGCCAGTGAGTTCGCTGCTGCCGACGATGATGCTCGCGTCTCCCTGCCAGCAACGGCCTTTCCAACCCAAGCTAAGAGGAACAACAGCACAAAGCGGAAGAACCCGCCAGAAGAAAAGCAAACCTCCGACATGGTCGCCATGACATTTGCAGGATGAGGTGATGGCGGAAAGCTTGGCCGAGGACGGGGGCTGGACGTGGGCAGCAGCGGGGTAGTGAAACTACCCCGGCAGCGCTCCGTGTTCCCCAAACATACGAGGAGTACCGTGATATGCCATGCCTTGTACACCTCGACGCCAACGGCAAATCCACTCACACCAATTGCCATTGCAGTTCGTCAATGACCTCAAGGAAGACCCAGAGTCTGGCTACAAGCAAAGCTGGAAGAACAGACCGCGAGGCAAGGGCAAGGGGAAGAATAAGGAGGAGGAGTCCAAGGATTCAAGTGATATGGACGAGGATGTTGACCCCAAGCACGCCGACAAAAGCGATGGCAAGGGCAAGAACCCCTTTGAGAAGAAGGCTGTCGTCTACCACACTTTCCTTGGCACCCCTATTATCCAGCAACAGAAAACCTCCATGAGGATACTGATGGCTACTCTACCCCCCAGTTCCCCAGTACCTGTGCTGGTCGGAGATTCCAATCACTTGGGACAGGAAGGATCACCAAGACCTCATCCCTACGAAGAACCAGTACGCCATGGTCATCACCCCCCTGATTGACGGCAACGAGTTCACCAAATGTATGGTGGATAGGGGAGGCAGCATCAACATCTTGTACCTAGATACGCTGCACAAGATGAAATTAACGGAGGCCAACCTAAGGCAGATCAGCACCATGTTCCATGGCGTAGTTCCTGGCCGGGAGGCTTGGTCTCTTGGGTGCATCACGCTTCAAGTTGCTTTTGGTGATGTTAACAATTACCGCCAAGAACGAATGACCTTCGAGGTGGTCCCCTTCAAGAGCATGTACCACGTCATCTTTGGACGCGACATGTTTCATGCCTTCGTGGCCAAGCCATGCTTCGTCTACAACAAGCTCAAGATACCCGGACCAAACGACATCATCATCGTATCCGGAAGCTTTACCAAGGGAAGGGACTGCGAAATTGGAGAAGCAGCCTTTGCAGAAGCTGTCCTCTACAACAAAGAATTCAGGGAGATCCAGAGCAAGGTCGATGCCACGGAGATGCCAGCATGGAAGAAGCAGATTTCTGACTTCTCCCTAGCCTTCAAGGCCGCCATCGAAACCAAGCCGGTGGAACTTGTGGTAGGCGATTCCTCCAAGAACACCGCCATTGGGATGAACCTAGATCCCAAATAGGAAAGTGCGCTCATCGAATTCCTCCATGAGAATAGGGACATCTTTGCCTGGCAACCTGCTGACATGAAAGGTGTACCTAGGGAACTTTCCTAGCACAACTTGAATATTGATCCAAAATGCAAACCGGTGAAACAACCTCTACCACGCTTCGGAGACGAGAAGAGATGCGCCATAGGCAAAGAGATAGCTAGGTTACTTAAGGCTAGTTTTATCCGATAAGTCCTTCACACCCGATGGGTGGCCAATCCTGTACTTGTCCCCAAAAAGGGAACCAAAGAATTAAGAATGTGCGTTGATTACACCGTATTGAACAAAGCGTCCAATGATTACACCATCTTGCTTTGCCTCACACTGACCAAGTCATTAACTCGACAGCTGGCTCGGAGCTTTTGTGTTTTCTCGATGCATACTCAGGATACCACCAAATTATGATGAGGAAGTCGGACCAATTGGCCACTTCGTTCACCACACCTTACAGCATGTTTTGCTACGTCACGATGCCCTTCGGGCTGAAAAACGTAGGTGGCACGTACCAGCGGACTATGCAGCGTTGCCTCCACGATCAAATTGGTCGAAACGTTCATGCCTATGTGGACGATATAGCGGTGTTGTCTAAAAAGTCAAACGACTTAATCTCCGACTTAAAACAAACCTTTGATAATCTCCAAAAATACAACATGATGCTTAACCCAAAGAAGTGCGTCTTCGGGATTCCAGCAGACAAATTGTTGGGATTCATCATTTCCCAACGTGGAATCGAGAGTTCAACCCAGAGAAGATCAAGGCCATCCTAAACATAAACCGTCCGACATGCCTAAAGGACATACAACGGCTAACAGGCTGCGTTGCAGCAGTAAGCCGGTTCATCAGCCGACTTGGAGAAAAGGCTCTGCCGCTGTACAAGTTGCTAAAGAAGGCAGACAAATTTACATGGATGGACGAAGCAGATGTAGCACTGAAGCATCCAAAGGAGATACTCTCCTCGGCACCTATACTTGCAGCACCCGAGCCTATGGAGCCTATGTTGATTTACATGGCGGCCACCAACCGGGTAATCAGCATCGTCGTCATGGTAGAGTGGAAAGAACAAGGGCATGAGTACGGAGTTCACCGACCAGTTTACTATGTAAGCGAGGTCTTGACAGAGTCCAAGCAGCATTACCCGCACTACCAGAAGCTAGCTTATGGAGTGTTCCTTTCTTCTCGGAAGCTAATGCATTACATCCAGGAGCACCCTATCACAGTGGTGAGCAAAGCTCCACTGTCCAACATCATCAACAACAACGACGCTACAGAAAGTGTCGCGAAGTGGGGCATTAAACTTGCCGCCTTCGAGATCACCTACAAAAGTCGCGGCGCTATTAAATCACAGATCTTGGCGGATTTTATTACAAATTCGACGGAGATGCCAGATGCTACCCCTATACTAGAGCCATAATACTGGGTGATGCACTTTGACGGATCAAAGATACTCAATGGCTCGGGGGCTGGTGTACTATTACAGTCACCAACAGGGGAAAAGCTACACTACGTTATGCAGATCCACTTCGAGGCTACAAACAACATGGCGGAGTATGAAGCACTCATTCACGGACTATGCGTAGCCAAGGATATTGGCATCAAGCGCATATTTGCTGTGGAGATTCCGACATGGTTGCCCAGCAGGTGGCTGGCACCTGGAACGCACGGAACACTATGATGGCGGCATATCGATACAAAGTGGACGAGATAGCCAAGAGCTTCTTAGGCTACGAAGTCAAGTATGTTCCAACGGAGGAAAACGAGGTGGCTGATCTATTGCCAAAGCTTGGGTCATGTCGCAAACAAATTCTTCTTGGTGTTTTTCTAGATCATCTACATACACCATCCATAAAGGGAGTGGACCCTGAGAACCCGGATAGAGTTGACTCTTTCATTCACACGGTGACGAAGGTCCCTCCGGCTTGGACAAAACCACTCATGGAATATCTCGTACACGGAACTTTGCCCATCGACGAGGTTAAAAGTTGGCAAATAGTACGTCGAGCAAAGGGCTATACCATAATCAATGGACAGATCTATAAAAGAAGTGCCACTGGTGTATACCTCAAGTGTGTTTCCCAACAAGAAGGTATTGAAATCCTTCGTGAAATCCATCTCGGAGATTGCGGGCATCATGCCGCTCCTCGATCGTTAGTCTCCAAAGCCTTCCGGCAAGGATTCTACTGGCTGACCGCGAAGGCGGACACCAACAAGCTGGTTGAGACATGCATGGGATGCCAGTATTATGCCCGAGAACCACAAGTTCCAGATGAAGAATTGTGAAAAATACCAATAACTTGGTCGTTTGCAGTCTGGGGGGCTAGACATGGTTGGTCCATTACAGACGACACCATGTGGGTTTATGCATCTGCTAGTAGCAGTTGATAAATTCACTAAATGGATAGAAGCTAAACCCATTAGAAAGCTTGATGGGGCAACTACCCTTAGGTTTGTCCAGGATCTAGTGGTGATATTTGGTCTCCCACGTAGCATTATCACCGACAACGGCAGCAACTTGTCACTCGGAGAAGTGGAAGCTTATTGTTGGGAGAAGGGAATCCGACTTGACCTAGCATCTGTGGCACATCCATAGTCCAATGGCCAAGTTGAGCGAGCTAATGGATTAATTCTGCAGGTAATCAAGCCACGTCTCGAGGCACCGCTACATAGAGAAGCTGGAGCCTGGGCAGAGGAATTACCACATGTTCTATGGAGTTTATGAACTACACCCAACAGATCTACCGGCTACACCCCTTATTTCATGGTATATGGCGCAGAAGCCATCCTGCCTTCCGACATCCTTCACGATTCACCAAGAGTTGCCGCCTACGACGAAGATGACGCTGAAGAATCCAGGCGCCTAGATGTAGACCTTCTCGAGGAAGAGCGCGTATTGGCATGCCGAAGATCCACCATATACCAGCAAAAGCTACATAGCTACCATAGTCGTCGCATTTGACATCGCTCGTTTAAAGAGGGGGATCTGGTGCTCCAAATTAAGTAGAAGAAGTCACACAAATTATCCCCGCCATGAGAAGGACCACTCATCATAAGCAAGGCGCTGCTCAATGGATCTTACTACCTCGTTGACAATTGTAAACTTGAGGATAGACCCAGCGATGATCATAAGCGTAAGCGACATGACCCGGATGATGACTACCCGGAGCTTGATCGGCCATGGAACATAGCATAGCTACATCCTTTTTACACTTAGCATAATTTTTATCTACTGTGTACCTCCTATATGATCAATAAAATAGTTCACTCATATTCTTGAGTCTTTTACCTCCTTTAGTGTTCATTTTTGATCATATAAAACCTTTATGCACAAGCTTTGCGTTTGCACTTGTGAAAATTCTGCCTACGGGCATTAGCTTAAGTTTTCTGGTCTACACGTTCTTTTTTGTTTTTATGTGGATTCTGGAGTAGTGACTTTTGGCACTTGAAGTCGGAGATTTTGTTCTTAGGTTTTGACGGTGCTAGTGGGCATCATCACTTGAGCACATGGTTCCGACTACGAGTCTTATTACTCATGAAAGGTCAAGCATAAAAACCAAAGTAATGAATAAGCCAGCACTTGCTTAAAAAATATTTACATGCTGAAACTAGTACTTAAGTAGTAGGAAACATACATCTATTGTTTTTCTGCCTTAACGTTAATACAGTAGTTTTTTATGCATACACAAATCCAGAGGAAACAAATATTACATAGCGTTTTTTCATTCCTCTAGCGCAGGAGACTTTGAGGCAGCATCGTCGGCAGCGGGAGAGCCATCCTGGTCATCTTCAAAGTCCGTGGTCTTGAGGGACTCGGAGGAGTTGTGATGGTCGCTGTCAATGATCTCAAGGGGCACGAAGACGTTGTGATCGACCAACTCGGCAACCCTAGTGTCAAAACCCGCGAGAGATGCCCAGATAGCTTTATGATCAATTTTCTGGCCTTCATCTTCTACGTCGGGAAGACCCGAGGTCACCGTGTCGATGTCGGCATTCTCGTAGTGCGCCTTGACCATTGCCAGCGACATTCTTGCACCAGCCTGGGTACATGAAGCTTTCCAGCTTACGATACGCTCGGGGGCTTGGCGCAGAATCTCTGAGTACTTCATCACGAAGTCCACCGCCTTAATGTTAATGTTCAGGGGCTTGGCAATCTCTTTGGCTAGCTTGACGGCGGTGATGATGAAGTTGCCGGCGAGAACCATGCATTCCTTTGGCGGAGGAGGCGAATTGGTCAAACCAATTGGAGCTGCATTTCTGACAAACAAAGGAGCACATGAGTTCAATAACACAAAAAGTTTAGAGTACCTGGCTTACAGAAGCACAAGGCGGATATCCCTTACCAAAGATGCTCGCCTCCTCTTGCTGGAGTGTCTCCACCATGGAGTCCCGTTCTTGTCGAAGAACCTTCTAAGACTCAAGGTTGCACTGATTCTGCCCATCGGCAGCTTTCTTCTGCTCCTTGAGGATTGCAATTTCCTCCTTTAGACGGTTCATCTCTGTGTTGGCGGACTCCTGCAAGGCCTTCATGGATTCCTCGTGCATCTTCAGCATGTCAGCCCTCTCGTGCTTAAGGATCTTGTTTTCTCTATCCAGCAGCTCAATGTGCTTGGATTGTTCGACAATGTCCTTGGCCTTGGCGATGGTTTCTGCAAGTCAGAGAAATAATAGCACACAATGAGTAGTCGGAGAGTGATGGCACAAGACCAAGTTTGATTGCAAAATTGAAAGGAAAAACAGACTCTTGCTCTTGGTGATTTGTTCCTTCAAGAAGGCAGTTTTACCCTTTTCAGCTTCCAATTCAGCGCGCATCTTGTGGAACTTCTCGTTGGCGACGCCTCTCCAAGCATTCTCATTTCGTGGAACGAAATTCAAAGTTACTTAGTCTACTTGGAGCATCTAGCGGGATAATTATCCACCTAGAGGCTTGGGGGCTATAGTGAGAGTTTTTAACTCGACAATCTTAGTATTTCTTTAAGCATCTAGTCGGAACTAATTCTGTTTCAACCAGAGGCTTGGGGGCTACAGTATTGAAATTTACAAACACTGTGTATTCTACTCTAACAGTATTTAGTCGGAATAATTCATTCAAACTAAATACTTGGGGGCTATAGTGAGAAGTTTTCTAGCTTAGTCACTCTTAGAGCATTCAGATGAAAAGACCTATGGTTTTCCGTCTAAATCCTCGGGGGCTATAGTGGGATACTACTTATGAAATGCAAAAGTCAAACAAAATTTACAAGTGCGATGATCTTGAGGTTGGTGGCGCTCTCGAAAAATATCTTGCTGAAGGAAAGGCTATTTCCTCACAGGATATCCTCTTACCTGAGAAGCTCCTCAAGGACGCAAGTCGAAGAAGTTGGCGTTGCACTAGGATCTAGAGTTGAGCTACTCGGCGTAATCGCCGGGTAGACAATCTTCGGGAGCTCTGTTGACGTCCTGGGTGAAGTGGCGCCGCCTTCGGAAGACGTTCTTCCTTCCACTATCGCCTTACCTCTACCGATGGCATCCTTAGTGGGAGCTTCAGCCATTTTGGACGCGGTACTTTCTTGTGTCGCCTGCTCGCCGGCAACGGCAAGATCCACGGTGACACCTGGGTCCACCTCCATGGCGGAGGGGCCAGATGACACCTTAGCTAGAGAGCTTGTAGGTGCGGCAGCAGGCTGGACGCTGGGAGAGGTAGGGGCGATGGCGGGAGATGCTTGGTGCAACATATCTCTAATGTTTTTATATGCCCCCGATGTTTTGGAGGACTTCTTCAAACTTAAACTTGCCTTCTTCCTGAAACATGCAAAAGTATAAGTACAGGAATAAGACGAGCAATGGACAATGTCGGAATATAATAAGCTTACACAACGGTGGGTGCCTTGGTGAAAGGGATGCCGGTAATTCTTATTTTCTCCACCTCCAGGGCGACAGTGGACTTCTCGGGGGCTCCACCCTTCACCTTTTTCTTCTTGCCTCCGTCGGTAGCATCAGAGGTGGAGCTCTTCCGCTTACGCGCCAATGGGACATCGTCGTCGGACACGACGGTGACTTCCTTCATCTTGGGGTCATAGATTTGGATAGCCATGCTATCCTCCTCTAGACTTTTGAGTTGTTAAGAGAAATCCCAATGTGTTAGTTGAAATGGTAATGGCTGGACGGAAGAACTGGAGTATATGTCATACACGGAAAATAAATACATACCTCTGGGCACGTGCCATCAACGAACATGTCGTAGGTAATGGTGAAACCATGCTTTCCTATCATTCACCTTGACGATGTCCTTGAGGCAGAGCTTGATGGACTCATTCGAAAAGTTGTCCATGGAGATGTGGAGGCTATCCTTCCTATCCTGGGTGTACTGATGCATCAGCTTCGCGCGGTGCTGTAGAGGCTGGATCCGCCTAACGAACGAGCACATGGCTAGGTCCAATCCGGTCAGAACCGTCTCTACGAACCACTCGATCCGCCTTATGGCGTGGGAGGCTTCATTGTTGGAGGGAAGGGTGGCCTGGGATCTCCATGTCGGGGCTTCAGCGGTGGCCCCATCGACGAAGTACGGGTATGATGCGTCTTGGATAGCCAGAGGGATATCTGGGCCGTAGAAGTACACCAGCTGCCAATTCTTGCAGGACTCGTGGCCTACGATGTCGGGAAACCGCCGGCCAGGCCGGATCTTGAAGCTAGTTGTTCTGCAGTTTCTGAGCTTATCCTTGCTCGCTCCGGCTTCCCTCTTGACGGTGAAGAAATAGATGAACAGATCTAACCTAGTCCTAATCCCTAGGTAGCCCTCGCAAAGCGCTACATAGTTTCTAAGCGCTAGGATGCTATTCGGAGAAATGTTCTGAGGTTGAATCCAGTAATGGCTAAGGACCGCAAGGAAGAGGTCGGAAATTGGGAGGGAGACGCCGCGTACCATTTGCGCTGAGGTACACCTTCTCTCCGGCTTGGGAAGAAGGAGTGACCTCACCGTCCTGCGCCGCCCGCCAGACAAGACCCTCCGTCGCGGGGAGGTATCCTTCGGCGAGCAACTCCTTGAGATTGCCATCGGCGATATCGGAGCCGCGCCATTCTCCCTTGTGGGAGTCGCTTTCCTCTTCCAGCGGTGCCAGCCCCGCTGGAATATGGTCGTCGCCGGTGGTTTCCACCACTGCGGACTGTGGCACAACCACGCCATATGGAGGCACGTGGATGGAGCCTACCGGCTTGGCCGCAGCTTCGTTCGTCGCCTCCATGGAAGGGGCGGAGCTGCTTCTTGCCATTGCAATAGGAGGAGTGGGGACTGGGAGATTGAGGAAGAACTAGGGTTTTTCCTATACGCACGGAGAGCTCGAGGAGATGGTTCGCAGGAGGAAGAAGATGACACGGGGGAGAATGCGGTGAAAAGATAAAATCTGTCACGGTTGTAATTTATAACCCCTGGCATCAAGATCCGTGCAAAGTGATCGGATGGTTGCTGCGTGGATAGTGCGTGCGCGTGAGCGGAAATTTCGCCACGTTCGCACCGCCGCCGCGAATGATTCATATCCTTCACGTGGGAAAAACGGACATGATTGTGTTCTGTACATGTGTGAGTTACGAGGCGTTGCTGACCTATGGTCTACGTTGCTCTATCTGACACGGGAAGGTGAACCATCCCATCAGAAGATTCCGGCATGGACGGATCTAGTCTGGCTACTAGGAAAGTACGTTGGAAGATTCAGCAGTTCTCCGACTTGCAAGTTGAAGACGGAGAGCATTGCAGGATTCTTGGGAGGACTACAAGATATTTCTTGAAGATTTGCCGACATTCATCTAGACGGAGCATACAACCTAAAGAGGCAAGACGGCGCAAGATCTCGGAGTTCTCCGGGGGCTACTGTTGGGGATATGCTATATGGGTATCAATATAGCATGTCTCTAATCGGGATAACTGGGTGGCCCACAGTTGGTAGCAATGCCCATGGCCTGCTGGGTGGCCTAGTTAGATAGATCTAGAAGGGAGGTCCATGCCGGATAAAGGAAGGCTATGGAGGAGTCACCAACGTACCCAGAGCCTTGGAGTGAAAGACATGTTAGACTAGTTATGTATTGTGTAGGACTCTATAACCTGTCCGGATAGGACTTTCCCTGTAACCCTAGGACCTGGCGACTATATAAGTCGGACCTATGGGAACCTTTAGGACATAACACAACTCATATCACGCACAGCGAAACGATCCCTGTAACTCGGCGTATTGCCATTATAGTGATTTACAGCAGGAGTAGGATCTCGCCACCATCGTGGGATCTGAACCTAGGTAAGCCGTGTTACCTTGTACCCGCCAACCTTCCGCCTCACCCCACGTCTCTTAACACGCTCTGTGAGGACCCCTCCATGGCGTACTCGTCGGCAATACCACGACACCACAAGTTAAAAGTCTCCATTGTTAGGTGCAAGAGAAATAGCAGCGAGTTGTTCAACCCTGAAATCCTCATTAGGCAATTCATTTTCATAAGGAGTTTTAGCAAATTTGGAAAAATTAAACTCATAAGATTCTCCATCAAAATTAGTTAAAACTTTCTCCTTCCTGCAATCTATAATAGCTCGACAAGTTTTCAAGAAAGGTCTACCAAAAATGATAGGACAAGTTTTACTAGCTTCTGAACCAAGCACTAGAAAATCAGCAGGATATTTAATCTTACCACAATGAACCTCCACATCTCTTACAATGCCAATTGGACAGATTGTCTCTCTATTGGCAAGGTGAATAACCACATCAATGTCCTCAAGTTCACAAGGACCAATTTCATGCATAATTTCCTTGTAAAGATCATAAGGAATAGCACTAGAACTAGCACCAATATCACATAAACCATAATAGCAATGATCACCAATTCTAACAGAAATGTACCAGCCAAGCTTGTAATATATATAATTAGTACCTAAGCATTGCATGCATGTGTTAAACTCAATAAACTATTGCATGTGATCAAGTGTGTGAACCAAAGAACAAGTGCGAAACCCTAAACCCTAGTCTTTTCCCCTCTTTTTGGAATCCATTCAATATGGTGTTTGAATTTCGAAAAGTACAAAAATAGTGGAGCCCAAATAGTGTCAAAGGGCCCCACATTCCTTTCATTAAATTTACAAAGTCTTGGTATTTTGAAATGTCTAAAACATTATCCAAAATCAATATATAAAAGAGAGAAAAGGAATTTAGGAAATAGAAAAGGTTCTGTCTAAAAAAATAAGCAATCCAGCGCCTCTGGGCCGTGGCCCAACTCCCTCTCTTCTCTCTGCCGCTCGCGTCCAGCAGCCAGCAGCCGCAGCCGGCCCACGCGCAGCCCAGCGCGGCCCAGTACCGCTTCGCCGCCCTTTCGTCGTCTTCCTCCTCGGGAGGAAGCAGCTGGGTGTCGCCGGCGCCGCCGTCGATCCCCGCCGCCTCCTCCTGGCCGTCCGTCGAGCCCCGAGCGAGGATAAGAATGGCACAGTCACATCCCCGTCGCCCTCATCCACTCTCCCCCTCTCCAGCGACCCCTCACTCATGTTCCCCTCACGGACCTGAAACCCTAGCTCTGACGATCCCGCCGTCCCCGGCCTCCCCGTGCCTCGCCGATGACGCCTTGAGCTCCGCCACGCTCTGAGGATCCTTCCCGCCGAAGGAATCGAGGAGGCATAGTAAATCGTCGCCCTCGACTCGTTCTTCTTCATCACCGACGACCACCGCCACCGTGGATTCCCTCGTCTCCGGCCTTCCCGTGCCGCCACGACGACTCCATGATCTTCCTGGTGATCTAGCGGTCCCAGTGGACCTCTTCAACCTCTTCCTCCCCCTCCGGTTCGACCCCGCACCGTGCCCTGCGGACCGCCGCCGACGGGCACCGCCACCACCATGTCCCAGGTGACCATTTAGCAGCGGCGCCACCGTGCCCTAAATCGAACCCGCCCAACCGCGCCTCCCAGAACGCGCCCTAGCACCGCCAGTCGCCGCCGTCTGGCCGCTCTACCGGCGAGGTCCGCGTGGCGCCATGGTGGCTTGCCTGCGTGGCCTAGGCCCACCGGTCAGCCTCTCTGGCTAGCTGCAGCCCCGGTGAGAAACGCCCCGACCCCCACTTTGCGCGTGGGGCTGGTGATGTGGCCCAGGCCCCACCAGTCAGTCACTGTGGGTAGGTTCAGATTTGGTAACAAAAGCCCTGGGTTGTTTTATGACGTCAGCCTGATGTAATAAATTGTTTTATCAATTTCAGAAATTGTTTGAATATTGTAAATTCAATAACTTTTAATTTATAAGTCAGAAAAATACAAATAATATATCAAAATGTTCAGAAAAATGAGAACTATCTAACTAAACTATAATCATGGATTGTTCAACAACTTTAATTACAAGTTTAATTAGAACAACATAGTAACCCCTCTCATGTGTTTCTGGAGTTTCCCGAGTTAGGGTTTTCAACCCTCGGAACCACGTTTAAATTGCCGAGCATGTTTTAGGGTTTCATTTCAATGCAATTCAACTTTTCATCTCATCATCTTTGCTTGAGCATTGCAATGATGCCATGTCTTGATTGTCGCCTTTGTTTCTAGTATTTGGTTCTTCGCGATAGGATCCGAACCCGAAGCTGAAGTCAACAACACCGAAGATCAGTACATGTCTACCGACGGACAAGGCAAGCGTAGCCTCTCATTCTGAACCTATGTTTTATAAAGTATATTACTTTCTCGCTATGATGCACACGATTCCAATGTGGTATTTTGTCAGTAGCTAGTGTTACCTATCTGTTGCACTGTTTCCCTTTTGTAGCCTTATACTCCTGATCCACTCCTCCTAGCATACCTAGGTCTTGCATCTGAGCGTTGCTAGAGCTTCTGTGGTCGACAGCTTAGCCATGCATAGTATTTAAGTCTGATCTATCCGAACGATGAATCAGAGGTGTCGGAGAATCTAGAAAGGTAGGAGGTGGTGACATCATCGAAGGAGTTAACTAATCATGCTAAGGCTTGTATGGGAGGCCACGTTGGGTGTGGTTTTTGTAGTCCCATGCTCGCCACCATTAGGACCTGAGTTCTTGCCTCTTGAACCAAGATGAGCGTACAACCACACGGGGCCTAGAAAACCCCACAAGCAACTAACTTGCCTAGTAGATTCCATGAGTCACATAGTTCGGGCTTTCCATCTGGCATACGCATTGAAAACCTTTTCGAAATGAGGAGGTGAAGGATGTGCATCATAACAGGTAGGGAAGCGTGGCCGCGGTTGCTTGGGGTCGATGGAGCCCCTGGTGAACCAACCTCTCCTCACATCTTTAGGGACCGGCTTCGGGACTTGACCCGTTACGGCGGAACCATCCCTAGGGCGTGACTCATGGTCTCGGCGAAATCAAGGTAAAGGTCGTGGTCAACCACCCTCTGCCGGCCTTCCAAGGAAGATGGCTAATAATTTGGCATTAAGAGTCGGTTGATACGTGTGGGTAAAGTTGTACACCCCTACAGGGTATTAATCTTTTCGAAAAGCCGTGTTCACGGTTATGAACGACTTGGGAATGGACGTGAAGATCATAGATAACTATAACCTAAGTAAAACTTGTTGATCCATGTGTGCTTAAGGATGCTTCCTCGGGGTTGAGGGGGTGATCCTAGATAGGAGGTTCTAATGAAGCTTATGGTTATCAAGATGTGATGAACAAGATGAAGAAGTCGCTATCTTATCCCTTTTAAAAGACTCTGAGTAGACGAGCCTCTTCTCTCTCTTGTTTACAAACAAAGATTGCTTTCTATAAAAGAAAATCCAGAGAAAGCCTTTCTAGCCAGAGCATATAGATACTAGGTTATCTAAGTCTCGCGGAGTACATCCTCGTACTCAGCCTTGCGCCATTGTTGTTTTTCTACAGAAGGTGGCTTCTACGTTGACATCGACGAGTAGTTGGGGGTCCCAGGTAGCATGCTGAGGACTATGGGATGGACGTCACTTTTGTTAATGGCCTCTTAGGCCTTTTGCTAAGTTGTTGTGTAGAACAACATAATTTGCTTTCACTGTGTGAGGTAATGTTGGGTCTATGACCTTTGGTTTGTAATAACTCTAATATCTTACTCTGTTAAGAGTTTAAACTTATGTCATTGAATCTCGTGTTCAGAATGTTACCGAATCTTACTGTGATCTTCCGTATTTGGGAGTTGAACTTATCTTAGATGGTGATCTGAGGTTAGTTTAACCCTAACCCCGGGGGGTGCTACAGGTTTTGGTATCAGAGCAGGACTGCCTATAGGAAACCCTTTTATTGGTCGATGTTGAGTCTAGAAGTTGACAAAAGTATTTGAAAGATAAAACTATTTGAAGAAACTCTGACTAGGATTCTTTTTACTCCTTCTCTGGTGTGTTTCTGTTGCTGGAGTTTCTCTTACCTTATTTGGTTTGAAAAGGTTTTCATTCCTTACCTTATATCTCAAAACTTTTAGGATCGTGGTTTTGGGGTTGTTCTTCTAAAAAGTACTCCGTACTTGGTTGCTGTTCTTAGAGTTCCAAGATATCTCAGTTTTGCTTGGTGTGTACCATCTTAGCATTCCATTGTTATGGTTTGTAAGTCAGCTGGTTAGTGTATACGTTAGTATGCTTTGATACTACCATGCTTCATAAGATGATACTTTTAAATCAAGTACTCCTTGTTCAGCTTTCCGTCTTGTTCCTTTGGATCCTTTGTCTAATCTCTTTTTGTTCTTTCAGGATGGTGATACCTCTCGTGCCCGTACCCGTGCTCATGCTCGGGGTGCCGCAAATGAGGGAGAATATTCCAACCTTCCTCCACCGTCGTCGAAGGGTCAACTCATGGCCATGTATGAAACCAACCGTGCTGACAACATGAGGCTCCTTAAAAGGATTGAGCGCAACACTGCTCAACGCCAGAACAATCAAGTTGGAATCAAGGACTTCACACGTCTCACTCCGCCAGTTTTCAGCTATTCCACTGAGCCACTTGATGCGGACTACTGGCTTCTCACCATGGAGCGCAAACTTCAGGTTGGTCATGTTGCTCAAGCTAATTGGGTGACTTTTGCTGCCTATCATCTGGAGGGAGCAGCTAACTCCTAGTGGGAAAATTTCTTGGCTATGCAAGAAGCTCAACATGTTGTGACATGGCAAGAGTTTACTGAAGACTTTCGAGCTTATCATATTCCGGAGGGTCTGATGGATCAGAAGAGAGAGGAGTTCCTCAAGCTTAAGCAGGGCACTGGTTCCGTGTGTGATTACCAGCGCAACTTCAATCGTCTTGCCTGCTATCCTACTGAAGAGGTCTCCACTGATATTAAGAAGCAAGCTCTATTCCGCAAGGGACTGGATCCTGAGGTTCGTCGTGAACTCCATTTCATGGACTTTGTTAACTTCCAAGGTCTTGTCAACAAGGCTATGAAGGCCGAGAGTGGAAAAGTGGAGTATGAAGAAACTCGTAAGAGTCCTTAGGATGGGTATAACAAGGCTGGATCTGGTAATAAGAAGCTTCGTGTCTTCGTGCCTTACAGTGCCGTGCCACGTGCTCCTTATACTCCAAGATCTTCTGGATATGCTCCTCGTCCGAATGCTAACTCAAGCAATGCTGGTGGATCAAACTACTCTCCTGCTGGCAATGCATCAGGTTTTATATGCTTCAATTGTCGCCAGCCTGGCCACTATGCAAAGGAGTGTCCTCAAAAGAGTGCTGTTGTGAATGCACCACCACCAAAGAAGAATGATAAGTATCCAGGTGCTGGAAAAGGTCGCCTGAACCATATCTCTGCTGAGGAGGCTCAGGAAGATCCAAGCGTCATAATGGGTACGCTTCGTATCAATCAAATTCCAGCTAAATTTTTGTTTGATTCTGGAGCATCGCATTCATTCCTATCACAAGCTTTTGCTCAAATGCATGGGATAAGTTTTTAGGGGTTATCTGTTCCTCTCCTAGTCCAGTCTCCTGGTTCTAGTTGGCGTTCCACCATGGTTAGTCATGGGAATATAATCGAAGTTGCATTTCAAGTTTTCCCCACTTCTTTGATCGCCCTCAAGTCAACTGATATTGACACATTTTCGGCATGCACTGGTTGACCCGTTATCAAGCCATTCTCGATTGTACAACCAAGTTTGTGACACTGACTAATCATGCTGGCAAAACCTTCAAGTACTGGACCGTAGGGTCACTATCTCCTTCAGCTGTTTCCATTCCTGAAGCGGAGTTGTATGCTCTTCAAGGTTTACCTCCATTAGAGATCCAAGATGTTTCTATGGTCTGTGAGTTTCCGGATGTCTTTCCTAAGGAGTTGCCTGGCATGCCACCTGATCGAAGTGTGGAGTTTGTCATAGAGTTAGTTCCTGGAACTGCTCTTGTTACTAAAAGACCCTATCGTATGCCTCCTCATGAGCTTGTGGAGTTGAAGAAACAATTAGAGGAGTTAGAAGGAAAAGAATACATTCAACCCAGCACATCTTCTTGGGGATGTCCTACCATCTTTGTCAAGAAGCGGGATACTAATATACCACGTCTGGTTGTGGATTATAGCCCACTTAATGCTGTGACTATCAAGAACAAGTATCCTCTCCCTAGGATCAATGATCTCTTTGATCAATTAAGTGGTGCCAATGTCTTTTCCAAAATGGATTTAAGGTTAGGGTATCACCAGATAAATATTCGTAAGGAAGATATTCCAAAGACTGCTTTCACCACTCGTTATGGTCTTTACGAGTATACAATCATGTCCTTTGGTCTTATGAATGCTCCAGCCACTTTTATGCGGCTTATGAGCTCTATCTTCATGGAGTATCTTGACAAGTTCGTCGTGGTCTACATCGATGATATTCTGGTCTATTCCAAGACTGAAGAAGAGCACGCTGAACATCTTTGTTTGGTGTTGACAAAACTCCGAGAACATCGTCTGTACGCCAAGTTTTCTAAATGTGAGTTCTGGTTACAAGAGCTCTTATTCCTTGGTCATGTTGTTTCCGCCAAAGGGGTTGCTGTTATCCCCGATAAGGTTCAAACTATCCTCGACTGGGAGTCTCCTAAATCCGTCAAGGATGTCCGAAGTTTTCTCGGGATGGCTGGTTATTATCGTCGATTCATCGAGAACTTCTCTAGAATTGCAAAGCCGATGACTGATCTTCTTAAGAAGTATAAGAAGTTTGAATGGTCTGATAAGGCTGAAGAAAGCTTCCAGATGTTGAAAACCAAGTTAACTAGTGCTCCGGTGCTAGTTCTCCCAGACACTAGCAAAGACTTTATTGTCTTCTGTGATGCTTCTCACCAAGTTCTCGGATGTGTGTTGATGCAAGATGGACATGTGGTGGCTTATGCCTCCCGTCAGCTAAAACCACATGAGAACAACTACCCAACTAATGATCTTGAGCTTGCAGCTATTGTTCATGCTCTTAAGCAATGGCGACATTACCTTCTCGGTAGTCGTTGCGAGTTATACTCGGATCATCAAAGTCTGAAGTACCTTTTCACACAACCTGATCTGAATCTCAGGCAAAGAAGATGGTTGGAACTCATCAAGGACTATGATTGGGTTTCAACTATCAACCTGGCAAAGCCAATGTCAGTGCGGATGCGCTGAGCCATAAATCTTATTGCAACACCCTGCTGATCGAACAAGCACAACCTTCTCTTCATGAGGAATTCGCTCAATTGAATCTTGAAGTAGTTCCTCGTGGATTCCTTTCTACCATTTAAGTGAAGTCTTGTATAGAGGATGAAATCAAGCATGCTTAGAAATATGATTCCGAAATTGCTGAGATCAAAGGGAACATTGCTAACGCAGTTGCTAAGTGTTTCTCTGTTGATAATCAAGGTATTGTTTACTTTGGTAATCGTTTGGTAGTGCCGAAGAGAACAAAATTGAGGGATCTAATTCTCCAAGAGGCTCATGAATCACCTCTTTCTATCCACCCTGGAGGTACCAAGATGTATCGGGATCTTCGTCAAAGATTCTGGTGGTCTGGTATGAAGAAGGATATCGCTCGTTTTGTTGCTGAATGTGATGTTTGCCATCACGTCAAAGACGAGCAACAAAGACCCACTGGTCTTCTGCAACCACTTAAAATCCCTGAGTGGAAATGGGATGATGTTGGTATGGATTTCATTACTGGTCTTCCTAAAACCCAAAAAGGAAATGGGGCCATCTGGGTGATCGTTGACTACCTGTACAAGGTCGCTCACTTTCTTCCCGTCAAGGAAAGCATTCAAGCGAGTGAACTGGCTGATCTTTATATCTCTTGGATTGTTGTTCTTCATGGTATTCCTAAGAAGATAACATCGGACCGTGGAATTCTGTTCACCTCCAAGTTCTGGGAAAGTTTCCAAACTGCTATGGGAACTCGTCTCTCCTTCAGCACAACCTATCATCCTAGTACCGGTGGTCAAACCGAAATAGTGAACCAAATCCTTGAAGACATGCTTAGAGCGTGTGTCATATCTTTTGGCAAGAACTGGGAAAAATGCCTTCCTTTTGCTGAATTCTCCTACAACAACAGTTTTCAGTCCAGTATTGGTATGGCACCTTTCCAATTCTTATATGGAAGAACCTGTCGCACTCCTTTGAACTAGTCAGAAGGCGGCGAAAGAAAGTTCTTTGGTCCGGATACGATCCAGGAAGCAGAAGATCAAGTTCGTATCATTCGAGATCATTTGAAAACTGCTCAGTCTCGCCAGAAAAGATATCATGATCGTCACCATCAACATATTGAATATGAAGTCGGTGATGAAGCTTATCTCCGGGTCACTCCTCTGAAGGGTGTCCATCGTTTTGGCATAAAAGGCAAAATGGCTCCTCGCTATGTTGGTCCTTTTCGTGTTCTATCCAGGCAAGGTAACCTCGCATACAAGTTGGAGTTGCCTGCAAATTTACTTGAGGTGCATGATGTTTTTCATGTGTCGCAACTCAAACGTTGCTTCAAAGATCCTGTCTGTGGTGTTGATCACCAAACTCTTGACCTCCAGAAGGATCTGACTTATCGTGAGTATCCTGTGCGTATCCTTGATGAAAACGAGCGAAAAACTCGACGTCAAAACATCAAGTTCCTGAAAGTTCAGTGGTCTCATCACTCCGAGGATGAAGCAACCTGGGAACGAGAAGATCGTCTACGATCAGAGTACCCTGCCTTCTTTTCTAAAACTTAGGAATCTCGGGTCGAGATTCTTGTAAGGGGGGTAGAGCTGTAACAGCCAAGCTTGTAATATATGTAATTAGTACCTAAGCATTGCATGCATGTGTTAAACTCCATAAAATATTGCATGTGATCAAGTGTTGAACCAAAGAACAAGTGCGAAACCCTAAACCCTAGTCTTTTCCCCTCTTTTTGGAATCCATTCAATATGGTGTTTGAATTTTGAAAACTACAAAAATAGTGGAGCCCAAATAGTGTCAAAGGGCCCCACATTGCTTTCATTAAATTTACAAAGTCCTGGTATTTTGAAATGTCTAAAACATTATCCAAAATCAATATATAAAAGAGAGAAAAGGAATTTAGGAAATAGAAAAGGTTCTGTCTAAAAAAATAAGCAATCCAGTCAGCTCTGGCCCAAATCCTCTCTCTCTCTTCTCTACCACTAATTTCAATTGTAGCCAGTGCCGATCTGGACCCAAGCAGCAACGCCCTTCGTCGTCTTCCTCCACGGGAAGAAGCAATGGGTGACGCCTTGCGCTTGCCGCCTCCTCTCCACCGCCATCCGTCGAGCCCCGAGCGAGGATAAGAACGGCGTGGCCATGTCCCCGTCGCCCTCATCCACTCTCCCCCTCTCCAGCGACCCCTCACTCTCGTTCCCCTCACGGACCCGAAACCCTATCTCCGACGATCCCGCCGTCCCCGGCCTCCCCGTGCCTCGCCGATGACGCCTTGAGCTCCGCCGCGCTCTGAGGATCCTTCCCGCTGAAGGAATCGAGGGGGTGCAGTAAATCGTCGCCCTTGACTCGTTCTTCTTCATCATCGACGACCACCGCCATCGTGGATTCCCTCGTCTCTGGCCTCCCCGTGCCGCCACGACCACTCCATCCCCTCCTTGGTGAGCTAGCAGTCCCAGTGGACCTCTTCAACCTCTTCCTCCCCCTCTGGTTCGACCCCGCACCATGCCTCCCGTCACTTGCCGGGCACCGCCACCACCACGCCTCCGTGACCATTTAGCGAGGCGCCGCCGTGGTTGGTTCGCCGTGGCTCACCAACTCGCCAACCATGCGCCCTGCCGTAGTTTGGTTCGCCTCCGTGCCTTGACTCGAACCCGCCCAACCGCGCCTCCTAGAACGCCCCCTAGAGCCACCAGTCGCTGCATTCACGAGGTCCGCGTATGCCATGGTGGCTTGCCTCAGGCCGCCCACCGGTCACCTCTCTGGCTAGGCCCCTGTGAGAGAAACGCCCCCACCCCACTTTGCGTGGGGCTGGTGATGGGCCTGTGCCCACCAGCCACCACTGGGTAGGTTCAGATTTGGTAACAAAAGCCCTGGGTTGTTTTATGACGTCAGCCTGATGTAATAAATTGTTTTATCAACTTCAGAAATTGTTTGAATATTGTAAATTCAATAACTTTTAATTTATAAGTCAGGAAAATACAAATAATATATCAAAATGTTCAGAAAAATGAGAACTATCTAAGTAACCTATAATCATGCATTGTTCAATAACTTTAATGACAAGTTTAATTAGAACAACATAGTAACCCCTCTCATGTGTTTCCAGAGTTTCCCGAGTTAGGGTTTTCAACCCTCGGAACACCGTTTAAATTGCCGAGCATGTTTTAGGGTTTCATTTAAATGCAATTCAACTTGTCATATCATCATCCTTGCTTGAGAATTGCATCGATGCCATGTCTTGATTGTCGCCTTTGTTTCCGGTATTTGGTTCTTCGCGATAGGATCCGAACCAGAAGCTGAAGTCAACAACACCGAATATCAGTACCTATCTACCGACGGACAAGGCAAGCATAGCCTCTCATTCTGAACCTATGTTTTATAAAGTATATTACTTTCTCGCTATGATGCACACGATTCCAATGTGGTCTTTTGTCAGTAGCTAGTGTTACCTATCTGCTGCACTTTTTCCCTTTTGTAGTATTATACTCCTGGTCCACTACTCCTAGCATACCTAGGTCTGGCATCTGAGCGTTGCTAGAGCTTCTGTGGTCGACAGCTTAGCCATGCGGAGTATTTAAGTCTGATCTATCCGACCGATGAATCAGAGGTGTCGGAGAATCTAGAAAGGTATGAGGTGGTGACATCATCGAAGGAGTTAACTAATCATGCTAAGGCTTGAAGGGGAGGCCATGTTGGGTGTTGTTTTTGTAGTTCCATGCTCGCCTCCATTAGGACCCGAGTTCTTGCCTCTTGAACCAAGACGAGCGTACAACCACACGGGGTTTGGAAAACCCCACGAGAAACTAACTTGCCTAGTAGATTCCATGAGTCACATAGTTCGGGATTTCCATCTGGCATACGCATTGAAAACCTTTTCGAAATGAGGAGGTGAAGGAGGTGCATCATAACAGGTAAGGAAGCCTGACCGCGGTTGCTTGGGGTCGATGGAGCCCCTGGTGAACCAACCTCGCCTCACATCTTTAGGGACCGGCTTCGGGACTTGACCCGTTACAGCGGAACCATCCGTAGGGCGTGACTCATGGTCTCGGCGAAAGCAAGGTAAAGGTCATGGTCAACCACCCTCTGCCGGCCTTCCAAGGAAGAGGGCTAATAATTTGGCATTAAGAGTCGGTTGAATGCAGGGTAAGTTGTACACCCCTGCAGGGTATTAATCTTTTCGAAAAGCCGTGTTCACGGTTATGAACGACTTGGAAACGGACGTGAAGATCATAGAGAACTATAACCTAAGTAAAACTTTTTGATCCACGTGTGCTTAAGGATGCTTCCTCGGGGTTAAGGGGGTGATCCTAGATAGGAGGTTCTAATGAAGCTGGTGGTTATCAAGATGTGATGAACAAGATGAATAAGTCGCTATCTTATCCCTTTTAAAAGACTCTGAGTATACGAGCCTCTTCTCTCTCTCTTGTTTACAAACAAAGATTGCTTTCCGCAAAAGAAAATCCAGAGAAAGCCTTTCTAGCCAGAGCATATAGATACTAGGTTATCTAAGTCTTGCGGAGTACATCCTCGTACTCAGCCTTGCGCCATTGTTGTTTTTCTATAGAGGATCTGGTTACGACTGAAGGTGGCTTCTACGTTGACATCGATGAGTAGTTGGGGGTCCCAGGTAGCAGCCTGAGGACTATGGGATGGACGTCGCTTTTGTTAATGGCCTCTTAGGCCTTTTGCTAAGTTGTTGTGTAGAACAACATAATTTGCTTTCGCTGTGTGATGTAATGTTGGGTCTATGACCTCTGGTTTGTAATAACTCTAATATCTTACTCTGTTAAGAGTTTAAACTTATGTTGTTGAATCCCTGTGTTCTGTAATGTTACCGAAGCATACTGTGATCTTCCGTATTTGGGAGTTGAACTTATCTTAGATGGTGATCTGAGGTTAGTTTAACCCTAACCCCGGGGGATCCTACAAGAAAGCACAGGGACACTAGCTTTCCTAGCTTTACTAGTATGAGAGATAATATTAGAAGCATCTTCACAAAAGATAATGTGCCCATCTTCTACATTTTTAGTGACAAGATCTTTCACAATGGCTACCACAGGTTCAATATTTATTTGTTCATCAGGTTCAACAGCTTTCTTTGTACTTTTCCTAACCATATTGTCCATAATAGAATGTTCCTTTACCTTAGCAGGAAAAGGGATTTCTCGATATAAGGTTCATGCAAAATAAGATCAACAGTACAAACTTCAGTGTTTCTAATAGGAACATGATTAACAACATCTTTATAAGGTGCATGATACTTATTCCACTCCTTTTTGGGAATTTCAATATAAGAGGCAAAGGACTTAAAGCAATTTTCAAGAACTTGAGAATCAAGAACATACTCATTACTAATATCATGAAAGTCATCAGTTCCCATAAATGATTTAATGCATTCAGAATTATAATTTATACCTTACTTTCTTCCTGTGTCATTCTCCCATGCTTTAGTGTTTTCTTGAATACAGTCTAGAAGATACCAATTAGCTTCTTCTTTCATACGTGTGAATGATCCAGTGCAAGAAGCATCTAATAAATCTTTATCATGAAGAGAAAGCCTTGCATAAAAGTTATTAATAATAATATTGTTAGGGAGTTCATGAATAGGATATTTAAGCATTAGTAACTTCAATCTCCCCCAATCTTGGGCTGCACTCTCTCCATCAAGAGGCCAAAAGTTATATATTAGATTCCTATCCTTATGAATCTCAATGGGAGGACAGAATTTAGAATAAAAGAGAGGTAATATTTCTTCACATTCCATAGATTGTCCATTCTTCAGCAGCTTATACCATTCTTCAGCTCTTCCTTTCAATGATATAGAGAGTAACTTCTTCTTAACTTGTTCAGTTGTGATACCTACACACTTAAACAACCCGCATAATTCATGGATAAAAAGCAAGTGATCACCAGGATGGACAGTTCCATCCCCAAAATAATAATTATCCATAACACGATCACCAATTCTTGTAGGTATCTTAAAAGGAGCTATCTCAACAAGTGGTGGTTCATCTACTACCCTCATAGTGGTAGTGAATTTCCCAAACAGGAAACCAAGTGGGTTATCCATATTGGAAACAAAGTAACAAACAGAAATAAAAAGCAATACTCATAGTATAAGTTTCCTTAACAGTTCCACTCTTCAATAACGCTTCACTCCCGGGGCAACGGCGCCAGAAAATAGTCTCGATGACCCACAAGTATAGGGGGTGTATCGTAGTACTTTAGATAAATAGGAGTGTCAATCCCAATGAGGAGCAGAAGGTGTTGACTAGTGGTTTGGATCAGGAAATCTCTGTAAATACTTAGCAAATAGATTTTTAGGGGTGTTTGATAAAGCAAGGAAATAAAGTGCAAGTAAATAATTGCAGCAAGTGGCCCAATCCTTTCTTAGCAAAGGACAAGGCAATGGTAATACTTATGAGGACCAAACATTCTCGAGGACACATGGGAATACTGTCAAGTGCTTTTGTTTCATATAGTTGATTAATATTCTTTGGTTTGATAAGTGTTGTGTGGGTGAACTTGTGCTAATGTACCGACCTTACTTGGACTAATACATGATTGTGATTAAAACCCTTACAAGCATCTGAAACTAGAAGAAAGTGATTAAGATAAAAACCTAACCACAACCTTAAACTCTGAGATTCTACACTCCCTTGTGTAAAGGCTTCCTAACGGAGGTTCAGGTTTCTATCACTCCGGCAACCCCACAATTAGTAGCCAAATAACGATGCATTCCCCCAGGCCCATAAATGGTGAAGTATCATGTAGTCGACTTTCACATGACACCACTAGAAGAATAGCACCACAAATTAAATATCAAGCCATTGAATAATACCTCAACACAATTCCACTACTAACAACATGACTTCTCCCATGTCCTCAAGAACTAAACGAACTACTCACAAGACATCATATGGATCAAGATCAAATATGATATGATGATGAATAACAATCTGAACATAAGCAGTAATTCAATGGTTCCAGTCACAAGTTTCAACTACAATAGTAATCAACACAGGGAAAGTTCCCCTAAGAACTATGCAAGATCCAACACAATTGTTACAGCGGGATGGAGTGGTGATGATGGTGCTGGTGGAGATGGTGGTGTTGATGATGATGATGATCCTGATGAAGTCTAGCTTGATGATAGTGTTGATGGCGATGATCTCCCCTCTCCGGGAAGGAATTTCCCCGGCAGAAATCTGTCTACCAGAGAGCTATTTCTCTCTCTATAGTTTTTGCCCCGCAGAGGCGGCGAAATCTTTCTGTGGTTACTCCCCGAACTTTAGGGTTTCGGGAGGAAGATATAGGCGAAGGGGCAGAGTTAGAGGTGGTCCAGGGTGGCCACACCCCCTAGTGGCGTGGCCCAGGGTGGCTCGCGCCTGGGGGGTGTGGGCCCCCTATGGCCCAACTCCGCCTCCCCTTCCGGCTTCCTTCGTCTTCTGGAAAAATATAATTTTCCATAGTTTTTCTGATATTTTTCGGATCTTCACGAAAATTGCATCTAGACACCGCTTTCTCCATCAGAATCCTGACTCCGGAAATTCAACCTCCAAGAATCATCCAACATGCAAAAACAGATGAAATAACATAAGTATCACCTCTTAAGAAGGAATATATCAATGAATAATAGCAAATTATTATATAGAATGGTGATGCAAATTGGACGTATCAATGCACATTGAACTAAGAATGACAACTATGATCTCTTAATTGGTGCATAAATATAGAAGATGTAGACTCAACATAAAAGTAAAAAAGAAAGTCCCTTCACAGAGGGAAGTAGGGATTTCAAGTTTCATAAGGAGCTTCCAAAAATTATGGTACTGTTTAGCTTTCAGCTCTCATTGCCCCTATCATAAGAATCTTGAAGTGATTAAGGTTATTGTGAGGCAGATATGAGTTATTTGCTTGACAGATCATAAGTTGAAAGTCTCATGCCCCTTGATTACAAGTACCAGACCTCATGCTACTCAACTTTGGTCACAAGTAAGTTCTTGTCATTGTAAGTGTATGTGTATCATAGAGAACCCCCAACGGGGTACCCCTTGCCCCATGACACAGGAGCTATCCCATATCAAAATGACAAGGAAACAGACAATGAGCATCTCAGCGATCTTTTTATTTGCTATTTGCATAGGTTTTTATTGAGGATGCTTCATAAAATGCTCATTATGGTTATAATGCAAGTTTCCACCATGATTAGGCATGGCTTAGGCTAGCCACCCAGGCGTTTCTCTAACACATATTTATACTCCATGGACTTACAAGTTCTCATCTTATTTCTCACCGCCAGCATCCATAAGAAAAAGTACATGATCTCAACTAACTAAATAAGTGCAATGTTGAAAGCGGACACCATGAAAGCATGGTTTTGCTAACTCCCAACTTATAATTTGCAAGAATAAAAGCAACATAGATGGGCACAATGTTTCAAGTTTATTAAGTGCAAGGAATAAAGTGTGCCATCAAGTTTGTGAGAGCTTTAGTCACTAATTTTCACATAACTAAAGTTTAATTTAGAAGATAGATAAACACATGAATATACTTGGAATGGTGTAACACACCATGAATAGGAATTTCTAGTGGACTCTTTGGAATAACTTTGTTTCTTGGGAGTTGGATGCACGAATAGAGCTCATACTTAGTACAAGTGGAGGCTAGCAAAAGACTAGGAGCGACCAACTGAGTGACAAAACATTATTAATCAAAGCATAAAGTGATATCACAAGTCAAAAACTAAATGATCATAGAGGATAAGGTGACTAGTTCACAGTCTTAACATGGTGTAATCATGTGCCAAGTCAACCCAAATAAAGCATTAAAGGAGAAAACCATAATATCATGCTTTTGTATGCTAAAACAACGCATGATTCTTTCAAGGCACATTAAGAAATCTCAATTGTTTGGAACAAGTCATGCAACAACAATAATCACTAATCATAGGGTCAAAGCAACATCTAGCATGGCATGATAATCTCTAGGCCATAGTCAAAACAAACACCTTTTGTACAACTTAAGCATGCAACTTCCTACTCTTTTCCAACACCAATCGACTTATTTGAAACAACTCACAAAGATAATAAACAATAAAGATCAGTGAGCTTGTCTCACACATCTACAAAGAAGAACTAAAAAGTTCTAAGCTGAAATCACAAGAAAACTAAAGCTAAACACAGTGCTAGCAAAAGAGAACACTCACAAAACAATAAGAGTGAAAACTCAAGTGTTCTAGACAATGAAGAACTAGGTATGAATTATCCAAAATAGGAGTGTTGGGGTCCGGACAATTTATTGCAGCAAACAAAGAAAAATAAAACTAAATACAAAAACAAAGATGTTCCGAGAACAACATATAGTGCATGAAGCAATAAAAATGAAGTGTTTTGAAAGAAAACCTGAGATTTTTATTGATGAAGAAGGGGATGCCTTGGGCATCCCCCAAGATTTGATGCTTGTACCTATTGAATATTTCTTGGGGTGACATGGGTGGCATACCCAAGCTTGACCTTTTGTCCATACTTCATCTCATCACATCGTTATTCCCCTACACTTGAAATTTTCCTTCATACAAAACTTCACACAATCTTCATTAGCAACATTAGTGTATTCAAGATAATAAGCCCTTGGGTTTAGTTTCAAAACAAGTAAAACTTCCATTAAAACACAAGATATTGTAGAAATTCCTTTTAAACGCTCAAGTGAGCAAAGAGAACTCGAAAATAAACCGATAAGAGGCAAATGCAAATAATGGCAGAAATCTGTCAAAACATACCAGCAGGTAAAAACCGATTTTTAGAAGACCTTCTGTTGCTCAAATCGAAAAGTGTTAAACTAATGAAAGTTAGATAATAACCTGGGGCATATGCGCAGAACATTACAGCTCAATCGGACCTAGTGGGATTTTTCACGTATTTTTACACTGAAGCACAGAAATCTATTTCGGGACAGCAACTTCTCCAAATCTTACTTCTCTCCCATTAGAGGTTATTCTTGGCACAAAATCCACACAAAAAGGATAATGAGAGGTTATTACAGAGGCAATAACTTCCAAGACTCAACCAAAGAAAAACTTACTGTAAATAAATTTGGGTTATCTTCCAAGAGTGCTTTTCTTTAATGCCTTTCAACTAGGCATAGAAAGCAAGAACCAAGTATTTTCGAATGAAGAATCATCAACATAAAAAAATTAATAGGACAAGCAAAAGGTATCTTCTCTCTCTTTCTAGGGAAGTGTTCTATACCTTTCTTGAGTGGGAATTAATATTTAATGGTGCCTTCCTTCATATCAATAATGGCACCAACAGTTCTAAGAAAAGGTATTCCCAAAGTAATAGGACAAGAAGCATTGCATTCAACATCCAAAACATAGAAATCAACAGGGAAAATGTAGCGTCCCCAACCTTTAATAAGATTGAGTCCCCTGTGTTTACAATGCTAGTCCCTGGATCAATAGCTAGCATCCACAGTTCAGATGTAATATCAAGAAACAAAGGTCATAATACAACTTTATAACCAGGAATAAAATGTTTTATTACATCAAACATAGCTCATTGGCTATTTACATTACATTGCAGCGGAATATCTATAGTCATGGGTCCTTCATCTTCAAAGTGCCACAGGCAGATGTTGGTTGTAGACTTTGTAATCCTAATCAATCAATCTTCACTAAAACAATCAAACCTGCAACATAATAAGTTACAGCCACAAGGGTCAATACATTTGAATTGTATTGGCAAGTGATACTTTGGTAGTATAGTGGAGTCTATCATCTATATGCATTTTGGCTAAGTGGAGTTGAGGCTTTGCATTGCTCAAAATAGATTTTTCCCTATCATTTGAAAATAAGTTTTGTTTGGCAAAAACAAACTCCAAGGCATCTAGCAATCAAAGACTGAAGATCCACTCTCAGGCATCTATCAATCAAAGACTGAAGATTTACTTGGCAAAAACAATTTCCCAATCTAAGATTTTGAGATCCTTGTACCACGCCATCTCTCCATCAACGATTGAAGAATTTCACACAACCCTTGTTCACCCACAAGTTTTAATTTAGAAATTGGAATGATGAGATTCTTGATTGCTTCCATGTCTTGATGCTCAAATTGTCCTTTACCAGGGACATGGCTAAGTACTTAGGTTTTTACACTCTGCAGAGGTGGTGCACTTTCCCCACAAGTCTTGGTTTCCCAAGAATGATCCTTCAGTAGCCTTTCCTTAGTCAATTGGACGCGCTCCAACCTATTAATCACTACCACCCACTGTCCAAAAGACTAAGTTCCAGCATCCTAAGATCATGGCAGAGCCCATAATGCCAAGTGGTTGCACTTGAAGTTTCTCAACATTTGACATCTCAAATCTCTTTGTTTCCTGGGTGGCCATCCACAAGTGAGATACACAAGCCAAGTCCCATGGCCTTGTGAACCACTCAACATAAACCATTCCTTCCATTTCCACCCAGGTGATTCATTAACTTTTAGTTGTTTTATTTAAACAAAACATGAGTCCTCAGACTTAGAATATTTTTCATAGTATGAATATATATCCCACCCAAGTTTTCTATTAGCTAGGCTAAGCTTGGTAGTAATAGGATTTCTTAACTTAGGAAAATCCTACTAAGGATTCATCTACTAGATTTCCTATAGCAAGGTCTATACTTAGCAAAATAAAAACCATGCAAGATTTTTTTTTACTTTAGCAAAAACACTAATGCATAGTGAAAATTATGGGACATAAGATATGAAGTATCACTTGCCTTTTTGGTAGAGGGTATAAGTTCACTCCTTGTCCTTGCAACACTCACACTCTTCAAGTCACTACAATCAATCAAGCAAGGCACAAACTCAATCTACCAATTAAGCAAATCAACACACATAAAATAACAAAGTCAAAGAAATGCATGCAAGCATGCCAAGCTTTGCTTTGTTTGCAAAAGTGGTTCCTAGTGGGTCATAGACATTTGGGTACACCTAATGGTCATTTTTGTAAAGTGGCAAAAGTTATGCATAGGCATGCAAGGTTGGTTCTATTATAGGGATGGTCCTCACTAGGCTTCTAAACTTTGTAAGTTCCAAATTGGTCATTTACCAAAATGGCAAAGTCATTTGCAAAAGGGTTTCTATTAGATTCCTAAACTTTGTAAGATCCAAATTGGTCATTTACCAATGTGGCAAAGTTAGCAAAAGGTTTCACCTCAAAGACCAATTCCAAAACAAGGCACCTATTTGGTCTTTTTATGTGGTGAAGAAATATGTCTACTAGGGTTTTAGTCTATAGGGTTCACCAAATGAGTTGCTATTGCAAAACTTGGTGTTTTGGGTCAGTAGGTTTGGTCCAAACATTTTCTCAAGGTTTTCTTTATGAAAGCATTTTCATAAACAAAACAAATAGTTTTAGTTAGCTAGAAATGGACTAAACTATTCTATTTTTTCCAAAATCACTTTCCCAAACTATGGGTTGGTTCCTATGGTTAGCAAGGTCACAACAAACTAAATTGCAAAGGTTTTAACCTAAATATCATTTTTAAATGATTTCTCTAATGTTAGCAAGCATACAAAAGAATCTGCAAAGTTAAACAAGTTAACAGATACTATTTGCTAAACTAAGGCCAGGGTTGGTTAGAGCTTGTCTTGCTGATTCCAACGACATTAAATTTGTAAAATTTGGACGTGTGGATCCAAAGATACAAAGGTTTGAAGTTTGCAAAAGTTTCTGTTTTCAAATTCTGTTTTTAAACAGATAGGTGACACGCGGCATGTTCTTACTGGTCGATACCGGTTCGGCCGGATCGTGGCTGTGGAGCTTTGGATCTAATCTAATCGTGCGGTCCAGAGAGCGTACCTATTCGCGTGTAAGTGGTTCTATCGTATCCGAAGGATCTAGATCGAACGGCTGCAATCACTCAGACCATCAACTGGCGGCGCTGCGGTGGCTAACGGCGGCGGAGTCGTCGGTCGATGACGGTGCCGGTGATTCAGAAAGCGAGGGAGAGAGAGGAGATGCTCACCAGGCTCAGGAGGTTCTGGCGAAGCTCAAAGGTATGCAGGTTCGACGAGGGCGCTCGAAGGGCGATGCAATTCCTCGCGGAGTAGAGGGCGGCGATGGGCGGTTACATCCACGGTCGAAGACGGTGCTACAGATCAAGAGGACGAGACCGAGGAAGGGTTGACGCAGGAGATCTTGGCGGAGTTGTGGCGTGAACGAGAGGGCTCGGGCGGTCGAGGCTTACCGGAAGCGTTGCGGAGAAGAAGCGAACGGCGGCGTTTAGAGCTTGTCGGAGTCGTCATGGAGATCACCCTAAGGCAAAACAAAAGCGCGGTAAGATGCGGGCGACCATGGGGTTCATGTGGGCATGATCGAGAGGTCTTTGGCGGACGGAGTTCACGGAAAGCTCACCGGAGAAACGGCAGACGGCGGTGTTGCTCAAAGCTTGATGCAGGCGTTGCTCTGGGGCGCCCGCGGTCGAATGGGAGGCATGGACAGAAGCGCCAGGGAGTGTGTAGTATGTGTGCGTGGTCGAGAGGTCAAGGGGCAGCGTGTGCTGGCTGGAATCGGCCGGAGACGGTGGTCGGAACAGAGGAGCTCGAGGAGAAATTGGGGTGGCCTGGGGGCGAGCTTGGAGAAGGGTTGAGGGAAAAGACAGAGGAGAGGAGGCGTTTAAGTAGGTGTCGTCGGCGAGGATTAACGCAAGCATTAACGCAATTGAAGCCGGATTGAAGGCGACAGCAGCGTCGTCTGGGGAGAAGAAGTCGCGGGGAAGAAGATGGCTAGAGAAGTGGGACCGACGCGTCAGTGGGAAAAAGAAAGGAGGGGGAGGTCCACCGGTCAGCTGCTGTGTGGGTTTCTTTCGTGGTACAGAAAAACGGTTCGGGCGTGGGTGATACGACGAACATTGATATGGGCCTACCTGGCAGTGAGGGGAGAGTGTGGGATTGGGGCCACTGTTAGTCTCTGTGGGTGCGGTTTAAGTGAGAAAGGTTTCTTGGGGAGGGAGCTGGGCTGGAATTGGGCCTATTGGGATGCTCCTGTTTTCCTATTTTTTTTTCTGTCTGCTCTCTTTTTCCTTTTTCTATTTCTTTTTCTGTTTTCAATTTCAAACAAATATTCAAACAATTCAAACAACACTCAAATCAAATCAAACAGCAAACTTTTCATTTGAATTTGGTTCTGTTTGACAACATAATCCAAATCTCAAAATGAAATATTATTTTTATTTATTTTTAGGATCCATTTAATAATTAAATAAAATGGATCTTTAGTTTATTAATAGTGTTTGATTTATTTAAATAAAATTTCCATTTGAAATCCAATTACTTTCAAAACCAAACCAGAAGGTTTAATTTGATAAATAAAAGAATACTTGGAAACTTATTTAAATAAATGAATAAGTTTTGGTGTTTTAATAAAAATGGGAAAGCCTTTACTTAAATAAAATTGGATATTTAAATCCTTATTATTTTATTTAAATAATTCTTTACTCATTTTAATCAAAGCAAAACCTTTTAATAAAAGATTTCAAAGTAGTAATAAAATACTTGGTGTTCATTTAAAATGGGAAAAGCTTTTACTTAAATAAAATTGGATATTTAAATCCTTTATTTTATTTAAATAAACCTTTACTCATTTTATCAAAACAAAATATTTTATTTCAAAAGTTTGGCCAAAATTAATTTGGCTTATCTTTTCATTTGAAACCAAAGTCTTTTATTAAAAGATCTAAAACAGTGTTTCCAAAACAATTTATTTTCCTTTGATAAATGTTTATCCAAATAAATCCCTTTAGGATTATTTGTTCACCATTTGGTATGGCTTTTGGTAAGGGCTTTATTGACTTTGGAAATTCAATTTCCTTATCTTATTATATTCACAAGATTTTGTCTTTGGTTCCAATTTAAGTGAAACCAATCTCTAAGGTCTTTCTTGATCCTTTGTGAAAATTTGTTGATCAACTTGGTATGGATCAAATCCATGGATTTGGAGATACTTTGGAAAATGATTTCCTTCCATTAGGGTTTAGGGTTTTGGATTTCTTTCCAAATGTTCAAATTTCCAGATACATTCATTGAGGAATGTATTTCCCTTGATTTGGATTTTGTTGAATTCAAACTTCTACCAAAGTTTGTTCAAGATGGGATTTTAAGTCTCCTTTTAGAAACAAAAGTTTCTTTTCACCCTGATTTTCAACAAAAATTTATTTTGTTATTTTATTTTTCACATTACAAGATTTGGAAAATCTTGGGATGTGACAGGCTACCACCCTTAAAAGAAATCTCGTCCCGAGATTTGGGGAGGCTAGGGTTACAAATTGACTCAAACAGCTAAGGTACTACCACCCTTAAAAATTTTCCAACTAAACTACATCTTGGCTTGCTTGGAATCTTGGAAAACTTCTTCTTGGAAAACTTCTGCATAGTGCCCTTGTTTTCCCACTTGACTCATGGGCTAAGGCTGGGTTTCTCCTTTGGCTTGTTCATCTTGTTCTTCATCTTTTCTGGACAATTGCTTGCATAGTGTCCTGGTTCCTTGCAATTGAAACAGTGGATATCTTGGAGTTCTTTACGTTGCTCTTGTGGACAAACTGCTACATAATGGCCTAGCTCTTTGCAGTTGTTGCACACTACTTGGTCCATCCTTTTATTCTTTATGGAATCTGGGCATCCACTGGGGTTGTGTCCCATTTCTTTACATTTACGACATTGCACAAGGCTCATGTCTTGCTTTGGTTTCTTGGCCTTCTTTGATCCTTTGAATTGGGTTGTCTTGTTTGGAGGTATAAGTGGTCCTTTTCCTTTGTCATCATCATTTTTGGCGTACTTGGATCCTTCTTGTTTCTTTTGTTCAACAATGGCATAGACGGGGCATTGGATAGGTACATGGTCGTTTCCTTCACAAAGGTAACAAGTAACTTGAGATGTGGGGCATTGGCCAACTGGATGTTCCTCTTCACAATTGGGGCATTGATCTTCATGCTCCTTGGAAGTATGATCCTTGTCTCCACAAATATTGCAAGCTGGTGCTCCATCTAGCATAATGTTCTTGTCATCCTTGTTGTCATACACTCTTTTGGGATAGTTTTCTTCCATGCTGATCATTTGATTAGTCACCTTAAGCATCAGTTGGGATTGTTCTTCCAAAAACTTTTGCAAGGTAGGGTCTTTATCACTATTGTTGGCTATGAACTGAGCTGTTAGTTGGCTCAATTGGTGTTGGGTTGCTATGAGTTCTCTCATGTTGACCTCTTGGTTGTTGTTGTCACCATCCTTGATGTCGGAGTTTCTTGGAGAAGTCATCTGTTTGGGTTGGATTGGGGTTAGCATAGACAAAAGATTTCTAAGGAAATCAATCCTAATCACACACATCACAATTAAGACAAGCAATGTGCATGCAATCACAAACAAACACTCCACTCAACAACAGTTTCAAGCAGATACTTAGGCAACAAAATATATATATATTTTTTTTTGTTACACCACATAAGTTGGTGGGTTTGACTTACTAAAATATGGTGGTCCATCTACATGGTTTACTTGTGATCTTTCCATCCTTCTCGGTTGATTCTTCTTGAATGAGATCATTGTATCCTTGGAGAATTTTTGGTCACAAATCCTCAAAGGTGGTGATGGCTTCTTCTAAGTTGTGTTTCCCTAATCTTCAAGTGAAATGTTACTCAAGACTTGTATTCTTTAGTGACATCCAAGTTGAAGTCCTTGGTGTACATGTTGAAGATGTTGAAGAAGTTGAAGTCATTAGAGTTGATGAAGTTGAAGAAGTCCTTTGTACATGGTGTAGTCTTTGGTCATGGGGTAGGCTTTCCATCAAGTTTGAAATAGAAGAGAAGTAGAGTTGAAATCAAAATGGTTGAGGAAAGAGTTTACAAGATTGTTTTTGTAAATAAGTTTTGTAGTAAGACATCTCCTATTGTCTAAGGGTTTTTGTCCAATCCTAGGGTTACAAATCCTACAGGCAACACAATGCTCTGATACCATTCTGTAGCGTCCCCAACCTTTAATAAGATTGAGTCCCCTGTGTTTACAATGCTAGTCCCTGGATCAATAGCTAGCATCCACAGTTCAGATGTAATATCAAGAAACAAAGGTCATAATACAACTTTATAACCAGGAATAAAATGTTTTATTACATCAAACATAGCTCATTGGCTATTTACATTACATTGCAGCGGAATATCTATAGTCATGGGTCCTTCATCTTCAAAGTGCCACAGTATGTTGGTTGTAGACTTTGTAATCCTAATCAATCAATCTTCACTAAAACAATCAAACCTGCAACATAATAAGTTACAGCCACAAGGGTCAATACATTTGAATTGTATTGGCAAGTGATACTTTGGTAGTATAGTGGAGTCTATCATCTATATGCATTTTGGCTAAGTGGAGTTGAGGCTTTGCATTGCTCAAAATAGATTTTTCCCTATCATTTGAAAATAAGTTTTGTTTGGCAAAAACAAACTCCAAGGCATCTAGCAATCAAAGACTGAAGATCCACTCAGGGCATCTATCAATCAAAGACTGAAGATTTACTTGGCAAAAACAATTTCCCAATCTAAGATTTTGAGATCCTTGTACCAAGCCATCTCTCCATCAAAGATTGAAGAATTTCACACAACCCTTGTTCACCCACAAGTTTTAATTTTTGAAATTGGAATGATGAGATTCTTGATTGCTTCCATGTCTTGATGCTCAAATTGTCCTTTACCAGGGACATGGCTAAGTACTTAGGTTTTACACTCTGCAGAGGTGGTGCACTTTCCCCACAAGTCTTGGTTTCCCAAGAATGATCCTTCAGTAGCCTTTCCTTAGTCAATTGGACGCGCTCCAACCTATCAATCACTACCACCCACTGTCCAAAAGACTAAGTTCCAGCATCCTAAGATCATGGCAGAGCCCATAATGCCAAGTGGTTGCACTTGAAGTTTCTCAACATTTGACATCTCAAATCTCTTTGTTTCCTGGGTGGCCATCCACAAGTGAGATACACAAGCCAAGTCCCATGGCCTTGTGAACCACTCAACATAAACCATTCCTTCCATTTCCACCCAGGTGATTCATTAACTTTTAGTTGTTTTATTTAAACAAAACATGAGTCCTCAGACTTAGAATATTTTTCATAGTATGAATATATATCCCACCCAAGTTTTCTATTAGCTAGGCTAAGCTTGGTAGTAATAGGATTCTTAACTTAGGAAAATCCTACTAAGGATTCATCTACTAGATTTCCTATAGCAAGGTCTATACTTAGCAAAATAAAAACCATGCAAGTTTTTTTTTTACTTTAGCAAAAACACTAATGCATAGTGAAAATAATAGGACATAAGATATGAAGCATCACTTGCCTTTTTGGTAGAGGGTATAAGTTCACTCCTTGTCCTTGCAACACTCACACTCTTCAAGTCACTACAATCAATCAAGCAAGGCACAAACTCAATCTACCAATTAAGCAAATCAACACACATAAAATAACAAAGTCAAAGAAATGCATGCAAGCATGCCAAGCTTTGCTTTGTTTGCAAAAGTGGTTCCTAGTGGGTCATAGACATTTGGGTACACCTAATGGTCATTTTTGTAAAGTGGCAAAGTTATGCATAGGCATGCAAAGGTTGGTTCTATTGTAGGGATGGTCCTCACTAGGCTTCTAAACTTTGTAAGTTCCAAATTGGTCATTTACCAGAATGGCAAAGTCATTTGCAAAAGGGTTTCTATTAGATTCCTAAACTTTGTAAGATCCAAATTGGTCATTTACCAAAGTGGCAAAGTTGTTAGCAAAAGGTTTCACCTCAAAGACCAATTCCAAAACAAGGCACCTATTTGGTCTTTTTATGTGGTGAAGAAATATGTCTACTAGGGTTTTAGTCTATAGGGTTCACCAAATGAGTTGCTATTGCAAAACTTGGTGTTTTGGGTCAGTAGGTTTGGTCCAAACATTTTCTCAAGGTTTTCTTTATGAAAGCATTTTCATAAACAAAACAAATAGTTTTAGTTAGCTAGAAATGGACTAAACTATTCTATTTTTTCCAAAATCACTTTCCCAAACTATGGGTTGGTTCCTATGGTTAGCAAGGTCACAACAAACTAAATTGCAAAGGTTTTAACCTAAATATCATTTTTAAATGATTTCTCTAATGTTAGCAAGCATACAAAAGAATCTGCAAAGTTAAACAAGTTAACAGATACTATTTGCTAAACTAAGGCCAGGGTTGGTTAGAGCTTGTCTTGCTGATTCCAACGACATTAAATTTGTAAAATTTGGACGTGTGGATCCAAAGATACAAAGGTTTGAAGTTTGCAAAAGTTTCTGTTTTCAAATTCTGTTTTTAAACAGATAGGTGACACGCGGCATGTTCTTACTGGTCGATACCGGTTCGGCCGGATCGTGGCTGTGGAGCGTTGGATCTAATCTAATCGTGCGGTCCAGAGAGCGTACCTATTCGCGTGTAAGTGGTTCTATCGTATCCGATGGATCTAGATCGAACGGCTGCAATCACTCAGACCATCAACTGGCGGCGCTGCGGTGGCTAACGGCGGCGGAGTCGTCGGTCGATGACGGTGCCGGTGATACAGAAAGCGAGGGAGAGAGAGGAGATGCTCACCAGGCTCAGGAGGTTACGGCGAAGCTCAAGGTACAGACGGTTCGACGAGGGGCGCTCAGGGGCAGTCGCAATTCCTCGCCGGAGTAGAGGACGGCGATGGACGGTTCTGTCATCCCCAGTCGAAGACGCTACAGATCAAGAGAGGACAGACCGAGGAAGGGTTAGACGCAGGAGATCTTGGCGGAGTTGTGGCGTGAACGAGAGGGCTGGGCGGTCGAGGCTTACCGGGAACGCGTTGCGGAGAAGAAGCGAACAGCGGCGTTTAGAGCTTGTCGAGTCGTTGGAGATCACCCTAAGGCAAAACAAAGGCGCGGTAAGATGCGGGCGACCATGGGGTTCATGTGGGCATGATCGAGAGTCTTGGCGGACGGAGTTCACTGGAAAGCTCACCGGAGAAACGCAGACGGCGGTGTTGCTCAAAGCTTGATGCAGGCGTTGCTCTGGGGCGCCCGCGGTCGAATGGGAGGCATGGACAGAAGCGCCAGGGAGTGTGTAGTATGTGTGCGTGGTCGAGAGGTCAAGGGGCAGCGTGTGCTGGCTGGAATCGGCCGGAGACGGTGGTCGGAACAGAGGAGCTCGAGGAGAAATTGGGGTGGCCTGGGGGCGAGCTTGGAGAAGGGGTTCGAGGGAAAAGACAGAGGAGAGGGAGGCGTTTAAGTAGGTGTCGTCGCGGCGAGGGATTAACGCAGCATTAACGCGAATTGAAGCAGCGGATTGAAGGCAGCAACGGCAGCGTCGTCTGGGGAGAAGAAGTCGCGGGGAAGAAGATGGCTAGAGAAGTGGGACCGACGCGTCAGTGGGAAAAAGAAAGGAGGGGGAGGTCCACCGGTCAGCTGCTGTGTGGGTTTCTTTCGTGGTACAGAAAAACGGTTCGGGCGTGGGTGATACGACGAACATTGATATGGGCCTACCTGGCAGTGAGGGGGAGAGTGTGGGATTCGGGGCCACCTGTTAGTCTCTGTGTGGGTGCGGTTTTAAGTGAGAAAAGGTTTCTTCGGGGGAGGGGAGCTGGGCTGGAATTGGGCCTATTGGGATGCTCCTGTTTTCCTATTTTTTTTCTGTCTGCTCTCTTTTTCCTTTTTCTATTTCTTTTTCTGTTTTCAATTTCAAACAAATATTCAAACAATTCAAACAACACTCAAATCAAATCAAACAGCAAACTTTTCATTTGAATTTGGTTCTGTTTGACAACATAATCCAAATCTCAAAATGAAATATTATTTTTATTTATTTTTAGGATCCATTTAATAATTAAATAAAATGGATCTTTAGTTTATTAATAGTGTTTGATTTATTTAAATAAAATTTCCATTTGAAATCCAATTACTTTCAAAACCAAACCAGAAGGTTTAATTTGATAAATAAAAGAATACTTGGAAACTTATTTAAATAAATGAATAAGTTTTGGTGTTTTAATAAAAATGGGAAAGCCTTTACTTAAATAAAATTGGATATTTAAATCCTTATTATTTTATTTAAATAATTCTTTACTCATTTTAATCAAAGCAAAACCTTTTAATAAAAGATTTCAAAGTAGTAATAAAATACTTGGTGTTCATTTAAAATGGGAAAAGCTTTTACTTAAATAAAATTGGATATTTAAATCCTTTATTTTATTTAAATATACCTTTACTCATTTTATCAAAACAAAATATTTTATTTCAAAAGTTTGGCCAAAATTAATTTGGCTTATCTTTTCATTTGAAACCAAAGTCTTTTATTTTAAGATCTAATAGTTTGTTTCCAATTATATTTATTTTACTTTGATAAATGTTTATCCAAATAAATCCCTTTAGGATTATTTGTTCACCATTTGGTATGGCTTTTGGTAAGGGCTTTATTGACTTTGGAAATTCAATTTCCTTATCTTATTATATTCACAAGATTTTGTCTTTGGTTCCAATTTAAGTGAAACCAATCTCTAAGGTCTTTCTTGATCCTTTGTGAAAATTTGTTGATCAACTTGGTATGGATCAAATCCATGGATTTGGAGATACTTTGGAAAATGATTTCCTTCCATTAGGGTTTAGGGTTTTGGATTTCTTTCCAAATGTTCAAATTTCCAGATACATTCATTGAGGAATGTATTTCCCTTGATTTGGATTTTGTTGAATTCAAACTTCTACCAAAGTTTGTTCAAGATGGGATTTTAAGTCTCCTTTTAGAAACAAAAGTTTCTTTTCACCCTGATTTTCAACAAAAATTTATTTTGTTATTTTATTTTTCACATTACAAGATTTGGAAAATCTTGGGATGTGACAGAAAAAGGCATTGTTAACCATAGTAAGAACATCATTAATGCTCCCCATAAGTTTCTTTTTAGCATTATCATCAATATGGACATCCAAATAACAATCTTTCAATGGTGGCATTTCATAAATTTTTCTAGGCATAATAGAGACACTAGAACCAAGGTCACATAAAGCTTTGGGATCAAAATAATTCACTTTCATATTAATGATGGGTTCCCAACCATCTTCTAATTTCTTAGGAATAGAAGCTTTATGTTTCAATTTTTCTTCTTTAATTTTCATCACAGCATCTGTAATGTGTTTTGTAAAAGCCATATTCATAGCACTAGCATTAGGACTTCTAGCAAGCTTTTGTAGGAATATAATTACTTCAGAAATATTACAACCATCAAGATAAAAATCAAAATTAGCATCCAAGGTAGTAGAATTATTGTTTCCCATATTTCGAAAAATTTCATCATTTTTATTGGAAAAGGTTCCATTCGGTTTAGGAATTGTTGCAATAGGAGTGGGGACTTCATGTGGTTTGCTAGCATCAATATTGGTGGTGGTAATGGTAAAAACTTAAGTCATACTACTATTTCTAGCAATTTCATCTTCTCTCTCCCACCTAGCATGCAATTCAACTAACATTTTAACATTTTCATCAATTCTAACTTGTATGGCATTAGTAGTATCAAAGGGATTTTCCATGGTTTTAGGTTTAGCAGCCATTTTATTAATCAAAGAGGATCGTTCTTCAGACAAAAATGAAATATTTTTTAGCATTTGAAAGTTTTTCCTCAGTAGTTTTATTGAAGGCAGTTTGTTTACTAATAAAATCCTTGAGCATGACTTTAAGTTCAGAGGGTGCACTTCTATTATTGTTGTAGGAATTTTCATAAGCATTACCATTATTAGGAGGATATGGCATATACTTATTATTACCAAAATTATTCATATAGGCATTGTTGCTAAAATTATTATTTCGAATGAAGTTCACATCAACTTGCTCTTCTTGAGCAACCAAAGAGGCTAAATGAACATTATTTGGATCAATATGAGCTTTTCCATTGACAAGCATAGGCATAATAACATCAATTTTATCACTCAAGGAGGAGGTTTCTTCAATAGAATTTACCTTCTTACCTTGTGGAGCTCTCTCAGTGTGCCATTCAGAATACTTAACCATCATATTATCAAGGAGCTTTGTTGCAGCACCCAAAGTAATGGTCATAAAGGTACCTCCAGCAGCAGAATGCAACAGATTTCTTGAAGAAAAAATCAATCCTGTATAAAAAGTTCGGATAATCATCCAAGTAGTCAGTCCATGAGTGGGACAATTATTTACCAAAGATTTTATTCTTTCCCAAGCTTGAGCAACATGTTCATTATCAAATTGTTTAAATTTCATTATTTCACTTCTCATAGATATAATCTTAGCAGGAGGGTAATATTTTCCAATAAAAGAATTTTTGCATTTAATCCAGGAATCAATACTATTTCTAGGCAAAGATAGCAACCATTCTTTACCTTTTCCTCTCAAAGAAAAAGGAAACAATTTAAGCTTAATAATATCTCCGTCTACATCCTTATATTTTTGCATCTCACAAAGTTCAACAAAATTATTAAGGTGAGCAGTAGCATCATCAGAACTAGCACCAGAAAATTGTTCTTTCATAACAAGATTCAGCAAAGCGGGTTTAATTTCAAATAAAGTAGCTTTAGGAACAGGTGGAGCAATATGTGTACACATAAAATCATTGTTGTTTGTGCTAGTGAAGTCACACAACTTGGTGTTTTCAGGAGTATTCATTTTTGAAGGATTAAGCAAGCCAACAGAAATAGAAACTGAAGTAGGAACTGATTTTTTGTGTTTTTGATAAAAAGAAACAAAGCAGTACAACTATTTTTTATTTTTGATAAAAAATAAACAAGAAAAAAAACTAAGCAAAACAAAAACAAAGTAAAGAGATTGGTTGTGAGAGACTCTCCTTGCAAGAATCTTCTTTCTCACTGAAAAGTGATTGACGGAGAGGAAGAGATTGAAGCTGTCCTTAACTCCTCGGCAACAGCGCCAGAAAAATGCTTGATGGCTCAGATATGTAGAGCTCGTTGGGAACCCCAAGAGGAAGGTATGATGAGGACAGCAGTAAGTTTCCCTCATTTATGAAACCAAGGTTATCAAACTAGTAGGAGTAAGGAAACAACTCCAAGGTGTTGCTAGCAACTTGGAACCTGCACAACACAATCCACAATACTTTGCCCCAACTTACAGTGAGGTTGTTAATCTCGCTGGTTTGCTAAAAACAAAGGATTAAACGTATAGTGTGGAAGATAGTAATTGCTTGGAGAAAGTAAATGGTAAACAGTAGATGGAATATCAATGATAAAGAATGGAACGAGGTCCACAGTTCACTAGAGGTGTTTCTCCATAAGATAATAGCATGTTGGGTGAACAAATTATAGTTGGGTAATTGATAGATTAAAAATGCATAAATATGCATGTACAAGTCATGATGATTCCTATGAGATTCGTTTGGGCATTACAACATAATACATAGACCATAATCCAACTGCATCTAGGACTAATAATCCACCTTTAGGTTATCATCCGAACCCCTTCCAGTATTAACTTGAAAGCAATGGATAATTGCATTAAGCAAAGTGTGTAAAGTAAATAATACAATTTCCCTTAGACAAAGGATTGTTGTTTTCTCCCTAGTAGCAACAACACATCTACAACCTTAGAGATTTTTGTCACTTCCCCAGATTACTAGAGTCATGAACCTACTATCGAGCATAAATACACCCTCTTGGAGTTGCAAGCATCTACTTGGCCAAAGCATCTACTAACAACGGAGAGCATGCAAGATCACAAATAACACACACATGATAGAATCAATAATCAATCTTGAACATAGTACTCAATATCCATCGGATCCCAACAAACGCAACATGTAGGATTACATAAAGATGATCTTGATCATGGACAGAGCTCACAAGATCTAAACATGAAAGCACAAAGGGGAGAACCAACCATATAGCTACTGTATGGACCCATAGTCCAAGGGTGAACTACTCACGCATCACTCCGGAGGCTGCCATGGTGATGAATAAGGCCTTCGGGATGATCTCTCCCCTTCATCAGGGTGCCAAGAAGAGCTTCAGATCCCCCACCCCGATCTAGGGACGATGGTAGCAGCGGCTACAGACTGTTTCGTGGATTTCTAATCGGGTGTTTGGGGTTTCTGCATCAGGGTGCTTATATAGGGGAAGGGGCAAGGTCGGTGGGTGCCCGAGGGGCCCACGCCATGGGGCGGCATGCCCTAGGGGGTGGTCGCGCCAGCCTAGGTGTGGCCACCTCGTAGCCCCAATTTGTCTGCCCTTTTGACTTCGTATTCGCTTCGGTAAAATATTGACTTTGGCTTTTGTTTCATCAAATTCCGAGAATATTTCTTTACTAACTTTTCTGAAACCAAAAATAGCAGAAAACAGGCAACTCGCACTATGGCATCTTATTAATAGGTTAGTTCCAGAAAATGTATAAAAATACCTTAAAGTGTAGACAAAACATAAGAAAGTTTATATAAAACAAACATGGAGCATAAACAATTATAGATATGTTTATGATGTATCACATTGTTTACTTGATTGATGTAATGTAATTTTATTTGTATGCTTGGGTTTATTGTGGTGTTTTGTTTATTTACATGTGTGATCTTCAACGACGATCGTTGCGATTGTGTGACAATGAGAAGAAAGATCATATTATTTTTGGGTATTACGCTTTTCTAAGAATAAGCCCAAGGACATATTGCCATATTTATTATCACGGGGAAGCCACTTCCTTGCTCATAAGCCTTGTCCTACTTTTTTACTTATGCATGTTTTATCTAGTAGTTTATACAAAATCCATTGTTTTACTATATGATGATCTATATCTATAGTGACTTGGCTCCTGCAAACCAGTACCAATTTGTACCACTAGGTACAACCCTCTTGATGGACCTACTTGTCCCTAGTAATATGTATTCCCCTGGACCCTATGCTCTAAATCACAAGCTGGTATAAGCCAAAAGTAGATAAGGTGTCCTACCGAGGAGGCCCACAGGCCACCCACGTGTAGGTCCCGTCTAAGCAGAACTGGGCACGGTACCGGCCAACTACCCTACCCACTTCTCATGGTTATAGCTTCAAGTGCGAGAGACGTAGCCGGCTGGACGGTGAGTCAAGAATACACAAATGAGTATGTACGCCAACAACATACAAGAGTACAATAGAGCCAATCCATCTAAAAGAAATAGAAATATTCAATGCCATACGGCAAGATCCAAAATACTAGATAGCTAATAGTTAGTATACATACTCATTCATCACACATCAGAGTATTAAGCGGAAGCGGAAAACAAGATCTGAGTATGGATAAGAAGCAAATTGGCATAATATGCCCTAAAAATAAGCACATCCCGCCCAGAGATCTCAAGGATATCCATCCCCAGAATCTCTACACCAGACGGTCGTTGCCACCCTCATCAGTATCCTCGACCCAGTAGCCTTCCTGCGGACATATATCTCCATCTGAACAAATATTTTATCGTGTGAGACCCTAAGGGACTCAGCAATTCTTTATGCATCTAAAGGGAACAACCTGAGGGTGATGCAATTGCAGCAAAAATAAAGCCCAGCAGTTCAATAGAGACACACTACAACATCCTCCTAACCAATGATAGACAGACACTCAGTAATTAAACAATAGTTAAGTACCCAACATATATATCAACATAAGTAAACATCGCTCCCCCACCTCCTCGTTCCCGAACGAATAGGCAGAAGAACAACCCAACCGTTGGCAGTTTTATTAATCATTCCATAAATATTGCACTACTACTAGTTAAGTTTTAGTCAATTTTAAAGTTGTACTTTAGTTATGCTTGTTTATGATCGAGAAACTGTGCTCCAAGTCGTCCATAACCGCAGACATGGATTTTAGAAAGATTTACCTAGCAAGGGTGCACAAATAGCAACACACGCACGATCAACCTCGGAAAAACCAAATGAAAACCCAATGAGGCATCATGACAAAGCATTCACAAGATTCACAAATGATTTCATGGGGCCACCCCACTAAGATACCCACTATGAATTCGGCCGGGCTCCAAGACGGACTAAGGGTTTTGCGATGACAACTGTAAACGACTGGGAACCTGAAAGTGTGACTAGGCTTGTCGGTAATCCACAAAAGTGGTCCAGGGTTCCAAAAAAGTATAGTAGTAAACGCTCCTCGAGCAACAGTAGTAAATAAAGTAGTAAAACATGGAATAAGTACAAGATAGTAATAACTCCCAAAACTACTTGTGGCCCTAAGAAATTAAATATGACTCAAGCTAATAATAAGGGGATATGATAGTAAAGAAACATGTATCAAGTACTCGGGGTCCTACAGGATACGAGTGAGCTTAAAGAACCAAATAGCAGATAATGCCCACCGGTGCCTCTTTCGTTAGTTATCCCATTACTACTCAATTCAGTCTTTTAGGTACCTCATTATCCAAAGACTCTTCACAAACCCTACACATGAAATTATGTGACTCGCATGGCTCAAACAACTCATGTAGTCATGACGTTTGATGATGTGAATCACTACATTAAAGTCAAAGATACGAGATTTCCAACATACCTGACGAGGTTTCGACTCGTCAATGCCCATTGTTATGGACTTGGGTTTTGGAGAAGATGGGGCTGATGGAGATCGTGGAACGGTTAGAAAACAAGCAACATGGGGACATGAGGTTTACCCAGGTTCAGGCCCCCGGAGGGAAAACCCTACTCCTACTTATCTGCTCTTGAATATGGTGGAACCGAAGGTTACAGGGGTGCGTTGATGCAATATGGCGTGAGGTGTGTATAAGGCGAGTTGAGAGATCCTTCTCGCCGTGCCCTCCTAGCCTTTATATAGATAGGAAGGTCCCGGGCGCAGGTCGAGTCGGTTACAGATTAGGGTTTATCCCCTTCGAAAATCTATCTACTCTAGTCTTGTTATCCAAGCATCCGAAGATGTCATGGGCTTTGGTCCACCCGAATTCTCCATAGGCCGTGTATCTTGTCGTGGGTCTTCCTTGGGCTGGACCAGGTATACCAATGTCGTGTACCCGTAGGGTATAACCATGTTAGTAGCCCCCGAGTGTTCAGTCAAATCATAGATTCTGCTGAGGACTCTTCAATCTTTCGGGTGCAGTTGGACCTGTTTGTAAGAGAAAAAATGATTTAGTTCATAGGGATTGCTGATGCGTGTGCCTGACTCTCCTGACGGATCAGGGCCAGTTAACTGTCATAGGAAAAAAACACGATCTTCTTCAGATTCGAGTCCCCGGACTCGAATCTGGAACGAATGCTGGCGTAATTTGACTCAGGCCGTGGAGGTCTTATAGGAGTCGAATCCTAGTGGTTTTCGAGTGATATACCCAACACGTCCGTCAGGATTTCTCGTCGTGTCTGTTGACACGGTATTTGACTAGCAGAGCATAGTCAAGTGCGTTACCAGGCCATCAGATGATATTTGTAGGTCTTATCCTTGCGTCGTAGACACAGCATCCGAAATGTTATCACCGCGGAGGTGTTTCGGGTGGCCAAGGAGAATGCTTCTCACTTAGCGTTGGTTTGGGCAAAGTTGCTAGAAAGATTTTGTTGTATTTTGATCCTAAGGATCGCAGTCAAATAATTCATAGGGTGCGCGGCCAACACTCCCTATGGGAGTAGCCGCCGAGTGTCTATTCGAGTAATAGACTTGAGCAGAGACTTTAATTCAGTTATTTTTAGCTTTAGGTCCAAAGGACACAGTTTTTTCGGATGCTTGACCAATCCTCCCTATGGGAGTATCCCCTGAGTCCTGAGTGGATTGTAAACTCGACGTGGGACTCAAAGATAGTCGAGAGGTGCAGTACCTTAATCATGTCTCAAGTGCGCGGCCAGCGCTCCTGATAGGAGTAACCCCCGAGTAGTTATTCGAACTGTAGATTCGAGTAAGTACTTGATTTATCAGCCGAAGATTTCCAGCTTTTGCTAAATTGGTTTTGATGATGTAAGTGCTGACGATCGGTGATCTCAACCGTCTGCGGCGCCATATATGACGTGATAGGATGAACGTAGGTCCCACTGCCTGACTTGGAGTTGACTAGTCATGCACGACGCGGCGAGAATTACAGCGTCTCCTCGGTTTCTGTGCGTAGTGGACAGCGTGCTGGCGACGATTCGTTGCTGTGCTGTCACGTGTATGGTTTAGATCTTGCTTGCGCACTAGGGCTTATGGATTGATAGCTCGTGTTCATCGTCTTCGTCTTTTAATACCGTGGGTAAACACTGATTCTGTTTTACCCCATGCCATTTTCTTTCTCGCCATTGTCTCCATTTTCACGAGCACTATCTCTCTTCTGTTGCGCACTGGAAGTTGTCCGCTCATTTCCTTCTTCCTTTATCCGCGCTCACTGCCGCACTGGCCGCTGCGCGATGGGCAAGTCCAGGAAGGTCACCACCGGTGCTGTCTCGAGTGCCGCCACCAGCGGCAAGAAGGTTGCCGCTGCCGCTCGCATCACCAATGGCAGATGGACGCGCACGGAGGCACGCGATGCTGATCTGCGCAAGCTGCGTGATGCGAGGCTGATCCCGCAGAACAAGGAGGACGCGAAGCTTCCTGGTGATGAGGTAATCCCCCGTCCACCCGTAGGCTTTCGGGTGATGTTCATTGCCTTCGTTCTTCGTGGCCTTTCTCGTCCTGTCCACGATTTTCTTCGTGGACTTATTTTCTTTTACGGGATCCAACTTCATCATCTCTCTCCCAATTCTCTCCTCCATATCGCTTGCTTTATCACTTTCTGCGAGTGTTGGCTTGGTATCGAGCCGCACTTTGGCCTCTTCTAGAAGCTCTATTCTGTGAAGAGGCAATCTGGCACCGGTGGGGTCTATCCGCTCGGCGGCTGCATCATCTTCATTCGATCTTCCATTCTTTTCTTTTCCTTTTCCTTTTCCTTTTTGATGTGCGAGTCTGTCCAGTACTAGCGGAAGAAGTGTTTTTACATCCGCGACACCAAGGTGGACGGTCAAGATTTTGGCCTCACTCCCTTCGACTCCTCCCAGGAAATCGTTCCGAAGAGATCCTGGAAGAATCACATCTTAGAGGGCGAAGTAGCGGAAGTGGAGGAGCTCTACCGTCATGTGGAGGCGCTCTAGATGGTTGCTAAGAAAGAGGTCAATGGTGCAGACATCATCCGCACCTTCCTCAAACGTCGGGTGCAGCTTCTCCAAGCGAGGGCGCATCCGATGTTTCTCTACACCGGACGCAATGACCCGACAAGGGTCACACCCGATAGAGCCCTTCGCCCCCTGCTGAAGTTCAAGGCTTATGAGGACCTCTCGGGGAAGTCCTTGACCGCCCCCTTCAGTTCTTAGAATGCAGTCCCTCATGTGTAGAATTGCGGCATGCGCGTTGCGCCTTCGTTCGAGTGTTGTTTACCTATGACTATTGTGACTAATCACAATCTTTTGACTTCTTTGATTTGTAGGATCGCAAGGTAGCTGGGATGATGCCCCCGCTGCCTGAGAAATTTCCGGTTACGCTGGACAATGAAGTTTTGGATTCTGAATCCGAACTTCCTTCGGCGCAATCTTCGACCCTGGAAGCCCCCGAGCCGAGTGAGGGGCAGACTCGAAAGCGCTCCCGGAGCGAGTCTTCAGATGCGTCGACTCCGCCGACTCCCCAGGGCCCTTCCTTCTTGGAGCGGCATGGTGAGGATGAAGGTGCTTCTTTTGCACCTTTCCCTGCTGTGCCACTTCGAGCGATGGCGCTGCAGCCGCCGTCCAAGAAGAAGAAGAAGGAGAAGGCGGCGCATGTCTTTAACTTGTCAGATATTGACTCGTAAGTTGCGTCTGCGCTTTGTTCTGTCACTTGTATGTGTAATATTGTTTGTTGTCTTGATCAGTATTTTCCTTGCACCCACTCCTCGGAGGGTTCTCTTAGTGAGGGCACTCAAGAGGCCGTAGCGGAGTCGAAGCCGATGGCTCCTCCCTCTCAGGTGGTGGACAACTCTGAGGACGATGAGCTGAACCTCTCCAAGCGATAAGCTCGGGTAATTGTGACTCAGAAGACTACACGCGGAACTGCGGAGTCCCCGCCTAAACACGTAAGTAGTTTGCACCTTTATCTTGTCGGGGGAGCCCCCGAGCCCTTTTTCGGATGACCTATTGGTCGATTTTGCTCTTGCGGGGCGTATCCCCCAAGCCCTTTCTGATATTTTCTTGATTGTTTTCTTCTGTTTCTTCTTGCATCCCTTTGTGCATAGCACTAACCTTCTTATCCAGCAGCATCTAGCGCTAGAGACCAGCATGCAGTAGCTTCGAGGTACACATGTTTCCCATTCTTGTTTAGTTTGTCTGTCACATGGATGACGTTTGTGTTTCTCATGTGTTTCTTGATGTTTGCATATGAAAACAATGAGGCTCTTCGTCATCTGGATGCTCTCGAAAAGAGCCTCGGTCGAGCGGAGAAGAAAGCTGCGGATACTGCGGAGGCGAGGGAGCGCCTGCAGAAGGATGTTGCTGATGCTTCCGAGGCCAGGGAGCGCCTACAGAAGGAGTCTTCTGATCGCGAGGAGCAGCTCACTTCCGCGGCGGCTACTCGCGAGAAGGATATGGTGGATAGGCTGATGGGTGCAGCCAAAGCCTTCTCTGGTGAGCTTCCTTTACTTGTCTTGGTCTTGAATTTTTTTTAGCTGCTCCTTGTCTTGTTCTTATTTGGGTCTTTTTCTTCTTTATCTCAGATGCGCCAGGCATCACATTTGATCATGGTGCACTAGAGCATGGAAATGCTCTAGATGATGCCACCGCAGCGGTCGAAGATCGCTGCAGTACCGCTGTTGGCTCCCTGGCGAAGGCCAAGGAAGTTCTTGAAGGGAATATGCCCTAAGAGGCAATAATAAAGTGTTTATTGTGTATATTCCAAGTATATGATAGATTCTTATTTTTCATGCTATAATTGTATTAATATGAAAACGTTAATACATGTGTGTTTAATAAACAAACAGAAAGTTCCTAGTTATGCCTCTCTCATAAACTAGCTCGTTGATTAACAAGATGATCAAGGTTTCCTGATCATGCACATTAGATGTTGCTAATAACGAGGTCACAACATTAGTGTAATGATGTGATGACCATTCATCCGAATTATAGCATTACGATCAAAGTCATTGAGTTTATATTTGTATAACATCATACGAAGTAATCCTAATCCTTAGACAATGAGATCATGTAATCACTAACACCGGAAGATTTTCTTGATAACGTCAAACGTCACACCGTAACAGGGTAATTATAAAGATGGGTTCATAACTACTAAAGTGTTATGTTGGGGGGATGACCCCAGGTAGGGTCAAGGTAGCGGAAAGATGGAAGGAACCTTTCTTACCATGTCCCGAGTTATAACCTGAGTCGCCCGAATTATGCAAGGTTCGGCCGAATAAGCCATGGCTTGGCCAGAATCGAGTGATTAATACCTTACTCGGCCAACATGTGAGCTAAGTCGGCCGAATAAGATTGATCAGCTCATGTGCAGCAAGGCCGAGCCGAGTTATGTGAGACGAGGCCGAGTAACGGGAAACTTGCAGGAGAAGGAGAAGGACCCCGGAGTCAAAACCTAGCTACTGGCTAGGAGGAATCTACACAAGGCCAAGCGCTAAAGACAAAGAGAAGAGCTATATAGGGGCAGACAGGCGTCACGGAGGTGATAGTGGGCAAGCCTGAGGATCACATGTGGGGGTTCTGGGTCTTTGCCATCGATAGAAGGGAGATAGGGAAAGAGCTCCGCCGAGTTACCACTTTTGGACAAGCATATTCCAAGAATATGCTTGCCACGTCAGCCCTAGGAGGAGTCAAGGGACCCCTTTATAAGGAGTGGGACAACTTCCTGGGAGAAGGATCGATTCATTTTACATTAGAGGGCTCGCGTAGTAGCTTTGTTTCTCCTCTCTATGATACAGCTCAAGGAGAACTTGTAACTTGATTGAGGAGAAATAAAGATCTATGTTCTAGTCAGTTGTGTGTAGAAATCACTACATCATCCCTTCCCAGATCCCACTACCACCCATTGGCCCCATACTTTAGCCTACCCATGGCATCTGCCGTGCCACTACCACGATAGTTGGCGCCCACCATGGGGCTGGCAGCGGTGCTAGCTGGAGTCAAGATTCGGACGGGAAACTTCATCCACACCGGTGAGCGGGTTGTTTCTGGCCTAGTCGAGAGATTTGATATCTGGGACTACGTCAGCGACAACGCCGGCAGTTTCAGGAGGAGGGCACCCCCACGCAACGGCATCTTCATCAAACTGGGCGCTCACAAGATATATGTCGGCGTCGACACCTCCTGCGTCTATCCGCGCTGAGTCATCAACGTAGGAGATCCTCCCCTTAGTGATGCCAGCGGTCAGTGTGGCCCGCAGGCAGCGTCAAGGTGATGATGACGGCTCCAGCACCAGCACTAGGAGCAGGCGCCGGACCAAGCAAAGACCCGGCGGCAGGAGGACAGGTAACAACGAAGCAAGCAGCTCCAAAGCCAACCGTAGCAGATCCTCCGGTATCCAAGGCAGCCGAGGTGCAGGAGGTAACTCCAAAAGCAGCAAGGGTAAGGTGGCCACCTTTGGAGAGGCCAGAGAATATCCTCCAGGCAGCTATAGATAAGTTGACTACACCTGTAGTGCCGATAGTTGACCCGTCAAACGCACAAGAGGAATTAGAAAAAACTATGATTAAAATGTTAGAGGAGGCAAAAAAAGGTGTCGGCCTTGCAGGAGTCCTTTAACAGGACCTTGCGAGAATATGCTAGGGAAAAGAAGCTAGATACGGCCCCCGGCCGAGTAGATGATCTGAGATTAAGAGGAAAGAACCTCATGAATGATATCAACAAAGAGCATGAAGCTCGACCAGATGATTCAGTTGACCCAGGTCTGCCGAGGTATAGTACCCCGACAAAGAACCTCAGGGAAGCAAATGCAGCAGCCTTGGAAATGGAAGGACTAAGCGGGGAAGCCCGGCAAAAGCAGCAAGAAAGAGTAAATGAGCTGGTATGCATTGCGAACCAACAGAATGAAGAAATGCTTAGGGCTAACTTGGCGAAGCCGGGAGCTTCCCATATGGTTCAATCTTCAGGGGCTGCCCCCGCATTATCTGCGGCAGCGGCATCCTCACCCGAAAGCAATGCGCAGAAAGACAGAGCAGTAACTTCGGGAAAGAGAAACAAGCAAATTGTCCCGTATGACCCGGCAGTGGCCGGGAAGATCAATGAAAATAGAGGCACTGGAAGCCAAGGTAACAGCAGTGATAGAAACCCCGGCCGAGTAAACAGAGAGCACGGAAATCTTGGAAGGGGAAACCCCGAGAAAAATAACCCGGCAAAAGGAAGGAGGTACCCTCCGCAAGATCATCAGCCGAGGCATGAACCTCGGCAAGAGCGAGAAGCAAGACAAGGTCCATATAATCAGGCAAATGACAGATACAATGATGGTTACTAGGAAGTGGAAAATGAAGAGCATGGTGGGCAAAACAATTATTGAATACATGAGAGAATTGTCTATAGAAACTTGCCGTCAACTGACGCAAGATTGAAGCTAGACAGACTATATCGGTCCGAGCTGTTGGAAGAACAGGGTTCCCTGGCCTAGCATGTTTTGGACCTCGGATTATGGGCGAACCGCCCGTACCGAACTTTCAGTTAGCAAGAGGCACCAAAACGTACAATGGAAGTACAAAGCCGCTAGATTGGCTAATTGATTATGCCACAACCATAAAAATAGCTGGGGGAAACCTGAGATGGGCTGTAAGATACGTGCCCGAGATGTTGGAAGGGCCGGCCAGAGTTTGGCTGAATAATTTGCCAACAAGAAGTATCAACTATTGGTTAGACTTTGAGGAAATGTTTCTCAGTAATTTCACCTCTACATATAAGAGGACAAATAGGCCGCAACAGCTCGCGATGTGCAAGCAGAAGCCGAATGAGACTGATAGAGAGTTCTTGACTCGGTGGTGCAACCTCGGAAAATCATGTGAGGGGGTTATAGAATCTCGAGCAATTGCCTGGTTCGCTCAGGGGTGCATATATGGAAGTGTATTGTGGCAGAGGTTGCAGAGAGATATGCCAACCACGTTGGCGGAAACAATCAGAGTAGCAGATTCATATGCCTTAGGTGATCTGACTCAACCAGAGCTAATGTCGGCAGAGCATCGCGAGCAACAGGATCATTATGCCCGAGATGGTGCCGGATCATCGCGACGCAATGATTACTGAGGTAGAAGAAGGGATGAGAGGTCGGATTACATATACAGTTCAAATCAGGTGGCAGTAGTTGTGCAGGATCAGCCGAGTCATGGGAACAATCAACGATAGAAGAATGGTCCTCAGCAGTGGACGCCGAGGAACAAGGGGAAAAAGCAGTGCATGCCTGAACAGAAGAAACAATGGCAAGAAAGGCCGAAGTCCATGTTTGAGTCCATGTTGGATCAGCCGTGTAAATTCGACATGCCTAACCCGGCCATGCCAGCCAATCACACCACTCGCCAATGTCCCTGGATGAAGAGTGCAATGGGAAACCCGGCATCCATACAAGCACCGCCGCATCAAGCGCATCACCAGCAACAGCCACAGCTAACTGGGGGAAATGCGCAACAACTGATGCTACCTCCACCCCCTCCGAGGTATGAGAATCAGGATCGGAGGGACACGGTGCACCAAGTGATAAATCAGAATCAAGATGGAAGGGGAAACCTCGGGAACAATGGACGCAATGATTACAGAGAGCAACACCAATCATACTGTGTGTTCACAACATAACAACAAGATAGACAGAGCATACAATGCCGACATATGGAGGTGAATGCAGTTATGCCAGCAATTCCGAGATATGTGCCATGGTGTGATCAGGAGATAACCTGGAGCATAAGGGATCATCCGAAGATAATGCCGAACCCAGGATCATATGCCTTAGTACTGGATCTAACATTTGTCGGGCCTAGCATAAATGTGAAGTTATCAAAGGTGCTCATATATAATGGGAGCAACATCAATATCATGTACAAAGACACAATGCACAAACTCGGAGTAACTCCGAATATGCTACAGTCAACAAGGAAAACGTTCCATGGGATAGTGTCGGGGCTCTCATGCGAGCCCATTGGGAAGTCTGAGTAGATGTATTATTCGGCACAAGAGAGAATTGTAGAGCTGAGAATATGGAGTTTGAAGTGGTGGATCTGGAAAGTTGCTATCATGCTTTACTTGGACGGCTGGCATTGGCTAAATTCATGAGCAGGTGTCACATCAATTACATGAAAATGAAGTTTCCAGGACCTCAGGGGGTGATAACAGTAGCTGGAGATTATAGGAAATCAATGGAATGTGCCTCAGCCGGATCAAACCTGGCCGAATCTTTGGAAATTGCAAGAGAAAAAAGAAGAATTCAGGAGGTAGCAGCTCTGGCTCAGTTGGCACAGCTTAACATGCCGGCACTTGCCAACCCGCATGGAAGTGTATCATTCCAGCCGACTAAGGAGATGAAAAATATCCAGATCGATGATCAATTCCTACAGCATACCATCACTATTGGTGTCGGCCTGGACGACAAATAGGAAAGAGAGCTCACCAACTTCCTCCATGAGAATCGGGATATCTTTGGATGGTCAACACAGGACCTGCAAGGAGTGTCGAGGGAGTTGGCTGAGAACTCTTTGCACGTAAGGCCAGGAGCAAGGCCGGTGAAGCAACCTTTCCGCCTCTTCGCCGAAGATAGGAGAAAGATAATAGGGGATAAGATAGCTCGGCTCCTTGCAGCCAGGTTTATCATGGAAGTACTTCATCCGGATTGGCTATCAAATCCGGTGTTGGTAGAAAAGAAAAAGAGCGACCCAAATGTAGTCGTTGTTTGGCGAATGTGCATCGATTACATGAACCTTAACAAGGCATGTCCCAAAGATCCTTTTACTTTACCTAGGATAGACCAAGTCATTGATTCAACCGCGGGTTGTGAGCTGTTATCATTTGTAGATGCATATTCTGGTTTCCACTAGATGCCGTTAAACCTGGCTGATCAAATAAAGACTGCGTTTATCACCCCGTATGGGGCTTATTGCTATCGCACCATGCCATTCGGCCTGCGTAATGCAGGAGCCACGTACCAAAGATCCATGCAAAAATGTCTACACGACCAAATTGGAAAAATGTGCAAGTATATGTTGATGATGTGGTTATAAAAACCAAAGAGGGCAACACACTCCTAGAAGATATTCGACAAACATTTGAGAACCTAAGAAGGTTCCGAATGAAGCTTAACCCGGAAAAATGTACCTTTGGTGTGCCAGCCGGAAAATTACTCGGTTTCCTCTTATCCAGCCGAGATATAGAGGCAAATCCGACTAAGATCCGATCAGTTGAAAGAATGGAACTACCGAGATGCTGGAATGATATACAAAAGTTTACAGGGTGTCTTGCATCCCTGAGTCGGTTCGTGAGTCGGCTAGGTGAAAAGGCATTGCCTTTGTATCAATTAATGAAAAAATCTGACAAGTTCACCTGGACTCCTCAGGCCAGTAGCGCCTTTCATGAGTTAAAAACGATGCTGGCTACGGCGCATATCTTGGCTTCCCTATTGTCAAAAGAGCCCATGTTACTCTATGTGGCAGAAACCAACAGGGTGGTAAGTGCAGTAATTGTCATGGAACGAAGCGAAGGAGACAAGTGGGTGCAAAGACCGGTATATTAACTGAGTGAGGTATTATCGGCCTCCAAGCAAAACTACCCACATTACCAGAAAATGGCTTACAGAGTATACATGTCGGCAAAGAAACTCAAACATTATTTTGAAGAGCACCCAATAAAGGTGATTTGTGAAGCACCAATAGCCGAGATACTAAGCAACAAAGATGCGAGTGGCCGAATAGCAAAATGGGCAATTGAGTTATCGCCTTATGCTCCGCAATTTGATAGGCGAGATGAAATTAAGTCTCAGGAAGTGGCCGACTTTTTTGTAGACTGGGTCGAGGTGCAGTATGAGCCCCCATTGCTAGATCCGAATTATTGGACGATGCACTTTAACGAGTCCAAGTTAAGAAATGGGCTAGGATCAGGAATAGTGCCCATCTCACCAAAAAAGGATTAGCTGAAATATGTGTTGCAGATACATTTCGCTGCATCAAACAACGTAGCCGAATATGAAGCGCTTGTCCATGGCCTAAAAATGGCAAAAGAGATCGGCATACGTCGTATTCTGTGTTACGGGGATTCAGACCTCGTAGTATAGCAAGTGTCAGGAAATTGGGACGCACTAGATGTGAATATGGCCCTATATAGGTTTCATGTGCAGAAAATCAGTGGTTATTTTGATGGATGTGAATTGCATCACATACCTCAGGCAGAAAATGATGCAGCAGATACGTTGTCGAAGCGCGGATCAACCAGACAAGAAATCCTGCCTGGTATATCCCTGGAACACCTAAGAAAACCATCAATTACACCTTCGCCAGAATCCGAGTCAATTCGTATCTCGGCAGGTCAGACAGATGGATGCGTCCCAATGGAAATTGACAAAGAACATGACCTGAACTACTCGGGGATTGATTCGGCTGACCCACAGATGGATTGGGAAAAGCCCACAGATGTTATGCTGGTGGAAATAATGGAAATTGATAACATAATTATCCCAGAAAAAGTCGCGCCAACATGGGCGCAACCCATATTCTCATTCCTCAAAGAAGAGATCTTGCCGGATGATGAGGTTATGGCCAGGCAGATAGTGAGAAGCGCAAAAGCCTACACTATCATAAATAATGATCTTTATAAGAGAAGTGTGACAAATGTAATGCAACGATGCGTTGACTCGGTAGAAGGGCAGGAAATCCTTTTGGATATACATCAAGGAGAATGTGGGCATCATGCCTCGTCGAGAGCCCTAGTGGCTAAAGCATTTAGGCATGGATTTTATTGGCCAACGGAGCTGAAAGAAGCAAAAGAATTGGTAACAAAGTGTAATGGCTGCCAGAGATATGCCATCAAAATACATCTGCCTTCATCCGAGTTAAAAACAATACCAATCACTTGGCCATTTTTTGTGTGGTGCTTAGATATGGTAGGTCCATTTAAGCCGGCTCGAGGCGGAATGACTCATATTCTGGTCATGGTGGACAAATTCACAAAGTGGATAGAAGTGAAGCCAATAAGAAAATGTGACAGGCCCACGGCGGTGAAATTCCTCAAAGATATTATCTTGAGATATGGATACCCACACAGGATCATCACAGATAATGGCACAAACTTCACAAAAGGAGCCTTTGCTAGATTCTGCCAAGAGAAGCACATAAGACTCGATGTTGCCTTGGTGGCTCACCCGACATCAAATGGGCAAGTAGAAAGATCAAATGGACTAGTATTGTTCGGGATAAAACCTCAGCCGATTGAACCGCTGCAGAGGTTGGTAGGATGCTGAATTGAGGAACTCCCAACAGTGTTGTGGAGCCTCAGGACCACCCCAAATAGATCGACGGGGTATACTCCGTTCTTTCTCGTATATGGGGCAGAAGCTGTACTTCCAGCCGACATAATGCATGACTCGCCAAGAGTGGCCCAATACACGAGTGCTAAAGTAAATGAAATATCATGGAAAGATGATGTGGACTTGCTAGAAGAAGCCAGAGAATTAGCACTCTCAAGATCAGTTATTTATCAGCAAGACCTCAGATGGTATCATAGCAAGAAAGTGAGTCCAAGAGTTTTTAAGGAAGGAGATCTAGTTCTTCGGCTAGTGCAACGCACGGCCGGCATGCATAAGCTCTCACCCCCATGGGAAGGCCCATTTATCATGAGCAAAGCATTACACAACGATGCATACTACTTAATCGACGCTCAAACACCAGAAAAGAACAAGGAAAACAAGTCCGGAGATGAATCAAAAAGACTGTGGAATGTGGCTTTACTTCGTTCGTTTTATACCTAGAGGAAGTGTGTTGCATACAGCAAAATGATGTATCAAATGAATGTATCGAACATGTATCAGCAATAACTCGAGGACTGCCCCTTGTTAGTTGTTATTTTCAATTATGTATGAATCTTTGGTAGCTCGAGCAATAACTCGGGGACTGCCCCATGTTATTTGTAACTTTGTTAACTATGCATGAAACTTCGGCAGCCCGAGCAGTGACTCGGGGACTGCCCCATGTTATTTATCATTTTTAACTATGTATGAAACTTCGGCAGCCCAAGCAGTAACTTGGGGACTTCCTCAAATTATTTATCATTTTTGGGTATGTATGAAACTTCGGTGACTCAAGCAGTAACTCGGGGACTATCCCGTACTGTTCGTCGACTTGGTTATATATGAAACCTCGGTAGCCCAAGCAATGACTCGGGGACTTCCTTGAGTAGTCTATCATCAGTCATAGATGTGATATAAATAATCCCTTTGGCAACTCGAGAACCAACTCGGAGGAGACGACCAATAGTTTGTACTATCATAATCACACGAGTAATAACATCAGCAATTTGAGATATAACGAGGAAGGTACCATATTTATATTGTTTTACCGATAGATAACTCAGAAAAGTAGTAAGTCCATTAGTTTAAAAGATATATGGACTTAGGACTCATAGTCCTTGACACAAAATTGTAAAGCCAAGAGTTTTGCAACTGAGAATAGACGAAAGACCAAGATGGACGCCAAACGAGAATCAGACATGTGGAAATATGATTCGGATTTACGAAGTTAAAATTTTGCAAACAAAGAAATGAATCGCACAAACTCGACTAGATAGAGTAACAACATTACTACAACATATGATGCCAAAAGTAAAACGGTTCACATTGTACCAAAAGGCGGATAATTGTTTTAGGACAGCATATACCCGGCATACCGGGGACTTAAACAAATAAGAGTTGTTGAGCCTAAACATCGGCAGTTGTCGAATCAACCATCGGAGGAACAGTAGAAGCGGCAGGAGTTTCCGACGTTGGTATCTCGGACGCAGTTGGGGCTACCTGGGCCTCACTAGAAGGTGCATCCTTAGGAACGGGGACCTCCAAAGTTGCTTGGGCCTTTGCAGAGGTTACCTCGGCATCGACGGAGGTCGCAGCAACATCTTGGGCAGGATTTGGCTGCTGAGAGACTCCGCCTTGATATTGAGAAGCCTTAGTTCCTTTGGAAGAGGATCGAGCCTCGACATCCCCACCTGAGCTATCACAGGAATCATCTGCATTATCGGAACCTTCGTCCGATCCTTCCTCATCACCAGAATCACCACCGGATTCGTCTTCATCCACAGCCTCAGCATCATCTTTGGCCTGGCTAGGAAGGAAACCCGGCCCCTCGATCCAGCAATGAACATCTGATGCAGCCCAATACATGGCCTTCACCATTGGTCCACAACATGCTTCATCAACCGTGCCCACAAAGGTGAATTCATTCCATATCTCACCCTCTTTTGGTTATGATGTCAATGGGATCCTACTTGAGACAAGTGCCAATGCTATGACTATGTTATCTCACGGGAACAAGAAAAGAGTACATGTCAGTAATGAGATCAAACTAGGTATGGAGATACCGATGATCGAATCTTGGACATGTAATATATCGCGAAACAAAAGGATTAAGATACTAGCGTAAAAGTTTCAGACGATTACAAGAAAGTCATCGTTGAATGTGTGGGAGTCAGTATGGGTCTCCAAATCCCACTTCTAATTATTGATTGGAGAGGGGTCTAGATCATGTCCATATTATTCGCGAACCGTAGGGTGACACACTTAAGAGACACCGACATCCATTTGGAGCAAAGGTTTCATGCCGAAAGGAATAACAAGAACAAGAATTTATTTCACTAGATACCGAAACAGGTTTTTGGGTGAAATTGCAGAAAGTGTTTTTGCAGGTGAAATGAAATACTAGCAAGGGGTTATATGTGATTGTTTGTCATTAAATTAATTGACAAAATTCTGAATAAATAAAAGGAGTTTTATTTAATGAGAATTTGCATTAAATTTGGTGGAAATTTACTGGGAATTTGAGTGGAGGGAATTGAAAGGATTTTTGTGAGTGGAGTGTCCACCCACATGAATGAGGGGAGGGCAAGGGGGTAGCCCCATGCACCGGCCACCCCCTTGGGGTTCCCCCCTCTCCTATAAAAGGCACCCCACTCCTCACTTCTCATTTACACCTCCTCGTGAAGTATCTCTCTCCCCTCTAGTATTTATCCCCCATGGTCTCGGACTAGTGAGATACATGTTCCTGCTGGCTATTCGGCAAGAAAGAGTTGTGCTTCCACTGCATCGCTGGAGCGAGGAGGCGGAGGTTGCACGGTGCCTCGGACGTCTGTGCGAGCACGGATGTGCCGCTAAGTTGCGGTGCTAAGGACTTCCTCTCGATCTTGAGATCGACAAGAGATTGTCTACATCAAGCACGAGTTTAAATCGTTAAGCTATGTCAGTCTTCAAGGGTATGTTCTCTACGGATATACATCCACCCGTTGTTTGTATCTAGTAGATAGATCTTGATACATAGTTGTTCCCATCGTAGGAAATTTTTTGTTTTCTATGCTGCGAACCCTACAGTTCTCCGACTCTTCTACAGGGAGGTTGTCCCCAAGGACGTTGCTTTTGAGGATGTAGACACTCTAGAGGATGCCTTGTCGGAGGACGCTCCAGCGGCATACAAGCGCAAGAGAAGGGCATCGGCGCCTCCATGGGGTTGGCGATGGCCATGGCATCCGGAGCCGAGATGGATCTGCCGCACATCACCTCCCAGATGCCAATGGCTGTAGATGGCTCAGAGGTAGCGTTCGCCCTCTTCGCCTCTCGTTGTAAGCGTTACAGGCCTAAACTCATTGATCTGCTGGCGAAGTATGCGGCGAAGCAGCAGGAGGAGGCCAAGAGCAGGCAATCTGGCTCTGAGTCCACTTCGGATGCGGGTGCCTAAGCCCAAGTGCTGTAGCTAGGATAGTTTATCTGTTTTCCTTTATGATGTAATCTTTTACTAGTGAACAATCCCCACTTATGCCACGAGGTGGCCTTGATGTATATAAATTATGTTTCGATCTATCGCCAGAGATGTTTGTGATGTTCATGTCCTTACTTGTTTACCTTTAGGGTCCTTCGGGTGAGACTCCCGTTGATAATTCGACTGCCCCTGAGCCGCGACCATCCTTGGATGATGCATAGCAGCTCGCATTCCTTCACGACCGTGTTCGCATCCTGGAGAAGGATATCCTTGGCATTCAGGGCCACGCGGATGTGTGGAAGTCGAAGGCTGAGCGGGCCACGGCCAGGGAGGAGTTTTTTATGGGGGAGCTGCGGCAGATGAGCGAGCAACTGCCACTACTAGAAAAAAGGCTATAGGTAATCCGCACATCCGTGGCTCACATGGTTGAAGTGCCCCACGAGTAAAATAAGCGTGGCTCACCTGTGGGTAGTGCCCTACTAGTAACTAGAACAACTGTGGCGCACATGGGGTATGTGCGCCACAGATATGTATGCTCCAGGGGCCTGCCAGCCGCATGCCACGTACCCGTAGCGCACATGGGGTAGGTGCGCTACTGTTGTGGCAAGTTCTGTGGCGCACTATGTCATGTGTGCCACAGATGTATAAACTTAGTAGTAGGGCACCTTGCCCTAATGCCCTATGCCTAACTATCCTGCACCAACTCCACCCCCCCCGTGGATCGCCTTTTTTAGGCTTTGCAAAAAATAAAAGAAAATGATAAACACTTTAAAAAATTAAATCATTTCATATGTAGGTAGGTAATGTGGTATAGTTTCTAGGAAAATTAACAAACATGATTTTCCACTTTTTCTGCAAAAAAAAGTCATGCCACGGTAAAATGGCCATAACTTTTGCATACGACGTCGAAAAAAATCGTATAATATACCAAAATGATGAGAACGAGATTTTGCCTACGGTCGTTTAGAGATTAATTAGATTTTCAAAATTCGAAAAGAGTAAAAAGATATGGTCAAAAGACCATTTTTTCCTGCAGAAAAAAAATAGAGGGCAACTTACCCATAGCGCACCACCACCTAGTGCGCTACGAGTAAGTTGGGCGGGATTCAAAATTTGAATCCCCACCCCGCCCACCTACCCCTATTCCCTCCCTCTTCTCCTTTTCATTCTCCTCCCTCCTCCTTTTCCTTCTCTCTTCTCCTCTCCTTTTCCTTCTCTCTTCTCCTCCTCCTCCTCCTTTCCTTCTCCTCCTTCCCTTGCACTGACGATGGCGACGGTGGACTTCTCCTCCTCCTTGCTCCGGCATCCTCCTCTCCTTGCAGTGACGATGGCGATGGCGGCGACGACCTTCTCCTCCTCCTTGCAGTCACGACGACGACGACCTCCTTCCTTGCGGCCTCCTCCTCCTTGCAGCGGCAGCGAGCTCAAGCGACGCCCGGACGACCTCCTTCTCCTTGCGGCGACCTCCTCCCTTCTCCAGCCACACCTCATTCTTCCTCTCTTCCTCGATGCCGGTGAGGAGTAGCACGACCACGGCCTCCCGCACCTCCCTGCGGTGGTAGGTCGTGGCCACGGCCACCATGCTCCAGCGAGGCGACACGACGGCGGTGATGCGGACCCGATTGCTTTTGCAATTTAAAACGAGGGTGTTTTTTGCATTTTTTTTTATTTTTGAAAAAAACATTCGTGGCGCACCTGTACCCCTACCCGTGGCGCACTCGCCTATCTCGATATAACCTGGCGCACCATGCAGTGTGCCACGACTACGAGATAGCCGTAGCGCGAGGCCCATGGCGCACTGCTAGTGCGCCACGGAAGGCCTTTTCAGGTGCGCCATGAATAGGCGTTTTTCTAGTAGTGTGCATTGTGAGCCTTTGTGAACTGTTGTTCTTTTTTCGGATGCACCTTGTTTGTGTGTCATCTTATCCTGTGTTTGTTGCAGGTGTCAATCTCGTTCTGAGGGAAGAGAAGGAGCGTGTTGCAGTTCGGATGAATTGCCTGACCCAGCAAGACTTAGAGGCTGGTGGCTTCTTCTGGATGGACCGTGATCGGGCCGTTGTTGTTGCGACGATGCAAGATCACGTGCACCAGGTTTCTCGGGTGCTAAAGCAGGCCAGGACTTCCCTGGCATCCATCTTGTTCGTCATGTTCCCCTGGATGAGGCACCTTCCACCCTTTGGGGTCTTTTGTCGAAGTTTCGAGACGTAGGCTGCGTTAGGGACTTGGTGCAACATCAGCTGGTTGCTGGGGTGAAGCTGATATTTCGCTTGTTCGGCTGCATCATCGTGATGTTGATCTCGCGGCGGTGGTGACTAGGCTGCCCCTTCGACCAGATGGTAGTCTTTGGGATTTGCGGCTGCATTATGCGGCTGTGAGGCAGTATGCCGAAGATATCGTGGATCTTTTCAAGCATCGGGCAAGTGTGATTCTCCAGAATAGGTAGGCCCTGTAAAGAAATAAATTCATGTAAAACTTGTATGTATTCGAGTGGGCTTGTTGCACCCTTTGTAAAGTGTATTTGTATTATCACGTTGTGCTTCGTTATGTGCATGTCCTTTTCGTTAGCCTGACGTGGTCAGCTACTCAGGTTGTATGCATTGTTCTCAGTTGAAGAGGTCGTGAGGTGACGCATAGCCCCCAAGCGTATTATAGCGAAAAGTAATGCAAAGATAAAGAAATTTCGGCCAAGGTACTTAGCTTTTATTCATAGCATAACAAGGATGTAAATTGTTCGGCTGAGTAGCCTTAGTGAAAGTAAATAAGTAGCTAGGGGTAGAAGCGTCGCAGACGTGCGACGTTCCAGGGGTTGGAGTATCCGAGTCCTGATGCGATGTCCATGAGGCGGTAGGCGCCGCTTGGGATGACTTCTGTGACGATGTAGGGTCCTTCCCAGGGTGACTCGAGCTTCTTCGGTCGCTCATGCTTGAGTCATAGGACGAGGTCTCCTTGGGCACAGCCGACAGCTATGGTAGTTGCGGAGGCTCTGATGGTAGACCACTGAGCGAGCCGTGGTGATGTCACGTGCCTTATCGAGTGTGTCGACGGCATCTTCGAGTGCGGTCGCTGACTCGGCTTCGCTGTAGGCAACGACCCGTGGGGCCTTGTGGCATATCTCGGCAGGTAGTACGGCTTCGGCTCCTTGCACTATGAAGAAAGGTGTGAAGCCAGTTGAGTTGTTCGGCGTTGTACGCGGGATCTAGAGGACGGAGGGTAGCTCTTCGACCTAGGCTCCCGTAAGCTGTTCGAGTGGGCATAGCATGCGTTTCTTGATGTCGTTGCAAATGAGGCCATTTGGCCTTTTCGACCTGTCCGTTGGTCTACCGGTGCGCCACGGAAGCGTATGATATGTTGATGCCAAGGCCCTCACAGAAGTCTTGGAATTCCTTCAAGATGAAGTTCGAGCCATTGTCCGTGATGATGCTATGTGGCACGCCAAACCTGTAGACGATGGACTCTAAGAACTTGACGGCAGTTTTACCACTTTGGTTGGTGACGGGCATAGCCTCGATCCACTTGGTGAACTTGTCGACTGCGACCAGGAGGTAGACGTGGCCTCCTTTCAAATATTTGGCCAGTTTTCCCGATCAGGTCGAGGCCCCATTGGGCGAAGTGCCAGGCCAATGGTATGGGCCTTAGCTCCGATCCTGGTGTGTGCGGCTTGTTCACGTACCTTTCGCAGGCGTTGCATCTTCGGATGATGTCCTTAGCATCGTTCATGGCCGTTTGGCCAGTAGAATACAGCTCGTAGAGCTTTGGCGACGAGGGCGCGACTGACTGCATGATGGCCACAGATGACCTCGTGGATGTCTTGGAGGATGGTTTTACCATCACCGATGGTGACGCACCTTTGAAGTATACCCGAAATACTGCGCTTGTACAACTCGCCATTGTGGAGGGTGAACGCTTTGGACCGGCGAGATATGCGTCGGGCATCTGTCGGGTCATCTAGCAGTTCCTTGTTTACCAGGTACCAAAGGTACGACTGCGTCCATGTCTCTTCAATCTCCATGACCTGCATCAGGCTGACTAGCTTGGCCTCGGTGTCGAGCTTTTCGGGCCCTTCCTGTCCTTCGGGTGGCGTAGCCCCCGAGTGCTCCACTTCTTTGGCTGATCCCTTGGGGAATTTCCTTTTGATAGAGGGTACACAGATTTGTTCCAGGAACACACTAGGTGTTATCCGTGCATAGGTGGAGCCGATGTTGGCGAGTCTATCGGCTTCCTCGTTGCTTTCTGTCCCGACGTGCCGAAGCTCGCAGCCGTCGAAGGCCCCTTCGAGTGAGTTGTAGAGCGCGCGGTACGCGATCATGTTGTCGCTGTGAGCGTCGCACTTGTTCATCGTCTAGATGACAAGGTTCGAGTCATCGTAGATTACTAAGCGCGTTGCGCCGCAGATCTTGGCCATCCGCATTCCATGGATGAGAGCCTCATATAAACCCTAGCTACTAGCTAGGAGGAATCTACATAGGGCCAAGCGCTAAAGACAAAGAGCAGAGCCGCAGAGGGGCAGACAGGCGTCACGGAGGTGACAGTGGGCAAGCCCGAGGCTCACATGTGGGGGTTCTGGGTCTTTGCCGTTGATATAAGGGAGACACGGAAAGAGCTCCACCGGGTTACCACTTTGGGACAAGCATATTCCAAGAATATGCTTGTCACGTCAGCCCTAGGAGGAGTCAAGGGACCCCTTTATAAGGAGGGCGACAGCTTCCTGGGAGAGGGATCGATTCATTTGACACTAGAGGGCTCGCATAGTAGCTTTCTTCCTCCTCTCTCTAATACAGCTCAAGGAGCACTTGTAACTTGATTGAGGAGAAATAAAGATCTATGTTCTAGTCAGTTGTGTGTAGAAATCACTACATCTTCCCTCCCCAGATCCCACTAGCACCCATTGGCCCCATACTTTAGCCTACCCATGGAATCTGCCGTGCCACCACCACGACATGTTATGTTGAGACCCATGGATCGAGAGTGGAATTTGTTTATCCCGATGACGGATAGATATGCTCTGGGCCCTCTCGGTGATATCACATTGATTAGCTTGCAAGCAGGTGATTTGATCACTAGAATGTTATATCACGGGAACGAGAAAAGAGTACATGTCAGTAACGAGATAAAACTAGGTATGGAGATATCGATGATCGAATCTTGGACATGTAATATATCACAAAACAAAAGGATTAAGATACTAGCGTAAAAGGTTCTGACGATCACAACAAAGTCATCGTTGAATGTGTGGGAGTCAGTATGGGTCTCCAGATCCCGCTTCTAATTATTGATTGGATAGGGGTCTCGATCATGTCCGCATTATTCGTGAACCGTAGGGTGATACACTTAAGAGACACCGACATCCATTTGGAGCAAAGGTTTCATGCCGAAAGGAATAACAAGCACAGGAATTTATTTCACTAGATACCGAAACAGGTTTTTGGGTGAAATTGCAGAAAGTGTTTTTTGCATGTGAAATGAAATACTAGCAAGGGGTTATATGTGATTGTTTGTATTAAATTAATTGACAAAATTCGGCCTCGTTGTTGGAGGCGTGAAATTTCATCTGAAGGACGTATTTCATCTTGTCGCCCTGAGGGGACGTCAGTATGACGCTAGCTCCTGCTCCAACCTAATGTTTTGAGCCGTCAAAGTGCATTGTCCATGATTGCGTCATGTCCGAAGTATTCGGCAGATGGAGGTCCATCCAGTGGACGAGGAAGTCTGGGAGGACCTGAGATTTGATGGCCTTGCGCCGCTCATAGACTATGTCTAGAGGGGATAGCTCGATGCCCCACAGGGCTACGCGTCTCGTGGCTTCATGGTTGTTCAGGATGTTGGACAGTGGCGCCTCGTTGACGACCATTATCTGGTGCTCCTGGAAGTAGTGGCTCAGCCGACAAGCCGTCATGAATACGCCATAGGCGAGCTTCTGGTAGTGAGGGTACCTCTGCTTTGTTGGTGTTAGTACCTCGCTGAGGTAGTAGATTGGGCGTTGGACACCATGGGTCTTGCCATCTTCGAGTCGTTCGACCATGAGTACGGTGCTTATCACCTGGTGTGTAGCTGCCATGTATAGCAGCAAAGGTTCTCGCTCCTTTGGCGTGACCAGGACAGGCGAGGTGGAGAGCCGCCGCTTGAGGTCCTCGAATGCGTCGTCTGCTTCGAGTGTCCACTCGAACTTGTCCGCCTTGCGCAGCAGCTGGTAAAAGGGCAAGGCCTTTTCGCCCACGAGACTGATGAATCTTCTTAGCGCCACGATGCGCCCAGCTAGTTGTTGGACACCTTTGAGGTTCTTCGGCTTCTCCATGGTCAGTATGGCCCAGATTTTCTTCGGGTTCGCCTTGATCCCTCGTTGGGAGATGAAGTAGCCGAGTAGTTGGCCATATGGGACGCTGAAGGCGCAATTTTCTGGTTCATATTGATCTTGTAGTGATCAAGGTTATCGAACGTATCGTGGAGATCGTCGATCAGTGTCTTGGCTTCCCTGGTCTTGATGACTATGTCGTCAACATAGACATGGATGTTCGACCGATCTGGTTTTTCAGACACGTGTGCATGCACCTCTGGTACGTGGCACCTACATTCTTTAGCCCGAAGGGCATGGTGTTGTAGAAGAACACCCCGAACGGTGTGATGAACGCCATTTTCTCCTGGTCTTCGACCTTCAATCGAATCTGATTGTAGCCGGAGTAGGTGTCAAGGAAGGAGAGTTTCTCACATCCTGCGGTCGAATCGATGATCTGGTCTGTCCTTGATAGAGGGAAGTGGTCCTTGGGACAGTACTTGTTGAGCGATGTAAAGTCTACGCACATCCGCAGGATGTCCGTGTCCTTCTTGGGGACTAGCACAGTATTGGCCAGCCACTCGCTCTCCTTAATTTCTCGGATGAAGTTGGCATCGAGCAGTCTGTTGACTTCGATTCCAACGGCTTCAACTCTTGGTTCGGAAAATTGTTGGATTGACTGTTTGATTGGCCTTGCGTCAGGGAACACATTTAGTGCGTGCTCGGCGAATTCCCTAGGAACTCCTGGCATGTCTGTAGGACACCAGGCGAAGATTTCCCAGCGCTCACGGAGAAATTCGACGAGGGCGCTTTCCTATGCGGGGCTGCGCTTGTTGGTGATCAGCACCGTCTTGGAGGCATCCGTTGGGTGGACATGCACCTTTTTGGTGTTGACCATGGAGTCGAACGACATATCAGGTGCGTTTTTCCTAGAGACTAGGGGATCCCCATTGTCTGTCACCTCTCGGAGCCTCGTGAGCTCCTCTTGCATCCCGAACGACTGGGACATTTTGTTGAAGTCTCTATCGCAGTGGTCCGATCGGGTGAAGCTTCCTTGGACGGTGATGACGCCCCTGGGTCCTGGCATCTTCAGTAGAGGGTACGCATAGTGCGGTACTACCAGGAATCTTGCGAATGCCACGCGCCCGAGGATGGTGTGGTACTGTGATGGCCAGTCCACCACTTCGAACTCCAGCCGCTGGCGCCTGAAGTTTTTGGGCTGGCTGAAGATGACGCCGAGCCATATCTTTCCTAGGGGATATATGCCCTTCCCTAGGACTATGCCGTGGAACATCATGTCGGATTGTTCCAGGCTGCACATCGGGATCCGCATTGCTGCGAGGGTGCTGGCGAACATCAGGTTGATGCCGCTCCCGCCATCTATGAAGACGCGGCTCATCTTGAATCCTCCGATATGTGCTTCGAGCAACAGGGCAGCATGACCTAGGCGAGGGATCTGGCGAGGGTGATCCGAACAATCGAACATGATGCAGGACTCCGATCCGCTGAGGTACTCAGGTATGGAAGGCCGGGATGCAACCGCCAGGCTCACTTGGCGGGTGATCTTTCTTTTGCACCATGTTGGTTGGTCGTCTCTTCTGAATCATCAGGGACCCTTTTGGCGGTGGATATCCTCTTGTACCATTGTTTCGTGCAGGTGCAATCACTGGATTCGACAGTCCCACGGCTGGTGGTGGAGGAGCTTCGTGGGCGATTTCACCTGGTGCAGGTGCGGGGCCAAACCCGGGGTTCACGATCTGGCGTCGCATTTAGGTGACACCTTCGCTGAGTTTATGGAACTCGCGACAGTCCTTTAGCATGTGGATGGCCTTCTTTTTGCCATCTTGCTTGTAGATGTAGAAGTGGATGGTGAAAGGACCGAACAACTTGTCGTATGCTAAGGGCTCGTCATCACGGCTGCGATGCTATGATGTTTGTGTAGGGCGCCCTCCATCGCGGAAGTTGCCTCCGCGGTATCCGCTATTGCGGTTGCCGTCTTTGCATCGGTCGGCATAGCCAGCCGCAACCATGTCGACTCTGTTGAGATCGTCATAAACACGCAATCTTCATTTGCTCCGGAGTTTGCACCTGCGGCCGTAGTCATCCTCATCATCCAAATGCATTTGGTGGAGGGAATCCTTGCCATATGCCCACCTGTTGGTGATGTCCATGAGGTGGTCGAGCATCTCGGGCTTGACGCGCCCAAGTTCTTCCTTGAAGTCCAGGCGCTTGAGACTGTCCTTGAAGGCATCGATTGTCCTTTCCTCGGAGATGTGCACGGCGGAGTTCTTGATGTGAGACCAGCGTAGGATGTACGAGCGAATGGATTCACCAGTATGTTTGGTGCAGGCCCGCAATTCCTCAATCGAGGATGTCCTCTTGCTGGTGCCTTTGAAGTTGCTGATGAAGCTGTATGCTAGTTCCTCCCAGCTTTGGATGGAGCCTGAGGACAGGCTGCTGAGCCAGATCCAAGTTGCGCCTGTTAGCTATAGCTGAAGGCATTGCAGGGCGGTGTTCCTATTACCACCATGGAGTTTGACGGATGAGAGGTGGTCGCTAAGACAGGCCTTCGAGTCCTGCGTACCATCGAACTTCAGAGTGTCCGAAGGGAGCTTGAAATTTTTAGGCCTCCGTGTGCGCCGAACGGATCTACTGAAGCATCTGGCTCCGCACAGCTCTCCGTTGTCATCCTCGTCGGATTCGGTTCAACACGCGCTTTTGGCGCGTGCCTTGTCGACCTTGTGCTAGTCACAGCTGCGACGCCTTGGTCTCTTGCGATGTCGAGGCAGATCGTGCTCATCCTCGTCCGATGAGGGTGTAGGGCTGCGGGTGAACTTGGCCGCAACTTTTTTCTTCGGCTCCACAGGAGCTTCGTCGTGGAGCGCAGCTCCGATGAGTCCGAGTCCAGCTAGCGCGGACTTGTGCATGGCACTCTTTAGGTCACCCACCAGAGCTGGATGGGACATGAGGTACGTGGTGGCTGCCATGATCGCAGCCTACGGCATCTTCGGTATGACGTTGTCGTTTACGTCCATTGACATGAAGGACGTGTTGAGGGTCCTCATGATGTCGCGACGTGCAGCGGGGTCCATGTGCTCCATGCGGGAGAGATGCTTGTTGACGTTGTTGCTGTGTGAGCTGGAGCCGCCAGCGGCAGACAGCGCAGCTCGTCACGCACTAGACTCAGAAGCCACCTTCTTGCGTTTGTCGAGATCCTCCATCAGCTTCACCTGCCTGTTATGCTCGCCGATGAGGAGGAGGTGGTATGCCATCAGTAGGTGCCGTGAAGCATTCATAGGTAGGATGATGTTGCCCGCCACGGATTCGCGTTCCTGACGCCATCCGTCCTCGTTGAGGTTGATCTTCTGGTAGGCGTTAGCGTCGCCTTCATTGGGCTGGAGGGATGGATCTCCCGTTTCCTCTGTTCCCAGCCTGCGGGTTGGGCGGTGGGTTGGGTGCACTCGTACCTGGTGGTAGTTCCGATTCGCCCTGATTGACCACAGCGCATTGGTAATGCCCGCGGATTGGGTCGTTGCTGCCGCAACTTTCGGATCCAGAACCGTAGGTTCCTTCGTGTGAGGGAGGGTCGCACATATCTGAGTTGCAGCTGCTGCTGTCATATGACTCGTCTGTCAGCGTTGACGTGCGTAACACGCTGATGGGTGGGACCCACGAAGCGGGCCTAATGGATGGCGGTGGCACCCCTTCTGGTAGGCGGAGGGTGTCGGTCTGCTCCACCTGGAAGAAGAAGCTCCCGAACAGAATCTCGAGCCCGTCGCCTACGGGCTCAAAATCCCTCATGGTGGCTGGCGAGTGGGCGGTGAAGTCGAAGGTGCCGAAGAGGAGATGACTCTCCATCGCCTATGAGTTGTAGATCGCTCCGGATGGGACCGTCACGATTGCACAATCAGCATCCCCAGTTCCCACAGACGGCGCCAAATGACGAGGTTTCGACTCGTCAATGCCCATTTTTATTGACTTGGGTTTTGGAGAAGATGGGGATGTTGGAGATCACGGAACGGTTAGCAAACAAGCAACACAGGGACACGAGGTTTACCCAGGTTTACGCCCCCGGAGGGAAAACCCTACTCCTGCTTGTCTGCTCTTGATTATGGCCGAACCGAAGGTTACAGGGGTGCGCAGATGCAATCTGGCGTGAGGTGTGTATAAGGCGAGTTGAGAAATCCTTTTCGCCGTTCCCTCCTAGCCTTTATATAGATAGGCAGGTCCTAGGAGCAGGTCGATTCGGTTACACATTAGGGTTTGTCCCCTTCGAAAATTTATCTACTCTAGTCTTGTTCTCCAAGCATCTGAAGAAGTCATGGGCTTTGGGCCACCCGAATTCTCCACATGCCGTGTATCTTGTCGTGGGCCTTCCTTGGGCTGGACCAGGTATACCAATGTCGTTTACCCGTAGGGTATAACCATGTCAATACCAAAGAAACCTGGAGCCCTGAAGCGGAAGCAGTGCCTTTAACGACCAACTATACGGCGGGAATTTTATTCTGACCATATGTTCTGGCCATATAGTTGGCACCGACATCGCCAGGTCAAATAGAACAACTTTTATGAACGGGCCCCTATATAAAGAGGCTTCGGGCGACGAGAAAACTCTGTTCTTTTAGATCTCAACTCTCCCTGCCACCAGAAGCCACCACGCCGAAGGAATAGATCTAGATCTAATCTCCAAACCCTTCTCCACCACCATAGCCATATTCCACCACTTGTAATAGTAGATCTCATCTCCAATTGGCGACATTGTAAGACTATTTGCTATCAATCTCATGATTTCTATTACAATGTTTTTGGTTGTTGATTTGATCTCTATGTGTGAGTAATTCTCCTTGGGTTAAGGTATTTGGCCTAGCCATGTAGCTTTTGTGCATGTTACTTATCATAGATGGGATCATGTATTAGTTTGTATGACATTATGATTATTGTACCCTCTCTTGCCTCAATCTAAGGACTTGCCAGGTACCCCAAGACCCCAAGGATTGATCCAGGTATAGGGAGTGTGACTAATGACTGATGTGACACCCCTGGGATCAGGGCTAAACAAATCCCAGAATTTCGTCTGAAATAAGCTTAACCTTGAGCTCGAGAATATCCAGTGAGGAATCAGTAACACAGCAGTGACCCTACGACACAAAAAATTATTACAGCAAGCTCATAATTGAGCAAGAACCAAATTATTACAAGCATAGGTCACTAACCACAAACATCAAACAATGGAAGTAAAATTATGCTATTAAGTATAGCAAACTTAACAAATGGCCTAAGAGGCCTGAATCATAACGATGATGTCCTAGCCCATAGATTCCAGGCTGCCGGTCGGGAACCCCAAGCTACTCGTCGATGTCGATGTAGTACCAAACTGATCTGTCATAAGGAAAGATGTTATGGATGTGTTTGATGATTTTTATGCTCATAAAATTGATCTGAGGAGTATTAACTATGGGGTGATTACTCTTTTGCCCAAAGGTGATGATGCTGATAGAATCCAGAAATATAGGCCCATTTGTCTGCTTCAAGTGCTGTTTAAATTTTTTACCAAGACTCTAACAGTTAGAACTGAACCTGTGATGGGGAAATTGATTAACACATGTCAGACTGCTTTTATCAAAGGGAGATTCATTGCAGATTGGGTGACCTTGTTACATGAAATCCTGAAGGAATCAAGAATTCAGAAGTAGCAGGGTGTGGTTTTAAAAATTGACTTTGAAAAGGCCTATGATAAGGTCAATTGGGATTTCCTGTTTTATTGCTGTAAGCAGAAAGTTTTCAGTGAAGACTGGATGATTTGGTTAAAGAGTGCAGTGACTCAGGGTACTCTCAGTGTTAAGGTGAATGGGGAACTTGGCCCATATTTTGGCAGTTTTAAAGGGGTCAGGCAAGGGGATCCTTTTTCTCCCTTTTAGTTCAACTTGGCAGGGGAATGTTTGGCTAAGATGGTTCTTAATGCACAAGCTAGTGGGTTGTTTACAGGATTGGTTGATAACCTGTTTGATAAAGGGATTGCTATTCTACAATATTCTGATGATACTATCCTTTTTATTAAGGATGATTTTGAGGGAGCTAGAAATTTGAAGCTACTGTTATATTTGTTTGAATCCATGTCTGGCCTTAAAATTAACTTTGAGAAGAGTGAGGTGATGATGGTGTTGGATGATGAGGATAAGTTATCCAATTATGCTGAGCTGTTCAATTGTCAGAAAGGTAGTTGGCCGATTAAGTATTTGGGGCTGCCGGTTTGTAGGAGAAGATGCACAGTGGCTGAGAAGAGTTTTATTGGGGATAGGCTGAAGAAAATGTTGGATGGTTGGATGGGTGGTGCGCTAACTCTGGGGGGTAGGCATGTTAAAATCACTGCTTGTGTTTCTAGTGTGGCTGTTTATCCCATGACTATGTTTCTTTTGCACAAAACAAATGTGGAGGAGATTGAAAAGCATACCATAGCCTTTTTTTGGTATGGTAAGGTGGGCAAAAGAAAATATCATTTGGTTAAGTGGAAATTTGTGTGTAGACCCAGGAAAAAAGGAGGCTTGGGGATCAAGAATATTAGACTGTTTAATATTTGCTTGCTTTCCAAGTGGTGGTGGCGCCTTGAAGTTGAGGAGGGACCCTGGCAAGTTTTTGTGAGAAAGAAATATATGAAAAAATGGGGAATCAGTGCTGTGAAGCACAAGCAGAGTGATTCCCCCTGCTGGAATGATTTGATTAAGATTAGGTCCCTCTATCTGGCTGGTAGAAAAATGAGAATTGGCAATGGGGAGTTGACTGATTTTTGGCATCATGCTTGGTGTTTAGATATCCCTTTGAAAAATAAGTTTCCTGATCTGTTTGATATTTTTCAAACCAAGTGATTATTGTGGCTGATATGGCAAGAAAAAGGTGGATATGTTATTTTAGAAGGTGGTTGGATGTTGATGGGATGAATCATCATGAGCAATTAAAAAGTTTGTTGAATGGGGTGAATTTGAATCAGGAAATAGACAGACCAGTGTGGCTATGGAATAAATCTGGCAGGTTTTCTGTCAAGTCTATGTACTCTCATCTTTCAAATGTGGGGGTTGACATGAGTTTCAAGCATCTGTGGAAAGCAAAAATTCCCCTAAAGATTAAAATTTGGTTGTGGTTGATTTGGCAGAATGCTATTCTCTCTAAGGATAACATGAGGAAAATAGGATGGGAAGGGGATTTTACATGTAGATTTTGTCGTGAAGATGACAACATTGGGCATTTGTTTTTCACCTGTGTGGCGTCTAGATATGTATGGGGGGTGGTTGCCAAAACTATTGGTGCTGCGAATAGGCCTGGGTCCTTTTCTCAGTACTTCTGGTGGGCTCCTCAGTTTTTGGGTGTTAGCAGGAATGTGCAAATTACGGTGGTGGCAGCGATTTGTTGGGCTATCTGGAAGCTCAGAAATAGGGCTTGTTTTGAAAAAAAAGCTTATTAATTCACGTGTTGATTTGGTTATATATGCATGCGTTTTCATCCGTTATTCGGCAGGTTTACATGGTGGGGAGGACCGGGAGGTGTTGCATGCTGGGGCTGATGTTCTACAACAGAATGCGCTAGTTGACGCTGCGGCCATGGATGTGGCTCATGTTCCTTTTTTGGGACTGCCGGCGATCCCTGAAGATCATGCCCATGAAGCCCCTGAGCTTCAGAGGGGGCGGGAGAAAAGAAGGAGGATTTGATGCTGGTTGATGTGAAAAGGAAGTTTGAATCTTCGAGTCTTCCTGTTGGTCTGGGGTGTTAGTTTTCTCTTCATGTTTGAACTGTTATCACTAGCCTGAGGGCGGTGTTCTCGAGTCTCTAGCCTCTTCCTTTATTTCTTCTTTCCAGTTAAGTTTGCTTTGGTTTGTAATATGGAGACTAAGCTGCTTTGATCCCCTAGGTGGATCAGTACTCTATGTGACATGGATTTGTGTGGTTGTTGTTCCGTTATCTGTTGATAATGGAACCCGATCCCTCTTTTTGGGGGATTGTATGGAAAAAAGTACCAAACTGATCTTCAGGGAACACTTACTCTGCCAAAAGTATCAACAAAGCAAGGGTGAGTACAGGGTGTACTCCTCAAGACTTATGGCTAGTGGAGTTGTTTTGCATAAAGCCACCTTTGTTTATAGAAGAGGCTCGTCTAATCAGAATATTTTAAAAGGGGTTAAGAGATTGACATCTCCGAAATATTGATCATCATCTTTTGATATCCACCAAATCATCATCATCTACCAACTAGGATCACCCCCTCGTACCCATGAGGAAGCATCCTTAAGCACACGTTGATCTACCAAGTTTTAAGATTAGGTTCAAGTTCTCTATGATCTTAGAATCTAGTCGCCAAGCGTTCATAACCGTGAACACGGCTTTTCGAAAAGATTATTACCCTGTAGGGGTGTACAACTTTACCCACACGTACTAACCTTCTCTTAATGCCACATGATTAGCCCTCTTCCTTCGAAGCCCGGCAGAGGGTGGTTAGACACAACCTTTACCTTGCTTTCGCCGAGACCATGAGTCACGCAATAAGTATGATCCCGCCGTAACAGGTCAAATCTCGAAGCCGATACTTAAAGATGTGTGGCGAGGTTGGTTTACCAGGGGCGCCATCAACCCCAAGCAATCGCGGCCACGCTTCCCTACCTGTATGAATGCACCTCCTTCACCTCCTTGTTTCGAAAACGTTTTCAATGCGTATGTCGAATGGAACGCCCAAACTATGTGACTCATGGAATCTACTAGGCAAGTTAGTTTCTCATGAGGTTGTCCAGGCCCCGTGTGGTTGCATGCTCGTCTTGGTTCCAAAGGCAAGAACTCAGGTCCTAGTGGTGGCGAGCATAGGACTAGAAAAACCACATCCCACCGTGGCCTCCCATACAAACCTTAGCATGTTTAACTCATATCACCGATCTCATAACATCACGTTCTCCTATCATACTAGATTCTCTGCATCTGATACATCATCTGGATGGACCAGACTCAATAGCTATGCATGGCTAAGCAGACACATATATAAGCTCTAGCAGTGCACACAAACCAAAACTAGTTATGCTAGGAGTAGTGGATCAGGTGATATAAGCTCAAAGGGAGTATTGCAATAGATAGGATACTCTAGCTATCGATAAAAGACCACAGTAGAATCGTATGCATCATGGCAGAATTGAAATGCTTTCGAAATCGTAGGATTATATCATGGTGGGGCTATGCTTGCCTTTGCCAGTTGATGAGAGATAAGCAGATCTTAGGACATCTGGCACTTGAATTGGTTAGAGTTGGTCAAGTATTTTTCGTCGATCTTCGATCTTTGACGGTGTTGTCCTTGGTCTTTGATCTCAATCTCGATCTCGTATTCTACCGGGAAGAACCAAACACCAGAAATAAAGGGGAAACAATCAACACATTGCATCGATGCAATGCTCAAACAAGAATGATGATATGACAAGTTAATTTGCATTGAATTGAAACCCTAAAGCATGTTCGACAAATTATTCGGGGTTCTGAGGGGTGAAAACCCTAACTCGGGGAAACTCCGGAATCACCTGTGAGGGGTTACTATGTTCTTCTAATTAAACTTGTCATTTGCGCTTTTGAACAATGCATGATTATAGGTTAGATAGATAGGTTTCATTTTTGTGAACATTTTGATATATTATACATATTTTTCCGACTTCTAAATAATTAGATATTGATTTTATAAGATTATACTAATTTCTGGAATTATTTAAATCAATTAAATAGGTTTACTGCGTCAGCACTGAGGCAGGATGATGTCACCAGAGGGGTGGGGCTTTTCTCACTCGGGCTGAGGTTAGCCCCAGTCACTGACGGCTGGGGCCCTGGGCCACGTATGCAACCACGCTGGCTGAGCAGGGTCAGCGCCATGTCATGGACACATGGGTGCCACGCGGGCGACACGCCAGCGCCACGTGGGCTTGCCAGAGAGCACATTAGACGGCGGCGCGGGACGGTGACAGAGGGCGATTTGGGAAGCGAGATTGCGCGTGTTCGAATCAGCGGAGCAGCGCGAGCAAGATAGAGGCGGCACCGCTGATTCTAGGTCGCCGGAGAAACGGTCACGATGGTGACTCACGGCGACGCACAGTGGTGGTCAAGGCGAGGGCGAACCAGAGAGGGAGGGCGCCAACGGGGTGGTCCAGGAGGACCGGATGCTCACCTAGAGCGCAGAGGAGGGGTCGGCGAGGCCGGGCGAGGGCGGACGCGGCTGGAACCGGCTACGGCGGCACGGTCAGAGTCAGGGAAGACGGGGTCGTGGGCGACGACTGGGGGCTCCCCTCCTTGATTCCTTGGTAGGGTTGTTCAGGACGTCGAGGCGGAGCTCGTGGGCTGCTCGGCGAGGCTCGGGGAGGCCTCAATCGATGGCGGCGAACGACGTCTGGCCGGCTAGGGTTCGGGTCTGCGCGAGAGAGCGAGGGAGAGGGCGCGGGGAAGAGTGAGAGGTGAAGGAGAAGAGGGGGACGGATCAGCGGAGTCTTATCCTCTCCAGAGGCGGCAGCGAGGATCTTGGTGTGCTAGGCAACGATCGACGGCCTGCGGCGCGCCAGGCAGCTGCTTCGTGTCACCTGCGAAGACGACGATGGACAGAACGTCGAAGGGGTACCGGGCTGCGCTGGGCCTTAGCTGGGTCGCGGGTGTGCTGGCTGCTGCGCGGTTAGCGGCAGAGAGGAGAGGAGAGAAGGAATGGGCCGGCCTGGCTGGCTGTTGCTCATTTTTTTTATCAAAAGCCCTTTTCTCTTTTTCTGTTTTCACTTTTCCTTTTGTATTTTCAATTCAAATTTGTTTTAAGTATTTCAAAAATACCAAAGGGGTCTATAAAATATTTAAGATATTGTGGGGCCCTTTTAAACAATTTGGGCTCCATTATTTTGGTAGTTTTCAAAACTTCAAAACATTTGAATGTGTTGAAAATAGAAAGAGAGGGATAAGCTAGGGTTTTAGGGTTTCGTTTAATTCTTTAATGCACAATTTAAGATATGATGCTCATGATGCACAAAACAAACCCTAAATATGGATTTACTAACACTGGGGTGTTACATCTCTATCCCCCTTACGAGAATCTCGACCCGAGATTCCAAAGGTAGGAAGAGACTAAGAGAGGAAAGAATAAGGGTCACTCTAAAGACAAGAGGGAAACACACTAAACAACACACGGAGTATCTCATGGTCAACTCATGGATGGAGTGTTTAGAAACAACTCTGATGACAAACATGGAACACATCGAGGTAACGGAGGAACAAGAGGAGAAAGTTGCAAGTTGTTGGATAGATGGTCTTCATAAGGATTGAGACCATGGAGCTTGTAGAAGGTTTTGAAGCTTCTGAAAAAGAAAGCTTCCAACAGAAAGATCAGAACCACAGACTTCGAGAAATGAACCTCTACTAAACGGCTTAAGTAGATATTTCAGGTTGCAGAGATTTGGATCAACAAAACCAAGCTGTTGAACTACTTTTGACATAGAAGGGTCACTCTTTCATCCAACAGAAGGTCAAGATAGAAGGGTGTTTTGTGGAGAGGACTCGTAACAGTCACAATAAACATGTAGCAAGATAAACTATTAATTACCAAATAAATAGTCATTCTTAAAACATGTTTGAGAAAAAATGAAGGGAACTCTTTATTCATCCAGGTATATCAAAAAATTTGCCAAAGATTAGGGTATCACTTTACACCACCAAGATGAATAGTTTAGAAGATTCCCGATGACACGAGAAGAAAGAAACTTCATTGTCAGAATTCAACTACTTGGCATACCAAGATGGTTGCCATCATAAAACGGTCTGGAGGATCGACCGAGAGATATTTAGTAACACTACTTTAAATGTTCTCCTTGATGTTCGAGAAATCAGACACCAAGTAAAGGTCAGACGTCGGATACAAAGGAACCATAAGCACAACTCCTATAATGAATTATAGAAGAATCCTCATGAAGGTTGGTTGTTGTTGCTGATTTAAGAGAATATGGCAAAAGGTCTTTCCGGCTAAGTGTGTCAACCATTACAACAATCTTGTCAGACTTATAGAGAGACCTATGTCAAAACCTTGAGGATCACCAACCATCATATCTTATTGAGATTCAGATTTGGTTAGGTGGTATGATATTTCAGACTCAGCATGTCCGAATAGAAAGTTTCCAACATTTACCGCAAAGGTAAAGTTACTAGATTCTCAAGATATGGACTACAGTGTTAAGCTCCAAGAGACGAGCTAGATTTCTAAACCTATGTATTTACAACTTGTCGAGAGACAACTGCACACACATAAGGCGCTAACAACAAAACACACATGTGTCCTTAAGGAAGGAATAACTCTTCTTGAATCCACGGCGACATCTTTCAGCATTTTCACGTGAACAAGAAAAGGTCAATTCTAACATCCAGAAAACATACTTTGAGATGACTCAAAGACGGTTCTTAGAAGTTTCCAACATTAATGCCCAATGTGCCATATGTATTCAATCTAACATGGAGATGGTAAGATGTCATTGATGGGCTCAACAACAAACTTATCGAAACACTCCGAGATGATAAACTATTATGTTGCCTGAACAAGGCAAAAATATTGGTCAGACCAAAATACATGAAGATGTACTCAAGTGAAACATCACGGTTGGAAACACCATCAAGATAGTCCTTGGAACTGAGTTTGATTTGACGATAACCCGAATCAAATCAAAAGAGGGGAAGATAACAAATCCTCAAAGGAGATACTATCTTTCTTCAGCACGAACAAAACTAGACATCCCTTTAAGAAGGAACAAAGTAGGATATAACTTTTGTCTTTGTAACATCCCAAAAATCATGATTTCAAAGATTGCATATTATCCATGCATTCATAATCATTTTAGGATCATTTTCAAAGTTATTTCAAAAAAACAGAAGCATTTGAATGTCTATTGTTTTATGTAAGCAAGGCAATGGCCCAATGTTGTTCTCTAGTATGAGATTATTTGTTTTAAACCAGAAAGATTTGAACTTAGAGTGGATAGAGGTTTTCTAAATCTTGGACAAAATTTTCAAAACAAGGTATGAATTTAAAACCACTCTTATGTCTCTATTAAACAATTGATAAAGGCATTGTTTATTTTTAAATTCCAATGTGCCCATGTATTTCCAAGTGGACAACATTGTTCTGTAGCCAATTATGTACTTATTTCACCTTACAAAAATCCAGAAGATGTTTGAATTCAAAACCATTTTAAAATCATTTGAAAAGGATTCCTAGAAAATCAAACAGAAATAGAAAAAGATAAAAGAAATAGAAATGGGTTGGCGCATTTATTTCGCCAACAATGTAACCAGCCACCGGCGGCACCGTCGTCTTCCCCAAACACCGCGCGTAGACCGCCATCGCCGCTCGTTTCCTCCCCCTTCACTGCCGCAAATTAAGCCGCTTAATTCCCATTGATTCACCGAGTGATTTCCGCCCCTGCTCGGGCTACTTAACCACCTCCCCACCCCGCTCCTTTCCCCTCACACAGCACCCCCAGAGCGCTGCCAGGCTCCGCGAATTCTCGCTCACACCGCCGCTGTACCGACGAGCTTCGGCAATGAAATTCCGGTGAGCCAGATCACCCCTGCCCTTCTAATTCATACGAGCGTGTTCCTGACAACCTTGTGCATCTCCTGAACTCTTTCGTTTGGCCGCGCTTGAACCAGGCCACCGTTCTCTCCACCTCCGCAAGTGACAGAGCCGCTGCTCGACTTCGGCGACACTTTCTGGTAGTTCCCGACCACCCGTTTCTCTCTTCTGGTTACTCACAAGTTCGCCAGCCTTGTGCGCATCTAACGGCACCGTTCTTTTGGCTAGGTGCTGTCTGTAGCCTCGCCAACAACGACGAACAGCCGCACCTGTCGACAGACGCTTCTCTGGCGAGCAATAGACACCGAGTCCGTGCGCCCCTGTCCCTCCTTCGACCACCTCGAGCACTGCGACGACCCCACGAGATCGGTAATCCCCTCTGTTTGCTCCCTCGCTTCCTAGAACCGCCGGACCATCACTGGCTGAGCGCACCGCCGCTCGCCGTTGACTTAGCGCCGCCAGTCTTTGGTCAGGGTGAAACTGCCCATTAGATCTAGATCCCACGGCCATGATTAGATCTTAGGTGAAGCGGTACGGGAAGATCTGGGCCATGCTTAGTTAGTTACATCAAAGGGCCCGCGAGTGTGATCCAGTGCGAAGCGGTATCGTCCAATCAGGAAGCGTCGCGTGGCTAGGGTTTAAATATATAATCTAGAATTACATCTATTAGTTGTTCAAACTTGTAAAATTCATAACTTTTGATCCACACGTTCAAATTTTGCAAATTTTATATCATTGGAATCAGGAGAAAGAATTCTATCCAATTATGCACTTTGTTTAATAAATTGAATCTGTAAAATGGGTTGTTTTTGCAGAGACATTTCAAAGCTTATTTTGTATATAAAAATTGTTTGGAAAATGTTCGAAGTGCCAAATTAATTTTATTTAGTGTATAATTGTTTTGTGTATGATTAAGTATTGTTTCACTTGTCTTTTTTAATTTAGAAAAATCAGCAAATGGCATTTGCATGCATTCATATATTTTTGCTTGTATATTTTTGATATGTGAATTTGGTGCTATCATTTTATGTGTAGATTTTGGTGCTAATAGTGATTGTAGTTGTGAAGATTGTTGCTACTCCCCCAACTACCAAGGCAAGTGGTGCTTCATATTTTTGTCCCAATATTTTGCCTATGCATTAGAAATATTTTGTATAGGGCTTGCATGAATATTTTGCTAAGTATCTATATGCTATGCTTGGGAAATCCTAGTAGTTGTAGAAATGTTAGAATTTTCTCTAAGTTAAACATACTTACTATTGCCATGCTTAGCCTAGCTAGTAGTAACCAAGGGTGGAATATATATACATGCTATGGAAAGATATTGCTAAGTCTTTGACTTATGTTTTGCTTAATAAAACAACTAAGTGAATGAAACACATGGGTGGAATGGAAAGAATGGTTTGTGTTGAGTGGTTACACAAGGCCCATTTCTATGGTTTACCTTGTGTATCTCACTTGTGGTTTGCCACCCAGGAACAAAGGGATTTGAGATGCCAAATGTTAAGAAGCTTCTAGTGCAGCCACATGGCATTATGGGCTCTGCCTGGATCACATAGGTTGCAATAACTTAGCCATTTGGACAGTTGGTGGTAGAGGGATGATAGGTTGGAACACGTCCATTTGGTCCAAGGGAAGGCTTCTGAAAGGTCCTGTCTTGGTGAAACCAAGTCTTGTGGGGAAAGTGCACCACCTCTACAGATGGAAGAAACTAAGTACTTAGCCATGTCCCTGGTATTGGACAATTTGAGCATCAAGACATGGAAGCTATCAAGAATCTCCTCATCCCAATTTTCTAAGTTAAAACTTGTGGTTGAACAAGGGTGAAGGTTCACCAATTTCTATTGGTGGTTCCTTGGGAAAGTTTTGCCAAACAAAACTTAGTGTTTACAACTAATAGGTAAAACCTATTTTGAGCAAAGCAAGCCTATTCTACACTTAGCCAAACTCATGTAGTAACTAGATGCTATTATTCTACTAAGGTATCACTTGCCAATACTATTCCAATGTATTGACCCACTGTGGATGTAACTTGTGATGTTGCAGGTTACTCTAATGATGATTAGGGGTTATGAGTCTACACTCAACATGCTTGCCTATGGCACATGAAGATGAAGAATTCTATTGTATATTGTTAAGTTAAACTCTTGTACTAGCCTATGGCTATGGACTTGTAAAAGACTATGTTATCTCTAGAATGACGATGTAATAATGACCTTTGTTTCTATGTACTTCATCTTAAACTGTGGATGCTAGCAATTGATCCAGGGACTAGCATTGCAATCATAGGGATCTTTACCTTTATAAAGGTGGGATCTTACAGATGGTATCAGAGCACTATGTTTCCTGTAGGATTATGACCCTAGGATTGGATTAGAAACCACTAAGGAAAAAATTTCAACAACTTCCACACTTGTCTTTTTCTTCTCGTAAACTTTTCTAATCTTCTTTCTCATCTCTATTTGTAGATGAACTCCATCAACGAAGCCGTGAGGAAGGGACCACTCATGACCATGACCTTGGAGTGTGAGACAGAATTCCCCAAGGCCCTCAAGAACCTCATGGTTACCATGGGGATACATGGTGCAGCTGTGTACGAAGGATTCCCCGTGATGGATGAAGGAGTGGAGTACTGGTGGGTACAACTTCACTTGTACAAAAACAAGGAAGACAACCACAAGGAGTAAGGATTCTGCATGGTCACCAACTCAGTAATGCACACAACATTATTTGACTCTACAAGAAATGCAGCTTGGAATGCCATGAAGGAGCTTGGTGATAGACTCAAGTGCAGAATGCTTAACACCCAAAATGGCCTTAGGGAAGAAAAGACGCATACCCAAGAGTTAGAGGCTACCAACCAACATTTAAGAGAAGACATCATAGGCTTAGCAATGGAGTCATGTGATCAGGATCGACAGATTGCCTCTAGGGATGCCTTGTTAGCCAACTTGGCAAGTGAGATGGGATTGTAATGTACTTCGTTAGTTGGACCACCACACTTATCGTTTTATTTCCAAACAATTTATCAATGTTATTTTGAACCTTTGATGCTTGTAATGGATTTGTGTATGCCATGACTTGTGTGATTGTTGCAAAAGATATGCTCGTGATATTTTGTCTTGTGATTTTTCTCTATTGATGTTGATTCTAACTTTTTCTATCTTATAAAAAATAGATGCCTACTATTATCATCAACACGGCCGAGGAGTTCAAGGGAAATCGTTTTGGCACTCATCTCATTGAGCTCACTAGCATGCTCAACCTTCCGCTCCCTAGCATCATGACGCTTCCCCTCACCAAGTTTGAGAGGAAGGACCTTTGGGGCTTCAGAGTCACTCAGCCCGGACGCCAAGAAGAGCCAACCACGGAGACCATCACCTTCAAGTTGATGCATGACGACAAGGAGAAAGGACTAGATGTAGTCATGTAGGAGTTACTTGGGCGCCTGGTAGGGAGACACTCCAGGGAGCTTAGAGGTCTTTACTTTCACCCCTTCGGGAGACGCGACGAGGAGGGTGAGGCTATTGAGTTCGAGGATGATGCTAGAGAGACGGTGGAGCCGATTCGTCTGTACCTTCAAGACCTAGAGGTTCTTATTAGGCACCTAGATACTGATAGGACTAACGTCATGCTTAGCAATGACGAGATCCAAGTGCAGCTTCGTGAGAAGGACAAGCTCTTCACGGAGCAAGACGAGATAGTCAAGGAAATGGAGGCCAAGTTTGAGAGCTAGGATAGGAAATTCAAGAGCCAGGAGAAGAGAGTCCGAGACCGGAACAAGAAGATCCAGGAGATGAAGGAAGAGCTGGAGGCCAAGGCCTTCGAGCTCGAGCATCAGCAGGGTGTGATTGAGAGACTTCGCTCACAGAAAAGTGCTCTTAAGGCCAAGATAGAGGCCTTGACAACCAATGTCGACGAATACAAGACCGCTATGGAGAATGCAGGTCTTACACTTGTTGATGTGGAGGTTGATGCAGAGGAGTAGTGATGACTACTCATTTATCTTTCATTTACCATGCTTATGTTTATTGAGTCGCAATGACCATCCAACATGTGGGTGGCTTGCTATGGTGTGTTTGTTTTCCAAACTTATTGTTTACGTCATTTGAACCTTATGTTATTTTGATGTTGATTTGGTGATTGTCTATGTGATGTTTTGTGCATAATAAGCATCTATGGGTATCTCATTCTTATCCTTATGAAAACCACAGATGCTTCCTCGACGTGCCAACCCCAACACAAACAACAACAATGTCACCCCCCGAGATGCAGCAGCTGATGACAGCACAGGCACAGCTGATGCAGATGATGACCACTTTTATGCAGAATTAGAATAAAAACAACAACAACAACAATCCGAACAATCCACCAGGATTTGACATGCTCACCAGATTCCTAAGACTGAGGCCTACAAAGTTCTCAGGAACTACTGATCCCATGGTGGCCAATGATTGGCTATGTTCGGTGAACAAGGATTTGGTAACTATCGGCTGCACCGACGAGGAGAAGGTCAGGTTTGCAGCACATTTGTTGGAAGGACTAGAAGCTACTTGGTGGGATAACTTCTAGATCACCACTCCCATTGAGGATGTGACACGTGCTATCTTTGAAGATGGATTCCATATAGCTCACATCTCATCTGGGGTGATGAATTTGAAGAAGAAGGAGTTCCATAACCTGAAACAGCGTCACTGCAGCGTGGCTGAATATATTGAGGAGTTCAACAATATGGCGCATTATGCACCGGATGAAGTTGATACTGATGCCAAGAGGAAGGAGAAATTCCTTGAAGGACTAAACGATGAACTGAATCTGCAGCTATCTGTTGCCTATGCCCAACCTACCAATCACTTTGTGACAAGGCTACCATCTTGGAGAACAAGATGAAACAGGTTGAAAGTAGAAAGAGGAAACACAGCTTTGACAAGCACAGCTCGGGATCGTCTCACAAGCGTTCCTATCACGATGATAGTGGGAGTTCTGGATCCCACAAGTATGGAAAACACAACAACCACCACAGCCACAACCGCCATGATGACAACAAGCATCACCGTAGTCATGATAATGACAAGTACAAGAACCACAAGAGTGGATACAAGAGCCACCACAATGGAAGTGGAAGTGGTAGTGGAAGCCAGCCTGTTAAGAAGGATCTCAGTCAGGTTGAATGCTTCAAGTGTAAGAAGATGGGGCACTATGCTAATGAGTGCCCAGAAAAGAAAGTTGAAGGTGCCAACAAGATCAACCCTTTCCAGAAGGGACAGGTGAAACACATCAATGTGGAAGAGATTTATGAGGATCCTGATGTTGTGGCTGGTAAGTTCAATCTCAATTCTGTTCCAGCACTTGTTCTTTTTTATACTGGCACATCGCATTCATTCATATCAAGAGCATTTGTTGATAGAAACGAATTTCCAGTGGAAACTATTGGGTGTCCTATAAAAGTAAGTTCTTCTGATGGAGAAATGATAGTGAATTCAGGATGTCATGACCTAGTCATAGAGTTTGGGAAGTATAAGTTTCCTGTTAATCTGATAATCCTAAATTCCCAAGAATTGGATGTCATTTTGGGAATGGACTGGATGACTAAGTACAAGGTAGTACTAGATGTGCCAATCATACTGTCACTCTCACTACCCCGGATAATAAAAGGATTAGATTCAAGACTAACTTTGAATCAAAAGGGAGTAAGCTAAATTCTCTTAAGGGGGTTAGCATAGACAGTGTGCCAATTGCGAGAGAATATCCGGATGTGTTTCCAGAAGAATTGTCGGGAATGCCACCAGATAGGGATGTGGAATTTCTGATTGACTTGCTGCCAGGATCAGGACCAATAGCTAAGAGACCTTACAAGATGTCAGATGATGAGTTGAAAGAACTCAAGAAACAACTTGGAGAATAGTTGAAGAAAGGATTTATTCAACCAAGTTCTTCATCTTGGGAGCACCAGTCTTTTTTGTGGAAAAGAAAGATAGAAGTCAAAGGTTATGCATCGATTATCGCTCACTCAATGAGGTGACTATCAAGAACAAGTATCCATTACCCAGAATCAAAGATTGATCTCCGGTCAGGTTATTTTCAACTTAAGATAACGGAACAAGACATACCTAAGACAGCTTTCACCACTAGGTATGGATTGTATGAGTACACCGTGATGCCATTCGGTTTGACCAATGCACCAGCTTACTTCATGAATATGATGAACAAGGTGTTCATGGAGTTCCTTGACAAGTTTGTTGTCGTTTTCATCGATGAAATTTTGATCTACTCCTAAGCAAAGAAGAGCATGAAGGACATTTGTGTTTAATACTTGAGAAGCTTAGAGAGCATAAGATGTATGTCAAATTCAGCAAGTGTGAATTCTGGTTGAATGAAGTTGGATTTTTTGGACACATTGTGTCAGGAGATGGTGTAGCAGTTGATCCATAAAGCGTCATTTTGAATCGAATGGGAATCTCCTAAGTCAGTGAAAGAAGTTCGTAGTTTTCTTGGCTTGGCAGGATACTACAGAAGATTCATTGAGAATTTCTCCAAGGTAGCTAAGCCAATGACGGAGTTACTAAAGAAAGACAAGAAATTTGCTTGGACTGAAGGTTGTGAACTCAGTTTCCAAGAATTGAAGAAGAGACTAGTGACAGCACCAGTCTTATGTCTACCAGATTTGGAAAAGGATTTCCAAGTTTATTGTGATGCATCCCATCATGGATTAGGTGCAGTTCTGATGCAAGAAAGGAAAGTTGTGGCTTATGCCTCGAGACAACTCAAAACTCATTAGGTGAATTATCCTACTCATGATTTAGAGTTAGCCTCTGTTGTCCATGCACTCAAAACATGGAGACATTATCTTTTAGGAAAGCGATGTGAAGTGTTTATAGATCACAAAAGTTTGAAGTATATCTTCACTCAGAAATAAATCAACATGAGACAAAGAAGATGGCTAGAACTCATCAAGGACTATGACTTGAGTTTGCAATACCACCCCGGTAAAGGAAATGTTGTAACAGATGCACTAAGCCGTAAGGTATTGTGAATGGCCTTACTAAGGGAGAGTTGCTAGATGATCTGTGTGCCCAATTTAGAGACCTCAGATTGGAGATTGTGCCTGAGGGACATATCATGTCATTGGATGTTCAATCCACCTTGTTGGACAAAATCAAGGAAGCCCAAAAGACGGACAAGAAAATTGAAGAGATTAAGGAAAAGATTGGCAAGGAAAAGCCAAAGGATTCCATGAAGACGAACAAGGTATTTTATGGTATGGAAAACGTATCTGTGTTCCGCAAGATCCGGAGCTTCTGAAACTGATTTTACAGGAAGCACACAACTCACCATATTCCATTCATCCGGGTAACACCAAAATGTACATGGATATGAACGAAATATTTTGGTGCAATAATCTCAAGAAGGACATCGCCGAACATATTGCTTTGTGTGATGTATGTAGTAGAGTGAAAGCAGAACATCAGAAACCAGCAGGATTGTTACAACCACTACCTATTCCTGATTGGAAGTGGGACAAGATAGGCATGGATTTCATTACCGGATTGCCAAGGACCAGGTTAGGATATGATTCTATTTGGGTAGTAGTGGATCGCCTAACTAAAGTGGCTTATTTCATACCCGTGAAGACAACCTACACAAGTGCTAAGTTGGCCAAGATCTATATGAATAGGATTGTGTGTCTGCATGGAGTACCCAAGAGTATTGTGTCTGATAGGGGAACTCAATTCACTTCTCATTTTTGGAAGAAACTGCATGAATCATTGGGAACGAGATTGGAATTCAGTACTGCTTTTCATCCCCAGACTGATGGACAGATAGAAAGGACCAACCAGATTCTAGAGGATATGTTCAGGGCATGTGCCCTAGACTATGGAGCTAGTTGGGATGAAAGTCTGCCTTACGCAGAATTCTCTTACAACAACAGCTATCAAGCCAGTATTGAGATGGCACCGTTTGAATTTATCTATGGGAGAAAGTGTACTACCCCATTGCTATCGAATGGTGTGGGAGAAATAAATTTGTTCGGACCAGAACTAATCAAAGAGGATGAAGAGAAAGTCAAGCTAGTAAAGGACAGATTGAAGATAGCACAGTCCCGACAGAAGAGCTACGCATATCCTAAGCGTAGATAAGTCACCTATGAGGTGGGTGATAGAGCTTATCTTAGAGTGTAACCACTTCGTGGAGTGAAGATATTTGGAGTCAAAGGAAAATTGGCCCTAAGATATGTTGGACCATTCAAGATTCTGAGTCGTCAAGGAGAAGGGTGGGTAAAAGCTCGAGGAAGGGTGGGTAAATATGTGTAAGAGCATCACTACATTAAGGTTCATGAAACTCAGTACAACCTCTTAGTATCAAAGGGTGTGATACTTTAAGATAGAACAGATGGGAGACAATCAATGCCTCTTGATCTAAGGATTACAACACTTTGACCTGGTCCTAGATATGATGAGGTACTAGAGTTTGTTTCTCCTAAACATCTTGGAATGGTTTGTCTTGACGGACCACAAGAGTATCTTGCATCGTAAGACACCAATGCAAATTTACTACTTGGCTACCAACTAGTAGACAAAGGTTGGAAAGCAACAAGGGAAAAGGAAACATGCTCAGGATGGAATCCCGAGATGTGGATGCATAAGTTAACAACCTTCCGAAAACCAATGCATAAGAAGGATAAGGTGTGGTAGAGTCACGAGTATAGATGCGAGACTCTCGAGGAGTACTCTTGTCGTGATCTATTTGGTTCCATAAAAAAACATCTTCCATAGCTAGCGGTAGGGGAAATCCTTAATTGTCACAATTCAATCGCGACAAAGACCACAAGCTTGAAGGATAGAATTGTAATACCAGCCATCCTGAGGTAATGTGTGAACATTAACAATAGGGTTCAACAAAAGGGATCTTGGGTTAAAGGTCAGCTTCATGTACAAGATTCACAACAATAGAATCCAGCACAATCAGGGATCTTAGGTTCAAGTCCAAGGGTTAAAAAGCCAAAGAAAGGAATAGCTACTGCTTGAGTGACGTAGTGTACACTGCAAGATAGTATTCACGAGGAAGCTTCCAAAATAAGATAAGACTTCTGAAGTACCCAAACAACAAAAGGAGGCACGCGAGGCGAAAGGAAACCTCGAAGCCTAGAACAGAACACTGCAGATCCAACGATATAATATTGTGGGTCCAAAAGATAGAGAGATCATGATGGAAAGGAATCTCTCAGATGAGCAAGATCAAGGGAAACAAGGAATTCACAACACACACAACTCTGAAGAACTCATCACTAGGTCAACTGGTTGAGAAACGGCATGCCAAGAAGGCACCTATGTTTTGAAAGATTAGAAGAGATATCAAAACTTTTCAAAGCCAACACAAGATAAGATAACCCAGAGTTAGAGCGAAACTGGATAAGGAGTAAAAGAATCATACTAGAGTTTTCGCAAATATTTTTCATTTTTAAAGTAGTTTTCACAAACACTAGACTCAACATCGATCAATAGCAAGGTTTTCCTATGGTCGATACTACTCTGATACGAAAAACTATGACACCCCGGGATCAGGGCTAAACAAATCCCAGATCTTCGTCTGAAATAAGCTTAACCTTGAGCTCGAGAATATCCAGTGAAGAATCGGTAACACATCAATGACCCTACGACACAAAAATTTATTATAGCAATATCATAATTGAGCAAGAACCAAATTATTACAAGCAGAGGTCACTAACCACAAACTTCAAACAACAGAAGGAAAATTATGCTATTAAGTATAGCAAACTTAACAAATGTCCTAAGAGGCATGAAGCATAACGATGACGTCCCATCCCATAGATTCCAGGCTGCTGGTCGGGAACCCCAAGCTACTCGTCGATGTCGATGTAGTACCAAACTGATCTTCAGGGAACACTTACACTACCAAAAGTATCAACAAAGCAAGGGTGAGTACAGGGTGTACTCCGCAAGACTTATGGCTGGTGGAGTTGTTTTCCATAAAGCCACCTTTGTTTATGAAACAAGTGAGAGAGAAGAGGCTCGTCTAATTAGAGTATTTTAAAAGGGGATAAGAGAGCGACATCTCCGAAATATTGATCATCATCTTTTGATATCCACCAAATCATCATCATCTACCAACTAGGATCACCCCCTCGTACCCATGAGGAAGCATCCTTAAGCACACGTTGATCTACCAAGTTTTCAGACTAGGTTCAAGTTCTCTATGATCTTAGAATCTGGTCGCCAAGCGTTCATAACCGTGAACACGGCTTTTCGAAAAGATTATTACCCTGCAGGGGTGTACAACTTTACCCACACGTACTAACCTTCTCTTAATGCCACATGATTAGCCCTCTTCCTTGGAAGGCCGGCAGAGGGTGGTTAGACACGACCTTTACTTGCTTTCGCCGAGACCATGAGTCATGCAATAAGTATGAATCCGCCATAACGGGTCAAATCCAGAAGCCGGTACTTAAAGATGTGAGGCGAGGTTGGTTTAGCAGGGGTGCCATCAACCCCAAGCAACCGCGACCACGCTTCCCTACCTGTATGAATGCACCTCCTTCACCCCCTTCTTTTGAAAATGTTCTCAATGCGTATGTCGAATGGAATGCCCGAACTATGTGACTCATGGAATATACTAGGCAAGTTAGTTGCTCATGAGGTTGTCCAGGCCCCGTGTGGTTGCACGCTCGTCTTGTTTCCAAAGGCAAGAACTCAGGTCCTAGTGGTGGCGAACATAGGACTAGAAAAACCACATCCCACCATGGCCTCCCTACAAGCCTTAGCATGTTTAACTCATATCACCGATCTCATAACATCATGTTCTCCTATCATACTAGATTATCTGCATCTGATACATCATCTGGATGGACCAGAATCAATAGCTATGCATGGCTAAGCAGACACATATATATAAGCTCTAGCAGTGCACACAAGCCAAAACTAGTTATGCTAGGAGTAGTGGATCAGGTAATATAATCTCAAAGGGAGTAATGCAATAGATAGGATACTCTACTATCGATAAAAGACCACAGTAGAATCGTATGCATCATGGCACAATTGAAATGATTTCGAAATCGTAGGATTATATCATGGTGGGGCTATGCTTGCCTTTGCCAGTTGATCAAAGATAAGCCGAACTTCGGACATCTGGCACTTGACTTGGTTAGAGTTGGTCAAGTATTGTTCGTTGATCTTCGTTCTTCGACGGTGTTGTCCTCGGTCTTCGATCTCAATCTCGATCTCGTATTCTACTGGGAAGAACCAAACACCGGAAATAAAGGGGAAACAATCAACACATGGCATCGATGCAATGCACAAACAAGAATGATGATATGACAAGTTAATTTGCATTGAATTGAAACCCTAAAGCATGCTCGACAAATTAATCAGGATTCCGAGGGGTGAAAACCCTAACTCGGGGAAACTCCAGAATCATCTGTGAGGGGTTACTATGTTCTTCTAATTAAACTTTTCATTTAAGTTGTTAAACAATGCATGATTATAAGTTAGATAGATAGGTTTCATTTTTCTAGACATTTTGATATATTATACATATTTTTCTGACTTATACATAATTAGATATTGATTTTATAAGATTATACTAATTTCTGGAATTATTTAAATCAATTAAATAGGTTTACTACGTCAGCACTGAGGCAGGCTGACGTCACCAGAGGGGTGGGGCTTTTTTCACTGGGGCTGAGGTTAGCCCCAGTCACTGACGGTTGGGGCCCTAGGCCACGTATGCAACCACGCTGGCTGAGCAGGGTCAGCGCCACATCATGGCCACATGGGTGCCACGCGGGCGACACGCCAGCGCCACGTGGGCTCGCTGGAGAGCACATCAGACGGCGGCGCGGGACGGTGACAGAGGGCGATTTGGGAAGCGAGATTGTGCGCGTTCGAATCAGCGGAGCAGCGCGAGCAAGATAGAGGCGGCGCCGCTGATTCTAGGTCGTCGGAGAAGCGGCTACGGTGGTGACTGACAGCAACACACATCGGTGGTCGAGGCAAGGGAGAACCAGAGAGGGAGGGGGCCAATGGGGTGGTCCAGGAGGACCGGATGCTCACCTAGAGCGCAGAGGAGGGGTCGACGAGGCCGGGCAAGGGCGGACGTTGCCGGAATCGGCAACGGCGGCACAGTCGGAGTCGGGGAAGACGGGGTCGTGGGCGACAACTGGGGGCTCCCCTCCTTGATTCCTTTGGCAGGGTTGTTCAGGACGTCGAGGCGGAGCTCGTGGGCTGCTCGGCGAGGCTTGGGGAGGCGTCAATCGACGGCGGCGAACGGCGTCTGGCCGGCTAGGGTTCGGGTCCACGCGAGAGAGCGAGGGAGAGGGCGCGGGGAAGAGTGAGAGGGGAAGGAGAAGAGTGGCACGGCTCTGCGGGGTCTTATCCTCTCCAGAGGCGGCAGCGAGGATCTTGGCGTGCTTGGCGATGATCGACGGCCGGTGGCGCGCCAGGCAGCTGCTTCGTGTCGCCTGCGAAGACGTCGACGGACAGAATGTCGAAGGGGTACCGGGCTGGGCTGGGCCGCGGGTGTGCTGGCTGCTGCGCAGGTGGTGGCAGAGAGGAGAGGAGAGAAGGAATGGGCCGGCCTGGCTGGCTGTTGCTCATTTTTTTATCAAAAGCCCTTTTCTCTTTTTCTGTTTTCACTTTTCCTTTTGTATTTTCAATTCAAATTTGTTTTAAGTATTTCAAAAATACCAAAGGGGTCTATAAAATATTTAAGATACTATGGGTCCCTTTTAAACAATTTGGGCTCCATTATTTTGGTAGTTTTCAAAACTTCAAAACATTTGAATGTGTTGCAAATAGAAAGAGAGGGATAAGATAGGGTTTTAGGGTTTCGTTTAATTCTTTAATGCACAATTTAAGATATGGTGCGCATGATGCACAAAACAAACCCTAAGTACAGATTTACTAACACTGGGGTGTTACAACTGATCTGTAGGTTGGGAACCCTAGTGAAAGAAGGGGTAGTATAGCTGTATGTGAGGGATTTACTTGGGATTAACGATGACATCAATATGCATATCATTAGTTCTCTTTCTTCTATGGATGAGACTAGTAGGTTATTGCTATAAGCGGTTGCGGAGGCAATAGAAATTATGGATGCACTGCCCACATATAATTATCTTGCTCTAACAATTACATGCATATTTTATTATTATCTTTTATTCCCATCAGATGTTTTGCATAACTACTGGTGAAACCGAAAGCCTAGGCCCTCTCTCTCTCTCTCCATTGTCAACAACAACAAAAAGATCGCAAACTCTTGGTCCGGTGAAAATACAAAATGAATTCTAAAACTCCCGAAGGTCCATTTAAGTGATCTTATTATGCTTTCTACTTCCCGAGGATCGATAAACCTAGGTCTACTAGGGAAAAAGAACTATGCTACATCTGTCATCCGGATCAAAGGTATCATGGACACAAACCCATAGTAAGCATATCATAAGATCAAGTCATTAAATTTGTTTTTCTACAATCTTTCAAATACATAGTAACCTAATCCTTCGACCATGAGATAATGTTAATCACCATCACCGGATGAGTGATTTGATGACATCAAATGCCACTTCGTAACTAGGTGGTTATAAAGGTGGCATTGGGTATTCTGATAGTATGTGTTGAAGCTCATGGATCAAGAATGGGATTTGTCCATCCTAATGACAGATAGATATACTCTAGGCCTTCTCGGTGAAATATCATCCAATTGGCTTGTAAGAATGTGACTAGGTCACAATGGATGTTATAACACGGTATGAGTAAAGAGTACTTATCGGTAACGAGGTTGAACTAGGTATGGCAATACCGATGATCGAACCTTGGATAAATAAAGTATCGTGTGACTAAGGGAATCAGTATCATATGTTAATGGTTCTTTCGATCACGAAGTCATCATTGAATATGTGGGAACCATTATGTATCTCCAGGTCCCGCTATTGGTTATTGATCGGAGAGGTGTCTCCATCATGGCTGCATAGTTTACGAACCGTAGGGTAACACACTTAAGGTTGGATGTTGTTTAAAGTACATATGGAATATGAGTTGGAGACTGAATGTTGTTCGGAGTCTCGGATGGGATCCAGGACATCAGAAGGAGGTCCTGAATGGTCCGGAGAATAAGATTCATATAATGGAAGTCATCTTCTGGGGTTCGGGAAAAGTTTTGATATTTTGACCACAGCTTCTATCAGGTTCTAGATGGCCACCAGTGGCCCCACCACTCTAGGAGGGGCCACATGGGCTAAGGAGATGATGCGGGGCCCCATGGGCCAGCCGCACCAAGCCCTAGAGGCCCAACCGGCCAGCCCCAAAATAATAAGGGTAAAACCCTAAATTTTAGGGGATATGACTTGGGGGATAAGAAAACTTCCCCTCCCTCTTGCGGCGGCCCTAGGAGGTGGGGGCAAAGGGGGGAGCCCTAGGTTGCACCCTCCCTATATAAATAGAGGGGAGGGGTGTCCGGCCCCTTGCTCCTTCCTCTAACCCTAGCTGCAACCTCTCCCTCCTCCATCTTCTTTCTCCCTCTTAGGCTAAGCCCTACAGGAATTTCTCCTCCTCCACCACCACGCCATCGTGTTGCTGGGATTCCGAGGGGATCTACTACCTCCACTGCCCGCTGGAACAAGGAGAGGAATGTCTTCATAGACTCCGTACGTGTGACCGAGTGTGGAAGCGTTGCCAGAACGCGGCGCCAGAAGGATCATCATCGCGATCTTGAGAGCGGCAAGTGATCGACTACATCAACCACGAGATTAGATCTCATTAAGGATTTGGATCTACGAGGGTTAGTTCTCATCTATCTCATTGCACCTATCTCGTATATTAGATCTTGGCTTTTCCATAGATTGGATCTTGGTTTTGTTCGTTCTTGTGGTAGAATTTTTTTGTTTTCCATGCAATGAACCGTATAGTGGTATCAGAGCCTTGTCTATACATAAATCTGTTGCACGAGTAGAACACAATGGTTTTGTGGGTGTTGATGATATTTTTGTCATTTTCTTTTCGTGTACTTTGCATCTTGCGGGATGGTGGGATGAAGCGGCCCGGGCTGACCTTACATGTCAACGCACATGAGAATTGCTCCACTCTTGACGTGCAACTTGTATTTCACAAGTGTGTATTTGTGGGTGTTTGTTTCTCCCACAATAGTTAAGATACAATTTACAATCTACATCTGACAACACTTGTATCAATGTTGTGGGTTTTGTTCATAGGTAACAATGGTTCTTATTTGAAAGGCCCAAGCCACGTAAAATATGCAAAGAAATTTAGAGGCGTCTAACTTGTTTTTGAATGGGCATGTGATGTGATATGGCCATGATGAGATTGTGATTATATTTGATGTATGAGATTATCATTATTGTATTATGGAAACCAACAGGAGCCTAATGGTTGTCTTTAAATTTGTTAAGACCCGCGTGTCTATTCATCATGTAATAGATTTATTCCAAGTAGTTGTAACAGTTGCTATTAGTGATGGACAACCATGAAGCGGCGCCATTGACCTTGACGCCACGCTGGTGATGATGGAGATCATGTCTGTGCTTTGGAGATGGAGATCAAAGGCACAAGAAGAAAGGCCATATCATATCACATATTATGAATTGCACGTGATGTTAATCCTTTATGCATCTTATATTGCTTAGATCACGATGGTAGCACTCTAAGATGATCCCTTCACTAAAATTCAAGTAATAAAGTGTTCTTCCTTAGTAGACATTGTTGCTAAGACTCGTCGTTTTGAAGCATCACGTGATGATCGGGTGTTATATATTCTATGTGTGCAGACAACGGGCGCAAGCTAGATTTGCACATGCGGATACTAAGGTTAACCTTGACGAGCCTAGCATGTACAAACATGGCCTGGAACACGGAATACCGAAAGGTAAAGGATGAGTCATATGGATGATATGATGAACATGTTTATTGTTCTCCATTGAAGCTACATCTTATCTTGTGATGATCAGACTTGGTGTAGTGGATTTGGTTCGTGTAATCACTAAGCCAACATGAGGGATGTTGTTTTGAGTGGGAGTTCAAATCGCAATATGATTATGGTTGAATTCAATTTTTCATGAATTAAATCAAAGTGAATTTGCATAATTGTTGTAGTCATTGGCATTTGTTCACTACCTTATGGCCAGTTATAATTGAGATAATCGAACTATAGAATTCTAGATAGTTACTTTACGAATTGGTATCATATTGTTTTGAGTGTCAATCTAAAGTTTAAAAGTTCTATTGTAAACTTTCAACAAATTCCGTTTACTCCGTGAAGTTTAATAATTAGTATTAAATCAAGAGTAAAAATTCTAGTGTTAGTATCTAAAGTATCATGTTTGCCTCCATGATTCTTGATATTCAAAAGATTATTTTAATATCAAGGTCATCTAGGAGATGAAAGGAATGTTTCAGAAACCATCACGTGTGGAAGATATTTTGATAACTGAAACAATGGTTGCAATATGATAAAGTATAATTTAGCAAAATAGATGTTCTCATATTGTATGAGAATTTGAGAAGTTTGGAGACGCTAGACGTCCTAATCCTCCAAAAGGGTTTTGGAAAGTAACATTATACTCGCGATTCGCCTTTACAAGATATAGTATCTTGATCATGAAAGTTATCATGATAAGGATGAATAGAAGATGCCGGTAAAATGTTTACTACATTAAAATATTACTAAAGAATGGATTTTGAAAAAACGCCTAACATTTGATGATGGTGATCTACTTCAAAGTGCAAGTCCAAAGGTTTTAGTATTTGACTATACACGCTTTGGACTATGTGTCATGTGTATGGCGTAATTGTTGATGTTGATAGATTCTTTTAAAAAGGAACAGAAATGCTGAAAGAGAATCTTAGAAATATTTGGCAGAAAAGAAAAGACTAGAAATGTCCAGCTTAGGTATATAGATGATATACACATTATGGTTGTATTCTTTGCTTGTTAAACAATGTGGTTCTTCGGTATTGGATATCGAATTGGTTGGTGTGAAGTTTCATACAGGACAACACAATTCCTGAACTGCAATGGCCTAAGTAACCAGCAAGAGAATATGTGATGATGTTCATCAAACAAAAACAAAGTGTTTTTATGTCTCTTGTTGACATCAAAGCTTGCCTTCAAGATTTGTTTTAATAATTGTTATTTTGTTCAGGTATTATGAGAACAAAGGTGGTTCAGATAATTATTGTATTCAGGATTTACAAGTCTAGTTGGAGAAATCACATCCATAAAATTAATGCTAAAAAAATGTGACAAGACAAATGATTGAAAGATCACTTACGAAGTGACATCGCTGTTTAAATTATATTGGAAAAAAAGGAAGAAACTCCATTTTGATGGAATTTTGGAGTCTTTTGATTTTGATCGAATGACACTTCTGAGACTTTCCCGGAGATAATTGAAACTTTGTTCAAAGGCCAAAGAAGAACAAATGACTAACTTATTGAAATTTGTACATATTGATGTATGTAGTCCATTAAGTGTAGTCGTGAGCGATAGGTTTCAACTTCATATGCTTTCTCCAGAAATTTGAGTGAATATTTGTGCATATTTACTTAATGAGGAAGAAGTGTGAAATATTTGAAAATGTTCAAAGAATTTCAAGATGGAGTGGAAAATCATTATAACAAGAAAATAAAGAATATATGACTTGATCATAAAGGAAGATATTTGAGTTTCAAGTTTAGCAAAACACCTAATATTTGAGGAATCATTCCATAGATTTGCATTTCCTGAAACACCATAGTAGCATGGAGTGTTCGAGATATGTAATGAAACCTTGTTTGACATCGTGAGATAAAAGGTGTCAGTTATAAAATTGCCATTGTATTTTAAAGATTAAATCTTTTGTGACTACTGCTTTTACACTAAAAAGAGCTTCATCGTGATCCGTTGAAATGACACCATATGAGTTATGGTCTTGGATAAAAACCAAGTTGTCCTTTATTAAATACTGGTATGCTAGACATAAGTAAAATGTTTACAACCAAAGTTGGATGAGCATGTCTTTGTAGGTTATTTCGAATAACCGTTGTGTATTCCTCGATAACACCAAAGACAAAAGTGTTTGTCTCTTAGAACGTTGAGTTCCTTGAGAAGGATTTTTTCGTGAAAAGTTAAGTGGGGGGACAATAGAACTTTGATGAGGTTATTAAACCTTAGTTGTGTGTGCTGAGTTGCGCAGCGCCAGAAAGTGTTCCGGAGGCAGCCACAATGCTCATGGCTCATGTGCCACAAAGGTTGTGGTCACGGAGATTTAAGTTACTATTGAACCAAGTAGGTCGGGTAAACAATCATATTCCAAGATTTGAGAATTAAATCATTATTGTTTGATAATGATGAACCGACTACATGCAAAGAAGCGATGATGGGCCCTGACTCCGTTAAATGGCTTGAAGCCATAAAATCCGTGATAGTTTCATACACGAGAAATCAAGTTTTTGAACTTGGAACACCCTTTGGAAAGGTGTAAAACCTTTCAGTCTAATTTGGATATATGAAGAAATAGGCATGGATGTTTCACATCTATGAAATAGTCGATATGTCGGGAAAGAGTTTACGACAATGTTCAAGGAGTTGACTATGAGAATATTTGATCTTTCATAGCGATATTTAGTCTGGACGGATTGATATAGAAACCACTACATATAATTTTGGTATATGGTAGTTGAAAAAAACAAAACAAAGTTTTGTAATATAATGGTTATCTAGGGCATGTACATGACACAATCCAAAGGGTTTTGTTAATTCAAAGGATGCTAAAAGCGCATGCAAACTTCAATGGTTGAAGTAAGCATCGCGGAGTTGGAATCTTCATCGTCATAAACTGTTAAAAGAGTTTAATTTCATCAGAGACGATGAAGATGCTTGCATTTGAAAGAAATTAAGTGGGAGTTCTGAGACATATTTGTAATAAATTATGTGGAGGACAACTTGTTGATTGGATGTGATGTATATTTTATTGATATAGGTTAAGAATTTTATTTCGATGAAAGACTTAGGCAAAACCCAAATATTAGGTATCAATGTCTATATGGATAGATTGAGACGCTAATATGGTTGTGTCAAATATACATATATGAGATATTGAATGATTTCAATATGGAAATGACGAGATAGGTTCTTGTCGCATGGAAAAGGTTGAATAAAGATTCAAGTGTATTGAGACTTGGTAATTGAATCAAGATTCAAGTGTATTACACTTGGTGAGTGGAATCACATGAATAATTTGATCAATCATGCCATGATATGTACACATCCAGATATGGCCTATGCTATAAATGTTATGAGAATATACCAGAATGATTCATAAGATGATCATTGGACGATAGTAAGGATATTTTTATGATCTCTGGAAGAATTAAGAATATATTATTTATGTAGAGGTGACAAATAGATAGATAGTTCATTGTAAAGTGTTACATTGGTACTAGTTTTGTCACAAGATACAAATTAAGTTTATCTCAATTTAAACTATGGGTGGCACAGTGTAATGGAAAGGAAGTTCCATAACGGATTTGGATGAGTTCTAAAGTTAAGACATTGTGGCAGATACTACAACAAAAGGCTAAGTATATGGCTGCTATTGTAGCAGCAAAAGAGGGAATTTGTGTCAAGTAGTTTTTCTTATCAAACTAGGTGTGGTTCATAGCGGGCTAGTACTATAAAGATATATTGTACAACAATTGTATCGACAGGATTTAACCCCAAGGAACTAAAGGTCTCACCAAAGGACCAAATTTATACAATGCCATCTCATCGGAGAATGAGTGATGCGTAGAGACGCAAAGACATGCAAATTTACATGGATCTGAAAGTGTCAGATTCGAAGATTATGTTCACCAGCAATCATGTATATACAACACCACAAAGCCATAGGTGTTGAATGCACAAAGTTTTTCAAACTAGATTATTGACTCTAGTGTAAGTGGGAGACTATTGGAGATATTCCCAAGAGGCAATAATAAAGTGATTATTATTATATATGTGTGTTTATGATAAATGTTTGCATCCCATGCTATAATTGTATTAATAGGAAACATTAATACTTGTGTGTTTTGTAAACATAAAAGAGTCCCTAGTAAGCCTCTTGTTAAACTAGTTTGTTGATTAATAGATGATCATGGTTTCCTGATCATGGACATTGGATGTTATTAATAACAAGATCATATCATTAGGAGAATGATGTGATGGACAAACACCCATAGTAAGCATAGCATAAGATTAATTCATTAAGTTCGTTTTTCTACAAGATTTCAAATACATATAACCTAATCCTTCGACCATGAGATCATGTTAATCACCATCACCAGATGAGTGCTTTGATGACATCAAACGCCACTTCATAACTGGGTGGTTATAAATGTGGCATTGGGTATTCTGAAAGAATGTGTTGAAGCTCATGGATCAAGAATGGGATTTGTCCATCCTAATGACAGATAGATATACTTTGGGTCCTCTCGGTGAAATGTCATCCAATTGGCTTGCAAGCATGTGACTAGGTCACAAGGGATGTCATATCACGGTACGAGTAAAGAGTACTTATTGGTAATGAGGTTGAACTAGGTATGGAGATACCGATGATCGAACCTTGGATAATTAAAGTATCGCACGACAAAGGGAATCGGTATCATATGTTAATGGTTCTTTCAATCAGGAAGTCATCGTTGAATATGTGGGAACCATTATGGATCTCTAGATCCTGCTATTGGTTATTGATTGGAGAGGTGTCTCCATCATGTCTGGATAGTTTACGAACTTTAGGGTGACACACTTAAGGTTCGATATTGTTTAAAGTAGATATGGAATATGAGTTCGAGACCGAATGTTGTTCAGAGTCTCAGATGAGATCCAGGACATCACGAGGAGTCCCGGAATGGTCCGGAGAATAAGATTCATATAATGGAAGTCATCTTCCAGGATTCGGGAAAAGTTTCGGTATTTTGGCCGGAGCTTCTAGAAGGTTCTAGAGGGACACCAGTGGGCCCACCACCCCGGGAGGGGCTACATGAGCTGAGGGGATGATGCGGGGCCCCATGGTCCAGCCGCACAAAGCCCTAGAGGCCCAATCGGCTAGCCCCAAAAGTATATGGGTAAAACCCTAAATTTTAGGGGATATGACTTAGGGGGAAGAAAACCTTCCCCTCCCTCTTGTGCCGGCCCTAGGAGGTGGGGTTGATGGAGCCTGATAGAGCTTCGTCGGGAAACCCCAAGAACAAGGTGTGAGGAGCACAGCAGCACGTCTTCCCTCAGTAAGAAACCGAGGTTATCGAACCAGTAGGAGGAAGGAAACGTCTCAAAGGTCTTGCTAGCAACTTGGAAACCTGCACAACACAAACTCAAGACTTTGCCCCAACAAACAGTGAGGTTTTCGATCTCACTGGTTGCTGTAACAAAAGATTAACTGTATGGTGTGGAAGGTAATAGTGGTTTGCAGCAAATAAACAGGAACAGTGGAAGATGTATCAATGGTAAAGATTGGACCAGGTCCATAGTTCACTAGAGGTGTTCTACTTAAGAAACAAACATGGCATGCTAGGTAAACAAATTATAGCAGGGCAATTGACAGGACTGAGCAAGGCATAACAAAGCAATACTAGACATTCATGATCCTATGAGATTCGATTGGGCAATACAACAAGATACATCGACCGCCATCCAATTGCATCTATGACTAGAAATACACCTTCGGTTATCATCCGAACCCCCTCCAGTATTAAGTTGCAAGCAACAGATAACTGCTTTAAGCAAAGTGTGTAAGGTAAACAATCCAATTGTTCCATGAACAAGAGACTGTTATTTTCTCCCTAGTGGCAATAGCACATCTACAACTTGAGAGATTTTTGTCACTTACCTTAGATTAAATAGAGGCACAAAACCACTATCTAGCATAAATACCCCCTCTTGGAGTCACTAGTATCTACTTGGCCAAGATAGCTACTAGAAACAGAGAGCATGCAAGATCACAAACAACACAGACATGATAGAATCAATAAGACAAAACCATTAATCAATCTGACATAGTAATCTCAATATCCATCAGATCCCAGCAAACACAACATGCATGATTACAAATAGATGATCTTGATCATGAATGGAGCTCACAAGATCTAAACATTCTAGCACAAAGGAGGAGATACAACCATCTAGCTACAAAATGGACCCGTAGTCCAAGGTGGAACTACTCACACTTCATACCGGAGGCTTGCATAATGAAGAAGAATGCCTCCGGGATGACCTCCCCTCTGACAGGGTGCTGGGAAGAGATTCAGACCCCCCCCCCCGATCTAGGGACGATGGTGGCGGCGGCTACAGACAGTTTCGTGGAATATTGATCGGGTACTTAGGGTTTATGCATTGGGGGGTCTTTATAGGCGAAGAGGCAAGGCAGGGGGTGGCCAGGGTGGTCACACCCCCTAGGCGCGGCTAGGGTTAGCCCATGCCTCCAGGGGGTTTGGCCCCTTGGTGCCTCCCCTCCATCTCGTATTCTGGCTTCGTGTTCTCCACGGTAAAATAGTGACTTTGGCTTTTGTCTCGTCCAATTCCAAGAATATTGATTTTCTGCCTTTTTGGAACAAAAAACAGAAGAAAACAGGCAACTGGCACTGTGGCATCTTTTTAATAGGTTAGTACCAGAAAACATATAAAAAACACGTCAAAGTGTAGACAAAGCAAAGCAAAGTAGATACTACACAAGCATGGAACATCAAAAATTATTGATACATTTCCGATGTATCAAGAATCCCCAAGCTTAACTCCTGCTCATCCTCAAGTAGGTAAGTGATAAAAAGAATAATTTTTGAGATGACATGCACCATCAAAATCAAGATCAAACCATTTCCAAGCATTGAAAGATGGGATAAAAGAATTCTAAACATGAGCATGAAAGATGTGTTGGGCCACGTAGAGATAAAACAAAACTTTTTCCTCTAATGTGGTGATCCCAAGATCTAGCCGAGGTAGAAGGACACGAGGTTTACCACTAGAAGCGCAGTTGCGGATTACTGATGAAGCGCGTCAGTTGATGCAGTGCAGTCCTTTGCGATTCGATCATCCTGGTGCTGATCGTACAACACCTCTGCTGGTATCCACATGTACAAGGAGGAGCACCGGCGGTGAACTGCTAGGTTCGTTACGATGATAGGACTGTTGTGGATATAGGGTTTCCAACACATGGAATGACCTAACCGATCAACGATTAACCTTTCTGGGTTATGCTGCTCCACTATATATAGGGAGTGAACGCGGGCTCTGCTCGCGCGGCGCATTCACTAAAGCCCATATAATATTAGTCTCTGTGAGTCCAACTCACTGACTCAGTCCAAATTAGGCTCGGGACCAACCCAACCAGATTTCCAGTTCAGATCCAATCCGAACTTGCTCCCGCTCTTAAGTGTGTGACCCCGCAGGCTCATGGCTACTTGGACACGATTAGAGTCCGACTCTTAATCGTTCAGTCGATAGCGGCTCCTAGCAGAACATGCCGACTTCCAAGTACCAAAGAGTCATGACGACTTGCCTTTCCAATGCGACTTGCGTCCCAGTCCCTTTTGCCTCAGGATATACCTTGTCAGACTATATGCGAATATATGTCATCCCTTAAATAGTCCGACTCTCTTCTCGATCCGAGATAAGTGATTCACCCGACTAACTCTTAGTCGATCGCCTCGGTTAACACTTAACCTAGTCGTGCATGGCCATGCTTTTTGAATCATATCTCACGAGAGGGCCCAGCGAATATCTCTCCAAGTGGAGGGGAAAAATCCCATCTTGGTTATTCACATCATGCAGCTTGATTCTCAGTCGACCCGAACCTTGCCTTTATAACTGCCCAGTTACAGATCAGCGTTTGATAGAACCTAAGTCGGTGATCCACAACTCGGACTATGCAACAACCTCAGGTCAAAGGATTACATTGATTGAGATATACAAATGACAACTTGTTCATTGTACCTCAATATGGGTCAATCCGACTCGCTAAACTCTTTAGCCGAGTCTAGGTAAGTCGGAATAGCATCTCCATGCCCATGACAAGTGGAACCGAGTCATCAAGCCGACTTTCACATTGGTCTAAGTTGTGTGTCAAGCACAACCTCAATGACCAAGGATATTTAGTACAAACAACATGAATGTATAGTTCCACAACTGAATCACATATTCAATGATACACATCAGATGTTTATACAAGGACAACTTAATAAATTTATGAATACAATAGGAAATGCCATCATACATGATTGCCTCTAGGGCATATTCCCAATAGTCTTCCACTTGCACTAGAGTCAATCTTCCGAAATCACATGTATAAGCATCTAATGCACATGGCTCTCAGGTGCGCCTCATGCTTTGGCTGTGGTAATGGCTTTGTCAACGGATCTGCAATATTTGCATCCGTGTGTACCTTGCATAACTTGATATCACCCTGATCCACGAACTAGCGAATCAGGTGGTACCGCATGAGTATGTGTTTGTTCTTCTGGTGTTGTCTAGGTTCCTTGTCTTGTGCAATAGCACCATTTTTATCACAATACACGTCTAACGGATTGGACGAGCCCTGAACCACACCAAGATCCATGAGGAAATTCCTCATCCAAACAGCTTCCTTTGCTGCCTCCGAGGCGGCAATATACTCAGCCTCTGTTGTAGATGCAGACACAGTCTCTTGCTTGGAACTCTTCCAGCTCACAACACCTCCGTTTATAATAAACACGTATCCGGATTGCGAAAGAGAATCATCAGAGTCGGTAAGATAACTCGCATCCGTGTAATCCTTTACACTGAGTTCATCTTCACCACCATAAACCAAAAACAAATCCTTAGTCCTTCTCAAGTACTTTAGGATATTTTTAGCCGTTGTCTAGTAGATTTCTCCAGGATCAGCCTGGTATCTTCTCACAACACTTAGAGCATATGAAACATCCGTCCTAGTACAAATCATGGCATACATGATGGATCTGACTGCAGAAGCATACGGAATCGCACTCATCAGACTTCGCTCATCAGTTGTCGAAGGACACTGAGTCTTCCTAAGTTTTACACCATGGGACATCGGTAAGAACCCCTTCTTAGACGATTCCATGTTGAACCTCTTCAACACTTTGTCCAAATAAGTACTCTGACTCAATCCAATGAGCCTTCTTGATCTATCTCTATAGAGCTGTAACACCCCAGTTTTTAGTAAATAGTAACTAGGATTGATTGTGCATTACATGAGCATCATCCTTTAAGTTGTGCATTGAAGAAAATAAATCAAACCCTAAACCCTAGTTCTACCCTCTCTTTGAAATGCATTCAAAAGGTTTTGTAATTTGAAAAGTGCCAAAATATTAGAGCCTAAATGGACTAAAAGGGCCCCACACTATTTCATATGTTTTATAAAAACCTCTGGTATTTTTGAATGATTCAAAAACAGTTGGAAATTCAAATACAAAATAGAAAATAGATAAACACAAAAAGAATTCTGCAAAATAAAAACAAGTCAGACTAGCTAGAAAGGCCGTAGCCCAGGCCGGCCCAGCACCTTTCCTCTCTCTCTGCCGCCCACCCGCGTAGCAGCCATCCCAACACGGCCCACTCTAGCCCATACCCCTTCACTCCCTCTCCTCGTCGTCTTCCTCCTCCCAAGCGCACAGCTCCGTGTCGCCGGCGCCGCCGTTGATCACCACCGCCTCCTCCTGGCCATCTGACGAGCTCCCTAACGAGGATAAGACCGCGCCGACGCCTCTCCTATGCCCTTATCCCCTCAGTCTCTCCCGGACGACCTCCCTCTCTCCCAGGTTACCCCAACCCGTAACCCTAGCCTCGTAGCTCGCCGGCGCCTCGCCGTTCCCGGCCACCCCAACCCCCGCCATGAAGCTTGGGAGATTCGTGTTGCTCGACTCGTTCGATTGCCCTCAACTGCGTGAGCCGGCATGCTCCCAGGCGTCCAAATCGAGCTCGTCTCTCCGAGGTCCGGCCACCACCGTTGTCTTCAATCGCCGTCGTTCAGGAGCTCCTCCGGCCTCGACACCGCCACCAACGCGTTCAGGGTGAGCATACGGTGCTCCAACACCACCTCGCGTTCTCCCTCTCCTTCTATATTGCTCTGCCGCCGAGCACCTGCAAGCTCCATCGTCGTTGCCGCTCGCCGTTGCGTCTCCGGCGACCTCCCGCTAGCGGCACCGCTATTTTATTGCTCCCCGTGTCGCTCCGCTTCGAGCCGTAGCAACCACGCATCCCCACTCGCCCTCAAACGCCGTTCCCCGCCGCCGTCTGTGGTGCTTGCCGGCGAGCCCGCGTGGCTTGCTAACGTGTATCAGGTCCCACCCGTCAGCCTCTCTGGCTAGCTACTGCCTCAGTAAGAAATAACAAACCGGCCCCCCTGTCCCACTTTGCCTGCGTGGAGGCTGAGGTGGCTAGTGCCCCACCTGTCTGTCTCTAGGGCTAGCCTATCCCTCTGTGTAAAAAGTATATCCAGTTTTATTTAAATTAAGAAATGGTTTAATAATTTCTGAAATTGGTATAAAACTTGTAAATTCAATAAGTAATTATTTATAAATCAGAAAAATACAAATAATATATCAAAATGTTCAGAAAAATAATACCTATCTATCTATGCTATAATCATGCATTGTTCAACAACTTAAATGACAAGTATAATTTGAAGAACATAGTAACCCCTGTCATATACATCCTGAGTTTCCTCGAGTTAGGGTTTTCACCCCTCGGAACCCCGATTAAATGGTAGAGCATGCCTTAGGGTTACTTTTCAATACAATTCAACTTGTCATATCATCATACTTGCTTGAGCATTGCATCGATGCCATTGTTGATTGTTCCCTCTCTTTCCGGTAGAATACGATTTCGAGATCGGGATCGAAGTCGAGGACAACATCGTCAAAGTTTGAAGATCGACGAATAATACTTGACCAACTGTAACAAGTCAAGTACAAGGCTCTCGAAGCCCTGCTTTTTGGTTATCAACTGGCAAAGGCAAGCATAGCCCCATCATGATATAATCCTATGATTTTGAAAGCATTTCAATTCTGCCATGATGCATACGATTCTATTGTGGTATTTTATCGATAGATAGAATATCCTATCTATTGCATTACTCCCCTGAGCTTATATTACCTGATCCAATGCTCCTAGCATAACTAGGTTTGGCTTGTGAGCACTTCTAGAGCTTATATCTGAGTCTTGCTTAGCCATGCATAGCTGTCAGTTCTGGTCCATCCAGATGATGTATCAGATGCAGAGAATCTAGTATGACAGGAGAACATGATGAGATGAGATCAGTGATATGAGATTAAACATGCTAAGGCTTGTATGGGAGGCCACGGTGGGATGTGGTTTTTCTAGTCCCATGCTCGCCACCACTAGGACCTAAGTTCATTCCTTTGGAACTGAGATGAGCGTACAGCCACACGGGGCTTCGGAACCCCTCGCCTGATTAACTTGCCTAGTAGATTCCATGAGTCACATAGTTCGGGTGTTCCATTCGACATACGCATAGAAAACGTTTTCCAGAGAAGGAGGTGAAGGAGGTGCATTCATACATGTAGGGAAGCGTGGACCGGGTTGCTCTGGGTTGATGGCGCCCCTAGTAAACAAACCTCGCCTCACATATTTAAGTACCTACTTTGGGATTTGACCCGTTACGGCGGAACAATAATTATTGCGTGACTCATGGTCTCGGCGAAAGCAAGGTAAAGGTCGTGGCCAACCACGCTCTGCCGGCCTTCCAAGGAAGAGGGATAATAACGTTGGCATTAAGAGTCGGTTGGTACATGTGGGTAAAGTTGTACACCCCTGCAGGGTTAAATCTTTTCGAAAAGCCGTGTTCACGGTTATGAACGCTTGGTGACCAGATTCTAAGATCATAGAGAACTATAACTTAATCGTAAAAATTAGCAGATCAATGTGTGCTTAAGGATGCTTCCTCATGGGTACGAGGGGGTGATCCTAGATAGGGTTCAGATGATGATGACTTGGTGGATATCAAAAGATGATCAATAATTCCGAGACGTCACTCTCTTATCCCCTTTTAAAATATTCTGATTAGACGAGCTTCTTCCCTCTCTCGTTTTATAAACAAAGATGGATTTATGCAAAACAACTCCACCAGCCATAAGTCTTGCGGAGTACACCCTGTACTCACCCTTGCTTTGTTGATACTTTTGGCAGAGTAAGTGTTCCCCTGAAGACAAGTTTCATACTACATCGACATCGACGAGTAGCTTGGGGTTCCCGGCCGGCAGCCTGGAATCTATGGGTTGGGACGTCATCGTTATGCTTCAGGCCTCTTAGGCCATTTGTTAAGTTTGCTATACTTAATAGCATAATTTGACTTCCATTGTTTGATGTTTGTGGTCAGTGACCTCTGCTTGTAATAATTTGGTTCTCTGCTCAGTTGTGAGCTTGTTGTAATAAATTTTGTGTCGTAGGTTTACTGCCGTGTTACCGATTCTTCACTGGATATTCTCGAGCTCAAGGTTAAGATTATTCCAGACAGAGGTCTGGAATTTGTTTAGCCCTGATCTCGGGGGTGTCACAGTTCTTGGTATCAGAGCAGTACCAACCGTATGAAAACCTTGCTATTAGTCGATGTTTAGTCTAGTGTTTGTGAAAACTATTTTCAGAGATGAAAAGTATTTGCGAAAACTCTAGTATGCTTCTTTTCTCCTTATCCAGTTTCTATCTAACTCTGGGTTATCTTATCTGGTGTTGGTTTTAGAAAAGTTTTGATATCTCTTCTAGTCTTTCAAATCTTAGGTGCCTTCTTAGCATGTTGTTTCTAAGCCAGTTGACCTAGTGTTGAGTTTTCTAGAGTTGTGTGTGATGTGAATTCCTTTTTCCCCTTGCTCTTTCTCATCTAAGAGATTCCTTTCTATCATGATCTCTCTATCTTTTGGACCCACAATATTATATTGTTGGATCTTCACTATTCTATTCTAGGCTTCTAGGTTTCCTTTCGCCTTGTGTGCCTCCTTTTCATTTGTTTGGGTACTTCAGAAATCGTTTCTTCTTTTGGAAGCTACCTCGTGGTTACTAACTTGCAGTGTATGCTACGTCACTCAATCAGTAGCTATTACTTTCTTTGGGTTTTAACCTTTGGACTTGAACCGAAGATCCCTGATTGTGTTGGATTCTGGTGTTGTGAATCTTGTACATGAAGCTGACCTTTAACCCAAGATCCATCCCTTTGACCCCTGTTGTTAATGTTCACACATTACCTCAGGATGGCTGGTATTACAATTCTAGCCTCCAAGCTTGTGGTTATTGTTGCGATTGAATTGTGACGATAAAGGACTTCCCCTACCACATGCTATGGCAGATGTTCTCTAATGGAACCAAATAGATCACGACAAGAGTACTCCTCGAGAGTCTCGCATCTATATTCGTGACTATGCCACACCTTACCCCTTTCTCTGCATTGGTTTTCGGAAGATTGTTGACTTACGCATCCACATCTTGGGATTCCATCCCGAGCATGTTCGTTTCCCCTTGTTGTTTTCCGACCTTTCTTTACCGGTTAGTAGCCAAGTAGTAATTTGCATATGTGTCTTCCGATGCAAGATACTCTTGTGGTCCGTCAAGACAAACCATTTCGGGATGTCAGGAGAAACAAACTCCAGTACCTCGTCATATCTAGGACTAGGTCAAAGTGTTGTAATCCGCAGGTCTGGAGGCAATGATTAGCTTCTACCTGTTCTACCTTAAAGTGTCACACTCTTTTATATTAGGAGGTCGTGCCGAGTTTCATGAACCCTTAATGAAGTGATACTTCCACACATCTTTACTCACCCTCCCTCGAGCTTTCGCGCTCGTGAGTTATGCGTGTGCGTAATAATGTGGCCATCTGAGATTCTTAACAATTATTATTGTTTTGAACTCTAAGGACATTTGGGTCATTCTTAGCGTGATTGGTTAACCCTTATCACTAAGCAAATGATGATTGTGCCACCAAGTCCGTTATTCTGGTACACTCTCTTCGGTCAAAGAGTTAGGCTTGTGCCGAAGCTCCGAGACTATGTCTTCTTGCCTTACCAAGCAAGTTTCCTCTCGAACTAAGTGACATATCGGTGGTTCGTGATATTTTGGATGTCTTACTAGAAGTATCGCCTTGTTGCCACATGACCGTGTTGTCAAGTTCTTGAGCAAGCAAGTTCTCTGAACTACTCCTTTCTCCAAGGATCTGTACTGGATACCCCTGAACTAGTTGGTCGAGCTTAAACAACAACTTGGAGAGTTGTAATACAAAAGTTCTACTCGACTATTCATTCGTAAAGGGATGTCTAGTTTTGTTTGTGCTGAAGAAAGATAGTATCTCCTTCGTGGATATGTTATCGTTCCCCATCTTTGATTTGATTTGGGTTATCGCCAAATCAAACTCAGTTCCAAGGACTATCTTGATAATGTTTCTTCTTGTGATGTTTCACTGGGATACATCTTCATGTCCTTTGATCTGACCAGTATTTTTTTTCTTGTTCACGCAACATATGAGTCCATCTTCTTGGAGTGCCTCGATAAGTTTGTTGTTGATCCCATCAATGACATCCTTATCTTCTCCATGTTAGATTGAATTCTTATGGAACAATTGGCATTAATGTTGGAAACTTTTGAGAACCATATTCGAGTCATCTCGAAGTATGTGTTCTGGATGTTAGAAGTAATCTTCTTTGATTCACGTACAAATGATGAAAGATGTCGCCGTGGATTCAGGGAGAGTTATATTTCTTTCCATAAGGACATATTTGTGTTTTATTTTCAGTACCTTATGTGTGTGCAGTTGTCTTTCGACAAGTTGCTAAATACATGGGTATAGCAATATAGCTCATCTTTTGGAGCTTTACACTAAAGTCCACATCTTGAGAATCTAGTAACTTTACCTTTGTGGTAAATGTTGCGAACTTTCTATTCGGACATGCTGAGTCTGAAATATCACCTCACTTAACCAAAGCTGAATCTCAAGCAGCCATGATGGTTGGTGTTCCTCAAGGTTTTGACATAGGTCTCTTTGTAAATCTGGCAAAATTGATGTAATGGTTGACACACTTAGCCAGCAAGACCTTTGTTATATTCCTGTGATTCAGCAATATCAACCACTCTTCATGAGGCTTCTTCTATAATTCATTATAGGAGTTGTGCTTATGGTTTCCTTGGTCTCCGAAGTCTGACCTTTACTTGGTGTCTGATTTCTCGAACATCAAGCAGAACATTTAAAGTAGTGTTACTAAATGTCTCTCGGTCAATCCTCCAGACCCTTTATGTTGGAAAGCGTCTTGTTGTGCCAGGTAATTGAAGTCTGAGAATGAAGTTTCTTTCTTCTCGTGTCATCAAGAATCTTCTTAACTATTCATCCTAGTGGTGTAAAGTAATATCATGATCTTGGCAAGGATTTTGGTATACCTGGATGAATAAAGAGTTTCCTTCGTTTTCTTAGCCATGTTTTAAGAGTGATTATGATTTTAGTAATCAATAGTTTCTTTTGATACATGTTTCCTGAGACTCTTATGAGTCCTCTCCACCAAAACACATTTCTGTCTTGGCCTTCTATTGAATGAAAGAGTGAACCTTCTGTGTCAAAAGTAGTTCAACAGCTTGGTTTTGTTGATCCACATCTCTGCAACCTTAAATCTCTACTTAAGCCGTTTAGTAGAGGTTCCCTATCGAAGTTTTTGGTCATGTTCTTTCTATTGGAAGCTTTATTCTTCAGAAGCTTCAAAACCTCATGTAAGTTCCATGGTCTCAATCCTTATGAAGACCAGCTATCTAACAACTTGAAACCATCTCCTCTTGTTTCCTCTGTTACCTTGATGTGTTTCATGTTTGTCATCTCAGAGTTGTTTCTAGACACTCCATCCATGAGTTGACCATAAGATACTCTGCGTGTTGTTTAGTGTGTTTCCCTCTTATCTTTAGAGTGACCATGTTTCTTTCTCTCTTTGTCTCTTTTCCTACCTTTGGAATCTCGGGTCGAGATACTCGTAAGGGGGATAGAGCTGTAACACCCCAGTTTTTAGTAAATAGTAATTAGGATTGATTGTGCATTAGATGAGCATCATCCTTTAAGTTGTGCATTGAAGAAAATAAATCAAACCCTAAACCCTAGTTCTACCCTCTCTTTGAAATGCATTCAAAAGGTTTTGTAATTTGAGAAGTGCCAAAAGATTGGAGCCCAAATGGACTAAAAGGGCACCACAGTATTTCATATGTTTTATAAAAACCTCTGGTATTTTTGAATGATTCAAAAACAGTTGGAAATTCAAATACAAAAGAGAAAATAGATAAACAAAAAAAGAAAAAGATTCTGCAAAATAAAAACAAGTCAGACTAGCTAGAAAGCCCACAGCCCAGGCCGGCCCAGCGCCTTTCCTCTCTCTCTGTGCCGCCCACCCGCGCAGCAGCCAGCCCAACATAGCCCACTCCGGCCCATACCCCTTCACTCCCTCTCCTCGTCGTCTTCCGCCTCCCAGGCGCACAGCTCCGTGTCGCCGGGGCCGCCGTTGATCACCACTACCTCCTCCTGGCCGTCCGACGAACTCCCTAAAGAGGATAAGACCGCGCCGACGCCTCTCCTTCGCCCTTATCCCCTCAGTCTCTCCTAGACGACCTCCCTCTCTCCCAAGTTACCCCAACCCGTAACCCTAGCCTCGCATCTCGCCGGCACCTCGTCATTCCCGGCCACCCCCCGTCGTGAAGCTTGGGAGCTCTGCGTTGCTCGACTCATTCGATTTCCCTCAACCACGTGAGCCGGCGTGCTCCCAAGCGTCCAAATAGAGCTTGTCTCTCCGAGGTCTGGCCGCCACCATCATCTTCAATCGCCGTCGTTCAGGAGCTCCTCCGGCCTCGACACTGCCACCAAAGCATTGAGGGTGAGAATGCGGTGCTCCAGCACCACCTCGCATTCTCCCTCTCCCTCTAGATTTCTCTGCCGCCGAGCACCTGCAAGCTCCGTCGTCGATACCGCTCGTCGTTGCGTCTCCGGCGACCTCTCGCTAGCGGCGCCGCCATTTTATTGCTCCCTGTGTCGCTCCACTTCGAGCCGTAGCAACCACGCATCCCCACTCGCCGTCAAACGCCGTTCCCCGCCACCGTTTACGGTGCATGCCGGCGAGCCCGCGAGGTGCCTGCGTGGCTTGCCAACGTGTACCAGGTCCCACCCGTCAGCCTCTCTGGCTAGCTACTGCCTCAGTATGAAATAACAAACCGGCCCCCTGTCCCACTTTGCCTGCGTGGAGGCTGAGGTGGCTAGCGCCCCACCCGTCTGTCTCTAGGGCTAGCATAGCCCTCTGTGTAAAAAGTATATCCAGTTTTATTTAAATTAAGAAATGGTTTAATAATTTCTAAAATTGGTATAAAACTTGTAAATTCAATAAGTAATTATTTATAAATCATAAAAATACAAATAATATGTCAAAATGTTCAGAAAAATAATACCTAACTATCTATGCTATAATCATGCATTGTTGAACAACTTAAATGACAAGTATAATTATAAGAACATAGTAACCCTCTCATATACATCCGGAGTTTCCCCGAGTTAGGGTTTTCACCCCTCGGAACCCCGATTAAATGGTTGAGCATTACTTAGGGTTACTTTTCAATACAATTCAACTTGTCATATGATCATACTTGCTTGAGCATTGCATTGATGCAATTGTTGATTGTTCCCTCTCTTTCCGGTATTTGGTTCTTTCCGGTAGAATACGATGTCGAGATCGGGATCAAAGTCGAGGAAAACATCGTCAAAGTTTGAATATCGACGAATAATACTTGACCAACTGTAACAAGTCAAGTACAAGGCTCTCGAAGCCCTGCTTTCTGGTTATCAACTAGCAAAGGCAAGCATAGCCCCATCATGATATAATCCTATGATTTCAAAAGCATTTCAATTCTGCCATGATGCATATGATTCTATCGTGGTCTTTTATCAATAGATAGAGTATCCTATCTATTGCATTACTCCCTTGAGCTTATATTACCTAATCCAATGCTCCTGGAATAACTAGGTTTGGCTTGTGAGCACTGCTAGAGCTTATATCTGAGTCTTGCTTAGCCATGCATAGCTGTCAGTTCTGGTCCATCCAGATGATGTATCAGATGCAGAGAATCTAGTATGAGAGGAGAACGTGATGAGATGAGATCAATGATATGAGATTAAACTTGCTAAGGCTTGTATGGGAGGCCACGGTGGGATGTGGTTTTTCTAGTCCCATGCTCGCCACCACAAGGACCTGAGTTCTTGCCTTTGGAACCGAGATGAGCGTACAGCCACACGGGGCTTGGGAACCCCTCGCCTGATTAACTTGCCTAGTAGATTCCATGAATCACATAGTTCGGGTGTTCCATTCGACATACGCATTGAAAACGTTTTCGAAAGAAGGAGGTGAAGGAGGTGCATTCATGCAGGTAGGGAAGCGTGGACTAGGTTGCTTGGGGTTGATGGCGCCCCTGGTAAACCAACCTCGCCTCACATCTTTAAGTACCAACTTTGGGATTTGACCCGTTACGGCGGAACAATACTTATTGCATGACTCATGGTCTCGACGAAAGCAAGGTAAAGGCCGTGGACAACCACCCTCTGCCGGCCTTCCAAGGAATATGGCCAATAACGTTGGCATTAAGAGTCAGTTGGTACGTGTGGGTAAAGTTGTACACCCCTGCAGGGTTAAATCTTTTCGAAAAGCCGTGTTCACAGTTATGAACGCTTGGTGATCAGATTCTAAGATCATAGAGAACTATAACTTAATTGTAAAACTTGGCAGATCAACGTGTGCTTAAGGATGCTTCCTCATGGGTACGAGCGGGTGATCCTAGATAGGGTTCATATGATGACTTGGTGGATATCAAAAGATGATCAATAATTCGGAGACGTCTCTCTCTTATCCCCTTTTAAAATATTCTGATTAGACGAGCTTCTTCCCTCTCTCGTGTTATAAACAAAGATGGCTTTATGCAAAACAACTCCACCATCCATAAGTCTTGCGGAGTACACCCTGTACTCACCCTTGCTTTGTTGATACTTTTGGCAGAGTAAGTGTTCCTCTGAAGACAAGTTTCGTACTACATCGACATCGAAGAGTAGCTTGGGGTTCCCGGCCGGCAGCCTGGAATCTATGGGCTGGGACATCATCGTTATGCTTCAGGCCTCTTAGGCCATTTGTTAAGTTTGCTATACTTAATACCATAAATTCCCTTCCGTTGTTTGATGTTTGTGGTCAGTGACCTCTGCTTGTAATAATTTGGTTCTCTACTCAGTTATGAGCTTGCTATAATAAATTTTGTGTCGTAGGGTCACTGCCGTGTTACCGATGCTTCACTGGATATTCTCAAGCTCAAGGTTAAGCTTATTCCAGACGGAGGTCTGGAATTTGTTTAGCCCTGATCCCGGGGGTGTCACAAGATCGGGATTCCGAGGATATATGTTGCCTCACCCAAGTCTTTCATTGAGAAACTCCTTTCCAATGATTCCTTGGTTTCTTGCAACATCTGGACATCATTTCCAATCAATAATATGTCATCCACATATAATATTAGAAAGTTTACTTTGTTCCCACTAAACTTCTGGTACAAACAAGAATCATGATCACTCTTGATGAAGCCAAACAATTTGACTACCTCATCAAAGCAAATATTCCAACTCCGAGATGCTTGCTTCAACCCATAAATGGATTTCTGAAGTTTGCATACCTTATCAGCATTAGCCGGATCGATAAAACCATCGGGTTGTATCATATACACGTCCTCGGTTAAATTTCCGTTAAGGAAAGCCGTTTTGACATCCATCTGCCATATCTCATAGTCGAAATAGGCTGCTATCGCTAACATGATCCGAACTGATTTAAGCATCTCGACAGGCGAGAAAGTCTTGTCATAATCAACTCCTTGAACTTGTCGGAATCCCTTCATGACAAGACGTGCTTTATAGACAAAAACATTTCCATCCATATGAGTTTTCTTCTTAAAGACCCATTTGCACTCGACGGGTCTTGCACCGTCTAGCAGATCAACCAAGTTCCAAACTTGATTTTCATCGATGGACTTTAACTCGGATCTCATGGCTCCAAGCCATGACTCGGAATCAGATCCCACCATCGCTTCGAAATAATTTGCCAGCTCATCACTGTCTAACAGTAACACATCACGAACACTTCGTAATCTCGCCGATCTTCGTAGTAAAGGTGCTTCTGCCGGCTCAGCTACCACGACCGGCTCAACCTCCAAGGTTTTTGCGGACTTGCTACTAGCCAGTTCCTCTCTAATTTCTTCGAGCTGCACCGTGCTCCCACTTACTCCCCGACTGAGAAACTCTTTCTCAAGGAAGACACTGTTCCGAGCGACAAAAACTTTGCCCTCTTCTCGGTTATAGAAGTAGTAACCCATGGTTTACCTCGGATACCCCACGAAAATACACGTAAGCTTGTCCGATTGAAGTCGCTTGACAAATGCTTCACAACCCCAAATCTTAAGAAAAGACAAACTCAGCTTTTTGCCTGTCCACATCTCATGCGGTGTCTTATCTACCGATTTTGATGGTACTCTGTTTAGTGTGAACGTCGTTGTTTCTATACAATAACCCCAAAATGATAAAGGCAGATCCGCCCGACTCATCATTGATCATACCATGTCCAACAAGGTCCGATTCCGCCTTTCCAAAACACCGTTCCTTTGCGGCGTTCCTGGCTGAGTAAGTTGAGGAACTATTCCACAACTTTTCAAATGGTCATCAAACTCATGGCTCATGTACTCGCCTCCTCGGTCCGACCGAAGAAACTTTATTTTCTTGCTGAGTTGATTATGTGCTTCATTCTAGAATTCTTTGAACTTTTCAAAGGCTTCCGACTTATGTTTCATCAAGTAGATATATCCATACCTACTCAAATCATCAGTGAAGGTAATGAAGTACTCATAACCACCCCTGGCTGTCTTGCTCATTGGTCCACATACATCACTATGTACTAGTCCCAACAAGTCGGACGCCCTCTCACAACTCTTTGCAAAAGGTGTCTTGGTCATTTTGCCGAGTAGGCAAGATTCGCATGTCTCGAACGACTCCAAGTCGAACGAAGTTAGGAGTCCATCATCATGGAGCTTCTTCATGCGTTTCCAACTTATATGACAAAGCCGATAGTGCCAAAAGTAAGTCATATTCAGATCATTTGGTTTCAACCTTTTAACATTTTTGTTATAAATCGACTCGCCATCAAGATTCAAAATAAATAACCTGTCCTAGACGGGTGCAAAGCCGTGAAACATATCATTCAAATACAAAGAACAACCATTATTCTTGATATTCGACTCATAGCCTTGCCTCATCAAACATGAAGCAGAAATAATGTTTCGACTGAGCACTGGAACATAATAACAATTATTCAGTTCCATAATGAATCCGGAAGGTAAATGAAGTTGCATCATGTCGATTTCCAACACAGCAACTCTTGCTTTGTTGCCGACTCGAATATCAACCTCGCCTCTTGCTATGCTCCTAGTTCTTACCAGTCCCTTCAACGAGTTGCAAATGTGAATAACTAATCCGGTATCATATACCCAAGAACTATTAGGTGCATCAGCAAGATATATGTCTATAACATTGCAAACAAGTGTACCTGAGTCGGAAGTCATACCTCCACTCTTGGCTTTATCAACCAAATACTTGCTGCAGTTCCTCTTCCAATGGTCATCCGCCTTGCAATAGAAGCAAGTGGATCCGGCTGAAGTAGATGGCTTAGTCCCTGAGGAAGCGCTTGGGACCGGGTCCTGAGCCTGCTTTCCTCCTGACTTAGCCTTCTTATTAGTCCAAGAACTCTTCTTGAACTTAGCCTTATTCTGCACCATCAACACTTGACTGGCGCCCTTCATGAGATCCCCCTCTGCCAGCTTGAGCATCCCATGCAATTCAGTGAGCTTCTTATCCATACCATGCATGTGGTAGTTCGAAATGAACTGCCCATATGCACTAGGAAGAGAGTTCAGAATTATATCCGTAGCAAACTCTTCGCTAATGGGGTAGCCAAGCCTCTCTAGAGACTGCACATAACCAACCATTTTGATCACATGCAGACTCAGTGGATCACCATCCTTAAGCTTGCAGCTTAGCAAAGCCTGAGAGACTTGATACCTCTCAGTCTTCGCCTGAGCCTGGAACATACTTTTGAGGCTTTCGATCATAACGTAGGCCTCAACATGCTCGAACTGCTTTTCCAAGTCCGATTCCATGTGAGCAAGCATAAGACAACTAATATATGTGGAATCATCCTTAGCCCAACGGTAGGCATTGGTGGCAGCGACATTCGCATTCTCATTCGGCTCATCTGGAAGTGGGTTGTCTAGGACATGGTCCTTCTTTTCTTGTTTGAGAACAATTCTCAGATTTCGATACCAGTTGGTAAAATTAGTGTCGTTCAGTTTATCTTTCTCAAGAATGGTTCTCAATGCAAAACCGGATATCTGAGAGTGACTGCTACTTGGTGCCATGATCTACAACAGAAAATATGCAAAACACTTAATACATGTATTCATAAAAGAGCAAGCATATTAAACATTTTAATATTTTATGCTCCCACTGGAACCAACACCCCTCCGATGGTTGCTTAGTGATTCAGGACCCTAAATAAGCAAGTCGGCTAGTGATCTTTAGCATCACCGCTAGCCGCCAAGTGATCTAGGTAGACAACTCCTTGTCAATCGCATCTCATACGAATACTGTTGGACGGGTGGCATCACATGCCCCGGTTCCCATCCGACTTTTTCCCGAGCCCCACAACCGTTGTGATAGACCAGTCTAGCTTACCGAGTGTTTCCGCAGTAAGAGTCGGACTAGAACCCACCTAGGCAGAAAGAATTGGCAGCACCTCAATTTTATGAGCCCACTACCAAAAATGTCTGACATGTGATGGTGCAAACACTGGCGGGAAAACCGACTAGACCTTCTTTGAGGGTTTAAATTTTAACGACTATCTAATAGAGGTAAAACAGAGACATAACAATAACACAAAATAAAGCAATTATAATGTGAAATGGTATGGCTCTCTTCATGGCGATCTGCAACTCCACAAAGCCTGTAATCCGACTCATGCCAAATGTTGCCACTTGTCGTCTTACTCCATGACGCCGACATGTACAACGCCTTGCATGTCATCCGGGTTCTCTAAACAGCTACACTTGCTTAGTAAAGTAAATTACAAGGAGAATCCGATACGCAGGTCGTTATACAATAAATTGACAGCACCTAGGCTCCAGCCGGCTAACAAAAACCGTGATTCACAGATCACGTATGGACTACACACATACATCACATGCATATGAACCATACCATTCACAACTTCCTGCAAAAACAAGTTATGCATAGATACGATATCTACCGGCATTGTGAAACTCGCAACGACATCTAAGGGGCTATGACAGGGCAAAGCCGGTGGTCCGGACATGGATTCCGAAAACATAGATCTCATCTATGATCCGGACATGGATTCTAACCATTATTCCAATTCGATCAAACTCTTTGATCTTCGATCACCGCTTTTGAATTTACGTGTCACAGTCTACCCCGATGGCGGAAGCCGAACGGTAGGGGTATGTCGTTCCACGACCCTCAGTAGTATGATCACGGAAATCAGATCTATCTCATAAGAAACCGACTATAGTTGATCCAATCAACCTCATAAGAAACCGATCTATCTCATAGATCGACCACCAAACAGCACAAAGATCTCATCTACAACCAACCGCATATCACATATGCGAGATCTCGAGCCTAAAACCAGAAGCTATCGCTCTGATACCACTGTTGGGCCACGTAGAGATAAAACAAAACTTTTTCCTCTAACGTGGTGATCCCAAGATCTAGCCGAGGTAGAAGGCCACTATGTTTACCACTAGACGCGCAGTTGCGGATTACTGATGAAGCACGTCAGTTGATGCAGTGCAGTCCTGTACGATCCGATTGTCCTAGTGCTGATCGTACAACACCTCTGCTGGTATCCACACGTACAAGGAGGAGCACCGGCGGCGAACTGTTAGGTTCGTTACAACGGCAGGACTACTATGGATCTAGGGTTTCCAACACATGGAATGACCTAACCGATCAACGATTAACCTTTCTGGGTTACGGTGCTCCACTATATATAGGGAGTGAACATGGGCTCTGCTCGCGCGGCCCATTCACTAAAGCCCATATAATATTAGTCTCTGTGAGTCCAACTCACTAACTCAGTCCAAATCAGGCTCGGGTCCAACCCAACCAGATTTCTAGTTCAGATCCAATCCGAACTTGCTCCTGCTCTTAAGTGTGTGACCCCGCAGGCTCATGGCTACTTGGACACGATTAGAGTCCGACTCTTAATCGTTCAGTCGGTAGCGGCTCCTAGCAGAACATGCCGACTCCCAGGTACCAAAGAGTCATGACGACTTGCCTTTCCAATGCGACTTGCGTTCGAGTCCCTTTTGCCTCACGATATACCTTGTCAGACTATAGGCGAATATATGTCATCCCTTAAATAGTCCGACTCTCTTCTCAATCCGAGATAAGTGATTCACCCGACTAACTCTTAGTCGATCGCCTCGTTTAACACTTAACCGAGTCGTGCATGGCCATGCTTTTTGAATCATATCTCACAAGAGGGCCCAGAGAATATCTCTCCAAGTGGAGGGGCAAAATCCCATCTTGGTTATTCACATCACGCAGCTTGATTCTCAGTCGACCCGAACCTTGCCTTTATAACTACCCAGTTATGGATCAGCGTTTGAAACAACCTAAGTCGGTGATCCTCAACTTGGACTATGCAACAACCTCAGGTCAAAGGATTACATTGATTGAGATATACAAATGACAACTTGTTCGTTGTACCTCAATATGGGTCAATCCGACTCGCTAAACTCTTTAGCCGAATCTGTGTAAGTCGGAATAGCATCTCTATTACCATGACAAGTGGAACCGAGTCATCAAGCTGACTTTCACATTGGTCTAAGTTGTGTGTCCAGCACAACCTCAATGACCAAGGATATTTAGTACAAACAACATGAATGTATAGTTCCACAACTGAATCACATATTCAATGATACACATCAGATGTTTATATAAGGACAACTTAATAACCTTATGAATACAATGGGAAATGTCATCATACATGATTGCGTCTAGGGCATATTCCCAACAAGATGGAGTTCTAACAGTAAGACAAAGTAACTATGCATGCAAAATGAAAGGTTACAAACAAAGATCATGAATAACATGCATTGAAAAACGTTTGTTTGTTTCACATACAGAAAACATGGCATAGTGGCATTCAGCTTGTCCCTCATGGAGTAGCACATAGATGCATAGGACACCTTCAATGTTCATAAGAGTGACTAGATACAAATAGCACAAGAACAAGTAATATCAACAATATGCACCAATCAATAAGTTTTGGGACAATGCACATAGAACTAAGAATGGCAACTATTCTCTCTTAACTGGTGCCTAAGGATAGAAGGTGGAGACTCAATATAAAGTGAACAAACTATGGAGTATATGCTTGACAAAGTATAAGTTGGCAATCTCATGTCCCTTGAATACGAGGGCCGCACCTCATGCTACTCAACTTTAGTCACCTGTAAGTTCTTGTCATAGTAAGTACATGTGTATCATAGAGAACCGCCAACGGGGTACCCCTTGCACATGATACAGGAGATATCCCATAATCAAAATGACAAGGCAAGCAGACAATGGGCATCTCAGCAGTCTTATTATTTACCATGGGAATATGGTGCTTTTTTATCTCTTTCCTCTTTTCAATGTCTGATTTTTATAAGAAGAAAGCTTCATAGATGTCATTATGGTGATGTTGCAAGTTTCCACCATGATTAGGCATGGCTTAGGCTAGCGGCCTAGGAGTTTCTCTAACACACATACATAACTCCATGAAATTACAAGCTCCCTTTTTATTTCACACCGACGACATCCATAGACAAAAGAGCATGATATAAACTGTGTACAAAGTACAAGTGCAATGTTGAAAGCGTTCCCCATGACAGCACGATTATGCTAATTCCAACGTATAAGTGCAAGCATATACAACATAGATGACACAATGGTTTAAGTTTATTAGGGGAAAGAAATATAAAGTGTGCCATCAAGTTTGTGAGAGCTTTAATCACTAAGTTTTCACATAACAAAATACTTTTTAATTGGAAGATAGATGAAAACAAGAATATACTTGGAATGGTGTAACACACCATGCATTGTAATTTATAGTGGACACTTTGGAATAACTTGGTTTCTTGGCAGTTGGATGCATAAGTAGAGCTTACTCATACAAGTGGAGGCTAGCAAAAGACTGGAGCGACCAACTAAGAGAGCAATAATGGCCATAATCATGTAGAGCGACAAAACATTACTAATCAAAGCATAAAGTGGTACTACAAGTCAAGGGATAAATGATCATAGAGGCTATGGTAACTTGTTCATAGTCATAACATGGTGTGAGCATGTGCCAAGTCAACCCAAACAAAGCATCAAAGGAGAATACCACAATACTATGCTTTTATATGCTAAAACAACGCATGATTCCTTCAACGCAGACTAAGCAATCCAAATGTTTGCAACAAGTCATGCTACATAAATAATCACTAAGCATAAGGTCAAAACAACACCTAGCATGACATGATAAAGTCTAAGTCACAGTCAAAGCAAGCTCCTCTTGTACTACTCAAGCAAGAACTTTCTACTCCTTTCCAACACCAATCAACTTATTTGAAACAACACAGCGAGTCACAGTGGGTGTTCGGGTATACCCGATAATTCGGGTCGGGTTATTCGGATTTTCTCAAATTCGGGTTTTAAAAACTGAGACCCGAGATTCGTCTAAAAAACTAAAACCCCGATGCTTCGAGTACCCGGAAAATCGGGTTCGGGTTCAGGTTTTCCTGATTTACCCGACCAATCGTAGACGACCCCGTACCAGCGTCGGTGTCCCAATTGGGCAATCGGCCAACCCCCGGTGCTCCTCGTGCGAGAGCCTACCTGCATGACGAGCAGCTGGTGTCGAGGAGATGCAGCCAACGACATGGCGACAGACGCCGGTGAGAGAAAGAGGCGCGAGCGCCGGCATGGAGGAGCTGCAGCCAGTGACGCGGCGATAGACGCCGGTGAGAGGAAGAGGCGCGAGTGCCGGCATGGAGGAGCTGCATCAGGTGGAGCTTTTAGGTGTGTGGGTGGGGGAGAGGAATAGCAGCCATGGACCGGAGGAGCAGTTGGAGACGATGGAGAACCAGTCTCATGAAGAGCAGACGATAGGAGGGAGGGGAGCATGCGCGACTGCGCTCGTCTGCACCTGTGGCGGCGGCTCGGAAGTCGGGAGCTGAGGGCCGCTTGATTTGGAGTTGGGGATAAGGTTCACGTAACCTTGGGCTATTGGGAAGTTGGGTTGTGCATGTGTGAATTTTTAGTTGGGCTTCTGTTCATGACTACTCAAAAACACAGGACAATTTTTCTATCTCGGGTAGTTCGGGTCTATCGGGTACCATGGGATGTCAACCGGAATTTCCTAAATTAATTCGGGTTTCATCAACTGCCACCCGATTTTACACCCGATTTTTCAGGTATAGGGTAATACGGGTTCGGGTCCGGGTTTTTCGGGTTCGGAGTTCAGGTAACGGGTTTTATGCCCACCGTGAACAACGAGAATGGGGGTCCAAAATACATTATTCAAGCAAATAAAGCGGAAACTAAGACGCTCCAAGAACAACACAACAGTGCATGAGAAAATAAAAACGAAGTGTCTAGAAAGACCTGAGATTTTTTATTGATGAAGAAGGTGATGCATTGGGCATCCCCAAGCTTTGACGCTTGTACCTCTTGAATATTTCTTGGGGTGACACGGTGTGGCATCCCCAAGCTTGAGCTTTTGTCCATTCTTCATCTCATTACATCATTCTCTCTCTACACCTGAAAATTTTCCTTCATACAAAACTTCACATAATCTTCATTAGCAGCATTAGTGTATTCAAAAGATAATAGACCTTTGGGTTTAGCTTTATAACAGCAAAACTTTCACTAAAAATACAAGTTACTGTAGCAATTCCCTCAAAAATCTCAATTTCCCAAAAAGAACCCAAAAAGGAATCAATAAGAAGCAAATGCAAATAATGGCAGAAATCTGTCAAAACAGACTAGTAGGTAGAAACCGATTTTTTCGAAGACCTTTTGTTGCTCAAATAAAAAAGTTGAACTAAAGAAAGTTAGCTAACGTACTAGGGGTTTTATTCACAAAATATCAGCTCAATCCTACTTAAAGATATTCCTCATGAATTTTTATGGTGGAGCACAAAAATCTGTTTCGGGTCAGCAACTCCCCAAATCTTACTTCCCTCTCATTAGAGGTCATTCTTGGCACAAAAAGCAAACAAAAAGGATAAGGAGAGGACATTACCGAAGTAATAACTTCCAAGACTCAAGGAAACTCTTGGGTTATCTTCCAATAAGTACTTTTCTTCAACGCCTTTAAGTTAGGCACAAGAAGCAAGAAATCAAGTATTTTCAAATGAAGAAGCATTAACATCAATACTTGCAAAGTCTTCATCTATGAAAGGTATCTCATCTAAATGAGTTTTGGAGGATCCCTTCTCATCTCTCTTTGGTTCACTACTTTCATCAAAAGGATTTTCAGGAACAATCCAATAAAAATTCTTTTTAAAGGCTTCATGCATCCCAACAAGCTTAAAAGGTATGGGTATCTTAAATTCCTCTCTAGGTTTGGTTTTATATTAAGCACCCACAGCATCTACACATGATCCTACAATATTAAAATGCTCAAAGACCTTTTTGGCTTCCTTAGCAACATCATGGAACTCTTTTAGTAAAGTTTCAAGAATAAATTCTCTCTTTTCAGCATTCTTTTCTTCTTTTAGTTTTAGGAACAAAATTTGCATCATGGGGTTAAGGCTAACAAACCTAGACTCCAACATATGAACTAAAGAAGCTGCAGCAATTTCATGATTAGGATCAAGTTTGTAGCATCCCAAAAATAATAAGCTTGGATCATCAAATTCTAATCATCAAAATTAGGGTTACCAAAACTTTTCTAAATAACATTATGAATGCATGCATATGTGTATGCATTGATTTTGAATTCTTTTAAAACCACCTTGTTTGTTTGTTTCATTGCTTGTAAAATGTTTCTTAGGTGAAATAAACATCATCTAAAACATTTCCCACACTTTTCCTAAAGACAAGTAAATCAAAACACATATATGAAATGAATGGTCATTTTGGCCAATTTAACTCCCATGCCTACTTTGGCTGTCTCAAACTTTCAAAACCTAACAGAAACTTTTCTGGATCTTTGCACCCCTTGAATGTACTCATAACAAGGTATCAAGGCCCACTTTGTGATCATCCAGAAACTTTCAAATGCATAGTTTAAATGACAATTCAAAATTGAATCTTTATCATATGGGAAGATCCCACTTTTTCAAAAACCACTCAAACAAGCTCAACTTTCAAAACCCAAGCATCTGCAGACTCACCAACACCAATCTAGCAAACCCACCAAAATTCATTTCAAAATTCAAAACTTGATTTCATGCGGCCATTTCATCAAACAGGTTGCAGACACAAATCAAACAAACATCAAACACTATAGTGTGCAGTAAAATTGGCCTAACTTGTTCCCTAGTTAGCTCACACACAGCTCAGTAGATCATCTAGGAAGATTAACTAAGGACTAGCTGTTGGAGATATGCCCAAGAGGCAATAATAAAGTGGTTATTATCATATCTTCATACTTATGATAAATGTTTACATACCATGCTATAATTGTATTAACCGGAAACATTAATACTTGTGTGATTTGTAAACATAAAAGAGTCCCTAGTAAAGCCTCTTGTTAAACTAGCTTGTTGGTTAATATATGATCATGGTTTCCTAATCATGAACATAGAGATGTTATTAACAACAGGTTCATATCATTAGGAGAATGATGTGATGGACATACTCCTATAGTTAAGCGTAGCATAAAGATCAAGTCATTTAATATAGTTCATTTGCTATAAGCTTTCTGATACATAGTAACCTAATTCCTTCGACCATGAGATCATGCATATCACCTTTACCGGAAGGATGCTTTGATGACATCAAACACCACACCGTAACAGGGTGGCTATAAAGGTGGCATTGAGTGTTCGGAAAGTATTGGTTGAGACACATGGATCAAGAGTGGGATTTGTCCATCCATATGACGGATAGATATACTCTGGGCCCTCTCGGTGGAATGTCATCCAATTAGCTTGCAAGCATGTGACTGGCTCACAAGGGATCACATACCACGGGAACGAGAAAAGAGTACTTATCGATGTGAGGTTGAACTAGGTATGCGGAGATACCGAGCGATCATAACCTCGGATAAGTAAAATATCGTGAGACAAAGGGAAATTGGTATCGTATGTAAGTGGTTCATTCGATTGCAAAGTAATCGTGAAATATGTAGAATATATGAATTTCCAGATTCCTCTATTGGTTATTGATCGGAGAAGTGTCTCGATCATGTCCGCATAATTCACGAACCGTAGGGAGACACACTTAAGGATTCGATGTTGTTGAGTAGTTATGGAATGATGAGTAAGAGACCGAATGTTGTTCGGAGTCTTAGATGGGATCCGGGATATCACGAGGAGATCCTGAATGGTCCGGAGAATAAGATTCATATAAGGAAAGTCCCGTTTCAGAGTTGGGGAATGGTTCCGATGTTTTCATCGGGAATGTTCTAGAATGTTCCGGAATGTCCGGCACTCCGGAGGGGAAGGGTACATGAATGTGTTGTATCAAGTTGGTATGATTGCATCATGTACTAAGTGTCATCGCTGAACCAAATAAAGGATTAATTCAAATCCTAGTTTGAAAAGTCAAACAGCTAGTTTGAAAAGTCAAACGGCTAAATTTGGAAAGAGGAAAGAGGAGGAAGGTTGAAACCGACTTGGGGAGGAGTTCCTCCTCCCACCGCCCACCTTGGGTCCGAGTTGGGAGGACTCCCTCCCGGCGCCTCCCTCCACCTATAAGAGAGGAGGCGGGCTCCCCTCCTGACACAAGTTCCCTACCTCTAAACCTAAATCCTAGCCACAGCCTAGGATTTCTCCCAAGCCGCCGAGTTAGAGCTTCTAATTGCCCTAGCCACGGTTTAGCCCTTCTAATTGGTGTGTCTAAAACCTAGATCACCAAGGCTCTCTCATAGTCCACCATACTCGCTCCGGCTTAAGCGAAGCCTGCGAGATCTCCCTCTACTTCTTCGGTACCACGCCCGTCGTCTTGCCGGAATCGCGAGAGAGTGCTACAACCTCCGCTGCCTGCTGGAACAAGGAGAGGAAGGTCTTCATCGAGTACCGAGCGATGTGACCGATTGCCAGAAGCAGCGCATGGAAGGATCGTCTACGCGATCTTGAGATCGGCAAGTGTACGACTACATCACCCACGAGAATCTGCTCTCGTTAACCACTTTGGAATCTTCGAGGGTGAGTTCCTCTATCGACTCGTTGCTACAATCTAGTAGATAGATCTTGGCTTGATCATAGATTAGATCTTGATTGTGTGTTCATGCGGTAGAAATTTTTTGTTTTCCATGCTACGAACCCCAACAGTGGTATCAGAGCCATGTCTATATGTAGATCTGTTGCACAAGTAGAACACAATGGTCATTGTGGGCGTTGATGTTTTTGTTGTCGATTGCTTCTTGTGTACTTTGCATCTTGCGAAATGGTGGGATGAAGCGGCCCGGGCTAACCTTACATGACATCGTTCATGAGACTTGCTCCACGCTTGACATGCAACTTTTATTGCATAAGTGGCTTTGCGGGTGTCTGTTTCTCCCAACATAGTTAAAATTCAATTTACAACGGGTGATTGACAATACTAGTATCAATGTTGTGGTTCTTGTACGTAAGTTAGAACGACACTTATTGAAAGCCCCAAACCACGTAAAACATGCAAAGAAAATTAGAGGCGTCTAACTTTGTTTTGCAGGGGTGTGTTGTGATGTGATATGGCCATGATTGTGATTATATATGATGTATGCAATGTTCCTTATTGTAAGTTGGCAACGGCGGGAAGCCATATGGTTGTCTTTAAATTCTGTTAAGACCCGCTTGTCTGTTCAAAGTAGTTGTAATAGTTGAAGCTGGTGGACGACAACCATGGAGCGGCATCATTGACCTTGATGCAATGCCGGTGATAATGGAGATCATGTTCGTGCTTGAAGATGGAGATCGGAAGCACAAGAAGAAAGGCCATATCATATCACATATTATGAATTGCATGTGATGTTAATCCGTTTATGCATCTTGTATTGCTTAGTTAACGACGGTAGCATTATAAGATGATCCCTCAAGCACACAATTTCAAGTTTTAAAGTGTTCATCCTTAGTAAGCACCGTTGCTAAAGCTCGTTGTTTCGAAACACCACGTGATGATCGGGTGTGTTAGATTCTGCGAGTGTATACAACGTGAGCAAGCCAGATTTGCTCATGCGGAAGCTAAGGTTGATCTTGACGAGCCTAGCATGTACAGACATGGTCTCGGAACACGGATCACCAAAAGGTAAAGCATGAGTCATATAGTAGATATGATGAACATGTTGATTGTTCGCCATTGAAGCTACATCAACTCTCGTGATGATCGTTTTTGATGTGGTGGATTTGGTTTGTGTGATCACTAAAACAATTTGAGGGATATTGTTTTGAGTGGGAGTTCAACGGCAATAAGATTAAAAGTTGAACACTATTTATCATAAATTAAATCAAAGTGAATTTGCATAGTTGTTGTAGTCATTGGCATCCGTTTACCACCTTGCGCTTAGTTTTAATTGAGATGATAGAACTATAGAATTCTAGTTAGTTACTTTACGAACTGGTATCGTATTGTTTTGAAGTGTTAATCTAAAGTTTAAAAGTCCTATTGCAAACTTTCAGTAAGTTCCGGTTACTCCATGAAGTTTAATAATTAGTATTAAATCAAGAGTGACAATTCCAAGTGTTAGTGTATGAGTATCATGTTTGTCTCCATGATTCTTGATATTCAAAGGATTGTCTTAATATCAAGGTTATCTAGGATCTGAAAGAGTTGTTTCAGAAACCATGATATGTGGAAGATATTGTGATATCTGAAACAAAGTTTTGGTTGCAACATGATAGAGTATAATATGGCAAAAGTCATGTTCTCGTATTTGATGAGAATTTGCAGAAGGTTGAAGACACTAGTTGTTCTAATCCTCCAAAATGTTTTGGAGAGAAACATTATACTCACAGTTCACCGTTATAAGCTAAAAGTAGCTTGATCATGGATAATTCCATGATAAGGGTGAATATTTGATGTAGGTAAAGTGTTTACTACACCAATAGATTACTAAAGAAAGGAATTTGAAAGAACACCAAACATTTGATGATGGTGATCTACTTCAAAGTGCAAGTCCAAAGACATTGGTATTTAATTATACACGCTTTGGACTATGTGTCATATGTATGACTCCACTGTTGATGTTGATAGATTCTTTCAAACAGAAAAGGAAATACTGAAAGAGAATCTCATAAATATATGGCAGAAAAGAAAAGACTAGAATTGTTCAGTTTAAGTATATAGATGATATACATGTTATGGCTATATTCTTTGCTTATTAAACAATGTGGTTCTTAAGTATTTGATACTGAATTTGTTGGTGTGAATCGTCATACGAAACAACACAATTCATGAACTACAATGGCCTAAGTAACTAGCAAAATAATATGTGATGATGTTCATCGAGAACAAATAAAGGGCTATTGTGTTGCTCGTTAAACATCAAAGCTTGCCTTCAAGATTTGTTTTATCAGGTATTATGAGAACAAAAGGGTTGTTCAAATAATTGCCGTAATCCATAAAAGATGGATGATTCACAAATCTCGTTGGAGAAATCACATCCATAAAACTAGTGCTAAAAATGTCGAAAGACAAATTGATTGAAAGATCACTTAGGAAGTGACATCGCCGTTTAAATTATATTGGAAAGAAAACATGAAGAAACTCCATATGGATGGAATTTTGGAGTCTTTTGATTTTTGATCACATGGCCTTGTCAAACTTTCCTAGAGATAATTAAAACTTCGTTCATAGGCCAAAAGGGAACGAATGACTAGCTTATTGGAACTTGTACATATTGTTGTATGAAATCCATTATATGTAGTCAAGAGCGATGGATTTCAACTTCATATGCTTTCTCTGAAAATTTGAGTGAATATATGAATATTTACTTAATAAGGATGAAGTATGAAACATTTGAAAAAGTTCAAAGTCTTTCAAGATGAAGTGCAAAATCATTGTAATAAGAATATAAATAGTTTATGATAAAGATCATAAAGGAAGATATTTGAGTTACAAGTTTAGCATAATACCTAAGATTTAAGGAATGGATTACGTGGATTTGCATTTACCGAAACACCATAAGAGTATGGAGCGTTCGAGATATGTAATTAAAACCTTGTTTGACATGGTAAGATCAAAGGTGTAATTCATAGAACTGCCATTATATTTTAAAGATTAAAAGCTTTAGAGACTACCGTTTTCCACTGAAAAGAGCTCCATCATAATCCGCTGAAATGACACCATATAAAGTTATGGTTTGGGATAAAACCCAAGTAGTCCTTCTTAAACATTGGTATGCTATGCATAAGAAAGATGTTTGCAACCAAAGTCGGATGAACCTGTCTTTGTATTACTGTTAAGTATTCCTCCATAAACACCGGAGACAAAAGTGTTTGTCGCTTAGAACGTCAAGTTTCTTTGAGAAGGAATTTTTCGTGAAAAGATAAGTGGGAGGACAATAGAACTTTGATAAAGGTTAAAGGAACCTTAGCTATATGTGTAGAGTTGCGCAGCGCCGAAAAGTGTTCCGGAGGCAGCTATAATGCTCATGGCTCACGTGCCTCAAAGGTTGTGGTCACGGAGATCTAAGTTCCTATTAAAACAAGTAGGTCGGGTAAACAATCAAATACCAAGATTTGAGAGTTAAATCATTATTTGACAATAATGATCTGACTACATGCAAAGAAGCGACGATGGGCCCGACTCAAGTCAAATGGCTTGAAGCCATAAAATCCGTGATAGTTCCATACACGAGAAATCAAGTTTTGAACTTGAAGGACCCTCGAGAAAGGTGTAAGACCTTACAGTTGTGTTTGGATCTATAAAGAAGTAGACATGGATGTTTCACATCTATGAAATAGTCGACATGTTGGGAAAGAGTTCACAAAAATGTTCAAAGGTTGACTATGACAAGATTTTGATCTTTCATAGCGATATTTAGTCTAGACGGATTAATGTAGCAACCACTACATATAATTTTGTTATGTGGTAGTTGAATAAACAAAACAAGTTCTTCTAATAGAAGGGTTACCTAGGACGTGTGCATGACACGGTCCAAAGGGTTTTGTTAATTCAAAGGATGCTAAATGCATATGCGAACTTCAATGGTTGAAGTAAGCATAGCGGAGTTGGAATCTTCACTATGATGGAACTGTTAAAAGAGTTTAATTTCATCGGAGACAATGAAGATGCTTGCATTTGCAAGAAATTAAGTGGGAGCGCTAAGACATATTTCTAATACATTATGTGGAGGACATATTGTTGATTAGAAATGATGTATCTTTTATTAACACATATTAAGAATTTCATCCTGATGAAAGACTTAGGCCAAACCCAAATATTTGGCATCAATAGACGCTAATATGGTTGTGCCGAAAGTACATAGATGATGTATTGAATGAGTTTAATATAGAAACTGCAAGAAAGGTTCTTGTCACACAAAAAGGATTGAATGAGTTCAATATTGATGATATATTCAAGTGTATTCACGCTTGGTAAGTGAAACAAAGATTCAAGTATAGATTGATACTTGATGTATGAAATAAAAAAAGAGTATTTATATCAATCATACTGTGATATGTACAAATCCAGATATGTCCTATGCTCTAAATGTTATGAGCATATACCAGAATGATTCATAAGATGATCATTGGACGATAGTAAGGATATTCTTATGATCTTTTGGAAGAACTAAGAGTATATTATTTGTAGAAGTGACAAATAGATGGTTAGTTCATTGTAAAATTACTACATTGATACTAGTTTTGTCACAGAGTACAAATTAAGTTTATCTCAATCTAAACTAAGGGTGGCACAATATAATGGAAAGTAAGTTCCATAATGGATTTGGATGAGTTCCAAAGTTAAGACATTGTGACAGATACTACAACAAAAGGCTAAGTATATGACTGCTATAATAGCAGCTAAAGAGGGCATTTGTGTCAAGTAGTTTGTTGTCAAACTAGGTGTAGTTCACAACGGGATAATACTATGAAGATATATTATGCGACAATATTATCAACATGTTTTAAACCCAAAGAACTAAAGGTCTCACCGAAGGACCAAAATTATACAAAGCCATCTCATTAGAGAATGAGTGATGCGTGAGGCATAAAGACATGCAATTACACGGACTGGAAGTGTCGGATCCGGAGATCGATTGACCACTAGCAATCGTGTACATACAACACCAGAAAGCCATAGGTGTTGAATACACAAAGGTTTGAAACTAGATTATTGACTCTAGTGCAAGTGGGAGACTGTTGGAGATATGCCCAAGAGGCAATAATAAAGTGGTTATTATCATATCTTCATACTTATGATAAATGTTTACATACCATGCTATAATTGTATTAACAGGAAACATTAATACTTGTGTGATTTGTAAACATAAAAGAGTCCCTAGTAAAGCCTCTTGTTAAACTAGCTTGTTGGTTAATATATGATCATGGTTTCCTGATCATGAACATAGAGATGTTATTAACAACGGGTCATATCATTAGGAGAATGATGTGATGGACATACTCCTATAGTTAAGCGTAGCATAAAGATCAAGTCATTTAATATAGTTCATTTGCTATAAGCTTTCTGATACATAGTAACCTAATTCCTTCGACCATGAGATCATGCATATCACCTTTACCGGAAGGATGCTTTGATGACATCAAACACCACACCGTAACAGGGTGGCTATAAAGGTGGCATTGAGTGTTCGGAAAGTATTGGTTGAGACACATGGATCAAGAGTGGGATTTGTCCATCCATATGACGGATAGATATACTCTGGGCCCTCTCGGTGGAATGTCATCCAATTAGCTTGCAAGCATGTGACTGGCTCACAAGGGATCACATACCACGGAGCGAGAAAGAGTACTTATCGATGTGAGGTTGAACTAGGTATGCAGAGATACCGACGATCATAACCTCGGATAAGTAAAATATCGTGAGACAAAGGGAAATTGGTATCGTATGTAAGTGGTTCATTCAATTGCAAAGTAATCGTAGAAATATGTGGGAGCCATATGAATTTCCAGATTCCTCTATTGGTTATTGATCGGAGAAGTGTCTCGATCATGTCCGCATGATTCACGAACCGTAGGGAGACACACTTAAGGATTCGATGTTGTTGAGTAGTTATGGAATGATGAGTAAGAGACCGAATGTTGTTCGGAGTCTCGGATGGGATCCGGGATATCACGAGGAGATCCGGAATGGTCCGGAGAATAAGATTCATATAAGGAAAGTCCCCTTTCGGAGTTGGGGAATGGTTCCGGTGTTTTCATCGGGAATGTTCTAGAATGTTCCGGAATGTCCGGCACTCCGGAGGGGAAGGGTACATGAATGTGTTGTATCAAGTTGGTATGATTGCATCATGTACTAAGTGTCATCGCTGAACCAAATAAAGAATTAATTCAAAAATCCTAGTTTGAAAAGTCAAACAGCTAGTTTGAAAAGTCAAACGGCTAAATTTGGAAAGAGGAAAAGAGGAGGAAGGTTGAAACCGACTTGGGGGAGGAGTTCCTCCTCCACCGGCCCACCACCTTGGGTCGAGTTGGGAGGGACTCCCCTCCCAGGCGCGCCTCCCTCCACCTATAAGAGGAGGGGCAGGGCTCCCCTCCTAGACACAAGTTCCCTACCTCTAAACCTAAATCCTAGCCACAGCCTAGGGATTTCTCCCAAGCCGCCGAGTTAGAGCTTCTAATTGCCCTAGCCACCGGTTTAGCCCCTTCTAATTGGTGTGTCTAAAACCTAGATCACCAAGGCTCTCTCATAGTCCACCATACTCGCTCCGGCTTAAGGCGAAGCCCTGCGAGATCTCCCCTCTACTTCCGGTACCACGCCGTCGTGCTGCCGGAATCGCGAGGAGAGTGCTACAACCTCCGCTCACTGGAACAAGGAGAGGAAGGTCTTCATCGAAATTTAACGCGTGTGACCGACTGCGGAAGCGCTGCCAGAACGCAGCGCCGGAAGGATCGTCTACGCGATCTTGAGATCGGCAAGTGTACGACTACATCACCCACGAGAATCTGCTCTCGTTAACCACTTTGGAATCTTCGAGGGTGAGTTCCTCTATTGACTCGTTGCTACAATCTAGTAGATAGATCTTGGCTTGATCATAGATTAGATCTTGATTGTGTGTTCATGCGGTAGAAAACTTTTGTTTTCCATGCTACGAACCCCAACACTAGCACCCCTGTGAGCTTGCCATTGCCATCAATGGTGAACAGCCGAAGCCAACCTTGCCACCCCATTGTGGACAGCAGGCTAGAGGAAGAACTAGCCGTTCCAACCTTGTCTGGGAGGCAGCCCACCGTCCACCGCCACTACCTGTCCCAGCCACGAGCGTTGCCAAGCCCTGGACCACGCGCACAAGCCGCGCCTAGACCATGCCGAGCATGCGCCAGAGCGCCACCCTCGACCAGCGTCCACAGACCGCGCGCCGCCCTCACCGCGCGCACACACGGTCGCCATCAACCCAGGAGACCGCCAGACACCCCCGTTTGCCGCCCCGTGCCATACAGCCACCGCCCGTCGTCAAAGACGCCGCCTCTGCCGCGCAGAGCACCGCCCGTTCCAGACCAAACCGCACCGCCCCACGCCTCGAGACCATGTCGTTGAGCATCGCCAGGAGACACCGCACCGTCCCCTACCCTTGCCCATGCCTTTAGCCGCATGTAACCTCGCCCCCGACGAGCTCACCGTGTGCCCCGACGGTCCCCTCGCTCGACTATAAATAGAGGCCACCCCCGCACGATTTATTCTCACCATCTCACTCCCCTCTCCTCACTGACCGTGCCACACCGTTCTCAGAGCAAGGCGAGCACCACCCCACCGGAATTTCACTGAAGCCCGCCGCCTCTGGAGAAGAAGGGAGCCAGCGATTGGAGCCGCCCCAGTAGCTGCCGCGACCACCCCTGAGTTCGCTGTCATCGACTTTGTCGTTCGCCCGCCTCGCCGACCCTCGCCCGTACCCCGGTGAGCCCCCAGCACCCCTCACTGGCCGCGCTAGGTTTCGTTCTCGCCGGAGTTGTCTCGCGTCGACGATGACTCCCAGCCATTAGATTAGAACTAGATCGAACGATCCACGTTGCCCCATACCGCTTCTCCCAGCCCCGTGTCACTGACGAGTGGGGACACCCACTTAAGCAGCCCGCGGGAGCACTGCGCTTAGCAGGCCGGCCCAGTAACTTTTCCCGCGCAGCCCAGTTATTCAAATTAAACCTTTTTCTTTTTAAATTCGAACACACTTCTGTACCCAACTTCCAAAATCAACCCAGATCGATTCAGTGCACCAAATTGAATGAAACCAATTTTGTTGGAAAGGTCTGTGAATGCTGAATCCAAGCCCGTTGGATTCAAGTCATTTGGATCTGTAGATCACCCATAGTAAAAATAACAAGGCAGAAGCTTTTCTTCATTCAAACATTTTTCAAATTTAAACCATAAAAGCTTTTGAGTTGATTCCAACTCTCAAAAATCACATTTAACCATACATTTCAGAATATATAAAAATATATAGGTTTACTTGCAGAAATATTGTTCAAATAATAAAAGAATGCTACATAAGCATTTCTAGCCACTTTAATTAATTAAAATAAAAGGGTAAAACCTTATTAAATTGTGACACCACTTTAAATCACATTCCCATGGACTACAATATGTGGTTATGACATGTGTCAACATGATCCCATATTTGGTTTGGAGAATATTAAATCTTAAGTAGTTTTTCAATGAGTAGAAATTACTTTTCTAAAAATAAAAAGAATTAAAGCAAGCCTTAGCCTTGTAAGGTTAGAGATGATGCTAGATCATCTATAGGACCCTTGTGTGTGATAATTGCAAGTAGTTATGTATTGTTTGGTGATTGTGTACCTCGTATTTATTCATAGACGCTAGTACTGACCAAGGATACGAGGAGGAAGGAGGATACTACGAAGAAGAAGTCGAGGAGAACTTCAACCACTGCTCTGCACAAGGCAAGCTAACACTTGCAAGATACTTTACCTATCAAAGCTGATACTATACCTATGCAAGCTAACCCTTGCAAGATACCCTACTGATGCAACAAACCCATACTTGTTCTATGACCACTATATGCCTTAAGCATATGTGATCATACCCATTTGATAAACCAATCCTAGTTTTACTTGCAAGCTTCTTACTTTATTGCTTTATCAAAGCTCACTTAGAGTTTACTTAAGTGACTGGTAGATTTTGGAAAGATGCTGAAGGTTGCATAAAGAGCAGAAAATCTGGCCTAAGCTAAAAACCTTGATATCAGCCTAAGATATAAGGTTGGACTTAGTTGAAACTCCACTAGTTACTACCCCATCATCAGTACTACCCCCCTACCTTAGATGCTAGTGCTAAGCATAAAATTTGATCAACTCTAGATGGGAATACTTGGTGGAAAAATGGTTATGAAAACCTTGGAATGATGGATCATTCTATTGAAATGTTTTGGACATGTGTTTCCGAACACTTGATGATTCTGGTGATAAAAATGTTGAGGCATGAGCCTTAGCCCTTTATAAAACTGATGGTTGTCTGGATGCGATACCATTCCAATTTTATCGTACAACCACAATACCCGAATATTGGGTAGGGCTTGACTGGAAACTTATATTCCTTAGTATTAGTTCACTCATGGCCAAGGTTTGAGCTGAGGCTACCTTGTGAAGATTGTCCACCTGTGCAGTACCCAAGATGACAGCTGGTCATGGTTGGGAGGCCAAACTCACAGGAGAGGTGCTTATACTAGGGCGTGTAATGGAAAGGTTAGGATTGATTATCCGCATACTGAGTATGGTGAATTCAGGATTTGTTCCTGACGGATGTATCGAATGTTGTGGTGAAAGTGTAAAATCTCTGCAGAGTGTCAAACTATTCGAATAGCGCGTCATGATTATGGACAGTTGGAGTGGCCATACTGTTCCCCCGTCAGACTTTTCAAAATGACCTGTGAAATGAATTGAGACTTTGACTTGACCACAACAGAGTTGTGATATGAAATACAAGTTCCCACTTAGGAATTATAAAATTGTGACTAGCTTTAGAACTTAGTAGAGACCCTTACTCCTATCTCAGCGATGACGATGATTTTCTGGAGGACCAGGCCATGGACTTCTTCACCGATGAGGATGATTTCGCCTTCATCGATGATGATGAAGATGATGAAGCCACAGATTTCGAGGAGTAGTAGCACTTGAGCACTAGCGTAGTGAGTAGTAGTTGGTCCCACTGTATCGTAGATTCTAGAATGGTTCTTAAAACCATCTGTATTTCCTTGTTGTGGTGTGCGTTGTATCGTGTGAATGAATGAATGAAAAAGCAAGTTGCTAGAAAAATCTGAATCAAACATTTAAAACTTTTCAAAGACCCAAAACCTTAGAAATTTCCCTCTTTTCTCATGATCTATATCAATCTTCAGATGCCACGTGGAGGAAGTGGTTCAGCCCCGGACCCGATGTTGCAGATCCTGCAAATGTTGACTTCTGACCGCGAAAGAGCGGAACGTCAAGCCAACCTAGCCACTCTGCAACAGATAGCCCAGCTAGCCCACAACAACCAAGGCCACGGAAATCAGGACAACCATGGATCTAAGCTCAAGAATTTCCAGAATACCAACCCACCCGTTTTCACTAAGTCAGAAGAACCCCTAGATGCTGATGACTAGCTGCAAACCATGGAAAACAACCTAGAAGTCGCCGGAGTGGAAGCCAACGAGAAAGTCCTGTTCGCCACCCACTATCTAGCCGGAGATGCCAGGGCATGGTGGAACAGTGTTCGTGCCATGACCGGAGGCCAAATGATGACCTGGGAGGAATTCAAGGTCAAGTTCAGCAGAACCCATGTGCCACCAGGTTTGATCAAGAGAATGAGAGACGAGTTCAGAGAGCTGAAGCAAGGAAGGATGACTGTAGTAGAATACCGTGACAAATTTTTGTCATTAGCTAGGTATGCCTCGGACGAGATAGACACCGAAGCCAAGAAGAAACAAAGATTCCTGAATGGTCTGCATGACGAGATGCAGACGGTGTTAGTCAATATCCCCTTTGCATATATTGAAGACCTTGTCGACTCTGCTATCCAGATGGAAGGAAAGATCAACCAGGCCAATGAAAACCGCAAGCGTCGCATGATGCATCAACCAGGAACCCATCAGACCCCAAAGTATCGCCCCAACCCATCTCCAGGATTTGCCCCAAGAACCAACAAACCCCCTATGACCCGTCTGACCTACCCCAACCGTGGAAACCCTAGACCCGGAGGAAATCACAACAACCCTGGCAACTCTAGCAATTTCACCCGTGCCCCACCCAAGTTCAACACCAACAATGCTACCGCCAACCCCAACACTGCCCCGAGGACTGGAAGCAATGATGTGCCTGTCGCAGCCAAGGACAAGTCACAAGTGACCTGTTATGACTGTGGAAATAAAGGCCACTATTCCAACGAGTGCCCCAACAAGAAGAATGCTACAGCCCCCAATGCCAATGTCCCAGCTCAGCAGCAGCGTCGTGTTCAGCCCGGAAGAAGATTTGCCCCAGGGAATTCACTCAACCGCAATGGCCGTCTTTTTCTCATGCATGCTGAAGAAGCTCAGGAAGCGCCAGACGTCGTGCTGGGTATGTTTTCTGTTAATTCAGTACTTGCAAGAGTGTTGTTTGACTCTGGTGCATCGCATCCATTTGTCACCGAAGAATTTGTCTGCACTAGTAAAATTCAACCAACCAAATTGAAGCATGTGATGATTGTGCAAATTCCGGATCAACCACCAAGGCTAGGCAAATTTGCAAAGCCGTCCCTATCCGAATCCATGGCATAGATTTTTATGCTAATCTAATAGTACTCGGAACTAAAGGTTTGGAAGTAGTACTAGGAATGGATTGGATGTCCAAACATAAGGGATTGATTGACTGTGCCAAGAAAGCCATCACTATGACCAGTACCGCCGGAATATCAGTCGAGCATATATCTGAGACCTTACCTCGCCAATTCAAATGCAACAAGAGTATAGCCCAACCTACCATTGACCAAGTCCGGATAGTCTGCGAATACCCCGATGTATTTCCAGATGTTTTGCCTGGTATGCCCCCAGATCGGGATATCGAGTTTATCATTGAACTAATCCCCGGAACCGGACCCATAGCCTAGAGACCCTATAGTATGAACCCGTCAGAACTAGAAGAACTGAAGAAGCAACTGGATTCCATGCTAGAAATCGGATTGATTCAACCAAGTGCGTCCCCATGGAGATCACCTGTCTTGTTTGTGGACAAGAAGGATGGAGGTAACCGTTTGTGTACGGATTATCGGAAGTTGAATGATGTCACCATCAAGAACAAGTACCCCTTACCCAAGATAGAAGATTTGTTTGATCAGTTGATCGGTGCCAAAGTGTTTTCTAAGATTGATCTTAGGACTGGCTATCATCAACTCAAAATTCGTGCAGAGGATATTCCAAAGACTGCCTTTACCACCAGATATGGATTGTATGAGTATACAGTCATGTCTTTCGGATTAACCAATGCCCCCGCTTATTTCATGAACCTCATGAATAAGATTTTTATGGACTTCATGGATAAGTTTGTCGTTGTTTTCATCGATGACATTCTGATTTATTCCAAATCAGAAGACGAACATGAGCTACACCTAAGGACCATTCTTGGAACCCTTAGAGAGCATCAGCTGTATGCAAAGTTTAGCAAATGTGAATTCTGGTTACAGGAAGTAGGATTCCTCGGTCACATTGTATCAGCCGGAGGAATTGCCGTTGACCCTGCCAAAGTGAAAGATGTAGAAGATTGGCAAGCCCCAACCACTCAAACTCCAAGTTCGTGCTTTTCTCGGATTGGCGGGATATTACCGCAAATTTGTAGAAGGATTCTCTAGTATCGCCAGACCCATGACCCAATTGCTGAAGAAGGACAAGAAGTTTGAATGGACCGACAAATGTGAAGCGAGTTTTCAAGAACTCAAGAGGAGATTGATTTCAGCCCCAATCTTGATCATGTCGGATATCACGAAGCCCTTCGATGTGTATTGTGACGCATCCAAGATTGGTCTCGGATGTGTGCTAATGCAAGAAGGCAAAGTTATATCTTATCTATCTCGACAATTGAAGCAACACGAGCAAAACTATCCAACCCATGACCTCGAACTCGCAGCCGTAGTTCTAGCCCTGAAGACATGGAGACATTACCTGATGGGAAACCGTTGTGATATTTATTCGGATCACAAGAGCCTAAAGTATATATTCACTCAGAAGGAGCTGAATATGAGGCAGAGAAGATGGATTGAGCTAATCAAGGATTACGACCTGGACATTCACTATCACCCTGGTAAAGCCAACGTGGTAGCCGATGCCCTTAGCAGATTGCCGTGCCACTTGAACTCCATGATTTTGAAGGAGCAACCAAGTTTGCACAAAGAGATGGAAGATTTTCGAATGGAATTAGTAAGTGAAGGATTTTTGGCTAGCATAGAACTTCAGCCCACTTTGATCAGTCATATTAAAGAGGCGCAGAAGGGAAATGCCAGTATCGACGGAATTAAGCGTCGCATCGGTACAGGCAAAGTACCCGGATTCACCGGGGACGAAGGAGTTTTGTGGTACAAAGGACGCCTTTGTGTACCATCAGATTCTGAGTTAAAAGAAGTTATCTTGAAGGAGGCTCATGATACTCTTTATTCTATCCATCCTGGAGGAACTAAGATGTATCAAGATTTGAAAGAGCAATTTTGGTGGCATAAGATGAAGAGAGAAATCGGAAGCTATATCGCCAAGTGTGATATATGTCAGCGAGTCAAGGCAGGACATCAAAGACCCGCTGGATTGTTGCAACCATTGCAGATTCTGGAATGGAAATGGGATTCTGTAGGAATGGACTTTATCACTGGACTACCTACTTCTAGTAGGGGAAATGACTCTATTTGGGTCATAGTGGACAGATTGTCCAAAGTCGCCCATTTCTTGCCCGTCAAAACCACCTATCAGAGTTCGAAGCTAGCAGAGTTGTACATCGCTAGAATCGTTAGTTTGCACGGAGTCCCCAAGAACATCGTATCGGATCGAGGAACTCAGTTTACCTCGAGATTCTGGAAGAAAGTCCAAGAAGGTTTAGGAACCCGCCTAGATTTCAGTACGCACCACCCTCGTAACCGATGGACAAACGGAGCGAGTAAATCAAATACTAGAAGATATGCTGAGAGCATGTGTGTTAGAATATGGATCCAAATGGGAAGACATCGCTGTTTGCAAAATTTTCATACAACAACAGTAAGCCGCTTTTGCAAATGGCCCCATTTGAATTTATGTATGGAAGGAAGTGTCGCACCTTGAACTGGTCAAGTAGGAGAGAGTCAGATTTTGGACCCGACATCCTCGAGAAGCGTAAGAGAAGGTTCACAAGATTCGCGAGCACCTCAAGACAGCCCAATCGATGTAAGAGTTCTGGCGACAAGAGACGTAGAGACCTCGCCTTCAACATAGGAGATTTTGTTTATCTGAACGTGTCGCCATTGAAGGGAATGCAGCGTTTCCAACTCAAGGGAAAGTTAGCCCCCAGATATATCGGACCTTTCAAAATTCTAAACCGTCGAGGAGAAGTATCGTATCAATTGGAACTACCAGAAGAGATGTCAGCTGTGCATAATGTGTTCCATATCTCGTTACTTCGCAAGTGTCTCGAAGTCCCCGAGAAGACCGAAGTGTTCAAGAATATCGATCACCGGACCATAGAGATCAACCATGACCTGACCTATCCCGAAGTACCCATACGTATTTTGGAAGAAGCCTTTCGAACTACTCGAACCCGAAGCATCAAGTTTCTCAAGATTCAGTGGAGCAACCACACAGAAGAGGAAGCTACCTGGGAACGCGAAGATCACATCAGGACGGAGTTTCCCGATCTCTTCAAATCCTAGGTAATCTTTTTGTCCTTTTTCAAATCTCGGGATGAGATTTTGTTTAAGGGGGGAAGGTTTGTAACATCCCAAAAATACTAAGCTTGGATCATCAAATTCTAATCATCAAAATTAGGGTTAACAAAAACTTTTCTAAATAACATTATGAATGCATGCATATGTGTATGCATTGATTTTGAATTCTTTTAAAACCACCTTGTTTGTTTGTTTGTTTGTTTGTTTCATTGCTTGTAAAATGTTTCTTAGGTGAAATAAACATCATCTAAAACATTTCCCACACTTTTCCTAAAGACAAGTAAATCAAAACACATATATGAAATGAAAAGAATTTAACTCCCATGCCTACTTTGGCTGTCTCAAACTTTCAAAACCTAACAGAAACTTTTCTGGATCTTTGCACCCCTTGAATGTACTCATAACAAGGTATCAAGTCCCACTTTGTGATCATCCAGAAACTTTCAAATGCATAGTTTAAATGACAATTCAAAATTGAATCTTTATCATATGGGAAGATCCCACTTTTTCAAAAACCACTCAAACAAGCTCAACTTTCAAAACCCAAGCATCTGCAGACTCACCAAAACCAATCTAGCAAACCCACCAAAATTCAAAACTTGATTTCATGCGGCCATTTCATCAAACAGGTTGCAAACACAAATCAAACAAACATTAAACACTATAGTGTGCAGTAAAATTGGCCTAACTTGTTCCCTAGTTAGCTCACACACAGCTCAGTAGATCATCTAGGAAGTTTAACTAAGGACTAGCACCCCTGTGAGCTTGCCATTGCCATCAATGGTGAACAGCCAAAGCCAACCTTGCCACCCCATTGTGGACAGCAGGATAGAGGAAGAACTAGCTGTGCCAACCTTGTCTGGGAGGCAGCCCACCGTCCACCGCCACTACCTGTCCCAGCCGCGAGCGTTGCCAAGCCCTGGACCACGCGCACAAGCCGCGCCTAGACCATGCCGAGCATGCGCCAGAGCGCCACCCTCGACCAGCGTCCACAGACCGCGCGCCGCCCTCACCGCGCGCACACACGGTCGCCATCAACCCAGGTGACATGGTTATACCCTACGGGTACATGACTTCAGCATACCTGGTTCAGCCCAAGGAAGGCCCATGGCAGATATACGCTGGCCCATGAAGATTTTCGGGTGGCCGAGGCCTGTGACGCCTTCGGATCCTTGGAGAACAAGACTAGCATAGATAGGAGATTCAAAGGGGTAAAACCCTAGAACCTGTAACCGACTAGGACTATGCCCGGGACCTGCCTAAGTCTATATAAAGGCCAGGAGGGCACGTCCTTCATCTCTCGACTCATACTTTCGCACACACCTCCACGCCAGATCGAATCTGTGCACCCTGTAACCTTCGGTTCCGCCGTAATCAAGAGCAGACAAGCAGGAGTAGGGTTTTTCCGGGGCCTGAACACAGGTAAATCTCGTGTCCCCTGGTTGCTTGTCTGTTAACCGTGCCACGATCTCCAGCATCCCCATATTTTCCAAAACCCAAGTCCATAACAATGGGCATTGACGAGATTAAACCTCGTCAATTGGCGCCGTCTGTTGGAATCGGGGCTGTTGATTGTGCGATCGTGACGGTCCCGACCCGATCGATCTACAACTCCGCGGCGACGGAGTATCACCTCCTCTTCGGCACTTTCGACTTCACCGCCCACTCGCCGGCCACCATGAAGGATTTCGAGCCCGTAGGCGACGAACTCGAAATTTTGTTCGGGAGCTTCTGCTTCCAGGTGGGACAAACTGGCACACTCCGCCTTCCTGAGCGGGTGCCCGTGCCATCGATCAGGCCCGCCTCGTGGGCTCCACACCCCGTGCTACGCACATCACCATCGACAGATGAGTTCTACAACAGCAGCAGCTGCAACTCCGATTTGTGTGATCCACCTTCAGATGAAGGGACCTACGGTTCCGGATCTGAAAGCTGCGGCAGCAGCGAACCGATCTACGAGCGCTACCAATGCGCCGCAGTCATCCAGGAGCAACAAACGCCTAACCCGCCGCCCAACACGAACCCGAACCCGTAGGATAGAAACGGCGAAAACGGCAGGAACAGAAGAAGCCAGTCCCCCCACCCGAAGGGGAAAACAACGTCCACGTCATCCAACTTAGCAAAGAAGGATGGGTCCAGGCACGTCGTGCCGTTGCAGGCGACATAGTCCTACCCGTGGACTCCCCATGTAACCTACTGATGGCGTACCACTACCTCCTCATCGAGGAGCACAAGAAGCAAGTCAAGATGCAGGAGACGCTCGACAAACGCAAGCAAGCATCCTCCGAGTCCAGCGCGCGACGAGCTGCGCTCTCCGCCATGGCACCCGGCTCTAGCACGAACGGAAACCAGGGAAACAAGCACCGTTCGTGGGTGGAGAACATGGATCCCAAGGAACGTCGTGATGTGACCCGAACTCTCCACACGTCTTTCATGGATATGGATGTCGACGGCAACATCATCCCGAAGACACCGCAAGCTGCAATCATGGCAGCCACTGCGTATCTCGCGGCCCACCAACCTCCGGAAGGGGACCCGAAAAGAGCCATGCATAAGTCCGCACTCACCAGACTCGGACTCGTCGGAGCTGCGCTCCACGAAGACGCTCCTGCGGAGCCGAAGAAGAAAGCTCCGGTCAGGCGCGACCGGAGCCCCACCCCTTCATCCGAAGAGGAGGAGGAGCACGACCTTCCTCGAAGGAAGAAGAGCTCGCATAGCCATAAACGCGACTATGACGCCAGAGACGCGCTTACACAGCGCAAAATCGACAAAGCACGAGCCAAACGCGCATGCTCGTCCGAGTCCGAGATGGATGAAGATGAAGGAGAACTCTGTGGAGCTCGATGCTTCAGCAGATCTGTTTGGCGAACACAGATGCCACTCAATTTCAATCTTCCTTCGGATACTCCGAAGTTCAATGGCATGCAAGATCCAAAATCTTGGCTCAGCGATCATCTGTCATCCGTCAAGCTGCATGGCGGTAACAAAGAAACCGCCATGCAATGCTTCCAGTACAGAATGGCAGCGGCTGGTCCGCTCAGCATCCTATCATCAGGATCCATCCGAAGTTGGGAGGAGCTAGCTTACAGCTTCATCCAAAATTTCAAGGGCACCAGCAAGAGGCCCGCCTCAATCGAAGAGTTGCGAGCCTGCACTCAGAGAACGGGGGAATCTATTCGCTCGTACATATTACGCTGGTCTACCACCAAGAACTCCACAGCACATATCTGCGAGGAGAGGGCCATCGACGCCTTCAGATACGGCGTCAAACGCCAAGATTTCAAGGAGGAACTTGGGCGTGTCAAGCCCAAGACACTCGACCACCTCATGGAAATTGCCAACAGTTGGGCAGACGGCGAAGATTGCATCCAGCGAGCGCAATCAGATGAAGAGGACGACTACGGCCGAAGGCAAGAACGCCGCAGCAAGAGGAGATCGCGTGTCTATGAAGACCGCGACGGGCCCGACATGGTCACGGCTTGCTACGCCGACCGCCGCAACGACAACAGCCGCAACAGCGGAGGATACCGCGGAGGAAATTTCCGCGACAATGACGACCAGCAGTCAGGCAACGCGCGCGACCGCAAATAAACACCCTCGAGATTCGACAAACTTTCGGGTCCATGCACCATCCACTTCTACATCGACAAACAAGATGGCAAAAAGAAAGCCAGTCACATGCTCAAGGACTGCCGCGAGTTCCAGAAACTCAGCGAAAGCATGGTGTAGATGAGGCAACAAGCCCCAACCCCTGCGTTCGGAAACGCACCCGCGCCAGGAGAAATAGCACACGGAGCTCCTCCACCGCCACCTATTGGAGTCCCAAACCAACCAGTCGCACCAGCGCAAAACAACGCCGGAGTCGGATACCCCCCACCAAAGGGAGCACTAAATATGATCCAGAAGGGATGCCCCACAAACAGGGTGCAGAAGAAAATCACCCGACAAATCAACTTGGCCGTGGCAACTCCGCCTGCAATCCCTGAGTACCTCAGCGGATCGGAGTCCTGCATCACATTCACTCGCGCGGATCACCCTTGCCAGATCCCTCGCCCAGGTCATGCTGCCCTGGTGATGGAGGCGCAGATCGGAGGCTTCGAGATGAGTCGCGTCTTCATGGACGGCGGCAGCGGCATCAACCTAATGTTCGCAAGCACTCTAGCAGCTATGCGGATCCCGCAATGCAGCCTGGAACAATCAGACACAACGTTCCACGGCATTGTCCCAGGAAAGGGCATATTCCCCCTGGGCAAAATAGGGCTCGACGTTATCTTCGGGAAGCCGGACAACTTTCGGCAGGAGGGACTCGAATTCGAAGTGGTGGACTGGTCGTTGCAATACCACGCCATCCTGGGGCGTGTAGCATTCGCAAGGTTCCTGGCCGTCCCGCACTACGCATACCTACTACTCAAGATGCCAGGACCAAGGGGCGTCATCACAGTCCACGGGAGCTTCACCCGATCGGACCAATGTGACAGGGATTTCAACAAAATCTCCCAGTCTTTCGGCATGCAAGACGAGCTTGTAAGGCTCCGTGAAGTAACGGACAATGGGGTACCCCCAGTCACAAGGCAGAACGCACCGAACATGTCCTTCGACTCCACCGTCAACACCAAGAAAGTACAGGTCCATCCGACGGATGCCTCCAAGACGGCCTTGATCGCCAATGACCTCAGCACCACATAGGAAGGCGTGCTCGTCGAATTCCTCCGTGAGCGCTGGGAAATCTTCGCCTGGTGTCCTACGGACATGCCAGGAGTTCCCAGGGAATTCGCCGAGCACGCACTCAATGTCTTTCCAGACACCAAGCCAGTCAAGAAGTCCATCCGAAGACTTTCGGAGCCACGAGCCGAAGCTATCGGCAAGGAAATCAATAGACTACTCGCTGCAGACTTCATCAGGGAAATCAAAGAAAGCGAGTGGCTTGCAAACATGGTGATGGTCCCGAAGAAGGACACGGACATCCTGCGGATGTGCTCACTAAATAAGCATTGCCCAAAGGACCACTTCCCTCTTCCACGGATCGACCAAATCATCGATTCGACTGCAGGTTGCGAGAAACTCTCCTTCCTCGACGCCTACTCAGGCTATAACCAGATTCGGCTCAAGGTCGAAGATCAGGAGAAAACAGCGTTTATCACACCGTTTGGGGTATTCTGTTACAACACAATGCCCTTCGGGCTAAAGAACGCGGGTGCCACGTACCAGCGATGCATGCAGGCCTGCCTCAAGGACCAGATCGGTCGCAATGTCCAAGTCTATGTCGACGACATAGTAATAAAAACTAAGGAGGCAAGGACACTTATCGACGATCTCTGCGAGACGTTCGAAAACCTTGATCGCTACAGGATCAAGCTCAATCCCGAAAAGTGCGCCTTCGGTGTCCCATCAGGTCAGCTGCTCGGGTACTTCATCTCTCAACGAGGGATCGAGGTGAACCCGAAGAAAATCAGAGCCATCATGACGATGGAGAAGCCGAAAAACCTCAAGGGCGTCCAACAGCTCGCAGGACGAGTAGCGGCACTAAGCAGGTTCATCAGCCGCATGGGCGAGAAGGCCCTACCATTGCGCCAAAAGGCGAGACAAGTTCGAGTGGACACCAGAAGCCAACGACGCATTCGAAAGCCTCAAGCGGCTCCTCTCCACCTCGCCCGTTTTGGTCACGCCAAAGGAGCGCGAGCCCCTGCTGCTGTACATAGCAGCCACACACCAGGTGGTCAGCACCGTACTCGTGGTCGAATGACCCGAAGAAGGAAGGACCCACGGGGTCCAGCGCCCAATTTACTACCTCAGCGAGGTACTAACACCAACAAAGCAGAGGTACCCTCACTACCAAAAGCTAGCCTACGGCGTGTTCATGACGGCTCGACGGCTGAGCCATTACTTCCAGGAGCACCAAGTGATGGTGGTCAACGAGGCACCCCTGAACAGCATCCTGAATAATCCAGAGGCCACAGGACGGGTGGCCCTGTGGGGCATCGAGCTGTCACCCTTGGACATTGTCTACGAGAAGCGACACGCAATTAAATCTCAAGTCCTTCCGGACTTCCTGGTACATTAGATGGAGCTGCAGCTGCCAGACACCCCAGACATGTCGCAGTCATGGACAATGCACTTCGACGGCTCCAAGCGAAGCGGGGGCAGGGGTCATCTTGACCTCCCATAGGCGACAAGATGAAGTACGTTCTTCGGATGAAATTCAGAGCCTCCAACAACGAGGCCGAATACGAAGCCCTCATCCATGGCATGAGGATGGCAAAGATATGCGGCGCGCGCCTGGTCATCTACGGTGACTCCAACCTTGTCGTCCAGCAGACGATGAATGAGTGCGACGCACACGCCGAAAACATGATCGCATACCGCGCGCTCTACAAGCACTCGAAGGCGAATTTGACGGCTACAAACTTTGGCACGTTGGAAGGGAGAGCAACGAGGAAGCCGATAGACTCGCCAACATCGGCTCCACTTGCGCAAAAGTTCCACCAGGAGTGTTCCTCGAACAGATCTGCGTACCATCCATCAAGCGAAAGTTCCCCAAGGGATCACCCGAAGAAGCAGAACACTCGGGAGCTACGCTACCCGAAGGACACGAAGGACCCGAAAAACTAGACACAGAGGTAGCCATGGTTAACCTAATGCAGGTCATGGCAGTCGAAGAAGCTTGGACGCGACCATACCTCCAGTTCTTGATAACCGGAGAATTGCCTGACAGCCCAACAGATGCCCGGCGCACATCTCGCCGGTCAAAAGCCTTCACCATCATCAACGGCGAGCTGTACAAGCGCAGCATCACGGGTGTACTTCAACGGTGCGTCACCATCGACGACGGCAAGGCCATACTCCAAGACATCCATGAAGGCATCTGTGGCCACCACGCAGGCAGCCTCTCCCTTGTCGCTAAAGCTCTACGACCAGGATTCTACTGGCCAACGGCCATGAGCGACGCAAAGGACATCGTCCGAAGATGCAACGGATGCCAACGATTCGCCGACAAACCGCACGCACCTGGGTCCGAGCTCAGGCTGTTGGAATTATGCCCTAGAGGCAATAATAAAGATGTTATTATTATAATTCTTGTTCATGATAATGTTTATATTCCATGCTAGAATTGTATTAAGCGGAAACTTTAATACTTGTGTGGTTTGTGAACAACACCGTGTCCCTAGTACGCCTCTATGGACTAGCTCATTGATTAATGATGGTTAAGGTTTCCTAACCATGGACATGAGTTGTCGATTAATAATGAGATCATATCATTGGGAGAATGATATGGTGGACAGACCCAAACTAAGCGAAGCAATTAGATCGTGTCATCGTGTTCGTCTTTGTGAAGCTTTTCTTATGTCAAATATTGTATTCCTTAGACCATGAGATAATACAACTCCCTGGTATCGGAAAGTATCTATTGGGTTGTATGTATCGAGATGGGATTTGTCCCTCCCAAGTCGGAGAGATATACTTCGGGCCCACTCGGTAATCGATATCAATACCGCTTGCAAGCATGTGGTTAAGGAGTTAATCACAAAGTGATATCGGATTACGGAACGAGTAAAGTACTTGCTGTGAACGAGATTGAACTAGGTATGACGGTACCGACGATCAAATCTCGGGCAAGTAAAATATCGCGAGACGAACGGAATATATATATGGGATTGATTGAATCCTGGCATCGTGGTTCATCCGATATGATCATCGATGAATGTGTGGGAGTCAATATGGGTTTCCAGGCCCCGCTGTTGATTATTGACAGAAGATCATGTCTGCATATTCTCGAACCCGCAGGGTCACACACTTAACGTGTCTCGACGCTAGGATAGATTGGATAATTGGTTTATGAGTTTTTGTTCGGAGTCTTGGATGGGATCCGGGACATCACGAGAGCTTCCGGAGTGGTCTGGAGAATAAGATTCATATAAGGCAGTGCAGTTTTTTGGAGTTCGGAATTGTTCCGGGTTAATCGGTATTGTACCGAAAGCTTCTAGAACCTTCCGAAAGGGGACCAACGTGGCCACACCTTCCGGGAGGGGGCATGGGCCTATGAGGGAGTGCCCTGGCCGCATTGGGCCAGGGGCACAAGGCCCCATAGGGCCCAGCCGGCCAAGAGGGTTTAAACTCGAGATAGAGTTTCTAGAAGGGGGGGTTTCCTTGCCCCCCACTCTTCCTCCTTTGGGGCCGCCGGTTTGGCTTGGGGGAGGGGCTAGGGTTGCAGCCGCCCACCCCTCTATATAAAGACGGGTGGGGGCGCACCACCCCCCTACACCTTCCCCTCAAAAGCTAGCCGCCCTGCTGCCCTCCTCCTCTCTCCCTCCGGACTGTTTGTAGGCGAAGCCCTGCTGTAGAAACTCTCCACCATATACACCACGCCGTCGCGTTGTAGATCCAATCCGTCTCTCCACCATACTTGCTGGTCCAAGGAAGGAGGAGACGTCGAGGTGCTGCACGTGTGCATCTCACGGAGGCACCGCCACTTGTGGTGCTAGATCGGATCGGATCGCGAGGAGGAGAAGCGAGTACGACTACATCACCCACGTTAGACGAGCGTTCATTCGGTAATCTTCAAGGGTATGAAGATCTAATCCAATCTCTCTCGTTGTTTGCATCTCCTAGATTAGATCTTGGCTTTCCCTCTGTTCGCATCCGTAGAAAATTTTGATTTACTATGCCGCGAAACCCTTCAGTGGTATCAGAGCTAGATCTATGCGTAAATGTGTTTCACGAGTAGAACGCAACATGGTTGTTGCGGGTGTTGATGTTTTCTGTTGCAAGCCTCTTGTTTGGATAGTGAGATTGAAGCGGTCCAGGCCAACCTTACGCTACGTCGTTCGTGAGACCGGCTCCGCACTTGACGTGTGGCTTGTTCCACACATGCGGCTGGTGGATGTCAGTTTCTCTCACTATAGTTGTCATGGGATTAACACCGGAGTTTGGCAACCATAATATCACCGTTGTGGCTTTCCGTAGGTAAGAATCGTTCTTAGCATCTACTCCCATAAGCCATGTAAAACATGCAACAACAAAGTAGAGGCGTCTAACTTGTTTTTGCAGGGAGTGTTTTCTGTGATATGGTATGGCCCAAGATGTGATGTGTATAATGTATGCGATGATCATGTTTTGTAATGTTTCACGACTTGCATGTCGATGAGTACACAACCGGCAGGAGCCATATGGTTGTCTTTATAATTGTGTATGATTTGTGTGTCAACTTCTTATACGCCATGTAATAGTTTCACTTTATCGCTAAGTAGTTAGCAATAGTTGTAGTTGCTATTCGTGGTGGAGGCAATCATGGTGGAGTGATGGAGATCATGCCGGAACGCACAAGATGGAGATCATTGCGCGAAGATTGGCTATACCATGTCACATAAAGTTATATGCATGTGATGTTTATCCTTTTATGTATCTTATTATGCTTAGATCGCGACGGTAGCATTATACGATGATTCCTCAATTAAAGATCAAGATAAAAACTGTGTTCTCCCCAAGTATGCACTGCTATGAAAGTTCGTCGTGTCCAAGCATCACGTGATGATCGGGTGCTATAGACTCTATGCTCACATACAACGGGTGCAAGCCAGTTTTGCACACGCGGAAATACTTGGGTCTAACTTGACGAGCCTAGCATGTATAGACATGGCCTCGGAACACATGAACCGAAAGGTTAAGCATGAGTCATATGAATGATATGATCGACACTTCGTTGTCCACCATTGAAACCACATCTCTTCTCGTGATGATCGGATTAGGTGTGGTGAATTTGGATCGTGTTCACTAAACAACTTGAGGGATGTTGAATTTAGTGGGAGTTCATCTAGTAATTTGATTAAGTTGAACTATTTATCATGAACATAGTCTAAGTTGTACTTGCAAATACTGTAGATCACATGGCCAAGTCCAACTTCAACTTCAACGTTTTTGCTGAGAAGGAAAAGCTTAGAAACAATGGGTCTAACTTCACCAATTGGTTCCGCAATCTAAGAATCATTCTCTCTGGCGGTCAAAAGGACTATGTCCTTGGGAAAGCGTTAGGTGACCCCCCTGCTGCAACTGCACCGGCTGATGAGAAAGCTGTCTATCAGTCGCGCAAAGATGATTATGGTGTGATTAAGAGCACCATGTTGTTTGCTATGGAACCGGAACTTCAAAATCGTTTTGAAGACTATCCCGGGCCCTTTGAGATTCTCGAAGAGCTGAAAACCATGTTCAGACTCAGGCCCGTTCTGAGAGATATGAGATCTCTGAGAAGTTCTTTAACTTCAAGATGGAGGAAGGGAGTTTCGTTAGTGAGCACGCCATTAAGATGACGGGCTACACTCAACGCCTTGAGCAATTGGAATGCATGATTCCAAAGGAGCTCATGATTGACAGGGTTCTGCAATCACTCCCTCCCAGCTACAAAAGTTTTGTAGTGACTCATAATCAGATTGTTTCCACTGATACGATCACCGAGCTCTTCGCAAAGCTGAAGGCCGCGAAAGTGGACATCAAAAAGGATAATCATGTGTTGATGGTCAACAAGCCCACCTTCAAGAAAGGTAAGGGAGCAAAGAAGCCCTTCAAGAAGGGCAGTGGCAAGCGCGTTGCCCCTGCTAAGAAGAAGCTCAACTCTGGTCCTAAGCCGGACACTGAGTGCTTCTATTGCAAGGACAAGGGTCACTGGAAGCGCAACTGTCCGAAGTACTTAGCGGACAAGAAGGCTGGCACCATCAAAGGTATATTTGATATACATGTTATTGATGTTTTCCTTACTAGCCCTCGTTGTAGTGCCTGGGTATTTGATACCGGTTCAGTTGCTAATATTTGTAACTCGAAACAGGAGCTACGGAATAGACGGCGGCTTGCGAGGGATGAGGTGACGATGCGCGTTGGCAACGGATCAAGAGTTGATGTGATGGCCGTCGGCATGCTCTCCTTAGTTTTACCATAGGGATTAGTTTTAAACCTTAATAAGTGTTATTATGTGTCTACGTTGAGCATGACCATTATTTCTGGATCTTGTTTATTGCAAGACGGTTATTCATTTAAATCAGAGAATAATGGTTGTTCTATTTATATGAGTAACATCTTTTATGGTTATGCACCTATGGTGAATGGTTTATTTCTTCTAAATCTCGAAAGGGATGAAACACACATCCATAACATTGAGGCTAAGAGATGCAAAGTAGATAGTGATAATACTACTTATTTGTGGCACTGTCGTCTAGGTCATATTGGTGTAAAGTGCATGAAGAAACTCCATTCTGATGGACTTTTGGAGTCGCTTGATTTTGAAGCAGTTGACACAAGCGAACCATGCCTCATGGGCAAGATGATCAAAACCCCGTTCTCCGGTATGATGGAGCGAGCAACGGACTTGTTGGAAATCATACATACCGATGTATGCGGACCGATGAGTGTTTCGACGCGCGGTGGATATCGCTATTTTCTCACTTTTACCGATGACTTAAGTAGATATGGGTATATCTATTTAATGAAACATAAATCTGAAACATTTGAAAAGTTCAAGGAATTTTAGAATGAAGTGGAGAACCATCATAACAGAAAGATCAAGTTTCTATGATCCGATCGTGGGGGCGAGTATTTAAGTTATGATTTTCTCACGCATCTTAAAGCAAGAGGAATTGTTTCGCAACTCACGCCACCCGGAACACCACATCGCAATGGTGTGTCTGAACGCCGGAACCGAACCCTTTTAGATATGGTCCGATCGATGATGTCTCTTACTGATTTGCCGTTATCATTTTGGGGTTATGCATTAGAAACCGCTGCATTCACTTTAAATAGGGCACCATCTAAATCCGTTGAGACGACACCGTATGAACTGTGGTTTGGTGCTAAACCTAAGTTGTCGTTTCTTAAAGTTTGGGGATGCGAAGCTTACGTCAAGAAGTTGATGCCGGACAAGCTCGAACCCAAAGCGGAGAAATGCGTCTTCATAGGATACCCTAAGGAAACTATTGGGTATACCTTCTATCACAGAACCGAAGGCAAAGTGTTTGTCGCAAAGAACGGTTCCTTTCTTGAGAAGGAGTTTCTCTCGAAAGAAGTGAGTGGGAGGAAAGTAGATCTAGACGAGGTTATTGAACCTTCTCTTGAGTTGGAGAGTAGCGCAGCACCTGAAATTGTTCGGTCACCGCACCAACAATAGAGGAAGCTAATGACAAGGATCATGAAGCTTGGACGATGTCTCTTGAACGTCGCAGGTCGACAAGGTCGCGTGCCCCTCCTAAGTGGTACGGCAACCCTGTCTTGACTGTCTTGTTAGTAGAAGACAGTGAACCTACAAACATGAGGAAGCGATGATGAGCCCAGACTCTGAGAAATGGCTAGAAGCCATGAAATCCGAATTGGGATCCATGAGCGAAAACCAAGTATGGACTTTGGTGGACCCTCCTAGCGACCGAAAGGCCGTTGAGTGCAACTGGATCTTCAAGAAGAAAACGGACGCGGATGGTAATGTTACCGTCTATAAAGCACGAATTGTCGCAAAAGGTTTTCGACAAGTTCAAGGTGTTGACTACGATGAGACTTTCTCTCCCGTAGCGATGTTTAAGTCCATTCGGATTTTATTAGCAATTGTTGCGTTTCATGATTATGAAATATGGCAGATGGATGTCAAGACTGCTTTCCTCAATGGCAACATTGATGAAGAGTTGTATATGATGCAACCCGAAGGTTTTGTCGATCCTAAGGATGCTGATAAAGTATGCAAACTTCAGCGTTCCATTTATGGACTGAAGCAAGCATCTCGGAGTTGGGACCTTCGTTTTGATCAAGTGATCAAGAGCTTTGAATTTGTTCCAAATTGCTACGAAGCTTGTATCTACAAGAAAGTGAGTGGGAGCTCGGTGACATTTCTGGTACTATATGTGGATGACATATTGATTATTGGAAATGACATTAACATGCTTAACGATGTGAAGAGTTATTTGAACAAGTGTTTTTCAATGAAAGACCTAGGTGAAGCTGCTTATATATTGGGCATCAAGATCTATAGAGATAGACAAAGACGCCTGATAGCTTTAAGACAGAGTACATACCTAGACAAAGTTCTGAAAAGGTTCAGAATGGATAAGGCAAAGAAAGGTTCAGTGCCTATGTTGTCAGGTAAGATGTTGAGCAAGGCTCAGTGTCCACTACTGAGAAATGATAGGGAAGCTATGAGCAAGGTGCCTTATGCCTCGGCCATAGGTTCTATCATGTATGCCATGCTGTGTACTAGACCGGATGTGTCCAATGCTCTTAGTTTGACGAGCAGATATCAAAGTGATCCAGGAGTGGAACACTGGACATCCGTGAAGAACATCCTAAAGTACCTAAATAGGACTAAAGAAATGTTCTTAGTCTATGGGGGTGATGAACAGCTCGTCGTAAAAGGTTACGTCGACGCTAGTTTTGACACCGACAAGGATGATTCTAAATCTCAGACAGGATGCGTGTATATTTTGAATGGAGGAGTTGTGAGCTGGAGAAGCTGCAAGCAAAGCATGATCACGGGATCTACAGTAGAAGCGGAATACATGGCTGCTGCAGAAGCGTCAAGTGAAGGAGTTTGGATCAGGAACTTCATCACTGAGCTTGGCGTGGTTCCAAGTGCATTGGACCCACTGGAGATATTGTGTGACAACACTGGCGCCATAGCACTCGCTAAGGAACCAAGATATCATCCAAAGACAAAGCATATCAACCGCAAGTTTTATATAATCCGAGATTATATAGCAGATGGAGATCTGAAGATCAGCAAAGTACATACAGATCTGAATGTCGCAGATCCATTGACTAAACCTCTTCCACGTGAAAAACATGATCAGCACCTCAGTGCCATGGGTGTGAGATTGTTGCCACATGTAAACTAGATTATTGACTCTAGTGCAAGTGGGAGACTGTTGGAATTATGCCCTAGAGGCAATAATAAAGATGTTATTATTATAATTCTTGTTCATGATAATGTTTATATTCCATGCTAGAATTGTATTAAGCGGAAACTTTAATACTTGTGTGGTTTGTGAACAACACCGTGTCCCTAGTATGCCTCTATGGACTAGCTCATTGATTAATGATGGTTAAGGTTTCCTAACCATGGACATGAGTTGTCGATTAATAATGAGATCATATCATTGGGAGAATGATATGGTGGACAGACCCAAACTAAGCGAAGCAATTAGATCGTGTCATCGTGTTCGTCTTTGTGAAGCTTTTCTTATGTCAAATATTGTATTCCTTAGACCATGAGATAATACAACTCCCTGGTATCGGAAGAAAGCTTTGAGGTCATCAAACGTCATCCGATGAGAGGGTGATCATAAAGGTGTCTCTCAGGTGATCGGAAAGTATCTATTGGTTTGTATGTATCGAGATGGGATTTGTCCCTCCCAAGTCGGAGAGATATACTTCGGGCCCACTCGGTAATCGATATCAACACCGCTTGCAAGCATATGGTTAAGGAGTTAATCACAAAGTGATATCGGATTACGGAACGAGTAAAGTACTTGCTGTGAACGAGATTGAACTAGGTATGATGGTACCGACGATCGAATCTCGGGCAAGTAAAATATCGCGAGACGAAGGGAATATATATATGGGATTGATTGAATCCTGGCATCGTGGTTCATCCGATATGATCATCGATGAATGTGTGGAAGTCAATATGGGTTTCCAGGCCCCGCTGTTGATTATTGATAGAAGATCATGTCTGCATATTCTCGAACCCGCAGGGTCACACACTTAACGTGTCTCGACGCTAGGATAGATTGGATAATTGGTTTATGAGTTTTTGTTCGGAGTCTCGGATGGGATCCGGGACATCACGAGAGGTTTCGGAGTGGTCCGGAGAATAAGATTCATATAAGGCAGTGCAGTTTTTTGGAGTTCGGAATTGTTCCGGGTTAATCGGTATTGTACCGGAAGCTTCTAGAACCTTCCGAAAGGGGACCAACGTGGCCACACCTTCCGGGAGGGGGCATGGGCCTATGAGGGAGTGCCCTGGCCGCATTGGGCTAGGGGCACAAGGCCCCATAGGGCCCAGCCGGCCAAGAGGGTTTAAACTCGAGATAGAGTTTCTAGAAGGGGGGGTTTCCTTGCCCCCCACTCTTCCTCCTTTGGGGCCGCCGGTTTGGCTTGGGGGAGGGGCTAGGGTTGCAGCCGCCCACCCCTCTATATAAAGAGGGGTGGGGGCGCACCACCCCCCTACACCTTCCCCTCAAAAGCTAGCCGCCCTGCTGCCCTCCTCCTCTCTCCCACCCGACTGTTTGTAGGCGAAGCCCTGCTGCAGAAACTCTCCACCATATACACCACGCCGTCGCGTTGTAGATCCAATCCATCTCTCCACCATACTTGCTGGTCCAAGGAAGGAGGAGACGTCGAGGTGTTCCACGTGTGCATCTCACGGAGGCACCACCACTTGTGGTGCTAGATCGGATCGGATCGCGAGGAGGAGAAGCGAGTACGACTACATCACCCACGTTCCGACGAACGTTCACAGCGAATCTTCAAGGGTATGAAGATCTAATCCAATCTCTCTCATTGTTTGCATCTCCTAGATTAGATCTTGGCTTTCCTCTGCTCGCATCCGTAGAAAATTTTGATTTACTATGCCAAACCCTTGATGGTATCGAGCTAGATCTATGCGTAGATGTGTTTCATGAGTAGAACGCAACATGGTTGTTGCGGGCGTTGATGTTTTCTGTTGCAAGCCTCTTGTTTGTGTTCTTCTTATGACGCGGAATAGTGAGATTGAAGCAGTCCAGGCCAACCTTACGCGACGTCGTTCGCGAGACCGGCTCCGCACTTGACGTGTGGCTTGTTCCACACATGCGGCTGGTGGATGTCAGTTTCTCTCACTATAGTTGTCATAGGATTAACACCTGAGTTTGGCAACCATAATATCACCGTTGTGGCTTTCCGTAGGTAAGAATCGTTCTTAGCATCTACTCCCATAAGCCACGTAAAACATGCAACAACAAAGTAGAGGCGTCTAACTTGTTTTTGCAGGGAGTGTTTTCTGTGATATGGTATGGCCCAAGATGTGATGTGTATAATGTATGCGATGATCATGTTTTGTAATGTTTCACGACTTGCATGTCGATGAGTACACAACCGGCAGGAGCCATATGGTTGTATTTATAATTGTGTATGACATGTGTGTCAACTTCTTATACGCCATGCAATAGTTTCACTTTATCGCTAAGTAGTTAGCAATAGTTGTAGTTGCTATTCGTGGTGGAGGCAATCATGGTGGAGTGATGGAGATCATGCCGGAACGCACAAGATGGAGATCATTGCGCGAAGATTGGCTATACCATGTCACATAAAGTTATATGCATGTGATGTTTATCCTTTTATGTATCTTATTATGCTTAGATCGCGACGGTAGCATTATAAGATGATTCCTCAATTAAAGATCAAGATAAAAACTGTGTTCTCCCCAAGTATGCACCGTTGCGAAAGTTCGTCGTGTCCAAGCATCACGTGATGATCGGGTGCTATAGACTCTACGCTCACATACAACGGGTGCAAGCCTTTTGCACACGCGGAAGACGCTGTCAACACACTCGACAAAGCACGGGATATAGCAGCAGCTCGATCAGCGGTGTACCAGTAGAGTCTCCGCAACTACCATAGCCGCCGGCTGCGCCCAAGATCCTTCATCGAAGGAGACCTCGTCTTGCGACTCAAGCAAAAGCGACCGAATAAATTCGAGTCACCATGGGAAGGACCCTACGTCATCACCGAAGTCATCCCAGGTGGCGCCTATCGCCTCAAGCGCGTGGAGTCTGGAGTTGCATACTCCAACCCATGGAATATCTCGCACCTGCGACGATTCTATCCGTAGCAACCTACCCCCTTTTACTTTCAATAAGGCTTCCAGCCAAGGCTATTCAGCCGAACAATGTACCTCCTCCATTACGATATAAATAAAGCTAAGTGTCTCGCCCCAAAACTTCGGTTCACTATTTTCTGCAACTGTACTACATGCTACAAACGCACTCGGGGGCTCCCCCCCACCTCACGATTTCATCGACTGAGGACCAAACGTGTACACCTGAGTAGCTGACAACGTCAGGCAAACGAAAAGGACACGTACTCAATCAAAGCACTGCGTGCTCACAAACAAACAAACCTTTACAACAAAGGGCACAACACGCCCAGCTGAAATACACAAATTTTACATCTCTCTCTTTTTACAGGTACTACCTATGTTGAAGAATAATCTGGGCATGTTGCTCAAACAAATCTACAATCTGTTCGGCATACTGCCTTACAGCCGCGTAATGCGGACGCATGTCCCACTTGCCACCATCAGGGAGAAGAGGTGGCCCAGCGGCCACAGCAGCCAAATCCACGTCAGGCCGGTGCAGCCTCACAAGAGACAAAGCAGCCTTCACTCCTGCGACAAGCTGCTGCCGCACCAACTCCTTGACATTGCTTACGCTCCGAAACTTCAACAGAATACCCGCAAGGCTTGTCGGTACGGCATCCAAAGGGAACATGACATGCAGCACCGAGGCAAGCGATGTCTGCACTTGGCGGAGCACCCGCGAAACTTGATGAACCCGATCCTGCACCGTCGCCAGAGCTATGGCGCGATCACGATCCATCCAGAAGAAGCTGCCGGCCTCCATGTCCTGTTGAGTCAGGCAATTGACCCGAATAGCGACACGCTCCTTTTCCTCCCTCGGAGCAAGATTCGCACCTGCAACAATCGCACAAAATAAGAGTAAAGCCAGCAGGCTCATCCGAAGAACCGAGCTACAGCTCGAACCAAAGAACAACTTACATTGTAGCTGCTCGGACAGCCGAACCAGCTCCGCCATCAAGTACTCCTCTCTGGCTGCACCACGATCCGCTTTGGACTTCCAAACGTCGGCATGACCGCGTAACCCGAGAAACTCCCTCTCCAGACTACGCACACGATCCCGAAGGGAAGTGAGCTGCGAGGAATCATCCAAGGATGGTTGCAACGGCATTGCGGATGGGGCGTCAACAGGATCAGCACCCGAAGGAACCTAGAGCAGCAGCAAAAGAAAGGAACACAGACATTCAGCCAATGATAAGCCACAACTCAGAGGAATTCATTAAATATATAAGGCCACTACATGGCACAAGGATGCTGTTCTTCAAGATATTTACAAAAAAAGTAGAATAGAAACTACCCTACGTCTACTACGCCTAAGATGCGGGACCCTGAGTCGCCTCGGAGCCAGACTGCCTAGCTTTGGCCCCGCCCTGCTGCCGCAGTGCATACTCAGACAGCAAATCAATGAGCTTGGGCCCATATCGCTTGAAGCGAGCAGAATAGGAAGCAAAGGCTACCTCAGATCCATCCGCAGCCATCGGCATCCGAGAGGTGATCTGGGGCAGATCCAGCTCCGCTCCAGCCGCCAAGGCCATCGCCAGCCCAACGGACGCGCCGATGCCCTTCTGCTTGCACTTGTACGCCGCAGGCGCTTTGGCTGACAGAGCCTCCGCCAGAGCATCCACATCATCAAGGGCTGCGCCCTTCGGGACAAGCTCCTTGTAGAAGCGACCAAGGACCTCTTTCGCCTTGGCAAGGGAGTTTACGACGGTGCTTCAGCGGTCTTCGACCTCCACAGTGGCATCATCTAGAGCACTACTGTGCTCCAGAGCACCGCGGTCGAACTCGATGCCTGCGGCATCTGAGACAAAAAATAAGAAGAAAAACATGAAGAAAAGCACCATAGAAGAAGACCCGAAGAAAAAGAAACAAGTACAAAACTGGCACTCACCCGAAATAGCCTTGGCAGCAGCCATGAGCTTCGTCGCCACCTCCCTTTCACGAGCAGCCGCAACGGTGGCCAGCTGCTCCTCACGATCTGCGGCCTCCTGCTGCAGACGCTCCTTCGCTTCGGCTGCCTTAGTCAGCTCTAGCTCGAGGCGTTCTTTCGCGCCAACGGCGGCTTCGGCCTTCTGCTCCGATTGATCAAGGCTCTTTTTGAGAGCGTCGACCTCACGGAGGGAATTGTTATGCTCCTCTGCATTCAAGACAAGCTAGTGTCAAAGAACAGGACCAAGATAAATAAGAGAGGCATTAAAAGGCAGATAGATACCTTGAAGCTGCCGAAGGTTTGCCTCCAGCGCCAGGCGCTCCTGCACCAGCCGCTTGGCCTCCTGCACAAAAGGCTGCAGAAAAATAAATAGCAGTAAGAAAAGGGCTTGGGGGCTACGCCCAACACGAAGAAGCAAAAACGAAATTCGCACACGAAGACACTCGGGGGCTCCCCCCGTGACATGAAGCAGAAAACTTACATGCTCTGATGGTGACTCCGAAGAACCGCCTGCGAAATTCTGAGGCGCAACCACCTGCACCTCCTGCAACGGAGGATCCGGAGCCGCGCCACCCGAAGTCGCCACCGTCTGAGGAGGAGGAGACGCAATTTTCGACTCCCCCATCATCTCCCGCGCACCGCCACTGGAGGAATCATGGGAGGAATGCCTGCACACGAACCAATCAGCACAAGCACAACAATCATGAAGGAAAAAGGACAATAGTACAGCAAGAAACTTACGAGCCCAGTGAGCTCAGGTCAAAGACAGGAGGAGTCCTTCGGGCTCTCTTCTCCTCCTTCTTTTCTTCCTTCTTCTCCTCCTTTTTCTCTTCCTTCTTCCGCTTCGCTGGCGGGTGCGGCGCTACAGCCCGCACAGGAATGGTAGGAATGGGAGAAGTAGAACCTCCATGACCGTCACTATGACGCTCAAGGCCCAGAGGGTTTCTGGGAGTCGGAGGAGTCGAGGCATCCGAAGACTCGCTGGAGCTCCGTGACCGTTTTCGCGTATGGTCCTCACTCGACTCGTCGGCATCCTCCGCCGGAGATCGCGCCGACGGTAGCTCGGACACGGAATCAACCACTTCATTATCCGGGGCATTCGGATACCTTTCGGGCAACGGCGGTACCATGCCCGGCACTTTGAAGCTCTGCAAAATCAGAAGGAACTTTGTTAGCAAACAAAGGAAATAAAAACACAGCCGACAAAAAGCACTACATGCACAAATCTACACCTGCGGTACGGCCAACGTTGAAGAAAATGGAGGAGTTAGCGACTTCCCCGGGATTTCTTCTCCGGCTTTGAACTTCAGCAGCGCGCGAAGGGCCCTGTCGAGATCCCCCTCGGACATTTTCTCAGCCGAAACCCTCGTCAGATCACGGCGCCCAGAATAAAGAAACATTGGGTGCGCCCTCGCTTGGAGAGGTTGCACCCGACGCTCAAGAAAAGTCCGGATGATGTCCACGCCGTTCACCTCCTTCTCCGGAATCAGCTGGAGATCCTCCACCCGACGGTAAAGGGCCTCTATCTCCGCCACCTCACCGTCCAAGATTTGGTTTTTCCAAGACCTTTTTTCGCTCAATCATTTGGGAGGGGTCAAACGGAACAAGACCAAAATCTTGCCCGGGCACTACGGAGTAACGGATATAAAACCATCGCCTCCGCCAGTACTGGACAGATTCGGACATGGAAAAGGAAAAGAAGAGCAGATTGGGACTAAGGGAAATGATGAAACCCCCAATGGGATACACACCATCCGAACCAGATTGCCTCTTCACGGAATAGAGCTTTCGGAAGAGGCCAAAGTGCGGCTCAATGCCAAGCCAGCACTCGCAAAAAGTGATAAAACACGCAATGTGGAGAAGAGAATTGGGAGACAGATGATGAAGCTGAATCCCATAGAAGAAGAGCAGTCCACGGAGGAAGTCGTGGACCGGAAAGGAAAACCCACGCAAAACAAAGGCGAGAAACATAACCCGATACCCAGATGGGGGACGGGGGATTACCTCATTGCCGGGTAGTTTGACGGCCTCCCTATCTTGCGGGATCAGGCCCCGCTCACGAAGCTTGCGGAGATCGCTCTCCCGCGTCTCTGATCGCCGCCAGCCACCATTGGTGACGCGAGTAGAGGCGGTGCCCTTTTTTCCTCCGGCGGTGCTGGTCCCAACCGCAGATGAAGATTTCTTTGATTTCCCCATTGCGCTACGGCGGCGCCGGCGGTGAAAACGTAGAAAGAACGACGGAAATGTGGAAGGAAATCCCAGCGCGAAGCAAGAATCGCTCGAGCACAAGGAGGCAGTGAACACAAGAACTGGTGCGGTGAAAACAAACCACGGTTTCCCCCAATGATTATAACAGCGAAGACGACGAACGGCAGCCGTCCATCCAGAAGACCTAACGCCAACGGCAGATCTGACCGTACACGTGTCAGCATCACAACGAACCGTCGTTACCACGTCGTCCACCGTGCGCGGAAATCGAGGAGACGCCGTAATTATCTCCACGCCGCGTGTGACAGGTCAATTCAAAGTCAGCAAGTGGGACCCACGTTCGTCCAGTCAAGTCATCTCTGGCGTAGCAGACGCTTGAGGTCATCGATCGTCAGCACTGATGTCATCAAAAGCTATACTAGCACCAACTACAATTCTTCGGCTCCACAGCTAAGAGTACTCACTCGAATCTTCGATTCGACTAAATACTCGGGGGCTACTCTTATCAGGAGCGCTGGCCACGCACCCGGAGGATGAATAACGACAAAGTATTTTCTTCGAGTCCTACGTCGAGTCTACGACTCCACTACGGACTCGGGGGCTACTCCCATAGGGAGGGTGGATTTAAGCATCCGAATTTTTTTGAGTCTTATGGACTTAACAACTGAACAATGATTGAACTGAAGTCTCTGCTCGAGTCTACGACTCGAACAGACACTCGGGGGTTACTCCCATAGGGAGCACTGGTCGCGCACCCTATGAATTCTTCGACTGCAGCATGCAAAAAACTTTTTGGCATCTCTGCCCCAACAAGCACTGAGTGAGCGACAATCTCCTTGGCCACCCGAAACACCTCCGTGGTGACAAATGTTCAGATGTTGCGTCCGTGACGCAAAGATAAGACCTGCAGATATCATCTGACGGCCTGGCAACGTACACGACTGCGCTCTGCTAGTACAAATCCATGTCAACAGGCGTGATGAAAAATCCCGACGGACGCGTTGGGTACATTAATTAAAATCACTGGAATTCCACTCCTGTAAGTCCTCCGCGGCCTGAGTCGAATTACGCCAGCATATGTTCCAGGTCCGAGTTGAGGGACTCGAACTTGAAGAAGATCGTGTTGTTTCATCCTAAGACAGTTAACTGACCCTGATCTGTCGGGTGAGTCAGGAACATGCGTCAACAATCCCTACACACATATACTATTAATACATAGTTGCACCCGAAAGATGGAAGAGTCCTCAGCCGAATATACGATTCGACTGATCACTCGGGGGCTACTGACATGGTTATACCCTACGGGTACATGACTTCAGCATACCTGGTTCAGCCCAAGGAAGGCCCACGGCAGATATACGCTGGCCCATGAAGATTTTCGGGTGGCCGAGGCCCGTGACGCCTTCGGATCCTTGGAGAACAAGACTAGCATAGATAGGAGATTCAAAGGGGTAAAACCCTAGAACCTGTAACCGACTAGGACTATGCCCGGGACCTGCCTAAGTCTATATAAAGGCCAGGAGGGCATGTCCTAGATCTCTCGACTCATACTTTTGCACACACCTCCACGCCAGATCGAATCTGTGCACCCTGTAACCTTCGGTTCCGCCGTAATCAAGAGCAGACAAGCAGGAGTAGGGTTTTCCCTCCGGGGGCTTGAACCTGGGTAAATCTCGTGTCCCCTGGTTGCTTGTCTGTTAACCGTGCCACGATCTCCAGCATCCCCATTTTCTCCAAAACCCAAGTCCATAACAGTGGGCATTGACGAGATTAAACCTCGTCACCAGGAGACCGCCAAACACCCCCGTTTGCCGCCCCGTGCCATACAGCCATCGCCCGCCGTCAAAGACGCCTCCTCTGTCGCGCAGAGCACCGCCCGTTCCAGACCAAACCGCACCGCCCCACGCCTCGAGACCATGTCGTTGAGCATCGCCAGGAGACACCGCACCGTCCCCTACCCTTGCCCATGCCTTTAGCCGCCTGTAACCTCGCCCCCGACGAGCTCACCGTGCGCCCCGACGGTCCCCTCGCTCGACTATAAATAGAGGCCACCCCCGCATGATTTCTTCACACCATCTCACTCCCCTCTCCTCACTTACCGTGCCACACCGTTCTCAGAGCAAGGCGAGCACCACCCCGCCGGAATTTCACCGAAGCCCGTCGCCTCTGGAGAAGAAGGGAGCCAGCGATTGGAGCCGCCCCAGTAGCTGCCGCGACCACCCCTGAGTTCGCCGTCGTCGACTTCGTCGTTCGCCCGCCTCGCCGACCCTCGCCCGTACCCCGGTGAGACCCTAGCACCCCTCACTGGCCGCGCTAGGTTTCATTCTCGCCGGAGTTATCTCGCGTCGACGATGACTCCCAGCCGTTAGATTAGAACTAGATCGAACGATCCACGTTGCCCCATACCGCTTCGCCCAGCCCCGTGTCACTGACGAGTGGGGACACCCACTTAAGCAGCCCGCGGGAGCACTGCGCTTAGTAGGCCGGCCCAGTAACTTTTCCCGCGTAACCCAGTTATTCAAATTAAACCTTTTTCTTTTTAAATTCGAACACACTTCTGTACCCAACTTCAAAAATCAACCCAGATCGATTCAGTGCACCAAATTGAATGAAACCAATTTTGTTGGAAAGGACTGTGAATGCTGAATCCTAGCCCGGTGGATTCAAGTCATTTGGATCTGTAGATCACCCATAGTAAAAATAACAAGGCAGAAGCTTTTCTGCATTCAAACATTTTTCAAATTTAAACCATAAAATCTTTTGAGTTGATTCCAACTCTCAAAAATCACATTTAACCATACCTTTCAGAATATATAAAAATATATAGGTTTACTTGCAGAAATAATGTTCAAATAATAAAAGAATGCTACATAAGCATTTCTAGCCACTTTAATTAATTAAAATAAAAGGGTAAAACCTTATTAAATTGTGACACCACTTTAAATCACATTCCCATGGACTACAATATGTGGTGATGACATGTGTCAACATGATCCCATATTTGGTTTGGAGAATATTAAATCTTAACTAGTTTTCCAATGAGTAGAAATTACTTTTCTAAAAATAAAAAGAATTAAAGCAAGCCTTAACCTTGTAAGGTTAGAGATGATGCTAGATCATCTATAGAACCCTTGTGTGTGATGATTGCAAGTAGTTAAGTATTGTTTGGTGATTGTGTACCTCGTATTTATTCATAGACGCTAGTACCGACCAAGGATACGAGGAGGAAGGAGGATACTACGAAGAAGAAGCCGAGGAGAACTTCAACCACTGCTCTGCACAAGACAAGCTAACACTTGCAAGATACTTTACCTATGCAAGCTGATACTATACCTATGCAAGCTAACCCTTGCAAGATACCCTACTGATGCAACAAACCCATACTTGTTCTATGACATATGTTATCATACCCATTTGATAAACCAATCCTAGTTTTACTTGCAAGCTTCTTACTTTATTTCTTTATAAAAGCTCACTTAGAGTTTACTTAAGTGACTGGTAGATTTTGGAAAGATGCTGAAGGTTGCATAAAGAGCATAAAATCTGGCCTAAGCTAGAAACCTTGATATCAGCCTAAGATATAAGGTTGGACTTAGTTGAAACTCCACTAGTTACTACCCCATCATCAGTACTACCCCCCTACCTTAGATGCTAGTGCTAAGCATAAAATTTGATCAACTCTAGATGGGAATACTTGGTGGAAAAATGGTTATGAAAACCTTGGAATGATGGATCATTCTATTGAAATGTTTTGGACATGTGTTCAACACTTGATGATTCTGGTGATAAAAATGTTGAGGCATGAGCCTTAGCCCTTTATAAAACTGATGGTTGTCTGGATGCGATACCATTCCAATTTTATCGTACAACCACAATACCTGAATATTGGGTAGGGCTTGACTGGAAACTTATATTCCTTAGTATTAGTTCTCTCACGGCCAAGGTTTGAGCTGAGGCTACCTTGTGAAGATTGTCCACTGCAAGACCCAAGATGACAGCTGGTCATGGTTGGGAGGCCAAACTCACATGAGAGGTGCTTATACTAGGGCGTGTAATGGAAAGGTTAGGATTGATTATCCGCATACTGAGTATGGTGAATTCAGGATTTGTTCCTGACGGATGTATCGAATGTTGTGGTGAAAGTGTACAATCTCTATAGAGTGTCAAACTATTCGAATAGCCGCGTCGCATGTTATGGACAGATTAGATGGCCATCTTGTTCCCCCGTCAGACTTTTCAAAATGACATGTGAAATGAATTGAGACTTTGACTTGACCACAACAGAGTTGTGATATGAAATACAAGTTCCCACTTAGGAATTATAAAATTGTGACTAGCTTTAGAACTTAGTAGAGATAAATCTGGCTTTTGCAAAACAACCCTAGAGCCTAGTGTCCTATTATACAAAAACCCCTTTACCTGTTAGTATTAGTTTGCGAGTACTTAAAGAGTACTCATGGCTTTGTCCCTGGCTATTCCCATGGCCAGACTATGAAGAGGAGTACCTGGAAGATGGACCCTAGGAAGGTGACCCCGAAGATGGAGCTTCGCCTACGCTACCGTTATTATTACGTATTCTGCTACTTGATGTTGTATTAAGAACTGGATCATGAGATCCCTATTTGTGTAAGAACTTATGTATCGTTTGTAATGGATGAAGTACTATGGTATCCAATTCTGTTATGTCTCGCAAAAATGGAAACCTGGGATTGCGATGTATGGCATAACAGGCATCTAGGATTGAAAAATCCGGGTGTTGACAAAGTTCGGCTATAGATCTATCCTCAATATCCTCATGTTTGCTAACATGATTAAGGAATTCTTCAATATTTTCTTTCCCAATTATGGAGCCACTACCTATTGAAAGGTCTTTCAGGGTGAACTTGGGGATCAACATGGTGAGGTAGATAAAGGTGACAACGAGAGTAGGAGCTAATTTTTTGTGTTTTTGATAGGAGAAAGCAAACCAAACTAAAATATTTTTTTTGGAGTTTTTGATAAAAAGAGGCAAACAAAACCAAGCAAAAGAAACTAAGCAAAACAAAAACAAAGTAAAGTGAAATGTTGTGAAGGACTCCCCTTGTGAAGACGTCCTTAGCCTCCCCGGCAACGGCGCCAGAAAACTTGTTGATGGCGCCTGATAGTGCTTTGTTGGGAAACCCCAAGAGCAAGGTGTGAAGAGCACAGCAGCAAGTCTTCCCTCAGTAAGAAACCAAGGTTATCGAACCCGTAGGAGGAAGGAAACTTCTCAAAGGTGTTGCTAGCAAAGTGGACACCTGCACAACACAAAATCAAGACTTTGCCCCAACGAACAGTGAGGTTGTCAATCTCACGGGTTCCTGTAACAAAGGATTAACTATATGGTGTGGAAGGTAATAGTGGTTTGCAGCAAATAAACAGGAACAGTGGAAGATGTATCAATGGTAAAGATTGGGCTGGAGTCCATAGTTCACTAGAGGTGTTCTCCTTAAGAGAACAAACATGGCATGCTGGGTAAACAAATTACAGCAGGGTAATTGACAGGACTGAGCAAGGCATAACAATGGAATACTAGACATTCATGATCCTATGAGATTCAATTGGGCAATACAACAAGATACATAGACCGCCATCCAACTTCATTTATGACTAGAAATCCACCTTTGGGTTATCATCCGAAACCCCTCCAGTATTAAGTTGCAAGCAACAGATAACCGCTTTAAGCAAAGTGTGTAAGGTAAACAATCCACTTGTTCCATGAACAAGAGCCGTTGTTTTCTCCCTAGTGGCAACAACACATCTACAACCTTAGAGATTTCTGTCACTTCCCTTAGATTAAATAGAGGCATGGACCCACTATCTAGCATAAATACCCCCTCTTGGAGTCACTAGCATCTACTTGGCCAAGATAGCTACTAGAAACGGAGAGCATGCAAGATCACAAACAACACAGACATGATAGAATCAATAAGACAAAACCATTAATCAATCTAACATAGTAATCTCAATATCCATCGGATCCCCACATACAACATGCATGATTACAAATAGATGATCTTGATCATAAACGAAGCTCACAAGATCTAAACATGGTAGCACAAAGGAGGAGATACAACCATCTAGCTACTACATGGACCCGTAGTCCAAGGTGGAACTACTCACATTTCATACCGGAGGCTGGCATGAAGAAGAAGAAGGCCTCCTGGATGATATCCCCTCCGGCAGAGTGCCGGGAAGAGCTTCAGATCCCTCGATCTAGGGACGATAGTGGCGGCGGTTACAGACGGTTTCATGGAATATTGATCGGGTACTTAGGGTTTATGCATTGGGGGGTATTTATAGGCAAAGAGGCGAGGCGGGGGCGGCCAGGGTGCTCACACCCCCTAGGCGCAGCTAGGGTTAGCCCGCGCCGCCAGGGGTGTGGATCCCTGGTGCCTCCCCTCCGTCTCGTATTCTGGCTCCGTGTTCCCCACGGTAAATTATTGACTTTGGCTTTTGTCCCGTCCAATTCCGAGAATATTGTTTTTCTGCCTTTCTGGAACCAAAAACAGAAGAAAACAGGCAACTGGCACTGTGGCATCTTGTTAATAGGTTAGTACCAGAAAACATATGAAAAACACCTCAAAGTGTAGATAAAGCAAAGCAAAGTAGATACTAAACAAGCATGGAACATCAAAAATTATAGATATGTTTCTAACGTATCAGGGGGCAAAGGGGGAGCCTTAGGCTGCACCATCCCTCTATAAATAGAGGGGAGGGGTGGCTGCCCCCTTGCTCCTTCCTCTAACCCTAGCCGCCACCTCTCCCTCCTCCATCTTCTTCCTCCTGCTTAGGGAAACCCTGCAGGAATTCCTCCGCCACCACCACCACTACACCGTCATGTTGTTGGGATTCCGAGGGTATCTACTACCTTCGCTGCCTACTGGAACAGGGAGAGGAAGGTCTTCATTGACTCCGTACATGTGACCGAGTGTGGAAGCGCTGCTGGAACACGGCGCCGGAAGGATCGTTATCGTGATCTTGAGATTGGCAAGTGATCGACTACATAAACCATGAGATTAGATATCGTTAAGGCTTTGGATCTACGAAGTTCTCATCTATCTCATTGCACCTATCTCGTAGATTAGATCTAGGCTTTGCCATAGATTGGATCTTGGTTTTGTTCGTTCTTGTGGTAGAATTTTTTTGTTTTCCATGCAATGAACCCTACACTATGTAGGCGTGCTCGAGGGATTGTAGAGCCTCCTTCTCATCGCAACAGACAATGATGATCTCGCAATTACCCCTTAGAATCTTCATGATGTTGTAGGCGTGATAAGTGGCTACCATGAACTTTGCCATCACATGGTAGCCGAGGATGACATTGTAGGGGAGGAAGATGCGGGCAAGGTCGAAGTCGATCAACTCGATCTGGTAGTTGTTGCGCGACTCGAACATGATGGTGAGGCAAACCTTCCCGATGGGTATGGTTGTCTTGTCGGTGACTCCGCAGAATGGCATGGTAGGCATCATCTTGTCGTACGACACCTGTAGCTTGGCAAACATTTAAGTGGAGATCATGTTCAGGCCGGCGCCTCCATCGATCAGGGTCTTCATGACTGCAATGTTGTTGATGGTGGGCGTGCAGATCATGGGGAGGGTTCCCATGGCTCTGGTGGAAGAGGGGTGGTTGCTGGCATGGAATGTGATGGCGTACTGGGACCACTTGAGCTTCAGAGAAGGCATCCGGGTCGGGCGGCGGCGACCTCACGAGTGAGCTACTTAAAGTGGCGATTATATGCCGGTGCCTGAGAGCCGCCAAGGATGCAGGCGATGACTTGCCTAGGCTCCTGGTAGCTCCTAGTGTTTTCTTCAGCGTGGCCCTTCTCGGAAGTATGATGATGATGTTGCATGGCGTTAGCCTAATGGCCCTACTGATGGCCACCATTGCCACCATGGATGTTGTTGTTCCATTGTCCTCCACCTTGATGGCCGCCATAGCCGTCGTTTCGCTCACCGCCTTGCCTCCCCTTCCTCTGACTACTATGTGGTCACGCATATTTTTGAGCTCGTAATAGTCGTCGACGCCATGCCCGTGCTTCTTATGGAAGGTACAGTACGGGTGATCATCCTGCTCTCCTTTTCATCGCCCTTGCGAGGGCTCTTTTGCTCAGGTTCCACCGCGAGGATGATCGGGGGACTTCCATTTGGTGTCCTTTCTCTTTCTCTTAGAGGCGCTCGAGGACTTAGGCATGGTATCTTCTTTGACGAGTGTAACACCCTCGAATCGGCCCTATGCAGGTTTCAGCGATTCCCGCCAAACCCGCATAGAAATGATTCAAATATGCCAACCAGGCACTTGTGTGCGGGTGGAAAATGAAGTAATACAGTTACACAATAGTCCATGATGGAACCCACGGAAACATATATATATACAACAATGACTCAACGAGTCAAGAATACAAATATACAGTATAAAGATCCAAATCACCTTGAAAACAATACAACCTCCAGGTATGGATAATATGAAAATGAGGCTAAAAACCCTGAAAAATAACCAATAGCGTCCATAACCCTCCCCTGGCCAAGACGGAAGGGTAACCATGCAAAGGGCAAAAGAAAAAGGGAGCGGTCAGTACTGAGGCCAGTACATAGAGAGTCTTAGAATTCGGTGTCTCTCGCATACATAGGTATGGTGGACTGAAGCGATAGCGCAACATGCACAAAACAACCTATAGAGACTCGGTACAACTGTTGGCTATTAGAGAGAGATAAGAAAGACATATGCATAACCAACCTGGTACTACCACCAAAGATACCCATCCTGGTATTTCCCCCTCGAGACCAAACGAAGAAGTCCTGTCGAGGAAACTCACACAGTTGGAAGTTTTATTCATTTTCTCCATGGTGGTTATCCAACATACTAGTCATGTCAAGAACAAGTCAAATTATAACATTAAACTTTAGTGTAAGTTGTCTATGATCAATAAACTATGCTCCAAGTCGTCCATAACCATGGACACGGATTTTTAAAAGGATTTAACCCTGCTGGGCTGCACCAAAGTTTCCACACATACTTCCATATTTTTGTCAGATCAATTAACATACACCCATCGGTATGTCGACGGGGCTTCAGACACGACACTTTTCCAGACCCAAAGCAAGTACATGGGGGCCACCTAAAAGAGCTACACGTACGAGGTATAGCTAATTCTCGTACGGACCTAGAGGTTGCGTGGACTTCTCACACGAGCAGAGACCATAGACAATATATTCCCGTGATAGAGTGCTGCACCTATGCAACAGTAATAAACGCTCATTGAGCAAAAGGTAATAAACATATCAACAGTACTTTGAAATCAGGTAATAAGCCGATAGGGGTGCCCATACACCCCAAATATAATTAACACGCTCGATCTCTGAACAGGTGTCAAAAACTCAGGTCCTAAGTCGACACAGGGGGTGGGATAATAATCAGATCTCAACTATTATCCATATGTGCCTCTGTATTAATTATATCTACTCCCACCATTTAATTGACAAGTTGTAATTAAATTCATGATCATCTGCACCATTAAGCATGTGCCAACCTCTAACAACGATGGGAAATCAACGACACGAAGCGACACATGAGCAAGCAACTACGACTCGCAAGGCCAACTGCCTACCAAACAACAGGAAATATGAGGTGTCCAAGACAATATATTGCTGCAAGGAATATAATGGGTGTAAAAACTAAAGCATCGCAACTCAGATAGAAATAGAGCAACATGAGAAAATAAAGGCTATAAATGAAAAATAGATAGAAAGGGAGAGAATGCTCACCTGAAAAACATAGCCGAAGACACAACACAGAACTTTTCGAAGCTCACAACATCTCATCTTCCTTTCACAATTAATACGGAAGTATAGGCACGATCATGATATGATGTATTACATGGAAATTTAATGACGTGAATCATGTTTAAAATATGACATTTGCATAGCACATTGATGATACAATATTGGTGAGGCATTATTAACAAGAAAACATTATTTTCCAATTTTATTCATCATGTTTTCCTTGCATAAACAATTCTGTTTTAAGTTATCCATGATGCATGATGCAATTGAAAGTATGGAATGTATAGTTGGAAAGGGCTCGTCGTGCTGGTCGATTTAGACATATTATTTGTGGAATTCCGATTTACAAAATTAAAGTTATGAATTTAGTGAAAACGCCATATTATAGCATTAAAACAACTTCGAAAATTTTAATTTCCCAAATTTATTTTAGATAGAATATTATTAATCCTTACATTTTTATTATGTCAAAACATATATTATTTGCAATATTTAGATTTAGCAATAAAAAGTTATTATTAGTTGCATTTCAACTAGAAAAAGGACAAAATTGTCACAGGCTATAATAGTTATGGGCATTGAAGTAATTTCCTAGAACCAGGTTTGAATTTGCAATTCAAATTCAAATACTTTTAATTTTGAAACATGTTGAAAATTCAAATGTATTTAAAAGTTATGAATTTACATGTGTATTTGAATTATTAAAATAATTGGAAAAATAAATATAATAAAAGAGACTGTGGGCCACCGAGAAAGGAATCTGGGCCACGGTGGTCATTGGGTGAGGCGCGCGTGGCGGATAAGCAACTGGGCTGGCCCATCTGGAGGTGTCGCGCGGGGACTAAGTATTAAGAACTGACGGGAAGACTGAATCGAGTCTGAACATCGATGAGAAAAACAAGCTAGCTAGGGCGAACTTCGTGAGATGTTTCGAGCGATAGGATTAACGGTTTTTGGTGCGGTTTGAACATGCGAAAAGAGGGACAAACGAATAAGATTAAACGTTATTGGAGCATCACCGGAGAAACACCATGCTGAACGTGAGGAAGATGAGAACAGAGAAGGATTTTACGACAGACTGACAACAAAACATACTGACAAACTGTGTATTATCTCGATCTTTGGCGGAAGAGTTCGAGAGCTACAAGTGATGATTTTCGGAGCCATTTGAATCCCCGTGATGATGGTGGTGGAATTTTTACCAACGCATGAAGTTCAGCTCCGGAGGAGGACTAGATTGCCTAGTATTTTCCGAGGAACAGAGGTGTTGCAAGTGTTCCTGCGCGTGCGAACACTGACAGAGAGTAGCTGTTCGGGAGACATGTCGAGGAAGGGCATGAGAAGGAAGACTCGGTGCTCACCAGGGCTTGACGTCGACCTTGGACGACGCGGAGGCTGCCGGAGAGGAAGAAGAAGAGCGATGCAGCGTTGGGTGCTCCCAAATGGAGAGGTCCCGCGTGTTCGTGACGACGGAGGCCGAGCTTGACCGGGTGGTGAGTCGGCGTTCTTATGCGGCTTCTTGGCAGCGACGGGAGGCACCGGTACAAGACATGGCTGTCGTAGAAAAAGCACGAACCGGCGGAGGTTGTGGGAGGTGCCATCACGCGCTAGGTAAGGTTGCAGTCTTGCAGAGGAGACTGTGGCGATGGCCAACGACTCTGAAGCATGGAGTCATGAGGAACAAGACACGCATGCACATGGCGAGCTCGAGCTGGATGAGGTGCACGGACGGGCGCGGCGTCACCCGGGACGAGCCCGAGAAGAAGATTAAGCAGAAGCCCATGTCGGCGAGCGGCGGAACAAGACATGGCCGGAGGAGATGGATAGTGCATGGTGTAGGCGTTTTGGTGGCGAACAACGAGCGATCGAAGCGAGAGGGAGGGGATGCACATCTGGGAGTGGTGGCGACGCTAAGAGGGAGATAGAGGGGAAGGTAGGTCAGTGTTGGGTTGTAGGGACTCTTTTATATGGTGTAGGATCTGCTCACGGCCGTCCCATCACGCTACAGGGTGACGTGGAGCTCTGGATTCCCTGTTGTATGCATGAGGAAGAAACACCAAGGCCCGTTACTTTGCATGAGAATAATTCCAAACATGGAAACAGTCCAGGCGTGGATTGGGTTGATCCGTTCCATCACCCAATCCATAGGAGACCAATCCATGTTAATCCTTCCTGGAATTTACCTATTCGATTAGGCCATATAGATCAGTTTATCACTAGTGGGAACAGCTCCATTGGTTCCGGTTGGTAAGGGGCATTAGTCCCGATTACCCAACCGGGACGAGGCAATCGGGACTAAACCCCTAATCTTTAGTCCCGGTTGCCCCATCAATCGGGACAAAAGGGGTACACGTGGCCGCGGCAGAGGGCGAGGGGGGATTGGAGCAACCGTCCCGGTTCGTAACACGAACCGGGACAAATAACCTTCTGCCGCGGCAGAGATTTGACACATTTCTCTACCGCGGTAGAGAATTCATTTTGGCAACTTTTGTTACCGCGACAGCATTTTGGCCACTCTTTATGCCGCGGTAGAGAATTCATTTATATTGTTTTATTGTATATTTAGTGTTTTGCACTCATCAATGAAGGAACCATTATATTACACAAGATCATCATGACAATATTACATTCGATACACGGATCGAGTTCATGCACTACATACAAAAGTTGCTCTTTGTACAATCCCTATTGATTATACACACCTGAATAGTATTCCCCGTTTGGGTTTAGGACTTCTGCATCCAAGAATCCCGCCAATTCCTCCTGAATTGCTCGTACGCGATCCTTTGGCAGAAGACCGTCCCGTAGACGTTCGATCTGATTTAAAAAAGAAGTCAGCCTATATAAATGAAACTAAACACAATTTGATGGTAATTAAAAACTATAGAAATTGTTTACGTACGTGGAGTTGCTCTAAATTTCTGCCCTTCTCATCGCACGTTTGCCGGATGAACTCTCAAACATAGTATCCACATAGATTGTTACCTGGTCCCTGCGTCAGGCACTTTACAAGAACATAGTTCAATCAAAATAATAATCAAGCATGATAATAATGGTATCAAAACTAGAATCAAAGAGATGCGCGGATATAGCTAGTGGTGCTTACATCTAGTGCTTGAAATGTAAGCTCCGCTTTCCAAACACCCCTAGACTTGTTGGTGAACCGTTTTCAAGCGCTGCCCGGCGAAGGAAATGAATAAAAGAAGTTATTAATTACTTGATATCATAAAATTCACGAACGTTGCCGATATAGTGTCGTAATGATTAGAATTACCGCTGGAGAAGTATCTGCATGTCCTTCCACTGCTTAAGGGGTTTATCTTTCGAGTCCATGACTAGTACACGCCCTTTGTTAAGTTGAATGATTAACAGAATATAGTGGAAGCTGCGAATGCATAACTAATCAATTATATACTTAACATCGAGTAAGCGAAATAGAAAGTGTATACAAGACAATAACACTCACTCGAAGTTGTAAGGAAATAGTATTTCCCTTCTGGTTTCTTGAAACCTTAACGCGTGTACTATATTATCCTCCATATCCTGGGGGTTTGTTTTGAGATTAGCTTGATGAACCCAATATGGGTCAATGAAGCCAATGTCATAGATTTGTCCTCTGCTGTATTCGAGAATCTTCATTCTGCATATTACAGTATGATTATATACATGCAATAAACAAGGTGAGATAGCTGGAGACTAAATTAATTACATAATTAGTACTTACAGACAATAGGCACTGATGATCGATTTGTCTAAGGCGTCTTGATTGAATAATTTAAATAGTTCATCAAATTCAATGGATATCATGTCATCTATTTCTTTCCTATAATGCTTTTTTTGTAACCTTTAGCACTATCCAGTTAGCCCCGGCCTTTGTGGCATGCATGTACCAGTTATGCAATCTTCGCATGTTTGTTGGAAGATTATTTACCTCCTCAGGTTTGACGAGAGGTTTGCTATACTGGTATTTGTATGCTACTTCACTCATGGGGAAGTACTCTAACTGGGATAAGTACTGGGCAATACTCATACCTTGAGCAGCGGCTTCTCCAGACAGTGCAACTACACTGGATCATACCGCTTCTTCGCCCCATATTTGCTCGACCCCACATTGGTATGGGAAATCACCTTGAGAGGGGCGCAAGACTGTTTTGCTTATTCTCCGAGCTGGGCAACAGATTTCTCGCTTGCATCAAGATCTTGCTTCGAGGCTTGTTGTGCCGCATGTGACTTGAGAATAGAACGCTCATAGTATGATGACAACTTTGGCTTGGGTTGATGAAGAGTCTTTAGCATTTTCAACACTCTGGTTTTTTCTTCTTTGGTGCTGGGGAACTCTGGCTCTTTCGGCCGCCTCAGCTTAGCGAAAAACGCTGTCGTTTCCGCATCAACGATCGCCGTAGTCTCCTCTTCAGTACAGTCATAAGCTCTCTTGGGAGGAACCTTTAGTACTTTTGGAAGAGCCTCTTGTTTACGTTTTGGTGATCGCTTACCACGCAGAGTAGCGGTACGCTTACGCTTTTTATCCTGAGGAGTCGGCGATGGCTCCCGCGGCGATGGCTGCGCCGGAGATTGGTGAGGCGACGGAGTCGGGTGAGGCGACGAAGACGGCTGCCGCGACGGCGACGACCTCGCTGGAGACGGGTGAGGCGGCGGCGAAGATGGCCTTGGCATGTGATTTTGAAGCACGATACATTCCTTTGGCCATAGAATGGTGACGTTTGTTGCGTCTCCTAGTTCAGTCACATCCCCTTCACCTGCAGGGTAGTCAAGCTTCAAAACTTCAAAGGTGGGCATGATTTCATCCACCCCGACAACAGCGTAGTCCTCTGCAACCGGACGACAGTGGTAAGTTGGTGTGGGTCCAATTGGTAAGGCATAGCCGACCGCGACCTTCATTGATATGTTCACAACTTTGACATGTAGCTCGCAGTATGTCATCTGTGTGATATCATCCACTTTGTAGCCAATAGGAGCCATCGTCGGTGCACCATCGTCATCCTCATTGTTATCACCCGGGACCTCGGTGGAAGCCACACTGCTTTTTCGATTATTCGATAGGCCGGTAGCATCGAACGCAGTGTGCTGCTGAGATGAGCCGGTAGTACTTTTCTCTTTAAGTTCGTTAATTTCATCTTGTTGTTGCTTTATTCGTTCTTCAATTATACGCATTCGCTCTTTCTGAATATCTGCTTCAACTTTCGCCTTGTCCTTTCTCCTCTGACGGCTTCTATCAGGATATTTCTTCCTCTCTTCGGGAAACCCAGTCCTCCATGGTTTGGAGCCTATTGTGCCTCGTGTTCGTCCATCATGTTCCTTATTTCCAAGGGCGAGTGTGAGCTCATCATTCTCTCTATCGGGAATGAAGTCTCCATCTTTAACAGCCTTTACTGATTTTCTCATCTTCTCGATTGGCAAGGGGTCTTCTTTATGTCGTATGTTATATATACACTTCCCTTCCGAGTCCAACTTGCCCACATGCCCGTAAAACCAATTCCTTGCATGTTCGATCCAATCGTCTGTCTCTGGAATGATCTTTTTAGCACGCAGTTCCTGCTCAAGTTTCTCCCACTTAGGAATGCTAGCCCTGTAGCCACCTTGCCCCATAGTATGGTGATACTTCTTGTTAGCAGCATTCATCTTATTCGTTGCAAACATTTTCTTAGCTTTTGCTGATGTCTTGTAATTCACAAACTCAGCCCAGAATGGTTTTATCTTCTCAAACTGAATCTTCTTGAAATCCGGAGTCTTCTCTTTCACGACATACTCAAGGTGCAATCTTTTCTTCCAGTGGGTGAAACACTGGCCCATCTTCTTCAAAGCCCACTCCCTGACCTTAGCCTCCATGGATCTCCCATGTTCTAAGGAGTCCTCAACTGGATCCTCTGCATTTGTATCCAGCTCTATCTTCGGTAGTTTGAAATTAATCATGAGCCTATTCCACAGTAAATCTTTGGCCTTGTTAGGGACAAATAAACATGTTCCCTCTTCTTCCGCATCAGCAGGCCTATTCCAATTTCGAATGGTGATCGGGATTAAGTCCCTAACGATTACTCCGCATTGTGCCACAAATTTGTTTGTGACAACTTCGGGAGCCGTCGATTTGTCGTCTTCAGCGACATCTTCGATCCTGAACCTCTCATGGTCTCCCAACTTTTTGGTTGGGCCTCAGCTGCTCTTTTCAGTAGATTTATTCGATCCGGAGGGCTAAAAGAAGAAAGATCGTCGTTACTATTTCTATGTAGATAGCAGATGATTAATTAATGAATTAATTATATTACATGCACCTCGCCGGAGCGGTTGTCTTCTAGATCACACAAGGCATCGCCTTCTCCCTCGCGGAAGGCATCACCTTCAACCTCAAACAAGTCGTCTCTTCCGGCAAAAAGAGGATCACCCTCACCGGAGTTGTTCAGAAACATCGATACATCTAAATTTTCTTCCCCGCGGATCACACCTTGGATCAACTCTTCCTTTTCTTCGTCTCTGTCATGTGGGTCCATATTTTCTGCATAGGTGGAAAAACATATAAGTCAAAGCGGCTAAGGGAGAATGTTAGGTACGGTGTTGAGAGATATAAACCCTAATTCAGAGAAACCCTAATATATACATACACAATAATAAAAATGAATTTACAATATCAGAAAACCTAATTCAGAGAAACCCTCAGGCTCGGATCCTATCACGAAGAACCAATACAGGAAAGAAAGGCGTCAATCAATACATGGCATAATACAATGCGCAATCAATATGTACATCAGCACAGGGGGTAGTTTTTCATCGGGTCTGGGGCTACCACAGGATCACCCGAGTGCCAAGACTAATAATACCTAACTAATTAATACACCTAATGGTACCTAACTAATAATAAACCTAATAATCCAAACTAATAAACCTAATAAACCTAATATGCTAGGAGCAGTGGATCAGGTAATATAAGCTCAAAGGGAGTAATGCAACAGATAGGACACTCTATCTATCGATAAAAGACCATAGTAGAATTGTATGCATCATGGCAAGAATTGAAATGCTTTCGAAATCATAGGATTATATCATGGTAGGGCTATGCTTGGTGTTGCTTGTTGATATCCGAAAGCAGACCTTCAGGATCCTTGTACTTGACTTGATTATAGTTGGTCAAGTATTTGTCTTCGAGCTTCAACGGTGTTGATCTCTGGCTTTGATCTCGATCTCGATATCGTATTCTACCGAGAAGAACCAAACACCGGAAAGAAAGGGAAACAATCAACACATGGCATCGATGCAATGCTCAAGCAAGTATGATGATATGACAGGTTAATTTGCATTGGAATGTAACCCTAAGACATGCTCGACGATTTAATCGGGGTTCCGAGGGGTGAAAACCCTAACTCGGGGAAACTCCGGAACATATGAGAGGGGTGCATTTGTTCTTCTAATTATACTTGTAATTTAAGTTGTTTAACAATGCATGATTATAGGTTAAATAGATAGGTTTCATTTTTCTAAACAATTTGATATATTATTTGTATTTTTTGACTTATAAACAATAAGTTATTGATTTTACAATATTAAATCATTTTCTGGAATTAAAAACAAAAAGGCAAATAGTTTTTACACCGGGCGCCTATCCAGTAAGGAGATGAAGGGCCAAGGCCAACTCAGCCTCCACGCAAGTAAGTGACCCACGTTTTTGACCGCTGACCCGCCCGACTACCGATGTCACCAGACGCTGTGACGTCATTTACCGGGGATCAGCCCTAGATCATCGACGGGGAGGGCGCTGGAGCGCGGGCGGAGCAGCGGGAGCGCGTGCGATGGATGCGGGCTAGCATACCGAGTCGTTTAGTGGCGGCGCCGCTCCAGATTGGTCGCTGGAACAGGAAGCACGACGGCGGCCGACAGCGGTGTCTTCAGGTCCTCGGCGCGGCAGCGATACAGAGAGGAAGAGGAAGAATAGAGAGGACTGTGAGGTGCAGGGGCTCACCACGGAGGCGGTGGAGGGGTCGACCAGCCAAGCGAGCCTTGGCCGGAATCGTCGAGAACAGCGGTGGCCGGACTTCGGGGAGGAGCTCCTGATTGCGGTGGTTACGGGCGCCCTTCGTCGATTCCGTTGGAGGGGAGGCGGTTCCTGGCGAGGAGGCGGAGGCAGAGCAGCGGCGGCGGTAGAAGCGGCAGCCGTGGCTGACGGCCGCCTTCCCCTATGCGAGAATATTGTGAGATGGGGAAGAAGAAGAGGAGGGGCACCCAGTTATTAACCAAAGGACCTTTTGTCCCGGTTGGTAGCTCCAACCGGGACTAAAGGGTCATACGTCCCGGTTGGAGCCACCAACCGGGACGTATACTCCACTTTTTTCAGCAGACCAAGGGTTGGTGTGCGCAGGGGTCTTTCGTCCCGGTTGGTGGCTCCATTCGGGACATATGACCCTGTTTTCAAAAAAATTCAGGAATTTTCTCTCTGTTCCCGCCTTATTTTTTATTTTGAGGTTTAAATCTGTAATGTTTTTTAAATGATAATTACTTTAGAATTTAGAAAAACTTTAAACATAAAAAGTGTTTGAAGTTGAATAACTAATTCAAAACCATTTTCTGTTTTTAAAAATAATTAATGTAACCATTTAAACTATGAACCATTTAAAATTAAAAATGAATTAACTTATATTTTTTGAATATTAATTTGGAATTTAGAAAAACTTTAAACATAAAAAGTGTTTGAATTTGAATAGCTAATTCAAAACCATTTTCTGTTTTAAAAAAAATTAATGTAACCATTTAAAATATGAACCACTTAAAATAAAAATGAATTAACTTATATTTTTTGAATATTAATTTGGAATTTAGAAAAACTTTAAACATAAAAAGTGTTTGGATTTGAATAAATAATTCAAAACCATTTTTTGTTTTAAAAAATAATTAATGTAACCATTTAAAATATGAACCATTTAAAATTAAAAATGAATTAACTTATATTTTTCGAATATTAATTTGGAATTTAGAAAAACTTTAAACATAAAAGGTGTTTGGATTTTGAATAAATAATTCAAAACCATTTTCTGTTTTTAATTTGGATTTGAATCAACTTATATTTTTTGAATATTAATTTGGCATTTAGAAAAACTTTTAACATAAAAAGTGTTTGGATTTGAATAACTAATTCAAAACCATTTTCTGTTTTTAATTTGGATTTGAATTAACTTATATTTTTTATACATTAATGGGCGGGAAAAAAGGACGGGAAATAATGGGCAGAAAGAAAATTTTATTAGGATAGAACTGGAATTAAAGTACATAACGCAACTAATACAAAGTTACATAGAAGAACTGAAAATTAAGATACATGGCCAGATTAAGCCACAATCGGCCGAACTTGTTTTGCAATATTGGAGTGATTCAGTCATGCTCTCGCCACACTGTAATACTCGATCGTAGTCGTCAGATTCGCCATGCAGCTGCCGCTATCGTCGCCGGGTCGCCAGATTGAACCTTGAAGGCTGAGTATGAGTGGGCTGGACTTGAGGGTAGCGCAGGCAGGGGCTAGAGTCGGCGGCTGTGTCGTAGGCCATGACGCTCTAGAGAGTCCGGCCGCGCCACCACAGCCGACGGCCGGCCTCGCTGAAGTTCGGAGGAGGTGGGCCGTCCTCCTCGTGCCTGGCGAGTGCCCTCTCACACTGATCCACGAAGAAGTCTTCCCAAGTCGGGAAATAGTCGGGATGCCATCTGGGATTCCTCCGCTGCCCCGGCGTGAGCTCGAAGTAGTAGTGGTTCGTGATGGCCATCCGGCGCGCCACACCTAGAGGACCAGGAGGAACTGCACGCCTTGGCCAAAGATCCAGCCGACGGGACACAGATGGCCCGGCGAGGGTAGTTCGAGGCGCAAAGCGCCTCCGCCTCCCTGGGGGTTAGTGCTATGGTGGAAGTGATGGGAAAGAGTGATGAGGTTGCAGATATGAGTCTAGAGATGTGTAATGAGAATGGAGGCCAACCCTACATATATATATAGTGAGAAATGGCAGGAAGATAACTGGAGGGAAGAACTAGCGGGAAAAACTGGCGGGAAGAAATGGCGGGAAGAACTGGCTGGAAAAAATGGCAGGAAGAAAAATGGCGGGAAGAAATAGCGGGAAGAAAAATGGCGGGAATAAAAATGGCTCATTTAGAACTTGCATTGGATCTCTGAAGAAACCACATATTGCGAGTCTAAAAATGATTTTTTCAAAAAATCACGGGCGATAGATCATGTACCTTTAGTACAAACCGAACCCACTTCCTACCGATTCGGCAGACATTTGTCCTTTTTACCCGGGATGGAGGAAAAAGTTTGAGATGTCCCGGTTGGGAGTTAGTCCATGTAAGGTGGTCTAGTATTTTAGGAAAATGGGATGGTAGCATTCTGAAACAGCATTTTGGTGGTTACTTCACAAAACGACCCGTTTTTTGCGCTCGAAAAATGGAAAAGGGCTTTTCCGTGCGATAAAAAGGAAAACTTCCTCCTGCAACATTGTTCTCCATACCAATGTCCACATGCATGCATAATATGGGCACATCATCACAAACTATGCCGTGATTTAGCACATAACATCTGTCATTTGGACCGAAAGCCATGAAATCTCGAACATGATAGGTCATTTTGTGAAGGTTTTTTCGAGACATGATCAATATACCAAGTCTGGTATTTTTCCTTTCAACTATGTCACATAATATGACACCACGCGAAGGATTTTTATTGTTCGGTTTTTTTTTTGAATTTCTTATGCTCGTTTTGAATTTTTGGAATTTCTAACTACGGTCGAACTGGCGTGCATGAAGATAGGGGACGAGCATCGTTAGAACTTGCATTAGATATCTAAAGAAACCACATATTGCGAGTCTAAAAATGATTTTTTCAAAAAATCATGGGCCATAGATCATGTACCTGTAGTACAAACCGGACCCACTTCCTACCGATTCGGCAGACATTTGTTCTTTTACCCGGGATGGACGAAAAGGTTTGAGATGTCCCGGTTGGGAGATAGTCCATGTAAGGTGGTCTAGTATTTTAGGAAACTGGGACGCTAGCATTCTGAAACAGCATTTTGGTGGTTACTTCAGAAAACGACCCGTTTTTTATGCTCGGAAAATGGAAAAGGGCTTTTCCGTGCGACAAAAAGGAAAACTTCCTCCTACAACATTGTTCTTCATACCAATGTCCACATGCATGCATAATATGGGCACATCATCACAAACTATGCCGTGATTCAGCACATAACATCGGTCATTTGGACCGAAAGCCATGAAACCTCGAACATGATAGGTCATTTTGTGAAGGTTTTTTCGAGACATGATCAATATACCAAGTCTGGTATTTTTCCTTTAAACTATGTCACATAATATGACACCACGCGTAGGATTTTCATTGTTCGGATTTTCAATATACTAAAGGTTCATCTTTAGTCCCGGTTGGAGGGATTTCGGCGGGCTGGGCCAGGCAACACTAATGATATGGGTGAGTGTCGACATTATGTCGTGCGGCGTGTACCTTGTCCCTGATGGTGTCACCAACTGGGACTAAAGATGAACCTTTAGTCCCGGTTGGAGACACCAACCGGGACAAAACACGAGTCAGCACTAATAATAGGGGTGAGTGTCGACATTATGTCATAAGTTTCGACACTATGCCGAGCTGCTTGTACTATAAATAGGCATCCTTGTGAGTCCAGTCCTCCAGCCAGATTGAGGCATCTCCAATATTGTTTTCGAGAGCAGGGACACCACTACGACCAGTTTCAGGGAGATGCCGCCGGATCCTAGTCCTCCGGCATCTCCAAGAAACTGGTCATAGGGGCACTCCCTAATATGTGAAATTAGTTAGCTCCCAGGTGTATTGATCTAGTTAGAGAAGTTACAAGCTGCAAGATGGTTTTCGAGAGCAGGGACACCACTACGACCAGTTTTAGGGAGATGCCGGATCCAGTCCTCGGCCAAGATCTCCAAGAAACTGGTCATAGAGGCACTCCCTAATATGTGACTGTGCGCGTTTGGAGATCAGATCTTAATGGTAAGTATGAATCGGGACAACTTCTTCATAGTCCCGGTCCAACCACAAAACAGGACTAACACTCAAGACATTTATTAATATTAAAAGAGGTGTGATTCCATAGACCCCCTACTCTGAAAAGTTGTAAATATCTGAAAGGGTAGAATTTCCCCTGTGCGTATTAGAGGAGGGCGCGTGAGGGTAGCCCATCGATGGGTTCAAAAGAACTCACCCTAAATCACGTACACGGTGTTGCAATGTCAGCGGACACATGCAAGTGTTGTATTCGAGTTGGACACTTACGTTTCCACGTCGCATGCACAGTATACCCGATAACTGACATGCTTCGGTCCCATACGGGCTTGGTGAAAATTACATACATGGTCTAAATTTTATGAATCCCGATCCTACCCACACGCGCGAAGAAGTGCCGGTCGATCCAAGCCATCAATCTAATTTGTCTCCTTATTTTAATTCCTTTGGGGGTCTATTGAATCAGAAGCCATATTAAAAACTGAGACTACAAAACCGGGACTAAAGGCCCCCCTATATATAGTCCTGGTCAAGCCACAAACCGCGAAAGATATCCTTCGCTCAAGCCACAAACCGCGAAAGACATGAACTAGAGTTACATAATATGAGCATGAACTTCTTGGCATATGTCCTTCCTTATGATCGCTTCAGACGTAACCATGGAGCATCTTCTTTACTTAACGGAATGCTTGAGTCAGTTTTCACTGTGAAGGGCGGAATTTCATCAAACTTATTATAATCTTCTGAAATGTCTGTCTTGTCCTCGATTCACACGATGTTTCTTTTCCCTGAAAGAACTATGTGACACTTTGGCTCATCATATGATGTATTCGTTTGCATATTTTTTCTTTTTTTCGGTCTGGAGGACATGTCCTTCACATAGAAAACCTGAGACACATCATTGGCTAGGACGAATGGTTCATCTCTATAACCAAGATTGTTGAGATCCACTGTTGTCATTCCGTACAACTGGTCTATCTTTAGCCCTTCCCCATTCAGGTTGACCCATTTGCAGCGAAACAAAGGGACCTTAAAAGAGACTCCATAGTCTAGTTCCCATATCTCCTCTATGTAACCATAGTATGTGTCCTTTTGTCCATTCTCGTCTATTGCATCAAAGCGGACACCACTATTTTGGTTGGTGCTCTTTTTATCTTGGGAGATCGTAGAATGTATTCCCATTTATTTCGCACTTTGGAAATTCAATACAAGAAAAGATGGTGACGCGGCCAACAAGTATAGCTGATCTCCAACAGTGGTGTCATTCAAGAGATGTGTCCGCATCCAACCACCGAAAGACTTCATGTGTTCATCTGTAATCCATGATTCAGGCTTCCCCGGGTTTTTGGAGCGTACAATATTCTTGTGTTCCTCGATATACGGAGCTGCCAAGGTGGAATTATGTAGAACTGTGTAGTGTGCTTTAGTGAAAGAAGACTCGTCCCTACATATCATTGCTTTCTTTTCCAGTGTGCCTTTTCCACTTAGTCTTCCCTCATGCCGCGGGTCAGAAACACCAATCGGCTTAAGGTTAGGAATAAAGTCAACACAAAACTCAATGACCTCCTCTGTTCCATATCCCTTGGAGATGCTTCCTTCTGGTCTAGCACGGTTATGAACATATTTATTTAAGACTGCCATGAACCTCTCAAAGGGGAACATATTGTGCAGAAATACCGGACCGAGAATGGCAATCTCTTCCACTAGGTGAACCAGGAGATGCGTCATAATATTGAAGAAGGATGGTAGGAACACCAACTCAAAACTAACAAGACATTGTACCACATCCTTCTGTAACCTTGGCAGAATATCTGGATTGATTACCTTCTGAGATATTGCATTGAGGAATGCACACAGATTCACAATGGGTGCTCGAACATTTTCCGGTAGAAGCCCCCTCAATGCAATCGGAAGCAACTGCGTCATAATCACGTGACAGTCATGAGACTTCAGGTTTTGGAACTTTTTCTCTGGCATATTTATTATCCCCTTTATATTAGATGAGAAGCCAGACGGCACCTTGATACTGTAAAGGACTTCAAAAAAGATTTCCTTCTCTGCTTTGGTAAGAGCATAGCTCTCACGACTTAAGTGACGCCCTTTATCCGCCTTGTTCTGTGTATGCATGTTCTTTGGGTCTTTCATAATTTGTTGGTCCCCCCGTGCTTCTGGTGTATCTTTTGTCTTCCCATACACGCCTAGGAATCCTAGCAGGTTCACGCACAGATTCTTCGTCACGTGCATCACGTCGTTTCAAGAGCGGACACGAAGGACTTTCCAATATGGCAACTCCCAAAATATAGATTTCTTCTTCCACATGGGTGCCTGTCCTGTAGCGACGTTGTTCGGAACTGATTGACCACCGGGACTCTTTCCAAAGATTACTTCTATGTCCTTGACCATACCAAATACATCATCACCAACAGGGAGTTCAAGCTTCTTCCGGTGATCCGCCTCACCTTTGAAATGCTTGCCTTTCTTTCTTACGGGATGATTAGTCAGAAGAAATCGTCGATTCGCCAGGTACACAACCTTCTTGCATTTATGCAAATATGTACCTTCAGTCTTATCTAAACAGTGTGTGCATGCCTTATATCCCTTGTTTGTCTGTCCTGAAAGGTTACTAAGAGCAGGCCAATCATTGATGGTTACGAATAGCAACCCTCGTAGATCAAATGGCTCCTGTTTGTTCTCATCCCACGCACATACACCTGGTTTGCCCCACAACTGTATGAGTTCTTCAACTAATGGCCTAAGGTACACATCAATGTCATTGCCCGGTTGCTTTGGGCCTTGGATGAGCACTGGCATCATAATAAACTTACGCTTCATGCACAACCAAGGAGGCAGGTTGTAGATACATAGAGTCACGGGCCAGGTACTGTGACTGCAGCTCTGCTCCCCAAAAGGATTCATGCCATCCGTACTTAGACCAAACCATAAGTTCCTTGCGTCACCTGCAAAGTCTGGGAAGTCTCTCTCAATTTTTCTCCACTATGACCCATCAGCAGGGTGTCTCAACTTCCCGTCTTTCTTACGGTCTTCTTTCTGCCATCGCAACAACCTGGCATGCTCTTTGTTTCTGAACATGCGTTTCAACCTTGGTATTATAGGAGCATACCACATAACCTTAGCAGGAACCCTCTTCCGGAGGGGCTCTCCCTCAACATCACCAGTGTCATCTCGTCTGATCTTATACCGCAATGCATTGCATACCGGGCATTTATGTAAATTCTCATACTCCTTACCGCGGTAGAGGATGCAGTCATTAATGCATGCATGTATCTTTTGCACATCTAATCCTAGAGGACAGAGAGTCTTGTTTGCTTCGTAGGTACTCTCGGAAAGTTCATTATGTTTTGGAAACTTCGGCTTCATTATTTTCAGCATCTTTTCAAATGAGGAGTCAGTTAGACCACACTCTGCCTTCCATCGCAACAATTCCAGTGTGGTACCGAGCTTTGTGCTGCCATCTTCACAATTTGGGTGCAACAATTTCTTGTGATCTTCTAACATTCCCTCTAACTTCAACTTCTCATTTTCTGTTTCACAATCTCGCTTTGCATCAGAAATGACCCTACCAAGTTCATCAGCCGGCTCATCTGATGCCTGTTCTTCACCTCCTTCCTCTCCATTGTCTTCTATTGCAGTATCACTATATTCAGGAAACATATGATGATAATTGTTATCATCATCTTCTTCTTCACCATCTTCCATCATAACCCCTCTTTTCCCGTGCTTGTTCCAGCAATTATAGTTGGGCATAAAACCTTTCATAATCAGGTGGCCACGAATGATTTTCGAGGAAGAGTACTCCTTGTTGTTCCGACATTGAACACATGGACAACGTATAAAACCATTCTCTTTGTTTGCCGTAGCCACATCGATAAATTTATCCACACCTTTCATATACCCGGGTACACGCCGGTGACCGTACATCCATTCCCGACCGTTCATCTACATCATATAAGTAAGTTTATTCAAAACAGGACATCATAAATAGTGAAATGACCAATTCACATCGACACATGCATTGTATCAATGACAGAGAAAAGATAAGATTGCTAACCTCGATCGAGGGAAATAAGGAGGAGAAAGCTCAAGTGCGTCTCGGAGACCTTCTATATTTTTGTTCTATGAGAAATTGAATGGGATCATTCACTCAAACATTTCATCAAACACCTTGAATGCATGCATAGGGAAAAAAAAACTAGCACACCCCTCACACCTTCCACCAAGAAAAAACAGAGTGGAGGCAGAGGGCTGGGGCGTTGCATTTATAGAGGGCGGGAGCATACGTCCCAGTTTGTAACACAAATCGGGACTAAAGGTGTGTGCCACACCACGCAGCTGACGTCCAATATTTAGTCCCGGTTTGTGTTACAAACCGGGACGTATGATCCCCTACCAACCGGGACGCATGCCTCCGGGCCCCGTGCCCACTGAAACCGGGACGCGTGCCAGCATTAGTCCCGGTTCGTTGCGGAACCGGGACCAATGTTGTTAGGAGGCACGAACGGATAGCCTTTTTTCTACTAGTGTATACTACACAGTCAAACAGATAGAATGTCTAAATCATACAACATATAACATAAAAATTTATTATTTTTTGTACTCTTAAATAATGCTACATATGTTTCAAAACTTAGCAGTTCTTAACAGCCAAGTCCAGACCATTATGCATTGGATAAATATACACAAATTATATCATAAAATTTCGTTCTTTTTGATAGTATTGTACACTGCAACATATAGCACACAATCTAGCATTTCTGAACATTCAAATCCAATCAGTTAAGCAATGGAACATTAGAAGAACATATGGTGTGAGCTGCATGCAATGGATCAACGTATCCAGGCAAGCATTAAACATATATTACAGGGACTCCAATTTCTCCAAGAACAAATAAATTTTAGTAGCTCCACTTTCTCCATTCTGTGATAGAGTCACTTCTTCTATTTTGTTCTATATTTACCTGTGCAATGATCTTTATACGTACATGTTCTAAAGTACAACAGACAGAAGGCAGTGAGCACAACTTTAAACTGTCATCAAAGGCTCCATCAACAATTTGTATTAATACACCACTAGACTACAGAGCAACCCTATATGTAGAACATGTACAATTCTGAACTGAAAAGGACCCTCCTAGTGTGTTATATGCAAGCTAATACAATATTTTCTTTATTAGTTCATGGTAACATAGTGATATATGTTGACTAATGGGCATACCTTCAAAACTTATCCACTTTTCCTCTTAGCCAAAGAAGAGAAATTTCGGGTCGCTCTCATTTAAACTGGGAAATGTCTCTTGGTTACATAAATGTAACAATTATCACAACCAAATTACTGTCTATCATGCAATATTTATAACACGAGAAATATTTGAACATAACACTTATTATATCCTACTAATTTGTACGTTGTTGGTAATCATCCCACATTGCATTAGCTATCGAGTCTCTTAAGTTGTTGCCTTCAATATTTCCTCCATCATTTTCTTGATCACCATCTGGTAGATTGACAAATCGTAGTGGATCAATATTATCTGGCTGGTTCTCTAACCAATTTTCATCCCCATTCATAGCATGAGATCATCGTCATCCATTTGGTGAAAAGATAGTTAATAGAGACGGGATAATTAATAGCATGAGGTCATTGTCATCCTCGTCCCTCCTCTTCCTAATATGATCTCTAATGCTCATATCCATTGCAAAGCTAAAAATATATGTTTCAGTTATACTTGTCACCCAATAATTATCACATGTGTGGAGGAACAAATCATTATGTAACATAGAAAAATTCACATGACATAGAAGATAAGAACGTGGTTAAAATAATTACCTTCCGAATATGGATTAGGAACTAGATCCCAAGATGGCGGTGGCTCGTCTTCTCCGACTCTCACAGGGGGTAGGTATGATCTGAAAATAAATTTCAGAAAGTGGCATATTAGTTTAGAAAAGGTAAATAAAGGATAAAACCAAATAGACACTGCATATTAAAGATGCAAAGTACCCACGGACGCCTTAGCTAAGATTTATTAAAAATGCAAGATTTAGCAATCGTATAGATTAGAAAGCGGTGGTTGGATGCAAACCAAAATGGGTAACCACCAAACAAACCAAATAGATTCCTCTCATATTATAGGTAGAAGAAAAAATAAACCTGATCACAGGCTGTGCTTGATGAACTTTCAGTACAGCCAATTACAACAAAGACATAGTAGATCAATATTTAGAGACAAGAAAACTACTGGCAGCAGTAGAGGGGACACAAGCATTCCTAAACTCGACTATAGCTACACACGGTAATTGAACTTCAATATGGTCGATCCTAGATTGATTGATTGCCTTTTGTCCTAGCAAAAATCATATTGAAGTTCTAGGATCGATCGTCCACATTATACACTTCTGTCCAAACTGACATAGTTCAATGACCACCAAGGATCGTGAGTAAAGGATCTACACAGAATTAGGAATACACTACTCTGGTCCTCTTCCGGATGGAAAAACGAATGCACTGCCTAGTGCCTAGTACATCTGGTCAGATTACATATATATTGTGCAATTGTGCGAGCCACTCCTTGTCCTTGACCCTCCCCTAGGACTGGGAATCGGGCGGCATGAGAGTGCCAAGCTTCCCCATGGAAGTTCCACCCCTAAAATCCCAATCGCTTACCTCCCCGTCCTCCTCCTCCCGGAATTCTCCTTCTCCTTCCGCTGTTTCCCCCATCTTTCTCAAGAATTCAACTCCGACCAAGAACCCTAGTGACATGGATATACCCTACGGGTGCATAACATTGGTATACCCGGTCCATCCCAAGGAAAGGCCATGCGAGGACTTGCAGCCCAGGAAGATTTCGGGTGGCCCAAGCCCGTGGCGAATTCGACTCCTTGGAGGACAAGTATAGATTACATAGAATTTCAAAGGGTATCAACCCTAATCTGTAACCGACTCGACCTATCCCTGGACCTGGCCTATCTATATAAATGCCAGGAGGGTACGACAGAAGGATCCAACTCACCTCATACACACACCTCCACGGTAGATTGCATCTGCGCACCCCTGTAACCTCCGGTTCCGCCGTAATCAAGAACAGACAAGCACGAGTAGGGTTTTCCCTCCGGGGGCCTGAACCTGGGTAAACCCTGTGTCCCTGTGTTGCTTGCCTGTTAACCGTCTCGCGACTTCCAGCATCCCCATCTTCTCCAAAACCCAAGTCCATAACAATGGGAATTGATGAGTCGAACCCTCGTCAATTGGCGTCGTCTATGGGAAGCAGGGATGCTGATTGTGTGGTCGTGATGGTCCCATCCGGAGCAATCTACGATTCCTCGGTGATGTAGAGTCACCTCCTCTTCGGTGCCTTTGACTTCACCGCCCACTCATTGTCCACCGTTAAAGATTTCGAGTCCGTAGGCGACGGGCTCGAGATGCTGTTCGGGAGCTTCTGCTTCCAGGTGGGGCAGACTGGCACCCTCCGCCTCCTAGAGAGGGTGCCACTTCCATCGATCATGCCCGCTTTATGGGTCCCGCCCATCAGTCCCCTACGTACGTCAACACTGACGGACGATTCATATGACAGTGGCAGCTACAACTCCGATCTGTGCGATCCTCCTTCGGATGAAGGAACCTACGGTTCCGGATCTGAGAGCTGTGGCAGCAGCGACCCACTCCGTGAGCGCTACCTATGCGCCATCATCCACGGTGGCGATGTCAACAACGGAACCGATCCACCGCTAGGTTCGGGTGCCATCCCCCCTCCCAAACCCCCTCCCAACCCTCAGGTTGAGCACGAGGGAAACAGGGGAAACCCGGCTAACAGGGCGGCAATCACGCCCACAACTAGATTAACCTCAACGAGGAAGGCTGGGAAATGGCACGCAAAGCCATGCGAGGCAATAAAATCCCCCGTGGATGCCTCCCGTGACTTGCTGATGGCCTATCACTGGCTCCTGATCGATGAGCACAATCGGCAGGTCAAGCTACAGGACGAGCTTGAAAAGCATAAACGGGTAGCCGAAGAGTCAAGCATGCAGCAAGCTGTGCTCTACGCCACTGTCTGCTCCTCTTCACATGGGAATAATGCCAACAAGTACCGCTCCCGCCTGGAGCGCATGGACCCTGCCGCACGACGCGAGGTCACTAAGGCACTCGACACGTCCTTCATGACGATGGACTCGCAAGGCAACGTCATGCCGAAAAGGCCGCAGGCTGCGATCATGGCGGCCACCACCTATCTCGCGTCCAACCCGCCATCGGCAGGAGACCCAAAGATCGCGATCCACAAGTCTGAGCTGGCAGGCCTTGGACTCGTTGGAGCTGCGCTCCATGACGAAACTCTCGCGGAGCCGAAGAAGAAGGCCGCGGTCAAGTTCACCCAAAGCTGCATGCCCTCATCTGAGGAGGATGAGCACGACCTGCCTCGACGCTGTCGGAGCCCACAGCGCCACAACAACAACTATGATGCTCGTAGCGAGCTCACACAGCGCAAGATCGACAAATCACGTGCTAAGTGCGTATGCTCAACTAAGTCCAAGGAGGAGGACGACGGAGAACTATGCGGAGCCAGATGCTTCAGCAGATCCGTTTGGCAATCGCGGATGCCGAGAAACTTCAAGATCCCTTCGAACAACCCAAAGTTCGACGGCGCGCAGGAGCCTAAAAATTGGCTCAACGATCATCTGTCATCGGTAAAGCTCCACGGAGGGAACAAGAACACCGCCCTTCAGTGCCTTCAGCTGCAGCTGATAGGCGCGGCCAGGGGCTGGCTTAGCAGCCTCCTCTCAGGCTCCATCCGAAGCTAGGAAGAGCTGGTGTACAGCTTCATCCACAACTTCAAGGGCACCAGCAAGAGGCCGACCTCAATCGAAGAGCTGCAGGCCTGCACCCAACGGACCAATGAGTCCATCCGCTTATACATACTACACTGGTCCCACATCAAGAACTCCGCTGCAAACATCTCCGAAGAAAGGGCAATCTACGCCTTCAAGGACGGTGTCAGGCGCCTAGATTTCAAGGAGGAGCTCGAGCGCATCAAGCCCAAAACCCTTTATAACCTCATGGACATCGCCAACCGTTGGCAAGATGGCGAGGATTCCGTCAACCGAACACATCCGTATGACGAAGATGACTTTTACCGCAGGCGCGATCGCCGCAACAAGAGAAGATCACGCGTCTATGACGATCGCGAGGGAGTCGACATGGTTGCGGCCAGATACACCGATCGCCGCGATGACGGCAACCGCAATAGCGGAAACCGAAGCAGCAACTACCGTGATGGCGGACGGCCCACGCAAACATGGCAATGTCGCAACCGTGACGACGAGCCTTTGACATATGACAAGCTGTCTGGTCCCTGCACCATCCACTTCTACATCGATAAACAAGATGGTAAGAAGAAGGCCAGCCACATGCTCAAGGACTGCCGGGAATTCCAGAAGCTCAGCGAGGGTTTCACCCAGATGCGGCGCCAGGCGGTGAATCTAGGATTCGCACCCGCCCCAGGTGCTATCGCTCACGGAGCTCCCCCACCACCACCTGGAGGACCATCATAGCCGCCGATTGCACCGGCACCAAATAACGGTGCAGATGGGTACCCCCCACCGAAAGGGTCCATGATGATCCAGAGCGTCCAACCAACATGGTGCAGAAGAATATCACCCGCCCAGTCAACCTGGTCGTGACCTCCCCACCAGCCATACCTGAGTACCTCAGCAGCTCAGAGTCCTATCCCACGTTCGACCGTTCGGATCACCCATGCCAGATACCTTGCCCTGGTGCTCGAGGCCTAGATCGGGGGATTTAAAATGAGCCGCGTCTTCATGGACGACGGCAATGACATCAACCTGATATTCGCCAGCACAGTCGTAGCCATGCGGATCCCACTGTGCAGCCTAGAGCAATCGGACACGATGTTCCATGGCAGAGTCCCAGGGAAGGGCATATACCCCTTGGGCAAGATATGGCTCGATGTCATCTTCGTCAAGCCCAAAAAATTCAGGCGTGAATAGTTGGAGTTCGAAGTGGTCCACTGGCCATCACAATACCACGCCATCCTTGGGCGCGTGGCATTCGCAAGATTCCTGGCAGTACCGCACTATGTGTACCTTCTATTGAAGATGCTAGAACCTAGGGGCGTCATCACCGTCCCAGGAAGCTTCACGAGGTCAGACAGCTACAACAGAGACTTCAACAAAATCTCTCAGTCATTCGACATGCAGGAGGAGCTCACGAGAATCAAGGAGGGGACAGACAACGGGGAACCCCCAATCACCAGGCAAAACGCACCCGATATGTCATTTGATTCCACAGTCAATAGAAAGAAGGTGCAGGTTCACCCGACGGACGCCTCCAAAACAACGTTGATCACCAATGACCTGAGTCCCGCATAGGAAAGCGCGCTTGTCAAATTCCTCCGTGAGCGCTGGGAAATTTTCACCTGGTGTCCTGCGGACACGCTAGGAGTTCCCAGTGAATTTCCCGAGCATGCATTCAATGTGTTTCCAGATGTGAAGCCAGTCAAGCAGTCGATGCGTCAACTGTCTGAGACAAGAGCCGAAGCCGTCTGAATCGAAGTCAATAGACTCCTTGACGCCAACTTCATCAGGGAAATCAAAGAAAGCGAGTGGCTGGCTAGCACCGTGCTAGTCCCCAAAAAGGACACGGACATCTTGCGAATGTGCGTGGACTTCACCTCGCTTAACAAGAATTGTCCCAATGACCACTTCCCTCTACCAAGGATCGATCAAATCATTGACTCCACTGCAGGATGCGAGAAGCTCTCCTTCCTCGACGCCTACTCAGGCTGAAATCAAATTCGACTAAAGGTCGAAGATCAGGAGAAAACGGCGTTCATCACACCGTTCGGGGTATTCTTCTACAACACAATACCCTTCGGGCTGAAGAACGCAGGCGCCACTTACCAGAGGTGCATGCAGGCATGTCTAAAGGACCAGATCGACCATAACATCCAGGTCTATGTTGACGACATAGTAATCAAGACCAAAGAGGCCAGGACGCTCATCGACGATCTCCATGAGATGTTCGATAACCTTGATTGCTACAAGATCAAGCCGAACCCATACAAGTGCGCCTTCAGAATCCCGTCTGGCCAGTTACTCAGGTACTTCATCTCCCAACGTGGCATCGAGGCAAACCCAAAGAAAATCAGGGCCATACTGACCATGGAGAAGCCGAAGAACCTCAAGGGGGTCCGGCATCTAGACGGACGAATCACGACGCTCACCAGGTTCACCAGTCGAATGGGTGAGAAGGCCCTCCTCTTTTATCAGCTGCTGCGCAAGACGGACAAATTCGAGTGGACTCCCGAAGCAGACGATGTGTTCTAGGAACTCAAATGGCTACTCTCCACAACACCTATCCTGGTCACGCCGAAGGAGCAGGAGCCTTTGCTGCTGTACATAGAAGCCCCATATCTGGTGGTTAGCACCGCACTCGTGGTCGAACGAACCGAAGATGGCAAGACCCACGGGGTCCAACGCCCAATCTATTACCTCAGCGAGGTACTGACCCCAACAAAGCAGAGGTACCCTCATTACCAGATGCTCGCCTATGGCGTATTCATGACGGCGCGCCGGTTGAGCCACTACTTCCAGGAACACCAGATCATGGTCGTCAATGATGCCCCGCTATCGAACATCCTGAACAACCCCGAAGCCAGGGGCGTGTAGCCTTGTGGGGCATCGAGTTGTCTCCTCGAGACATCATCTACGAGCGACGCACCACCATCAAATCTCGGGTCCTCCCTGACTTCCTCGTCCACTGGATGGAGCTCCAGCTGCCGGATACTCCGGACATGTCGCAGTCCTGGACGATGCACTTTGACGGCTCCAAGCGCGAGGTTGGAGCAGAGGCCGACGTCATACTGATGTCCCATCAAGACGACAAGATGAAGTATGTCCCTCGGATGAAATTCCGCGCCTCCAACAATGAGGCCAAATACGAGGCCCTCATCCACGGCATGAGGATGGCTAAGGTGTGCGGCGCAACACGCCATGTCATCTACGGTGATTCGAACCTCATCGTTCAGCAAACGATGAACGAGTGCAACGCCCATAGCGCCAACATAATCGCATACCGTGCGCTCTACAATTCACTCGAAGGGGACTTTGACGGCTATGAGCTCCGACACGTTGGGAGGGAAAGCAACGAGGAAGCCGACAAGCTCGCCAACATTGGCTCCACCTGCACTCGGGTCCCACCAGGAGTGTTCCTTGAAAAAATCCGCATACCCTCCATCAAGAGGAAATTCCTAAAAGTCTCAGCCGAAGAAGCAGATCACTAGGGGGATGCGCTACCCGAAGGACAAGAAGGACCCGAAAATCTCGACATGGAGGTCGAGTTGGTAAGCCTTATGCAGGTCATGGCGGTTGAGGAAACATGGACGCAACCGTACCTTTGCTACTTGATAAAAAAATCAGCTGCTTGAGGACCCGACAGATGCCCGACGCAGATCTCACCGGTAAAAGGCCTTCACTATCATCAATGGTGAGCTGTACAAGCGCAGCATTTTAGGTGTGCTCCAACGATGTGTCACCACCGGCGACAGCAAAAGCATCCTCCTAGATATCTATGAGCATATCTGCAGCCATCACGCAGGCAGCCGCGCCCTAGTCGCCAAAGCTCTACGAGCTGGGTTCTACTAGCCAACCGCAATGAATGACGCCAAGGAGATATTCCAGAGGTGCAACGCCTGTCAGAGGTACGCGGACAAACCACATGCGCTAGTATCAGAGCTGAGGCCTATCCCAGTGGCCCGACCCTTCGCTCAGTGGGGCCACGACATGATCAGCAAACTGCCAAAGTCCTCGACAGGAGGCCACGCCTTCCTCCTAGTAACAGTCGACAAATTCTCCAAGTGGATCGAGGCCATGCCCATCACCAACCAAAGCGGCAAAAGTGCCGTCAAGTTTTTCGAGTCCATTGTCTACAGTTCGGAGTGCCCCATAGCATCACAACGAACAATGGCTCGAACTTCATCTCGAAGGAGTTCCGAGACTTCTGCGGGAACCTCGGAATCAACCTGTCCTATGCCTCAGTAGTGCATCCGCAGACCAACGGATAGGTCAAAAATGCCAACGGCCTAATTGTTAATGACATCAAGAAGCACCTGCTACGCCCACTCGAAAGTCTTGCGGGAGCATGGGAGGACGAGCTACCCTCTGTTCTCTGGATCCTGGGCACAATGCCAAACAACTCAACCGGCTATACGCCCTTCTTCATGGTGCACGGAGCCGAAGCCATGCTACCTCCTGAGGTACGCTAAAAGGCCCCACGGGTCATTGCTTACAGCGAGGCCGAATCATCGACCGCACTCGAAGACTACGTCGATACACTCGACGAGGCACATGACATCGCCGCGGCTCGCTTAGTGTTCTATCATAAGAGCCTCCACAACTACCACAGCCGCTGGCTGCGCCCAAGGTCCTTCGTCGAAGGACACCTTGTCCTGCGACTCAAGCAAGAAGGGCACAAGAAGCTCGAGTCACCCTGGGAAGGACCCTACATCATCAACGAAGTCATCCCAGGTGGCGCCTACTACCTCATGGATGTCACATCAGGAGTCGAATACTCCAATCCCTGGAACGTCGCACGACTGCACCGCTTCTACCCCTAGTCACCCTTTACTTTCAATAAGGCTATTCGGCCAGGATACTCAGCCAAACAATGTACCTCCTGATTTATAATGAATAAAATCTACGTTCCTTGTCCCAAAAATCTTTTTCTCCTTACATTATTTATCACTAAACACACTCAGGGGATGCGCCTCACCTTACGACTTCATCGATTGACAACAACGCATACAACTTGAGTAGCTGACCACGTCAGGCGAACGAAAAGGATATGCACATTATATAATCATATAATGCACTACGTGCCAACACATACAAACTCTACAAAGGGCATTACAAGACCACTCGAATAAATGCAGACTTTACATGATCGCGATTCCCTTTACAGGACTTAACTATGCTGGAGCAGATTGTTTGTCCGCTCCTCAAACACATCTACAATTTCTTTGGCATACTGCGTCGTAGGCGAATAATGCGGACGCATATCCCACACCATGCCATCTGGAGGTGTAGGTGGCCCAGAGGATATCTCTGCAAGATCAATGTCATGGCGATGCAGTCGAATAACAAGGCTGCCTTCACGCCTGCCACAAGTTGATGGCGCATCAGCTCCCTCACATGACCTGCATCTCGAAACTTCCCGAGCAAGCCTAGAAAGCGAGAAGGTGCAGCATCTAAACGGAACATGGTGTCCCAAATTGCCGCGAGTGACGCCCTAGCTCGTTTTAGCACCCGGAGAACTTGGTGAACACGACCTTGCACCGTCGCAAGGACGATTGCTCGATCGCGGTCCATCTAGAAGAAACTGCTGGCTTCCGGCTCTTGTAGCGTCAAGCAATTCATTCGAATCGCTACGCGTTCCTTCTCTTCCTTCGGAAGAAGATCCACAACTGCACACAAAGCAGTGAATAAGCTCACAGAAAAACAACTCATGCACTCGAAAAGACAACGAGTCCAAGTAACTCGCATTGGAGTTGCTCGCCCATTTGCCACAATTCCTCCAATAGAAACTCTTCCCTGGATATGGCTCATTCGGCTTTGGATTTCCACACATCCACGTGACCACGGATGCTGAGGATGTCCTTCTCCAAACTTCAGACGCGGTGACGTAGGAAAGGAAACTGCGATGACTCGCTCAGCAACAGGAAAGGACCAGGCGCAGGATAAGGTGTGATCACCAGAGCCTCACCCGAAGGACCCTAAGGGTAAACAGGCAAACATGAACATCACAAACATTTTCGACAGCAGTTGAAAGACGGATTCATACATATACATAAATAAAGCCATTTCATGGCAAAATGAAGCTTGTTCATCCAAAAGGAGTTACATATGCAGCAAAAGGAAGAGAGATAGACTAACTACAATGCAGAAGGGACTAAGCGCCAGCACCCGAAGCAGCTTCGGAGCCAGAATGCCTACTCTTGGCCACTTGTTGCTTCTCTACCGCATAGTCGGCCAGGAGATCAATGAGCTTATGCCTAAAATACTTGCAGCGGGAGGCAAAGGTGGCAAAAGCTACCTCAGAACCATCCGTGGCCACTAGCATCCTGGACGTGACCTATGTCAGATCCAGTTGGGCTCTAGACGCCAGCACCATTGCCAGTCCCATGGCAGCGTCGACCCCCTTCTGTGCGCTTGTACTAGGCGAGAGTGTAACGCCCCCGAATCGGGTCTATGCAGATCTTAGCATTTCCTGCCAAAACCCATATAGAAGCGATTCAAAGACGTCCACCAGAAACTTTCGTGTGGGTAGGATTTGATTACGAGTAGTTACATCACAGTAGTTTACAACAGAGTCCACAAGAACTTATATATACAACAATGACTCTACGAGTCAAGAATACAAATGATAGAAATCATAAAGAAAGCCAAATAGTATCCGAGTACGGACAATATCCAAATGGGACTAAGAGACCTGAAGGATAACCAAGCAGTGTCCATAAACCCTCCCTAGTCCAAGCCTGAAGGGTAACCTTGCTAACGTCGTCGATCACATACCTGTCAAGCCAAAAGGGTGCCGACAAAGGGCAAAGGAAGACAGAAAGAGAGCGGTCAGTACTGAGGCCAGTACACGGCGAGTCTTAGAATTCGGTGGTCCTCGCCTACATAGGTATGGTGGGCTCAGCGGTGATACGTCGGAAACATATCTATATTTTTTACGTTCCATGCTTGTTTAGTATGTACTTTGCTTTGCTTTGTCTTTCTTTGAGATGTTTTTATATCTTTTCTAGAACTAACCTATTAACAAGTTGCCATAGTCCCAGTTGCCTGTTTTCTTCTGTTTTTGGTTCCAGAAAGGTATAAAATCAATATTCTCGGAATTGGACGGGACATAAGCCAAAGTCAATAATTTTCTGTGAGGTACACGGATCTAGAAGGAGGGACGGATAGACACCATAGGGTGGCTAGACCCCCTGGGCGTGGCCAAGCCTAGCCCGCGCCTAGGGAGGGTGTGGGCCCTCTAGCCGCCTCCTCGGCCTCCCCCTTCGCCTATAAGAAGCCTCCGACCCAAAAACCCTAGGGCATCCAGAAGAAATCCACGAAAACCTCCGTAGCGCCGCCGCCACCAAAGGGGAGATTCGGGGGACAGAAAGTCTCTCTTCCGGCACCCTGCTGGCACTGGGAAGTGCCCCGGGAGCCATCTCCATCGATCTCCATCGCCATCTTCATCACCGTTGCTGATTCCCATGATGAGGTGGGAGTAGTTCTTCCTCGAGGCTAAGGGATCTACCGGTAGCTATGTGTTCATCTCTCTCTCTATGCATGATCTTGTGGTCCTGAGCTTTGTAATCAAGTAGATCTATCTTGCTACTCAAGTGCTTCATTAGATCTCTGCTCTCCCCATGTGTGTGAAAGTGACAGCATGCACGCCATGGTGGCACTTAGGCTTGAGTCTACATAAATACTCTTTGTTCTTTAATAGATCTATGCTTTTCCCCACGTGTGTGAAAGTGACAGCGGGCATACCGTGTGTGGCACTTTGGCTAGATTGAATATTTGTTATGAGTTATATTTGGAGTTGGATGTCTATATGGAATTGTGGTGTTTGTTGGAACCATCTAGCGCTCAAGGTGACAGTGTGGGGTTATCTAGATTGGGGAAGGCAGACTTTGAGGTGTGCTATTATAGCCCTACCATGGATTAGAGTGTCCAACCGGAGAGTAGTTAAGAGTACTATCATGAAGAGAGGATATTTATATGAGAGAGTGTTCACTAGTGAAAGTATGATCCCTAGGCCTTGTTTCTAAACATTGAAACACCGTTTGCTACTAGATCTGTTGCATGTTTGCTTGCTTCCTTCTTGTTGCCTTTAGTCTTTACCTCACCGTCAAGCTCTTTTTTGGATCCGTTACCACTTGTATTTCACTATCTCTTCGCCGAACTAGTGCACCTATATTGGGTGTGTTGGGGACACAAGAGACTTCTTGTATCTCGATTGCAGGGTTTCTTGAGAGGGAATACCTTTGACCACTTCCTCCCTTAGTTCGATAAACCTTGGGTAATCCACTTAAGGGAAACTTGCTGCTGATCTACAAACCTCTGCACTTGGAGGACCAACAACTGTCTACAAGAATAGAAGTGTGTAGACATCAAGCGGCAACAAAGCTTGCACTATCTAACTTATAGAGACACGCTACAACTTCGGCTATTAGAGCGAGATAAGAGAGCACTATACGATAACTATATATAACACCAAACATAACCCATCCGAAGATTTCCCCCTCGTAGACCAGTCGAGGAAGTTCCCTTGCAGAACACACACAGTGGAAATTTTAGTTAAGCAGGTGTTTAGTTGATAAGGCTAATTACTAATCATATTATTAGATGCAAAACATTACTGGAGTTGTCTATGATCATGACACTGTACTCCTGAGGCGTCCATAACCGTGGACACACGACTTCTCGAAAAGATTTATCCTGCAGGGGTGCACTACTGTACCCAAACACATGCTCAACCCATCAGGCAACATATTATGTGTGCCGTCTGAATCTCACAACAAGAACTGTCCCATAACTACGCGCATATATCCAGAGGCATCACCTACTGTGGGGAACCAACCAAGAGGTACGACGATTCTCAAGGAAGGCACAACATTTGTGCCTACTGGTGGATCGGGCCCTGTGGGGTAACTTGTACACACCGTGGGTGCCGCCACCGTGTACCGCGATTTATGTATGCAAACCATGGCAATCCACCAAAATATCAAGTCCGAAGACATATCAACTCACTCATGTCCGAGGACATATTATGCGTATGCACCAAATGGAAAACCAATTTTGTAACCCTCTGGATATACGAATAGCGCCGGTAGTTGAGGGGGGGGGGTTCCCAAAGGCCCCACGTTTGGTTAGCGCGATCAACTCAGAACTGGTATCGTAGAACGAGCGGGTCGAGGTCGGCTCAAGCAGCTCCCAAAGGTGGTCCCTGCCGGGGCCTTATCATTAGGTGAAACTATAAGCATAACCAACATCACCAGTCAATTATCTTATCACCATCAATATCCAAGTGTCATGTTCCATCTGTTTGAGAGCAAAACTAAGCATGCCTATGACTCGCAAGGACAAAAGCTAGCTAATCAAACAAGGCAAATAGGATAACCAAGGCAATATAGTGGAACATGTGAATAAAGGAACAGTACTATAGCATAGACAATAAGGATAACAATAGATCAAAGGAAGGAAGTAAATACTATAAATGCAAAATAGGTAGAAGCGGAAGAATGCTCGCCTAAAAAAAATGTCGGGTAACCGGAGGCTTATCGCAACTCGCATCCACTCATCATCCTATCCGGTGAAGAAGCTAAACACTAGAAAGAACACCCAATGCAATATTTAATACTATGGCAGAAGATCCGGCATGTTTATTATATGATTCATGACATGGAAACATGCAGCTCCACTTAGCAATATTAATCGGAATCGGGATTCCGACAAAGAATTATTATGTTTCAAGTTGTTTATCTACCCACAATTTAAATGTTGATTTATCAAGGCAAAACATGGCATCGGTTTGCTACACAATTTAAATGGAGCCAATGTTAGACTAGATTCGCCCGCATATGGTCTCCATATTTAATATAGGTGATTCATCTAAATACCCCCAAACACATGATATGATGCAAGTATGAATAATTTAAATGCAACAAGATATATGTCATGTTATAAAAATAGGGTCAGATAAGGGTCACACATCGGATAGACAATCTTGGGGTTCGACGAGGGTTCGGGCTCGCCGGGATCGGTCTTCAGACATCGGAACCAAGACGGAGCACTTGTCGACGGTTCATACTTGCCTCCGGGTTTGGTATAGTCTTCGGATCACGCGGTTTCTCGACATGGTCCTCTCGAGTCCAAGCGCCGATGGTTTTGGGGTTTGTCCGAGTGGATGTCAATCTTGTCATCCTCGGCTTTTGTTGCGGAGGGCTAGCTTGGTTACAACTGTCTATAGTTATTCCTTGATATCCATCTGCAATTGTACAAGGGTATCACCACCACACAAGGAAGAGACTTGGGAAGCCCTCATGCTACAGAAGACCCGCATGGAATCTTACACACCTGGCAGCGGAAAGAATCAACTCCTGGAGCAACAGATGAAAACAACGGGGAAATACATCGGGCGAACATGGACCGATGAGGGCCAACACAGACCTTGAGGCGCCGGGGCACGTGAAGGCAGACATGGTAGTGGCGACCTTGCTACATGGAATGGTGATGAGCTCGGCGGGGAAGGGCACGGCGGCAGCCGGCCGAGGCCTAGGCGAGAGCGGAGCTTGCCGAGGAGGGAAGGCCGGCGAGGCGGACCCGCGGGAGCGGCGGCAGGGTGGAGGCCGACGTGGAGCTCTGGGCAATGGGGAATATGGGGTCTGGCGGACAAGGGGACACAGGTGTCTGGCGCGAGGCAGCAGACGAGGAGGTGGCAGAGGGCGAAAGCGGACGAAAGCGAGCGGAAGGGCTCGGGGAGGCGGGCTCGGGCCCGGGAAGGCGACGGAGTCAGCAGCACTGGTGCCAGAGGAGGCTCCCGTGCTTGGCGGCGGGCGCGCCGGACAGGGACCTAGGAAGGAGGAAGGATCGAGGGAACGAGGAGGGAGGCGACGCGATATGCAGGACAGGGAGTTCTCGGGAGGAGTGAGGCGAGGTGTGGGCCGCGTGGTAGGGCCAGGATCGACCAGGAGGGGAGCGTAGATGGGGAAGGGCTGGTCCACACGGGGTGGGGGTGTGCGTGTGAGGGTCAGGTAGGTGTGGGTGGCGTGCGTTGCAGTGTGTGCGTGCCTGTACGGCCGGGTGGTTTGCACTATCTAACTTATAGAGACACGCTACAACTTCGGCAATTAGCGCGAGATAAGAGAGTACTATACGATAACTATATATAACGCCAAACATAACCCATCCGAAGATTTCCCCCTCGAAGACCAGTCGAGGAAGTCCCCTTGCGGAACACACACAGTGGAAATTTTAGTTAAGCAAGTGTTTAGTTGATAAGGCTAATTACTAATCATATTATTAGAGAAAAACATTAGTGGCGTTGTCTATGATCATGACACTGTACTCCTGAGGCGTCCATAACCGTGGACACACGGCTTCTCGAAAATATTTACCCTGCAGGGTTGCACTACTATATACAAATGCATGCTCAACCCATCAGGCAACATATTATGTTTGCCATCCGAATCTCACAACAAGAATTGTCCCATAACTATGCGCATATCCAGAGGCATCACCTACTATGGGGAACCAACCAAGAGGTACTACTATTCTCAAGGAAGGCACAACGTTTGTGCCTACTGGTGGATCGGACCCTACGGGGTAACTTGGACACACCGTGGGTGCCGCCACCGTGTACCATGATTTATGTATGCAAGCCATGGCAATCCACCAAAACATCAAGTCTGAAGACATATCAACTCACCCACGTCCGAGGACATATTATGCGTATGCACCAAATGGAAAACCAATTTTGTAACCCTCTGAATATACGAATAGCGTAGGTAGTTGAGGGGGGTTCCCAGAGGCCCCACGTTTGGTTAGCGTGATCAACTCAGAAATGTTATCGTAGAACGAATGGGTCCTAGGTCGGCTCAAGCAGTTCCCAAAGGTGGTCCCTGCCGAGGCCTTATCATTAGGTGAAACTATAACCATAACCAACATCACCAGTTAATTATCTTATCACCATCAATATCCAGGTGTCATGTTCCATCTGTTTGAGAGCAAAACTAAGCATGCCTACGACTCGCAAGGACAAAAGCTAGCTAATCAAACAAGGCAATAGGATAACCAAGGCAATATAGTGGATTAGGTAAATAAAGGGAAGGTACTATAGCATCGACAATAAGGATAGCAATAGATCAAAGGAAGGAAGTAAAGACTATAAATGCAAAATAGGTAGAAGGGGAAGAATGCTCGCCTGAGAAACAATGTCAGGTAACCGGAGACTTGTCGCAACTCGCATCCACTCATCGTCCTATCCGGTGAAGAAGATAAACACTAGAAAGGACACCCGATGCAATATTTAATACTATGGCGGAAGATCCGGCATGTTTATGATATGATGCATGACATGGCAACATGCGGCCCCACTTAGCAATATTAATCAGAATCGGGGTTCCAACAAACAATTATTATGGTTCAAGTTGTTTATCTACCCACAATTTAAATGTTGATTTATCAAGGCAAAACATGGCATCGGTTCGCTACACAATTTAAATGGAGCCAATGTTAGACTAGATTTGCCCGCATATGGTCTCCAAATTTAATATAGGTGATTCATCTAAATACCCCCAAACACATGATATGATACGAGTATGAATAATTTAAATGCAACAAGATATATGTCATGTTATAAAAATAGGGGTAGGATAAGGGTCACACATCGGATAGACGATCTTGGGGTTCGACGAGGGTTCGGGCTCGCCGGGATCGGTCTTTAGACATTGGATCCAAGATGGAGCACTTGTTGACGGTTCGTACTTGCCTCTGGTTTTGGTATAGTCTTCGGATCACATGGTTTCTCGACATGTTACTCTTGGGTCCAAGCACTGATGGTTTTGGGGTTTGTCCGAGTGGATGTCAATCTTGTCATCCTCGTCTTCTGTTGTGGAGGGCTAGCTTGGTTACGACTGTCTAGAGTTATTCCTCGATATCCATCTGCAATTGTACAAGGGTATGACCACCACACAAGGAAGAGACTTGGGAAGCCCTCATGCTACAGAAGACCCGCATGGAACCTCACACACCTGGCAGTGGAAAAGAATCAACTCCTGGAGCAAGGGCTGGACGGGGAAGGGCTGGTCCATGCGGGGTGGGGGTGTGCGCGTGAGGGTCAGGTAGGTGTGGGTGGCGTGCGTTGCAGTGTGTGCATGCCTATACGGCCGGGTGGTTTTCGTGGTGTGGTGTGCGTGAGTGCTGGCGGCGGCGGGTGCGAGGCAGAGAGCTAGGGTTTCGTTACGGGGTTGTAGGTGGCTAGCGGGGCCATTTGGCCTGGCTGGCTGCCTCCCCCTAAAAATACATTTATTTATTTATTTTAGTTTTAAATAGGCTTTTATAAATAGTTTTTAGACAAATAAAAGACTCGGAAAATACCAGGGTTTTGATTTGAAATTAAAGGAGGGACTAATTAGAAAAAAAATGCCTTTGGTTAAAATATTTTAGAGCAAAAATATGCATGATGATGTCATGATGATGCGGAAAATAAAACAAGCAATTTTATTTCAGAATATTTTTTGGGGCATTACATGGAGCATCATCCGCCAAAGCCTATGCAAGGGAGCTGACGTCATCGAGGACAACGCCCTTGGGATTGATCGCCTTATAGAAGCGACTGAGCGCCTTCTTGGCTTTATCGAGCGTCCCCACGGATAAGGTGCAGCAATCTTCGACCGCTGCAACGGCATCCGCCAGGGGATCCCTGTGCTCCAGTGCACTGCGGTCAAACACGACGCCAGAAGCATCTGGCAAGAACAACAATAAAACATTCGACTGAGGAAAGAGAAATAGCACTCGCGAAATAGAACACTCAAAGGAATTGCAAGGTAACATACCAGAGATAGATTTGGCAGCAGCCATAAGCTTTTCAGTCATGGCCTTTTCTCGGGTCACCGCGACAGCCGTGAGCTGCTGCTCACGGTCTTCAGCCTCCTTCTGGCACTAAAGGGCCTCTGCAGCATCCTTCGCTTGTTTCTCCGCTTTGTCGAGGCTCTTTTCAAGAGCATTCAGCTTGCGGAGAGCATCGTTGTTCTCATCTGCGACATGAGGCAACAAATGGTGAATACACGAGGAAACTTGACGCACTCGAAACAAAACAAAAGACATTTAGACACCTCGGAGCTATTTGAGCTCACCCTCAAGCGAAAGATGCTGCTGGATGAGAAGGTTGGCGCTACGGACAAAAGGCTACAAAAAGTATAGCAGGTTTGATGAGTAAAGGGCTCGGGGCCCCCCTACGCGGTGAAAAAGCAACACTTACGTGGTCTGGCGTGGACTCCAAAGGTTTGGATATTGTCTTCCGCATAACGAGTGCACGAGCCTCCCGCCTAGCGAAGCTCGAATCCTCGTCAGCGGAGTTGGCCACCATCTTGGGAAACGAAGACATCTCCTTCGATTCCCCGATCATCTCTTTGGTCCCCTCCTCGAGGGACTCCTCCGAATGATTACTCCTAGCTCTTACAAAGAACTAGATCAACGACAAGCTAATACTTAGCACATGAATAAAGTAACAAGACCTAACAGAGCGACTTACGATGGTATGTCTGACAAATTGAAGAAATGAGGCTCCTTCTCCTTCTTGTTCTTCTTCTTGGCCGGAGGCTGTGGGGCCACCGCCCGAATGGGCACAGCAGGAAAGGGTGCAGAGATCGCACCCTCATCCCTGCCATGCTTCTCAAGGAAGGACGGACCCTTCAGCGTTGGTGGCGTCGCCCCATCCGAGGTTTCGCTTCGGGACCGCTTTTGGGTCTGCCCTTCGCTAGGCTCGGGGGCTTTCGCGGAAGGAGACTGCGCCGGAGGAAGCTTGAATTCGGACTCTGCCGCTTCATGGTCCAGCTCATCCGTGTACTTCTCGGGTAGAGGGGGCATCATCCCCGCTACCTTGAGGTCTTGCAAATCAAAGACAAGAGATGCACAATTATCAGTACCAATAGCAAGGAGCTCGCACTCGAAATAGCGTTACGCACAACTACAAGTTTGACCTAGGGGACGACCTTCCTGGCACTAAAGGGGGCAGTCAAGGATTTCCCGGGAGATCCTCATCAGCTTTGTACTTCAGCAGAGGCCAAAGAGCCTTATCAAGGTCACCGGAGGACATCTCCTCAGACAACACCCTTGTTGGGTCGTTGGGGCCAGCATACAGAAACATCGGGTCCGCCCTTGCTTGGAGTGGATACACCCGACACTTGAGGAAGGTGCGGATGATGTCGACACCATTGACCTATTTGTCATCCACCAATTGGAGAGCTTCCACCCACTGAGATAGCTTATCCACCTCTGCAGATTCACCCTTCAAGATGTTGTTCCCCCACGACCTCTTTCAGATGATCTCTTGGTTGGAGTCGAAGGGAGCAAGCCCATAATGCTGACCGTCTAGCTTAATGTCGCGGATGTAGAACCAATTCCTGCGCCAGTACTGGACGGACTCGCAACGGGAGAAACAGAAGAACTGGACAGTGGAGCGGGTAGAGATTCCGCAACCACCCAGTGGATAAACACCACTGGTGCCATATTGCCTCTTCACGGAGTAGAGTCTCCGGAAGAGGACAAAGTGCGGCTCGATGCCGAGCCAGCACTCGCAAAGGGTAAGCGATATGGAGGATAGAATTGGGAGACAGATGGTGCAGCTGAATCCCATAAAATAAGAGAAGACCATGAAGAAATTTGTGGGAAGGCAACAAAAGACCCCTGATGACAAAAGCATAAAACATCACCCGAAATCCTTCGGGTGGGCACGGGATTACCTCCTGATCGGGGAGGATGGCGTCGTCCTTCTCCTTGGAGATCAGCCTGGCATCACGCAGTTTGCACAAATATGATTCACGCATATCCGTGCACCACCACCCGCCGTCGGTGGTGCATCTCGGAGCCGCGGCTTTTTTCCTGGCGCCGGCGGCGCTGGAACCCGTTGCGGTGGAGGAGGTCTTCTTGGGCTTGCCCATGGCGGAGCGGCGAGTGCGACGATGTGAGCATAGGAAAGAAGAAGGAAATACGCGAAGGGCGTCAAGTGCGCAGTGCAAGCAAGGGCTCAAGAAATGGTGGCAATGGCAAAGAGGAAGAAGCAAATTGTGAAGGCTAAAAACCGTTGTTTTCCCCCACGATATAAAAGGGCGAGGATGATGCAGCAGAGCCATCGATGGAGAAGCCCTAATGTGTGCCTCACATCTCACCGTCCATGTGTCAGCACCAAACTGAACCGTTGCCAGCACGCCTTCCACTACGCGAGGAAATCGAAGTGACGCCGTAACTTTTGCGATGTTATGCGTGACTAGTTAAAATCAAGTGGGACCCACGGTCGTTCCATCGCATCGTCTCTACTGCCATAGATGGTTGAGCTCACCGGTCGTTAGCAATGACGTCACCAAAGCAAAGCCAGCAACAGCTCGCAGATTTCAACTGAGCATCAAAGTACTTACTCGAGTCCACGACTCAACCAACTACTCGGGGGCTACTCCTATCAGGAGCACTAACCGTGCACATGAGAGATTACAAAGACAAAAGCACCTCGAAGATATCTCTGAGTCCTACGTCGAGTCTACGACTCCACTACGGACTTGGGGGCTAATCCCATAGGGAGAACTGGTCGCACATTCAAAAAAATGTGTCCTTCGGACTAATAATGCAAACTAATCAGAATGACTAAACTAAAGTCTCTACTCGAGTTTACGACTCGAACAGACACCCGGGGGCTCCTCCCATAGGGAGCACTGGTCGCGCACCCTATGAATTATTCGACTGAGATCCTTCGGATGTAATATGACAAAAATATTTTGGCAACTTTGCCCAAACTAACGCTCAGTGAGAAGCAGTCTCCTTGGCCACCTGAAACACCTCCGTGGTGATAAAATTTCGGATATTGTGTCTACGACACAAGGATAAACCCTACACATATCATCTGATGGCCTGGTAACACACTCGACTATGCTTTGCCAGTAAATTCCCGTGTCAGCAGGCACAATGAAAATCCTAACGAACGCGTTGGGTACATCATTTGAAAAACACTACGTTTCGACTCCTATAAGACCTCAACGGCCTGAGTCAAATCACACCAACATTCATTCCAGGTTCGAGTCCCGGGACTCGAATCTGATGAAGATCATGTTGTTTTGTCCTATGACAGTTAACTAGCCTGATCCATCGGGTGAGCCAGGCACACGCATCAACAATCCCTATGAACTAAATATTTTTTCCTAAAAAATAGGTTCAAATACCAAGTACCCGAAAGGTTATAGAGTCTCCAGTCAAATCTGCGATTCGACTGAACACTCGGGGGCTACTGACATGGATATACCCTATGGGTGCATAAGATTGGTATACCCGGTCCAGCCCAAGGATAGCCCATGCGAGGATTTGCAGCCAGGAAGATTTCGGGTGGCTCAAGACCATGGAGAATTCGACTCCTTGGAGGACAAGTCTAGATTAGATAGAATTTCAAATGGTATCAATCCTAATCTGTAACCGACTCGACCTATCCCGGGACCTGGCCTATCTATATAAAGGCTAGGAGGGTATGGCGAAAAGGATCCAACTCACCTCATACACACACCTCCACGCCAGATTGCATATGCGCACCCCTGTAACCTTCGGTTCCGCTGTAATCAAGAATGCAAGCGTGAGTAGGGTTTCTCCGGGGCCTGAACTGGTAAACCCCGTGTCCCCGTGTTGCTTTCATGTTAACTGTCTCGCGACTTCTAGCATCCCCATCTTCTCCAAAACCCAAGTCCATAACAATGGGCATTGACGAGTCGAACCCTTATCACCTAGAGAACCCTAGCTATGAGGTGGGAATGATGAGGAGTAGGAGGCAGACGTACTGGTGAGAATGCTGCCGATGGAGGAGAGAGTCGGCGGTGGAGGGGAAGGCATCGCATTGCCATCACATTGCCATGACCTACGAGATCTCCGCATCATCGCCGCCCAAGTCTTCGCGTGATTTGCATCTGTATCGAGTCGTGGATTGTTTCCACAGGTCAGTTGGCATGATTTTTTTTCCAAACCATCTGAGTGGAGGATGGGTGGGTTGGGTTGGGCTAATTTTCCAGATTGGGTGTAAATGAAGACTCAATTTTCATGATCTATAAAAAACTGGTCGATCTGGATCGGTCTGAATTGGGCCGCAATCCAGGCTATTCCATGTCTCCGTTTGACTAAATGAACAAAGCCTAAGAGGGAACGATGTCCTTGATCGGTGGATGGTAGGTGGGCTTCTGTTGGGTGGATTAGATGGGGCAGATAGAGAGGAGGAGGATCATGACATGAGCATGATATCATGATGATGCACAAAACAACAACAAATGATTTTCTAGTAGTGGTTTTACTAAGGTGCTACAATAAGCCCGAACATGCGCCCGGCCTCCGCCTTCGTGCACGTTTCCACCATGACTAAGAGGTCCACCACCGTGGTGAGGTTTTCCCATGGATGCTGATTTTCTCTCACGTCCTGACGTCCTTTACACCTTATGAGAAGGCGGTGATGACGTTGGAGTCAGAGATCTTGGGTATCTTGTTGCAAACCTGGCTGAATCGCTCGAGGAACTTGAAGGGGGTATCGCCGAGTTGCTAGAAGATTTGGCAGACGTTATAGTAGGAAAGGGGCGCTCGTACGTCCCTTTGAAGTTGGATATGAAGAGGGCGTAGAGGTTAGGTCACGAGCCGATGGATTCCTCTAGGAGGTTCATCAGCCAGGTGCGGGCTGCATCCTTCATTCCCTTGGGAAACCAGTTAGCCATGAATAGGTCGTCGCCTCCCACGGCCTTGATGCCTATGGTGTAGAGATATAGGAACTCTCGGAGATTGGTCGTTCTGTCATAACTTGGTGGCATATCCGGCTGAATCTTGTGCGGTCGTACCATGCAGCGTAGATCCTTGATGAATGCAAGGCAACCATTGCTTTGGACCTCCTTGCCATTGGCGAGGGCGGCATGGTTACTCCGATCGGTTGTGGCGATCTCCTCGATGATGCGTTCCTCGTGGCCTTGGCGAGGAGCCATGACTGCGTGAGTGACCTCCGGAGTTGGGATGATCTCGTAGCTATTGTAGGGCGGCGGTGTGCCGTCCCCAGGCTTAAGCGCGCCGTCAGAGCCTGGGTTTTTACTCGGATGCAGAGATGGCAGCGCAGCCTCCTCGCAACTTTTTTATCCTGAGTTCCATGCACCTCCTTATTTGGAGTGGCGATGTCGATGAGCTCGCACAGGCGCTGGGCGCCACTTGTCATGTCTGGCCTTGGCGGGCGGGTGCTAAAGGATCTCATGCACCATGCGCCTGGAGGCCTCCGGTGTGGGCAGGGCATCCTTGTCGTGCGAGGATGCAGTGCAAGAGATCGACGTGTTACCGCGCAAGGAGAGCTAGTGCTCTTACGAATGGTGGAAGGATGAGCCCTGCTCATCCTCTGTCTATGGGGTTTTCTCCGTAGCGGTTATCGTGGTGGTGGCACGGTAGATGCCATGGATAGGATAAAGATGGGGCCAATGTGGACTGGTGGAACCCGGGGAGGGATAGTGTAGTGGATATACACACGAAGGATGCTCTCTAGATATTTTATTTAGATCAACAATGGTGTACCACTTGCTCCTTGAGCTGTATCAGCTAGAGGAAGAAGATGAACTAAGTTGCTCTCTCTCTACTCTAGTGTTTCCCCTCTACAGAATGAATCGATCCCCTCTCCTGGAGGCCCTCGCTCACCTTATAAAGGGGTGGCCAGGTTACACTTAGGGCTTACATGGACAACAAATTCCTTGGATATGATCTTCCCAATATAGTAACTCGATGGCCTCTTATCCCCTATCGCCCTCTTCTGCACAAAAATGGTTCAGAGTCCACGACATGTGACCGTTGAGGTCAGGGACTGTCACCTCGTGACCCTTTGCTCTATCCCTGTCCCTCTAGATCTTATCCTTAGCGCTTGTCTCTCCTTTGATTCCAAAGATTGATAGAGGAAAGTGTTGATCTTGGGGCTTTTTCTCTCCTTCTTGAGCATGCCAACCTGTGACTCGGCCTCTTCCCTATTGACTCCGCCAAGACGCTACCTGCAAATATACAACACTCTATACACCGTGCCGACAAACGTTATATGTCGGCCGAGTCATGCATATGCTATTTCGCTTAGGGTAACCCGGCCTTTATTCGGCCGACCCTTATATACCTCGGCCGGATCATGCCTTTACCTGATCAATACCTTGGGGGGCTTTACCCTTTTACCATAGCTTGACCCTATCCGAGGTCATCCCCCAACATTATTCCCTAAAGCTAGTGCGGTCTTAGAAGCTTTTAGCTGGGAAGGCCACAACAGGTTCAATTCATTCGGATCTTTGTCCATCTTGCCGACATATATATATGTCAGATTATTCCAATTTCTGACTCGGTTGAATCACTTATTGACTTTGTTATTAATTTGACTCTTCTTTGCTTGGTCCGAGATTCATCTCGTTCGCCAAGACATCCTTCCGTCTCCGGGTTATTTCCCTTGGATATTTTAGCTTCCTTCATAAGCTTCCTCATATCCTACATGGACAGTAATCATTTGATCTTGCCTCATTTTTTGGGCTATGACATTATTCACTGCTATGGGTAGTCATTTATCACTACAACCCATCAAATCTTTTCGTGCCTCCTTGTTTACCGCAAGGGCCACCATGCGCCACTTCCAATCCATGCGGTGTAACCGTCCGTGTGGAACGTTCCCACGACCGTGCTCACGGAATACACGCGCATAGAGAGGATAGGTCGTGTGCCATTGATCCCACCATGATTCGCGTGCGACATGGTTAAATAGGGGAGCTAGGGAAACCCGTGTTCACTTTCCCCGATCCCACTCCTTCTTCTTCTTCCTTGTGTTGCTGCCGCCACTGCTCTCTGTTCTTGCGATAGCGCCACGCCCTTGGTCCTTTCTGGCCAACGCCGCTTCCCAACTCTCTGTCCCTCCGCCGTAGCCACGGGACCGTGTCAATCCATGCTTTGCGTCCCCGCAGACTACTGCTTGTTGGAGGAGAGCGGATCTAACATGAGTTTGCACAACATCGTCACCGTCGATGAGCATGACGAGGAGGCAATCCCCATCTCTAAGCGAGGATCCTGGGAGGGCTCCAATGTCACCCAGGCAAATATTGATTAGCTCGAGCGGATGCGCTAGATCCTGCCGGAGGTCGCCTGCCGCCTCCCTGGTGATGAGCGTATCCCGGACGCCAAGGAGGGTGAGTACGTAGTATTCATAGCTCATTTCACCCGTGGGTTCGGTTTCTGATACCTTTGATCTAGATTATGGATGTAGTATAGTTATTTTTCCCTAGTAGACCTAGGTTTATGGAATCTTCAGAAAGCAGAAAGCGTAGTTAGGTTACTTAAATGGACCTTCAGGAGTTTTAGAATTCCTTTTGTGTTTTCACCGGACCAAGAGTTTGTTATATTTTTGTTGTTGTTGACGATCGAGATAGAGAAGGCTTGGGGCTTTCAGTTTCACCAGTAGCGATGCAAAACATCTGATCGGAATAAAAGATAATAATAAAGTATGCATGTAATTGTTAGAGAAAGATAATTATATGTGGCCAGCTGTAACACCCCAGTTTCAGTTAATCTTATATTAGGGTTTGTTTGTGCATCATGAGCATCATGTTTTAAATTGTGCATTAAAGCAAAATAAATCAAACCCTAAAACTCCATTTTCCCCTCTCTTGAAAATGCATTCAAATGGTTTTCATATTTTGAAAAGTATCAAAGTTCATTGGAGCCCAAATTGGTATAAAGGGCCCCTGAATATTTACAATGATTTAAAAACTCTTTGGTATTTTCAAACTGTTTAAAACTGAAAAGGATTTGAAATACAAATAGAAAACACAAAATAGAAAAGGAAAAGATTTGCTAAACAAAGGAGAGCAGCAGCCAGGCCCAGTCCAGTTCGTTTCCTTCCTCTCTCCTCTTCCCTCTCCCGTGGCCCAGCTAAGGCCCAGGAGCAGCCCATCCCAGGCCCGTACCGCTTCAGTCTGCCTTCATCTTCTTCCTCCTCCCAAGCGCACAGCTCCGTGTCGTCGGCGTCGCCGTCGATGGCCGCCGCCTTCTCCTGGCCGTCCCTCGAGCTCCAGGAGGTGGATAAGAGCGCCGCGACCTCCCCTCTCATCCTTATCCCCTTCCTCTCTCCCTAGAGACCCCTCTCTCTCGCGCGTTCCTCCTCGTGGCCGAACCCTAGCTCTGGCCGCCGTGTCGCCCCACCGTTTCCGGCCTCCCCTCGCCCACTTGAGACTGCCATGAGCACCACCTTGACGTCAGCTCCCTCCTTGCCAACGGAATAGAGCTCGGGCCCCGCTAATCGACCGCAATGCCCTATCCTTCCCCGTCACCGACGTTCGCCGCCGTGGACGTTGCCGACACCGTCCGGCTACCCCTCACCTTGCCATCGACTCCGTCTGATTCACCGTGAGCCGATGGTCCTCCTGGACCCCTTCTTCTCTCCCCTCTCGCTCTCTGTTGCTCCGCCGCCAAGCACCTACGAGCTCCGCCGTCGCCGCCGCTCGCCGCTGCGTCTTCGTTGACCATTCCGCAGCGGCACCACCATCTTTAGGTAGCCTGCGTCGCCCTCTCTCTAACACCCCCATCCACGCAAGCACGCACGTCTTCCTCCACCGTCCCTGGCCGCTGGCCGACACGCTCGCCTTCGAGTCTTGCGTGGCGCCAAGGTGGCACCCGCGTGGACCATGCCCCACCCGTCAGTGGCAGTGGGTAGCCCCTGCCTCGGTGAGAAACGCACCAACCGCCCCCCTATCCCACTTTGCCTGCATGGAGGCTGAGGTGGCCAGAGGCCCACCTGTCTGTGTCTGTGGCTAGCCCAGCCTCAGTGTAAAAAGGTTTCCAGATTTGTTTAAATTAATAAAAAGTTTAATAATTTCAGAAATTGTTTGAATATTGTAAATTCAATAAATTTTAATCTATAAATCAGAAAAATACAAATAATATACCAAAATGTTCAGAAAAATGAGAGCTATCTCTTTAACCTATAATCATGCATTGTTAAGCAACTAAAATGACAAGTTTAATTAGAGAACAAAATCCACCCCTCTCATGTGTTTCCGGAGTTTTCCCGAATTAGGGTTTCTACCCTTCAGAATCCCGATTAAGTTGTCGAGCATGCCTTAGGGTTATATTTCAATGCAATTTAACTTGTCATATCATCATCATTGCTTGAGCATTGCATCGATGCCATGTGTTGATTGTTTCCCTTCCTTTCCGGTGTTTGCTTCTTCTAGGTAGAATACGATATCGAGATCGAGATCAAAGGCTGAGATCAAGACCGTCAAAGATCGAAGATCGACGAACAATACTTGACCAACTGTAATGAAGTCAAGTTCAAGTCTCCCGAAGATCTGCTTATCTGTCATCAACTAGCAAAGGCAAGTATAGCCCCACCATGATATAATCCTATAATTTCGAAAGCATTTCAATTCCTGCCATTATGCATACGATTCTACTATGTTCTTTTATTGATAGATAGAGTATCCTATCTATTGCATTACTCCCGTTGAGATTATATTACCTGATCCACTGCTCCTAGCATAACTAGGTTTGGCTTGTGTGCACTGCTAGAGCTCTTATTTGTGTCTTGCTTAGCATGCTTAGCTGTTGAGTCTGGTTCATCCAGATGATGTATCAGATGCAGAGAATCTAGTATGACAGGAGAACGTGATGAGATGTGATCAGTGATATGAGATTAAACATGCTAAGGATTGTATGGGAGTCCATGGTGGTATGTGGTTTTTCTAGTCCCATGCTCGCCACCACTAGGACCTGAGTTCTTGCCTTTGGAACCAAGACGAGCGTGCAACCACACGGGGCCTGGAAAACCTCACGAGCAACTAACTTGCCTAGTAGATTCCATGAGTCATATAGTTCGGGCGTTCCTTTCGACATATGCATAGAAAACCGTTTGAAATATTTGCCGGGTGTAGGTGCATTCATAACAGGTAGGTAAGCGTGGACCGGGTTGCTTGGGGTCGATGGAGCCCTGTTAACCAACCTCGCCTCACATCTTTAAGTACCGGCTTCTGGATTTGACCCGTTACAGCGGAACCATACTTATTGCATGACTCATGGTCTCGGCGAAAGCAAGGTAAAGGTCGTGTCTAACCACCCTCTGCCGGCCTTCCAAGGAAGAGGGCTATTACTAGTGGCATTAAGAGAAGGTTAGTACGTGTGGGTAAAGTTGTACACCCCTGCAGGGTAATAATCTTTTCAAAAAGCCGTGTTCACGGTTATGAATGATTGGTGACCAGATTCTAAGATCATAGAGAACTATAACCTAATCTTAAAACTTGGTAGATCAACGTGTGCTTAAGGATGCTTGCTCATGGGTACGAGGGGGTGATCCTAGTTTAGATGATGATGATTCGGTGGATATCAAAAGATGATGATCAATGTTTTGGAGACTTCGCTCTCTTATCCCCTTTCTAAAATATTCTGATTAGACAAGCTTCTTTTCCCTCTTGTTTTATAAGCAAAATATGGCTTTATGCAAAACACCTCCACCAGACATAAGTCTTGTGGAGTACACCCTGTACTCACCCTTGCTTTGTTGATACTTTTGGCAGAGTAAGTGTTCCCTGAAGACGAGTTCTGTACTACATCGACATCGACGAGTAGCTTGGGGTTCCCGGCCGACAGCCTAGAATCTATGGGCTGGGACGTCATCGTTATGCATCAGGCCTCTTAGGCCATTTGTTAAGTTTGCTATACTTAATAGCATAATTTGCCGTCCGTTGTTTGATGTTTGTGGTTAGTGACCTCTGCTTGTAATAATTTGGTTCTCTGCTCAGTTATGAGCTTGCTGTAATAAATTTTGTGTCGTAGGGTCACTACAGTGTTAGCGATTCTTCACTGGATATTATCGAGGTCAAGGTTAAGCTTATATTAGACGGAGGTCTGGAATTTGTTTAGCCCTGATCCCGGGGGTGTCACAGTTCTTGGTATCAGAGCAGTATCGACCGTAGGAAAACCTTGCTATTGGTCGATGTTGAGTCTAGTGCTTGCGAAAACTATTTTAAAATCTGAAAATTATTTGCGAAAACTCTAGTATGCTTATTTTTCTTCTTATCTAGTTTTGCTCTAACTCTGGGTCATCTTATTGTTGGGAATATGCCCTAGAGGCAATCATGTATGATGATATTTCCCATTGTATTCATAAAGATATTAAGTAGTCCTTGTATAAACATCTGATGTGTATCATTGAATATGTGATTCGGTTGTGGAACTATGCATTCATGTTGTTTGTACTAAATATCCTTGGTCATTGAGGTTGTGCTGGACACACAACTTAGACCAATGTGAAAGTTGGCTTGATGACTCGGTTCCACTTATCATGGGCATGGAGATGCTATTCCAAACACAGATTCGGCTAAAGAGTTTAGCGAGTCAGATTGACCCATATTGAGGTACAACGAACAAGTTGTCATTTGTATATCTCAATCAATGTAATCCTTAGACCTGAGGTTGTTGCATAGTCCGAGTTGAGGATCACCGACTTAGGTTCTATCAAACGCTGATCCATAACTGGGCAGTTATAAAGGCAGGGTTCGGGTCGACTGAGAATCAAGCTGCGTGATGTGAATAACCAAGATGGGATTTTGCCCCTCCACTCGGAGAGATATTCTCTGGGCCCTCTCGTGAGATATGATTCGGAAAGCATGGCCATGCACGACTCTGTTAAGTGTTAACCGAGGCGATCGACTAAGAGTTAGTCGGCTGAATCACTTATCTCGGATCGAGAAGAGAGTCGGACTATTTAAGGGATGACAAATATTCGCCTATAGTCTGACAAGGTATATCGTGAGGCAAAAGGGACTCGGATGTAAGTTGCATTGGAAAGGCAAGTCGTCATGACTCTTTGGTACTTGGGAGTCGGCATGTTCTGCTAGGAGCCGCTACCGACTGATCGATTGAGAGTCGGACTCCAGTCGTGTCCAAGTAGCCATGAGCCTGCGGGGTCACACACTTAAGAGCGTGAGCAAGTTCGGATTGGATCTAAACATGTAATCTGGTTGGGTTAGACCTAAACCTGATTAGGACTGATTTAGTGAGTTGGACTCACGGTGACTAGTGTTATATGGGCTTTAGTGAATGGGTCGCGCGAGCAGAGCCCACGTTCACTCCCTATATATAGTGGAACACCGTAACCCTGAAAGGTTAATCGTTGTTCGGTTAGGTCATTCCATGTGTTGGAAACCCTAGCTCCACAGCAGTCCTATCATCGATACGAACCTAGAAGTTCGCCGCCGGTGCTCCTCCTTGTACGTGTGGATACCAGCAGAGGTGCTGTGCGATCAGCATCAGGACGATCGGATCGTGAGGATCGTGATTGCATCAATCGACGCGCTTCATCAAGAATCGCAATCAAGCGTCTAGTGGTAAACCTCATGGCCTTCTACCTCAGCTAGATCTTGGGATCACCACGTTAGAGGAAAAAGTTTTGTTTTATCTCTGCGTGGCCCAACACTTATCTGGTGTTGATTTTGGAAAACTTTTGATATCTCTTCTAGTCTTTCAAAGCTTAGGTGCCTTCTGGGCATGCCGTTTCTTAACCAGTTGACCTAGTGTTGAGTTCTCTAGAGTTGTGTGTTGCGTATCCCTTGTTTCCCTTTGCTCTTGTTCATCTGAGAGATTTCTTTCTATCATGATCTCTCTATCTTTTGGACCCACAATAGTATATTGTTTGTTCCATAGTGTTATGTTCTAGGCTTCGAGGTTTCCTTTCGCCTTGCATGCCTCCTTTTTGTTGTTTGGGTACTTTAGAAGTTGTTTCTTCTTTTGGAAGCTACCTCGTGGTTACTATCTTGTAGTGTACGCCACATCACTCAAGTAGTAGTTACCCCTTTCTTTTGGGTTTTAACCCTTGGACTTGAACTTAAGATCCCCGATTGTGTTGGATTCTGGTGTTGTGAATCTTGTACATGAAGCTAACCTTTAATCCAAGATCCACTCCTTTGACCCATGTCGTTAATGTTCACACATTACCTCAGGATGGCTGGTACTACAATTCTAGCCTTCAAGCTTGTGGTCTTTGTCGCTATTAAATTGTGACAACTAAGGACTTCCCCTACCACATGTTATGGCAGATGTTCTTTAATGGAACCAAATATATGACGACAAGAGTACTCCTCGTGAGTCTCGCATCTATATTCGTGACTCTGCCACACCTTTACCTTCTCTGCATTGGTTCTCGGAAGATTGTTGACTTATGCATCCACATCTTGGGATTCTATCCTAAGCATGTTCCTCTTCCCTTGTTGTTTTCTGACCTTTGTTTACCAGTTGGTAGCCAAGTAGTAACGTGCATCGGTGTCTTCCAATGTAAGATACTCTTGTGGTCCATCAAGACAAACCATTTCGGAATGTCTAGAGAAACAAACTCCAGTACCTCCTCATATCTAGGACCAGGTCAAAGTGTTGTAATCCGCAGATCAAGAGGCATTGATTATCTTCTTTCTATTCTATCTTGAAGTATCACACTCTTTCATACTAAGAGGTCATGTTGAGTTTCATGAACCCTTAATGAAGTGATGCTCTTACACATATTTACCCACCCTTCCTCGAGCTTTCGTGTTCGTGAGTGATGCGTGTGCGTAATGATGTGGCCATCTGAGATTCTTAGCAATTATTATTATTTTGAATTCTAAGGACATTCGTGTCATTCTTAGCGTGATTGGTTAACCCCATCGCTAAGCGAAGTTTGACTGTATTACCAAGTCCGTTATTCTGGTACACTCTCTTCGGTCAAAGAGTCAGGCTTGTGCCGAATCTCTAAGACTATGTCTTCTTGCCTTACCAAGCAAGTTTCCTCTCGAACCAAGTGACATACTGGTGGTTCGTGATATTCTAGGTGTCTACTAGAAGTATCACCATGTTTCCACATGACCGTGTTGTCAAGTTCTTGGGCAAGCAAGTTCTCGGAACTACTCTTTTCTCCAAGGATCCGTATTGGATACCCCTGAATAAGTTGGTTGAGCCTAAACAACAACTTGGAGAGCTGTAAGACAAAAGTTTTAACCGACTTGTTCCTTCTAAAGGGATGTCTAGTTTTGTTCATGTTGAAGAAAGATAGTATTTCCTTTGTGGATATATTATTTCTCACCATCTTTGATTTGGTTTGGGTTATCGTCAAATCAACTCAGTTCTACGAACTATCTTGATGGTGTGTCTACTCGTGATGTTTCACTGGAGTACATCTTCATGAGCTTTGGTCTGACCAATATTGTTGCCTCGTTCAAGCAACATAAGAGTCCATCTTCTTGGAGTGTTTTGATAAGTTTGTTGTTGAGCCCATCGATGACATTCTTATTTTCTCCATGATAGATTGTATTCATATGGAACATTGGGCATTAATGTTGGAAACTTTCGAGATCCATCTTCATGTCAATTCGAAGTATGTGTTCTGGAAGTTAGTAGTAACCTTCTCTGGTGCATGTGAAATTGTTGAATGATGTCGTCGTGGATTTGAGAAGAATTATGTTTCTTCCCTTAAGGACACATGTGTGTTTTATTGCTAATACTTTATATGTGTGCAGTTGTCTTTCGGCAAATTGCCAATACATGGGTATAGCACTCTAGCTCATATTTTGGAGCTTGACACTATAGTTCCTACCTTGAGAATCTAGTAACTTTACCTTTGCGGTAAATGTTGCAAACTTTCTATTCGGACAGGCTGAGTCTAAAGTATCGTTCCACCTAACCAAAGTTGAATCTCAAGCAGCAATGATGGTTGGTGTTCTTCAAGTATTGACATAGGTCTCTTTGTAAACCTGGCAAGATTGATGTAATGGTTGGCACACTTAGCCGGAAAGACCTTTTTCCATATTCACTTGAAGTCAGCAATAACAACCACTCATCATGAGGCTTCTTCTATGATTTATTATAGGAGTTGTGCTTATGGTCTCTCTTGTAACTGAAGTCCAACCTTTACTTGATGTTTGATTTCTCGAACATCAAGGAGAACATTTAAAGTAGTGTTGCTAAATGTTTGTCGGTCAATCCTCCAGACCCTCTATGTTGGCAAGCATCTTGTTGTGCCAAGTAATTGAAGTCTGAGAATGAAGTTTCTTTCTTCTCGTGTTATCAGGAATCTTCTTACCAATTCGTCTAGTGGTGTAAAGTGATATCACGATCTTTGGCAAAGATTTTGATAGCCTGGATGAATTAAAGAGTTTCCTTCTTGTTCTCTTAAACATGTTCGAAGAGTGATCATGATTTTGGTAATCTATAGTTTCTCTTTCTACATGTTTCTTGTGACTTTTACGAGTCCTCTCCACAAAACACCTTTCTATCTGGACCTTCTGTCGAATGAAAGAGTGATCCTTCTGTGTCAAAAGTAGTTCAACATCTTGGTTTTGTTGATCCATATCTCTCCAACCTAAAATCTCTACTTAAGTCATTTAGTAGAGGTACTTTATCGAAGTCTGTGTTGTGATCTTTCTGTTGGAAGCTTTCTTCTTCAGAAGCTTCAAAACCTCCTGTAAGTTCCATGGTCTCAATCCTTATGAAGACCATCTATCTAACCATTTGAAACCATCTCCTCTTGTTTCCTCCTGTACCTTGACGTGTTTCATGTTCGTCATCTCAGAGTTGTTTCAAAACACTCCATCCATGAGTTGGCCCTGAGATACTCTATGTGTCGTTTAGTGTGTTTCCCTCTTATCCTTAGAGTGACCCTGTTTCTTTCTCTCTTTGTTTCTCTTCCTACCTTTGGAATCTAGGGTCGAGATTCTCGTAAGGGGGATAGAGCTGTAACACCCCAGTTTCAGTTAATCTTATATCAGGGTTTGTTTGTGCATCATGAGCATCATGTTTTAAATTGTGCATTAAAGCAAAATAAATCAAACCCTAAAACTCCATTTCCCCCTCTCTTGAAAATGCATTCAAATGGTGTTCATATTTTGAAAAGTATCAAAGTTTATTGGAGCCCAAATTGGTATAAAGGGCCCCTGAATATTTACAATGATTTCAAAACTCTTTGGTATTTTCAAACTGTTTAAAACTGAAAAGGATTTGAAATACAAATAGAAATCACAAAACAGAAAAGGAAAAGATTTGCTAAAAAAAAGGAGAGCAGCAGCCAGGCCCAGTCCAGTTCGTTTCCTTCCTCTCTCCTCTTCCCTCTCCCGTAGCCCAGCTAAGGCCCAGGAGTAGCCCATCCCAGGCCCATACCGCTTTAGTCTGCCTTCGTCGTCTTCCTCCTCCCAGGCGCACAGCTCCGTGTCGCCGGCGCCGCCGTCGATGGCCGCCGCCTTCTCCTGGCCATCCACCGAGCTCCAGGAGGTGGATAAGAGCTCCGCGACCTCCCCTTTCATACTTATCCCCTCCCTCTCTCCCCAGAGACCCCTCTCTCTCGCGTGTTCCTCCTCGTGGTCGAACCCTAGCTCCGGCCACCGCGTCGCCCCACCGTTTCCGGCCTCCCCTCGCCCACTTGAGACCGCCATGAGCACCACCGTGACGTCAGCTACCTCCTCGCCAACGGAATCAAGCTCGGGCACCGCTAATCGACCACAACGCCCTATCCTTCCCCGTCACCGATGTTCGCCGTCGTGGACGTTGCCGACGCCGTCTGGCTACCCCTATCCTCGCCATTGACTCCGTCCGATTCGCGGTGAGCCGTTGATCCTCCTGGACCCCTTCTTCTCTCCCCTCTCGCTCTCTGTTGCTCCGCCGCCAAGCACTGAGCTCGCCATCGCCGCTGCGTCTCCGGTGACCATTCCGCAGCGGCGCCACCATATTTAGGTAGCCCGCGTCACCCTCTCTTTAACACTCCCATCCACGCAAGCGCGCACGTCTTCCTCCGCCGTCCCTGGCCGCTGGCCAACGCGCTCGCCGGCGAGTCCTGCATGGCGCCAAGGTGGCACCCGTGTGGATCATGCCCCACCCGTCAGTGGCAGTGGGTAGCCCTTGCCTCGGTGAGAAACGCACCAACCGCTCCCCTGTCCCACTTTGCCTGCGTGGAGGCTGAGGTGGCCAGAGGCCCACCTGTCTGTGTCTGTGGCTAGCCCAGCCTCGGTGTAAAAAGGTTTCCAGATTTGTTTAAATTAAGAAAAGTTTAACAATTTCAGAAATTGTTTGAATATTGTAAATTCAATAACTTTTAATCTGTAATTCAGAAAAATACAAATAATATACCAAAACGTTCAAAAAAATGAGAGATATCTCTTTAACCTATAATCATGCATTGTTAAGTAACTAAAATGACAAGTTTAATTAGAGAACAAAATCAACCCCTCTCATGTTTTCGGAGTTTTCCCGAATTGTGGTTTCTACCCTTCGGAACCCCGATTAAGTTGTCGAGCATGCCTTAGGGTTACATTTAAATGCAATTTAACTTGTCATATCATCATCATTGCTTGAGCATTGCATCGATACCATGTGTTGATTGTTTCCCTTCCTTTTCGGTGTTTGCTTCTTCCAGGTAGAATACGATATCGAGATCGAGATCGAAGACCGAGATCAAGACCTTCGAAGATCGAAGATCGACAAACAATACTTGACCAACTGTAATGAATTCAAGTTCAAGTCTCCCGAAGATCTGCTTATCTGTCATCAACTAGCAAAGGCAAGTATAGCCCCACCATGATATAATCCTATAATTTCGAAAGCATTTCAATTCCTGCCATTATGCATACGATTCTACTGTGGTCTTTTATCGATAGATAGAGTATCCTATCTATTGCATTACTCCCTTTGAGCTTATATTACCTGATCCACTGCTCCTAGCATAACTAGGTTTGGCTTCTGTGCACTGCTAGAGCTTTTATCTGTGTCTTGCTTAGCCATGCTTAGCTGTTGAGTCTGGTTCATCCAGATGATGTATCAGATGCAGAGAATCTAGTATGACAGGAGAACGTGATGAGATGTGATCAGTGATATGAGATTAAACATGCTAAGGCTTGTATGAGAGGCCACAGTGGGATGTGGGTTTTCTAGTCCCATGCTCGCCAGCACTAGGACCTGAGTTCTTGCCTTTGGAACCAATACGAGCGTGCAACCACACGGGGCCTGGAAAACCTCACGAGCAACTAACTTGCCTAGTAGATTCCATGAGTCACATAGTTCGGGCGTTCCATTCGACATAAGCATAGAAAACTGTTTGAAAGATTTGCCAGATGTAGGTGCATTCATAACAGGTAGGTAAGCCTGGACCGGGTTGCTTGGGGTCGATGGAGCCCCTGTTAACCAACCTCGCCTCAAATATTTAAGTACCGGCTTCGGGATTTGACCCGTTACGGCGGAACCATACTTATTGCGTGACTCATGGTCTCGGAGAAAGCAAGGTAAAGGTCATGTCTAACCACCCTCTGCCGGCCTTCCATGGAAGAGGGCTATTACTAGTGGCATTAAGAGAAGGTTAGTACATGTGGGTAAAGTTGTACACCCCTGCAGGGTAATAATCTTTTCGAAAAGCTGTGTTCACGGTTATGAACGCTTGGTGACCAGATTCTAAGATCATAGAGAACTATAACCTAATATTAAAACTTGGTAGATCAACGTGTGCTTAAGGATGCTTCCTCATGGGTATGAGGGGGTGATCCTAGTTCAGATGATGATGATTCGATGGATATCAAAAGATGATGATCAATGTTTCGGAGACTTCGCTCTCTTATCCCCTTTCTAAAATATTCTGATTAGACGAGCTTCTTCCACCTCTTGTTTTATAAGCAAAATATGGCTTTATGCAAAACAACTCCACCAGCCATAAGTCTTGCGGAGTACACCCTGTACTCAACCTTGCTTTGTTGATACTTTTGGTAGAGTAAGTGTTCCCTGAAGACGAGTTCTGTACTACATCGACATCGACGAGTAGCTTGGGGTTCCCGGCAGGCATCCTGGAATCTATGGGCTGGGACGTCATCGTTATGCTTCAGGCCTCTCAGGCCATTTGTTAAGTTTTCTATACTTAATAGCATAATTTGCCTTCCGTTGTTTGATGTTTGTGGTCAGTGACCTCTGCTTGTAATAATTTGGTTCTCTGCTCAGTTATGAGCTTGCTGTAATAAATTTTGTGTCGTAGGGTCACTGCTGTGTTACAGATTCTTAACTGGATATTCTCGAGCTGAAGGTTAAGCTTATATCAGACGGTGGTCTAGGATTTGTTTAGCCCTGATCCCGGGGGTGCCACACCAGTGCATCCATAATTGTTATTGCCTCCGTAATCGCTTATATCAATAACCTACTAGTCTCAACCATGGAAGAAAGAGAACTAATGATATGCATAGTGATGTCACCGTTAATCCCAAGTAAATCCCTCACATACAACCGTACTACCCCTTCTGTCACCAGAATTCCCAACCTGCAGATCAGTCATTACTCACACTCCCTATACCTGGATCAATCCTTGGGGTCATGGGTACCTAACATGTACTTAGATTGAGGCAAGAGAGGGTACAATAATCATCATGTCATACAAACTAATACATGATCCCATCTATGATAAATAACATGCACAAAAGCTACATGGCTAGGCCGAAGCCCTTAACCCAAGGAGAATTACTTACACATAGAGATGGAATCAACAAACAGAAACATTGTAATAGAAATCATGAGATCGATAGAAAATGTCTTACAATGTCGCCAACTAGAGATGAGATCTACTATTACAAGTGGTGGAATATGGCTACGATGGTGGAGAAGGGTTTGGAGATTAGATCTTGATCTATACCTTCGGCGTGGTGGCTTATGGTGGTAGGGAGAGTTGAGATAAAAAAGAAAGAGAGTTTTCTCATCGTCTGAAGCCTCTTTATATAGGGGTCCCTTCACGAAAGTTGTTCTGTTTTACCTGGCGATGTTGGTGCCAAATATATGGCCAGAATAAAATTCCTACCGTATAGTTGGCCGTTAAAGGCACTGCCTCCGCTTCACGCTCCAGGTTTCTTTCGTATGTTGGAAATCTCATATCTTTGACTTTAATGTAGTGATTTCCATCATCAAACGTCATTATCTGCACAGGAAAAATAGAAAGACAGGATTGCATACCCCTTTGATCATTGGGCATTAGTGGCAGGATTTAGAGAGATATTTCCTCAAAAATATTAATAATATCTAGTTTAAATGCGTATGTGGATGGCTATATTTCATATCCATCAACCTCCCCAAGATTAAACTTGATCGTCCTTGAGCAAGAAAACCAAAATCAAAAAGGAACTCAACATTTAAACTGATATAACGGGATGATGATCTTACTCATGATTGGTAGTCTCATGTTTCCTCCACTTCACTAATCTGAAAAACTTCAGCATAGATAGAGTAATGGCAAGCATATCATACTAGTTTCATGAATCCTTATAGCGCAACAAAATTATTGTTAGCATGGATGATTCAAATGAGTAAACTTTATTCCATGTCATGTAATCAACTCATAAGCTTGCCTCTGAACAATAAAGCATAATGATGTAAAATTGAGAGTGTGAGAGTTCTTCATGAAAAGCATATACACTAAAGTATCTCAATTCTCCCACATCAATAAATACAGACTTTTCAAGCACTACCTTTCTATTCATTGTCCTTCAAGAATTTCAGTTCTTAAGTAATTGAGAGCATGCCAAAAAAATTCGTTAGTTTATCGGACTATGATGGACACTCGTGGCATCACTAAGGTTTTTGTTCCTTTTGCATAATGATTACTCATATCAGCTAGAGGAGTGATTCCATCATGAACGCAGCTACCCGGAAGTGCCAAGAATCTTACCCATTATAGCATTGCTGCTACATATGTTTAATCAACACATGGACGAAATCTAGGAGTTTCCTCCATGAAGATAGTTCGTAGGCTAGCGGAGTTGTTGGCATCCCATGAAGTTTGACACGCATAAAGTTATATCATTCTTATGATTCATAATTCAAACTTTGGCATGCTCACAAAAACCGGTAAACATTAATTCAATTGAACAAATCCTTTCAAAGAGAGCTATCAAGTCAATCACTATTTTCTTTGGTGTTGAGTGTCTCTAGGAATAAGCTTTCAAGACTAAACACTACAACACCCAAGCCTTCAATTTTGATACTTTTTCTTATTTCAATTGTTTAGCAATTTTTTAGGCAAGACTTGGTTAACTACAAGAGCTGGAACAAAATGTACTCAACTAAATACCCATGCAAACAAAATTTTACTCCAATATAAAGACTCAATCAATATAATATCTTAACATTTACTACTAACTAGCATGGGTTTCTCAAACTTCAAAAGTAGGGAGTCATAAGGCATACCTCTCATGTTTGGTTCCACTTCTCTCTTCCCTTTTGATTTGTTTCTTGGAAACTCAAAGTCGATCACTCTTCTGCAAATACATGAGAACCTTGAGGCGAAATGAAAAGAAAGATGGAAAATAAAGATAAATGGAGAATTCTTTTTGTTGTTTTTGAGAGAGGGAATTAAAGAATAGAAAATTGGCGGCAAAGCTTGGCTTGAAAATCTTCAAAACAAAATAAAATAACTAAAGATAAAGTTTTGGGGAAACCAACATGAGTGCTTATAAAATCAAATGAAAAGCATAACCTCAAAATAAAACAAATAAAACGCCAAATAAAAATAGATAGATAACTTCCTCAAGCTTAGGCTTTTGTAAGCCCTTCAAATCATTGAGGTGGCGGGAATAAGTTATAACTCCAGTCCACAATTTGAGTTTATAGGTTACTTGTGGTTTCTCGGAGGTTCAGGGCGAGATTATGCATCCCCTCCATGGTCCCTCCAAGTTCTTGGAAGTCTTGGTATGTAGCGAACCGGTTTGGTGGCTGCTCCTCTTGATAAGGAACTTCTTGCTCCTCTTCTTAGTCTTCATCCTCATCTGGAATCTCCTCCTCGGGTTGATGTTGTTCAACATGCACATCATATAGCAAATGTCCCTCCTCGATAGAGAAGAGACCATTAGGCAAAGGAGAGAGGTAGAGACGCCCAACTCTTAAAATATGAAAGTAAAAACCACCTCTTCTCCGAGTGAGTATTCCACAAGCTTTTAAAGTAGAGAAACCAACACGTCGCTCACCTAGCACTATTTGCAACTCACCTAGTTCGATGCCTAGGGAAATGGCAATCACGGTGATGATGCCTCCACCTGTGAGCAGTCCTTTTCTTTGGGTGGACTGGTGCTCCAAATAGCGCACAAGAATTACGCCCAATGTTGAGTGACAAGTTGTTGTTGAAAGCAGGTTTTGCGAGGACCAAGATTTCCTCTTCATTGAGTCTTGTAAACTCATTTCATGCCTACAAGGTGCAATAACATAGAACAAGTAGTGAATAGCAGGATGCTGAATATTCTTCCCCTATTGACTCTAGAAGTAAAAGTAATTCTATTGTAATAGTGATCTGGGAAGGGTCCATGTCAGTATAAGATGCACGGAGGGCATTGGCATCATTGTTTGGTAAACTAAGGAAATTGCGCCATTCATCAAGTGTTAATGTATAATTGTGGTTCATAAGTCGGAAACAAATAGTGTCCTCTCCTTTCCATGTTTTAACGGTGCTTTGGAATGAACTTAAAAATTCAAAAGTTAACCGGCGTTAAGTAGGCACATCATGAAATACAAAGTTTTGCATGCCAACCCTATTGAAAAGTAAACTGAAGTCATTAGTAATACCGAGTTGGTTCAATATGACAGAACAATCCCACTTGGTTGCCTTCACTTCTCAGTTCTTGATCTTGTTGAAGCGATCACGTTGGAGCTCATTCCTAAACCGTATCCCCATGCGGTCCTGGGCTGCAGCAGTGGCCTAAGAAGAACTCGCAGCGGCACGGGAACGCATTTGGCTACGTGTGTTCATCTTCTAAAAATAAATAAGAAATAAAAAAATAAAATTTAGATCCAATCAATAATAAGCATGTCATATTCCTCAGCAGAGAACACTAAAGAATCTCCTCAAAATAATAATCTAGGCAAGAGAATCATGGCAATTAGTTCAAAGTAGGTCTCACCCTAGATTGATACTGACAATAGATAGAGATGAATTTGCAAAAAGTAATTGGAGGATCGAAGGAGAAACATATCGTAGATCACTTGTGTGCGAGGAAATCGAACGAAATTCAGTAGAGATGAAGATCCCTTGAGGTTTTGAGAGAGTTTGGAGGTAGAAAAGAGGAAAAGGATTGAAGTTTTGGTTTTTTGGGTGGGACAACTAATTTAAGGTCAGAGAATCCCCGTTATGCCTGCAATTCACGTTCCCGTGATCAGTGAGCCGTGAGCATAGCCGACAAGTATCATTACAACATCCATGATTAACAAGTACAGGTAATTACAATAAAGCCATATGGAGATACAACATCAATAGTGGAAGTCTTCAAGCGTAGAGCCCATGTCAACCTTAACCTACAGGCGATTGACTAGGAAGATGGCCTAGCTCGTATAGACGTCAACATCTCCATTGTTTCTCTTGATCATCTGAAAATCTGGCCAAGTAGATAGCCAGGGACAATGTCGGTGAGTACATTGTATGTACTAGCAAACCACCTTAAGATAACAATAGTAAGGATATGCAATATGGTTGTGGTGGTAGGAGGGCTCCATCAGAGGTTATTTTATAGACTAGTTTCTCTTATAGATATAGCATGTCTATATCTTTGTTGAAAACTTTTATAAAACATTTTGGAAACCTTTTTGAAAAGTTTTGGAAAACACTAGGATTGGGTCACCCATTTGTTTTTCCTTCCGGTCATTCCATGACCAAGCTCCTTCCTCCTTTTTCCGACCATCACATGGTCAAAACATTTCGAAAGCCTTTCTTTTTCCAAAGTTCTTTTTGTAATCAAAAGCAGGACCACTCTACAGCAACCCTCATAATCGTCCATGACCGTGGGCACAGATATTCGAATATATTTATACTCTTCAGATCTTGTACACTTTACCAACATCATCCGATTACCATGCCCTGATCTACACCGATTGTGGGTCAAGTAACCGGTCAAGACTCTCCGGATGCCACTCTAGTATGGGCCCTGCCCTATGAGTTGTTCCCCTCAACATCAGGACGTTTGGATCCATGAACCAACCAGAGTGTTGCCGACTCCGCGAGAAAGGGCACTTTGAATGAGGGGCTCATAGTACCGTCTGGCTGCTCCCGAGGGCAGTTTGCAATTCCTCTAGGTGACTGTCACATAGTTGACCATTTATGTATAGGAACCCCGGAATTCGAGGGAGCTTATCCCTTATATGTAGTCATGATAATTCTCATACCAGAGTAGCAAACTTCAAATCCAGGCCCGTCCCATTCCAGAGTAATGTGGTTGCACGGGTTAAATGTTCTAGTATTAAACCTGCAAAGAACTGGGTGTGTTTTCTGAAACATTTTTCCTCCATCTTTCGTCCAACCTTTTTGTAAAACAAAACCCTTCTTTTTAATTTCTCAAACTTCTCTTGGTAGGTCAAATCTCACCAAAGTTTTCTCATGGAACATTTTTGTAAAACTTTTCCGGGCTCTTCCCATCCTAAAGTTTTGCTTCGATTAAAAAAGGGTCTCTAAGGGGGCATGGTGTTATACACCATCTACCATACTAGGGGCAAGTAGGTGTCGACAAGGGGATAGTACTTAATAGTACAAATGTGTAATAGTTTGGAGGAGCCAAACCACTACCAGGTATAAAACATTACACAGTAAACCAATGCACTTTGTATAAAATTAGATAAAACATGCATAAGTAAAATAGTAGGACAAGGGATTATGAGAAAGAAGGTGGCTTTCATGTGACCAGAGAGGTGTCCCGAGACTTCCTTAGAATACCATAATACCAAAATAATAATGATAGCAATTATGATACTACGAGGCTTCCTTATTCTCGACGTCACACAGTCGCAACTATCGTTTTTTTCAAGCATACATGCAAACAAGCAAAGCCACAATCAACACAAAGCATACAATCCTTAGTACATATTAGAAAGCAAACATGCAACACCTCATTCTTTAGTAGGTGTTGACCAATTGGTACTAGAGTAGTTGGTTTCATTTAAAAAAGCACTTGTGGAAATATTATTAAGATTTTGAGGCCATATTACCTATTCAAGGGGTTTTAAGGCAAGGCCAAGCTTCTGTATGGTATCAATATGTAAAAATGATATCATCAGTAAGGTATTGATAAAATGAAACCAGCAAAGGTGGTTTCACTATTTTATCAATTTCCATTGATTCATAATGATTTTTATAGTGAATAAAACTCTAGTTTTAGGAAATAATTCACCAAAAACGTTCTGGAGCTCCAAAAATTATTTCCTTGGGTGATTAGGTAGTTTATGATGGACTGATTCAAGAGGAGATAGAATCATCCCAAAATATTTAATAGAATGCCCTTAGGAAATTCCCAAGGTCTGTTCTGGATGATATTTGTCTTTTTAACTAGAATTAATTTATAAGATCTTTTGATATTATTCCGAAGTCACATTTTAGGTATTTGGAATACCTTTCTGCATAAATTGGAACCAACCTTTTTGGATTTACATAATCAATGTAGTGATGTTATTAGTGAATAAACCATGAACATAATAGTTTAATTCACCAAAATTCAACCAGGGCTTAATAAATTGTTGTTCGAATTAGGTCATTAGCAAATTTGTTCTGACCCAAAGAATTTTATAAAGACATAAATGTCCTGATTTTGGTATTTTTGTTATGGTCAAATCAGGAAACAAATGGGCATGGGGTCAAGGTGTCAAGCAAGGTATCACAGATACGTAACATCACGAAGTGGATTTAAACCATTTGGATTTACCAAACTCTTTGAGGGAATTTATGTATGAAAAGGACACAAGTTGGTGCTAGATTTACTATAATGAATTTAGAAATTATTCGGGTCCACTTTTTGTACTGCATGTTTAGGGAAACATTCAGAAACCCTAGAAAATTTAGATATAGGCATTTAAACATGATTTTCATTTTCGAAATGATTTAAAGTGGGCAGTGTATTCCAGATATGATAAATTAGAAAAAGAACCTGGGCTGGCCCAGACGGGGCTCCACTGGGTCGGCCCAAACTCCACGCTCGCACGGGCGGGAGGCAGCGCAACTTAATGCCGAGCAGGGCCCGCATTTCGGTGCCTCCGGGGAGTGAAGGGGTACCGGATGATGGTGGCCATCGGATCTCATTAAGATCGACTATGCCCGGGATTCTTCTTCCTCATGGCCAGAGAGCAGGGCCAAAACCATAACCACGTCATCGGGGCGGCTCTACGAAGCGACAGGGCCTCTTCAGGGACCAGGGGGCGGCGGAGGAGACGCGGTTCGTCGCGGGGAACAGAACGATGGGCGGCAGCAGCAGGTTCCGCATCAAGAAGATGCTCGCATGGGGACGCTCAGGCAGAGCTCGTCGGAACTGCTTCTAAAGCCTCTACACGCGGGAAAAAGGGTCCGGGTTAGAAGCAGAATCGAGAGGGTAGCTCGATAGGGTGACATGCAGAGGGAGAAAAGCGGGGAGGAAGAGGCCTTGCTCGAATCCATGGAGGAGGCCGAGAAATCTTTTTTTCCACCTCTCGAACAGAGCCAAGAAGGGTAGGGGGAGAGGGTGTTCTAGGGAGGTGTATGGAAGCAAATGAGGCAGAGAGAGGGGGCAGCTCTGGCATCTGGCCTTATAAATCGAGGGGGAGGGGAGTATGATGGACATGGTCCATGGGATAGCTTGAGGGGGGTGCTGGCCAGGGATAGGTTGAGGTGGGCGGTGGAGTGGGTCCTGCTAGTGTGCTCTGGTTGTGCAGAAGGCGTGGAGTGGTAGGGTGCAACAGCTGCAAGAGTGTGGATGGCTAAAAGGGACATGGCCTTTGTCTCTCTCCTAAACAAACACAAAGGACATGAGGGATGGTGGTGGGGGTACTGTATTGATACAGTGGTGTCGACCAGGAGAGTGCTGAGTGTTGTGAAAGCTTATTTGACAAGCTTTGATGGATGTTGGATTGGTTTGAGCTCATTTTTGGATTTATTTGCACAATTTGATCATAATAGTGCTTGTAAAGGAAGTTGAAATAATTGCATTGAACAAGTTGGGGAAAGAATATTAGTATATGGGTATGGTCAAGATACTTCCATATGATTTATTTTGGATTTTTATAAAGATTATAAGTCTATATAAACTCACTTATTCCAAAAGTGCAGAAGTGGTTTAGAGAAGCTAATTTGATAATTTTACATGGGACATGGTTGGTTTTTTATGTGAGATGGTCCTAAATACCGTATAACCCATTGGGTAATTTTACACTATGTTTGGATGCACAGAATTAGACACGGAATTAAGGAATTGGAATTCGGGCCTTTGAATCGGCCGTTTGGGTGCGTTACGAATTCGGCCTTGGAACCTAGGACCAATTCAAGGCCACACTAACTCACGTGAGGAAACTGCGTCGCTCGATTCGGAGGTTGCTACGTCGGAAATGTCGTGGAATCGCAAAGCGGTACCAGGCTCGAACACAACTCCCGACCACACAACCTTGCGCCTGCAGAGGACTCCGGCGGTGGCGGCGCAGGTAAGCCCCTCCCCGCCCGTTCCTTCCCTTCCTTGGCCAGCCTCTTCCATTGCCGCCTCCCTCCCTCCCCGTCCCTTGGCCCTGGCCCTCTTCCCCCTGGCCACCCCTCCCTGACTGGTCTGAACCCTAGTTCGTAGGAAGGACCAGAACATCGGCGACGGACGATTCGGTGATGACGTTCCAGGCGTATCCCTTCTTGTCCGTATTTTTCTCGTGAACCACCTGGTCATCCTCAAGCTGCACGTCGAGCACTACCTCCCGCTCTACTATGATCCAATTAATGTCTGGAGAAGCTAGCTACTGCCTGTATACCGCTAGTGATGTGTACTGGATACCGAGTACTCACACCCGCGATCTGATCAAGAGAATCAATGCATGTCTGGAATCTGGACAAGCTAGCTGCTCCGTACGAATATAGCTCCAGCAATGCCTGACATTCAGATGAACTATACCTTTCTCATTCTTATGATTTTCTTGCTTTGCTAATTAAAATAGTTAGTGGTTAGTTGTTTCTATCTTTGTATATTTTGTAAATTATGAGAGATAGATGGGGACTGTGGCTTAATTAAAAAAACATCTAATTCCATGGTTTTTACATCAAACAGGAATTGAAATTGGATACTGTCCTCTGATTCCAAAAACAAATATCAAGGCACCCAAGCAACAAAATTTGAATTGGAAGTCATTTCCTTTCTAGATTGGATTTGTAATTTTCACCCAATTCATTTCCACACATCAATTCAGTGCATCCAAACAGAGCATTATTGGAATTTATTTGGAAAGGAAAGTATTTTTAAGGTATTATTTCATGTTTCTTCCATTTAATAAAAAGGGCAAAAATAAATAATAAGGGATCTCAAAAATATTTATATTTGAGTTCGGAAGATAGTGTATGATGATTAGGCATCAAGTGTGCCTTGATTTGGCAAAGTGTTTTGGAGGAAAACAAACTTGCCTTAACATGGAAGGTTTTGATGATTTAGCAAATAAATGAATTTAAATAGTTGTAGGTTCCAAATAATTATGGGAATTATTTGGAATTTTTTTATATCCAAGGTGGATAATGTCAACATGAGGTATATATCATAACCAACCTTGGGTTTAGGGATTCCATATTAAAAATGGAGGGAAACTAGATGGGGATGATCTAGGGTTTTGATATTTTTATACGATCTAAACATGGTTGGATTAGTGAGCTCAAAGCTCACCTTGGTACAAGGGATAGATGGATAGATAGACCAAGTTATATATATGAGCATGGTTCCAAGATTTGGGCTTAGTTGTATTTGAGGTGATCTAGAAGTGAAACTTTGTTGAAAATAAGGCTGTCATAATAGAGTTGTCATGATGCCTCCTAAACCATGTGGGTTTAAGAAACGCAAAGCTCCAACGGAAAAAAGTGCAAGGTAGATTGATAGTCCATGGTTAGTAGATCATAATAATGCAAAGATTTATTCAAGGGGAGATGGCACATGGAAGTGATCCTTTGTCAAAGAAGGCAAGATAATAAGATTTCGAGAAAAGATTATTATCTTGACTACAAAACCATCATGGATGAGTAGGAACCAGAATGGTTTAATCAATATAAAGAGTGAGATTTGGTAGTAGTAATGATGTACTACAAGATGGTTCAAGTACATTTTCAAGGATTCACATAGGTTAGAGTAGGTGGAGTTCCAAAGTTTGAATCTAGATAAATATTCCAAACTTAGCCAATTTGGCAGATTTGTGGATTTTGACTAGTATGAGAGAGGGAAGGATTTGGGAAGGGTGCAAGGGTTAATAATTATAATCAAGTGGATTATGTTGAAGTATAGAGTAAGTAGAAGAGATCCATGCTTGTATTTGGTATTTGATGGGTTCGAAACTAATGCAAAGGATTAGCTCAGGGTTGATCTGGTTAAGTAGATTTGAGATCCACTGGAGTGACTCAAGATAGATTGAGTTTGGGTTGCTTAGTTTGCGATTGAAGATCTCAACTATTGGTTTGATCCCTAAGGATGATCTACCATATTAGCTCACTCTAGTTCCTAAGCAATCAAGGCAATTCATCTTATCAAACTTGTCCAACTACTACTAAAGTTATCCTCAAGCCTAGCTTGGGGTAAGCATGGGTTCTTTGAATAGGTTGAGACTTGGAGTGAGATAAGAATCTCTTGGTACCTATACCAAGATTAGATGAAAAGGTTTTAGGAAAGGTTTTGGAAAAACCTAGAGATAAGAGTAGTTGCAAGTTCTATCTTGAAAACATATGGAGATTATATAAAGTTCTCCATAGTTTTTGGCAATAGAAACTAGTAAAATAATTTGTTGTATCAAAATCATCTTGGCTCAAGTTTGGAATGCCAGAACATTTGAGAATATTAAATATGAGCCAAGACATCTCTTTTGTAAAATAGTTTTTGTCAACTAGGGTTGAGGTAAGGAGTATATCATCTAATATACAATCAGGTGCATGAACACAAGCAAACAATAAGCAAGCATTGCAACACTTAGCAAGAAAAAGTTTTTGTTCCCCCTATTTTTGCCTTTTGGACAACAATTCAGGGTTGCTGAAATTGGGATGTTATAGACCTTTCCCCCTTAAAAAAATCCCGTCCCAAGATTAGGGAGGAGTAGGGTTGGGTTATAACATCCGCTTAACAATTTCAGCGGTGAAATTATTAGATGCTAACAGGTTTTACAACAAACAGGCGTGGTCATCTATGGGTCGGAGCTGAGTGGCTTCGGATTGGGCGGTTTAGATGAAACAAGTGGAAAAGACGCAGCCTTTCCCCTTAGGACGATTCTAGGTGGGTTTAGCATAGACAGGGTCCTTCCATGTTAGGCGAGATGGCAGGTTGAGCCTTCTTCAATTATTTACCACGATGGTCAGCTTCTCTACCTTCTGGTTTTGAAACTCCGGGAGTGTTAGCTGGACGATCGAATCTGCGATGGAGAACTTTCCCGAAGTATCTTACGATTCTAGAGAAGTGGAGATTAGTACCCTTCAGGCCGGGTCCATGATTCCAATTTAGTGGACGGTTTTCGCCTAATGATGACTAGGGTTCGACTCCCGGGTTTAATCGGGTTTTGGGTGGGAAAGACGTCGTGTTTCCCTCCTTAAAGCGAACTAGGGGTGTTTGGTGAAGTTTCAGATCTTCTTTATTGGAGTCGCCGATAGATGCTGGCAAAGTGTTGCACCTTTCGCCGGAGGTGGTTATCTTTTGTTGACCTTGTATAAGCCGCTTCGTGAGAGACGCCGATGCCACTTCTTGAGGTAGTAGTCGTAGCGGGAAGGGCGTTTAACTAGCTTCCTAGTAGTTAGTTTTGGGCTAGTTAGGGGTACGATAGGTTCGAAGATGCGAGTGAGGGGCTAGAGAGGAGGTCTCATAGGAGGATGTCATTCCGGGCTAGGTCTGATGCAATGTCATGGGTAAAACACGTAGATGTGAAGTAAGACTAGCATGTCATCAAACTGGGTTCACGCTTATATTAACAAGTATGTGCCGACCAACAGCGAGGGTACTTGGCGCCTTACTAAACAGGTTTCGAGACGTTCCATCACTTACTATAGGTTGGAAGAGTGAATTGGTAGGTTACAAATGACTATGTTGAGAGTGCTCCTCGAATCTTGTAGCCATACTAGGTTTGCGTACTCCCTTTGGTTACTGCAGTTCCTCGGGGTGTGAGGGATAGTCTAAACTTTGGCAGTAAGGAGTGAGGGTCATGCCTTCTCAGGTGGCTGCTTCGACGGGTGGATCTTCTGGAGGTGGTGAGGGGAAGAGGGGTTGATACTTGTAGAGGGACAATTCTTCATTTTTAGTCCCAGGGTTAGAAAAGTCAGGGACCCTTTTTAGGTGGGTCTTAGTAGAAATAGCAAAGAAGGGGCTTAGCGATGTCTTTGGAGAATCTTGATTCTTTGGGTTGCTTACTACTCCTTGGTGAGTAGTATTAGCAGCGTCGAGTAGTCTTGTCGTCTTGAATCTGAGCATCGCGGGTATTGGGAGGATCAAGCGGACTTCCAAAGATTGTGGATGAGGTCTGTTTTCTGTTCCACTGATGACTTTCGAGGTGGGGCTTGAGGCAGGTTCTTGGATTGGAGATCTTCCTGGATTATCTTCTCGTAGGCGGTCTTCTGGAATTGAGTGGAAAGACGCAGTTTTACTTGGGGTCATCGAGGCTGGGGTAGATCCTTCGTCCTGTAGCATTGGCGTGACACTTGAATTGGGGTCTTCGAGTGACGCCTTATTGCGACTACCTTGCTATGGTGGTTACCTAACAAAGCTGTCTAGGTTAGCTCGGGGTAGTTTTAGTTGTTAGCGACGCTTCTCCTTAGTCTGCCGTATAGTTGTTCATTAAACCTTTTGTACCCGGAGAAGAAATTTTTTCGATGGCTCAAATAACTATACGGCCGTAATTTTAATTCCCGCCATATAGTTGGTCATTAAAGGTATTATAGACGTAAAAAAAATTCTATTTCTTCAAGAATTACTTTTTAGACTGAAACTTAGCAAAGCACCATGTTTCGATAGAAAAATGACATACTAAATTATCGACCAACATTAGCATGTATAAACAGGAATTTTAGTACCGCTAAATCTCTACTTTTCAACTGGAGTTTTCTAGCACTCTTTATTCAACATAAATCTTAAAGTAAAACTAAAAACTTTACTCAAACCTTTATTTCACATGGGTTGGCTCCCATGGAGCGCTCTTTTATGGTCAAATAGCTTGACCTTGATGTTGCTCACTTAGGCCAGACGAGTGGAACACCCACTCCAAAATAGTTTGCCTTTAAAGTGATGGCCTCCTTTTCATCATGCTTGGCTTTCTTCTTCCTGACAAAATGAATAACAAAAGTATCCCGTGAAGGCAATTGGAGCTTCACGTTCCCTTCATGCATATTAATAAAAGCCTTAATAGTTCTTAAGAAAGGATGACCTAATATGATAGGAGCGGTAGCATCTTCAGGCATATCAACAATAACAAAATCAATAAGAGCAGGATAGCCTTTAATGTATACTAAAGTATTCTCTTTAATTCCTACTACTTGTTTATAGGTAGAATCTGCTAGATGTAATTTTAAATCGATCATTTCAAAAGAGCCAAGGTTTAACTTATTAAAAAGACTCTTTGGAATTGTTAAAACACTTGCACCTAAATCACAAAGTGTAGATATTTCATTAGTCCCAATTTTAGTCTTAATAGTAGGCTCAAATATATCATCAAGCTTAACCTGTAATTTTTAATCAATTTTCTTATATTCTTCCTCAAGCTCACATACCTTTATATCTACCTGATTAACCGAGTTTTGATACATGGCTTCCTCATTTCCTTCACTTACCGGAATCTTGATATTGATCCTTTTTACAAGATCTTCAACTGTGTAATTCGGTGAAGGAGCATTGCTATAGTCAAGTTCTTCAGGCTCCTCCCTTTGGATTCTTATCATCTTGAGGTCTTCAACTAGATTGGGCTTGGCTTTACCTACAAATTTAGCTAGAATGAGAGCTTGACTCTCAGTTATCTTACCTAGCTATGCCTCAACAATCCTTGTTCTTTCTTGGAGGGCCTATAAATCATTTCTCTAACTTACAGCTTGGTTAGATAATTTACCAAGCATAGCATCATGGTTCTCCATTATTTTAACTAGGATATTATTTTGCTCGTTTTGCGAGTCCATAAAAGACTGAAGAGTTTCTTGGAGACTACCATTACTTGATGCCATATTATTATTAGAGTTACCTTCAGGACTAGATGTAGGGTTCGCAGCATAGAAAACAAAAAATTTCCTGCGATGGGAACTATGTACCAAGATCTATCTACTAGATACAAACAATGGGCGGATGTATATCCGTAGAGAACATACCCTTGAAGACCGACAAAGCTTAACGAGTTCAACTCGTGGTTGCTGTAGACGATCTCTTGCCGATCTCAAGATCGATAGGAAGTCCTAGCGCCGCAAAGCAGCAGCGCACCTGTGCTCGCACACACGTACAAGACACCGAGCAACCTCCGCCTCCTCGCTCCAGCGATGCAGCGGAAGCACAACCCTTTCTTGCCGCATAGCCACCGGGAACATGTATCTCGCAAGTCCGAGACCATGGGGGATGAATTCTAGAGGGGGAGAGAGATCCTTCACGAGGAGGTGTGAGTGAGAAGTGAGGAGAGGGGTGCCTTTTATAGGAGGAGGGAGGGCACCCAAGGGGGTGGCCGCCGGCCATGGGTCCTGCCTCCTCCCCTCCTTCATTCATGTGGGTGGACACTCCACTCACAAAAATCCATTCAAATCCCTCCACTCAAAATCCCACTCAAACTTGCTATTAAATTTCCACCAAATTTAATGCAAACTCTCATTAAATAAAACTCGTTTATTTTATTCAGAATTTTGTCAATTAATTTAATGACAAACATTCACAAATAACCCCTTGCTAGAATTCTATTTCACATGCATAACCTCTTTATGCAATTTCACCCAAAAACCTGTTTCGGTATCTAGTGAAATAAATTCCTGCGCTTGTTTATTCTTTCGGCATGAAACATTTGCTCCAACTAGATGTCAGTGTCCCTTAAGTGTGTCACCCTACGGTTCGCGAATAATGCGGACATGATCGAGACCCTTCTCCGATCAATAATCAGTAGCGGGACCTGGAGATCCATACTGACTCCCACACATTCAACGATGACTTTCATGTGATCGTCGGAACCTTTTACGCTTGTATCTTAATCTCTTTGTTTCACGATATATTACATGTCCGAGATTCGATCATCGGTATCTCCATACCTAGTTTTATCTCGTTACTGACATGCACTCTTTTCTCGTTCCCGTGATATAACATTCTAGTGATCAAATCACTTGCTTGCAAGCTAACCAATGTGATATCACCGAGAGGGCCCAGAGTATATCTATCCTTCATCGGGATGAACAAATTCCACTCTTGATCCATGATTCACAACATAACACTTTAGTAGCTTTGAAGCCATCTTTATAATCACCCAGTTACGGTGTGACGTTTGATGTCAACAAGAAACTCTTCCGGTGTTAGTGATTGGCATGATCTCATGGTCTAAGGATTAGGATCACTTCGTAAGTTGTTTATAGCAATATAAACTCAATGAATTTGATCGTAATGCTATACTTCGGATGAATGTTCATCACACCATTACACTAATGTTGTGATCTCGTTATTAAAAACATCCAATGTCTATGATTAGGAAACTGTGATCATCTTGTTAATCAACGAACTAGTTTATGAGAGAGGCATAACTAGGAACTTTCTGTTTGTTTATTAAACACACATGTATTAACGTTTCCGTATTAAAACAATTATAGCATGCAAAATAAACATCTATCATATACTTGCAATACACATAATAAACACTTTATTATTGCCTCTCAGGGCATATTCCCTTCAGTCTCCCACTTGCACTAGAGACAATAATCTAGTTACATAGTGATGTATCTAACACCCATGGAGTTCCGGTGTAGATCATGTTTTGCTCTAGGGAGAGTTTTAGTCAACGAATCTACTACATTGATACCCGTATGTACTTTACAAATATTTATATCTCCATCCTTGACATGCTCGCGGATGGAGTGAAACTGGCGCTTAATATGCTTGGAATGCTTGTGAGACCTTGGCTCTTTGGCATTGGCAATGGCACCATTGTTGTCACAATAGATCACCATTGGGTCCAACGTGTTTGCAACCACACCTTGTTCGGATATGAACTCCTTCATCCAAACTGCTTCCTGAGCCGCTTCCGAAGCAGCAACATATTCGGCCTCCGTCGTTGATCCCGCCACCACAGGTTGTTTGGAGCTCCTCCAACTAACCGCTCCACCATTCATGAGAAATACGTATCCGGATTGAGACTTAGAGTCATCCGGTTGTTTGGATCCAATTGGTACCTACTAGTCAAACTAATAGCATGTGCCACATCCGGTCTTGTACATAGCATGGCGTACAATATAGAGCCTATGGCTGAAGCATAGGGGACTTTGTCCATTTTCTCTCTTTCTTCCGCCGTAGCCGGACTTTGAGTCTTACTCAATGTCGTGCCTTGTGTCATAGGTAAGAACCCCTTCTTACTACCTTCCATTTTAAACTTCTTTAAAATATTATCAAGGTATGTACTTTGTGATAGCCCTATTAGGCGCCTAGATCTATCTCTATAGATCTTTATGCCTAATATGTATGACGCTTCACCTAGGTCCTTCATTGAAAATTTGCTGTTTAGATAACTTTTAACACTGTTTAAAAGATCTATATCATTTCCGATCAATAATATGTCATCCACATATAATATCAGAAATGCCACATTGCTCCCACTCACTTTCTTGTAAATACAAGCTTCTCCATAAGTTTGGACAAATCCAAACTCTTTGATCACCTCATCAAAGCGGAGATTCCAACTTCGTGATGCTTGCTTCAATCCATAGATGGATCGCTGAAGCTTGCACACCTTGTTAGCATCCTTAGGATCTACAAAACCCTTTGGTTGTATCATATACAACTCTTCTTCAATATTACCATTGAGAAACGCGGTTTTGACATCCATCTGTCATATCTCATAATCTAAATATGTAGCAATTTCTAACATAATCCTAACTGATTTTAGCATCGCTATGGGAGAGAATGTCTCATCATAATCAACTCCTTGAATTTGTCGAAACCCCTTTGCGACAAGTCGAGCTTTATAGATGGTTACATTACCATCAGCATCAGTTTTCCTTTTGAAAATCCATTTGTTCTCCACGGCCTTTCGGTCGTGAGTTAAGTCCACCAAGTTCCAAACTTGATTTTCATACATGGATTCCATCTCGGATTTCATGGCTTCTAACCATTTGTTGGAATCTAGGCTCATCATCGCTTCTTCATACAGCACAGGGTCATCATTTTCATCAACCATGAAATTCATGACAGGATTTCCATACAGCTCGGGTCTGCTAGACCTTGAGGTTCGGTAGTACTCTCTTCGAGTTTCATGATTATTATCATTAGTTCCCTCTTCAACAGTGAAGCCAACTCGGAACAACTTCCTACATGTGCTAATCGCCATACTTTGAAGAGAAGGTTCAGTAACCTCTTCGAGTTCTACCTTCCGACTACTCACACCTTTCGCGAGAAACTCTTTCTCTAGAAAAGATCCATTCTTGGCAACAAAAACCTTGCCCTCGGATCTATGATAGAAGGAATACCCAATTGTTTCCTTAGGGTATCCTATGAAGACGCATTTTTCTGCTTTGGGTTCGAGTTAATCCAGCTGAAGTTTCTTCACATAAACATCGCATCCCCAAACTTTAAGAAATGACAGCTTAGGTTTGTTTCCAAACCATAATTCGTACGGTGTATTTTCAACGGATTTAGATGGTTCCCGATTTAAAGTGAATGCAGCAGTTTCTAGTGCATAACCGCATAATGACAACGGCAAGTCCGTCAGAGACATCATAGATCGAAGCATATCTAATAAAGTACGATTACGACGTTCCGACACACCATTTCACTGTGGTGTTCCGGCAGGTGTGAGTTGTGAAACAATTCCACACTCTTTCATGTGAGTGCTAAACTCATAACTTAGATACTCACCTCCACGGTCGGACCGTAGAAATTTGATCTTTCTATTACGATGATTTTTCACTTCATTCTGAAATTCCTTGAACTTTTCAAATGTTTCAGACTTGTGTTTCATCAAGTAGATATAACCGTATCTACTCAAATAATCCGTGAAAGTAACAAAATAACGATATCCACCTCGCGCCGACACACTCATTGGACCACATACATCAGAATGTATAATTTCTAATAAATCTGTCGCCCGTTCCATTGAACCGGAAAATGACGTTCTAGTCATCTTGCCCATAAGGCATGGCTCGCATGTATCAAATGATTCAAAATCAAGTGATTCCAAAAGTCCATACGAATGGAGTTTCTTCATGCGTTTAACGCCAATATGACCTAGACGGCAGTGTCACATATATGCAGATATATCATCATTAAGTTTAATCCTTTAGCATCAACATTGTGAATATGTGTAACATTATTATCAAGATCCAAAAGAAATAAACCATTCATCATCGGTGCATGACCATAAAAGATTTCATTCATATAAATAGAACAACCATTGTTCTCAGATTAAATGAATAACCACTTCGCATTAAACATGATCCAGATACAATGTTCATGCTAAGTGCTGGCACCAGATAACAATTCTTCAAGTTTATTACTAATCCCGATGGCAAATGGAGAGGTAGCGTTCCAACGGCGATCACATCAACGCTTGATCCATTGCCGACACGCACCTTGACCTCATCCCTTTCTAGCGGTCGCTTGTTTCGCAGCCCCTGATTCGAGTTACAAATATTAGCAACTGAACCGGTATCAAATACCTAGGTGCTAATACGAGCACTAGTAAAGTACACATAAATAACATGTATATCATATATACCTTTGTTTGCCTTGCCGGCCTTCTTATCTGCCAAATACTTGGGGCAGTTGCACTTCCAGTGGCCAGTCCCCTTACAATACTAGCACTCGGTATCAGACTTAGGTCCAACTCGGGGTTTCTTTTGAGCCACGGCAACCGGCTTGCCGCCCTTACTTCCCTTTCATTTTCCTTTCTTATCTTTCTTGAAACCAGTGTTCCTATCGATGATCAACACTTGATGTTCCTTTTTGATCTCCACTTTTGCAGTTTTAAGCATTGACAGAAACTCAGGGAGAGACTTCTTCATGCCTTGCATATTATAGTTCATCACAAAGCTCTTATAGCTAGGTGGCAGAGACTGCAGAACACGATGGATGCCTAAGTCAATGGGAATCGATATTCCCAAGGACACAAGCTTATCGGCGTAACCCGACATCTTGTGTACATGCTCACTAACAGAGCTGTGCTCTTCCATCATGCAGCTAAAGAACTTTTAGGAAGCGTTGTAGCTCTTTACAGCAGCATGTGTGTCGAAAATCATTTTCAACTCACCCATTGTATCAAATGCATTGCCGTTTTCGAAACGCTTTAGAAGTTCCGGCTCTAGCCCATACAATATGCTGCAATGAACTAAGTTGTGGTCCTCCTGACGAGTCTGATAGACATTCTTCTCCTCGTCAGGGGCATGCTCAAAAGGTGGGGGGCCTAGTGGCGCTTCTAGCACATATTGCTTTTGTGCAGCAGAGAGGAGAATCCTCAAATTCATGGCCCATTCGGTAAATTTGCTACCGTTCGTTGCAAGTTTCTCTTTCTCCATGAACACATTGAAATTAAAAGCAGGTGGTGCCATCTACAACAGAATTTGTAAAGTTTAGACTAAGTTTATGATAGATTGAGTTCAACTAATCCACATTACGAATGAACTCCCACTCAAAAACGACATCCCTCGTGCCTTTTTAGTGATTACATGAACCAAATCCACTACACCAAGTCCGATCATCACGTGAGTCGGTGTAGCTTCAAAGGCGAGCATCAAATGGGAATCATATCAACTATATGACTCATACTTAACCTTTCGGTCTGTGTTCCGAGGCCATGTCTATACATGCTAGGCTCGCCAAGTTAGAACCTTAGTATTCGCGTGTGTAACTATTTTACACCCGATATATGGTCATGGATCCAAGAACACTCGATCATCACGTGATGTCTTGGAGCGACGAAAACATAATCGGTGCATACTAAAGGAAGAACACATTCTTATCTTGATATTTAAATAAGGGATCATCTTATTATGCTAACAAAGCGCTAAACAAGCAATATAAGATGCTATCAAACATCACATGTTTATTAGTGAAATGATATGGTTCCCGCATATGATCTCTATCATGTGCATAGTGGTATGATCACTATCATACCTTTATGTGTAAGTCCAAGGTCTATGAAGTTTACACGCTATGTGTGTTGTAAGAGTATCATCTCATACTTCTACTTACAACATCACCATATCATGACACTAGCCCAGCAACAATCTAAACTAGACGCCTCTAATTTATCCATTGCAAATTTTATGAGGCTTAGGGCTTTCGAAGATAGAACCGTTCATACCTACGAACATGAACCACAACGAGTATAACCAAATTGTTGACAACTCGTTTCAAAATAGATATTGACTATAGTAGGAGAGACAGACACCCTCTAGCCACTTATGCAAACTAGTTGCATGTCAAGCGTGGAACAGGTCTCATGTGCGAGGACATGTAAAGTTTGTCCGGGCCGCTTCATCCCACTATGCCACCAATATCCAAAATTACAACTAAGGAGCAACAATATGATCATCATCGCCCACATACTCTTGTGTGTACTACCCGTGTAAAGCATCTACGCATAGATCCAGCTCTGATACCACTATAGGGTTCACAGCATATAAAACAAAAAATTTCCTACGATGGGAACTATGTACCAAGATCTATCTACTAGATACAAACAACATGCGGATGTATATCCGTAGAGAACATACCCTTGAAGACCGACAAAGATTAACGAGTTCAACTCATGGTTGATGTAGACGATCTCTTGCCGATCTCAAGATCGAGAGGAAGTCCTAGCGCTGCAAAGTAGCAGCGCATCCGTGCTCGCACACACGTACAAGACACCGAGCAACCTCCGCCTCCTCGCTCCAGCGATGCAGCGGAAGCACAACCCTTTCTTGCCGAATAGCCACCGGGAACATGTATCTCGCTAGTCCGAGACCATGGAGGATAAATTCTAGAGGGGGAGAGAGATCCTTCACGAGGAGGTGTGAGTGAAAAGTGAGGAGAGGGGTGCCTTTTATAGAAGGAGGGTGGGGAACCCAAGGGGGTGGCCGCCGGCCGTGGGGGATGCCCCCTCCCTTCCTTCATTCATGTGGGTGGACACTCCACTCACAAAAATCCATTCAAATCCCTCCACTCAAAATCCCACTCAAACTTGCTATTAAATTTCCACCAAATTTAATGCAAACTCTCATTAAGTAAAAATCTTTTATTTTATTCAGAATTTTGTCAATTACTTTAATGACAAACATTCACAAATAACCGCTTGCTAGAATTATATTTCACATGCATAACCTCTTTATGCAATTTCACCCAAAAACCTGTTTCGGTATCTAGTGAAATAAATTCTTGCGCTTGTTTATTCTTTCGGCATGAAACATTTGCTCCAACTGGATGTCAGTGTCCCTTAAGTGTGTCACCATATGGTTCACAAATAATGCGGACATGATCGAGACCCTTCTCTGATCAATAATCAGTAGCGGGACCTGGAGATCCATACTGACTCCCACACATTCAACGATGACTTTCCTGTGATTGTCGGAACCTTTTATGCTTGTATCTTAATCCCTTTGTTTAATGATATATTACATGTCCGAGATTTGATCATCAATATCTACATACCTAGTTTTATCTCGTTACTGACGTGCACTCTTTTCTCGTTCCCGTGATATAACATTCTAGTGATCAAATCACTTGCTTGCAAGCTAACCAATGTGATATCACCGAGAGGGCCCAGAGTATATCTATCCGTCATCGGGATGAATAAATTCCACTCTTGATCCATGATTCTCAACATAACACTTTATTAGCTTTGAAGCCATCTTTATAATCACCCAGTTACGGTGTGACGTTTGATGTCAACAAGAAACTCTTACGGTGTTAGTGATTGGCATGATCTCATGGTCTAAGGATTAGGATCACTTCGTAAGTTGTTTATCAATATAAACTCAATGACTTTGATCGTAATGCTATACTTCGGATGAATGTTCATCACACCATTACACTAATGTTGTGATCTCGTTATTAACAACATCCAATGTCTATGATCAGGAAACTGTGATCATCTTGTTAATCAACGAACTAGTTTATGAGAGAGGCATAACTAGGAACTTTCTGTTTGTTTATTAAATACACATGTATTAATGTTTCCGTATTAATACAATTATATCATAAAAAATAAACATCTATCATATACTTGGAATACACATAATAAACACTTTGTTATTGCCTCTCAGGGCATATTCCCTTCACTAGAATAGTGTTTTGAAAAATTTGGATTATAATTCTTCTTCCAAGCATAGTTATAATCATTACGAGCTATGAAGTCTATTTCTTCAATATTTGGTTGTGGGATAGCTCTTACCTGGGTTTCCTTACCTTTGAAGGCTAATATGATGTCACATCCCAAAAATTTCCAAATTTTGAAATGTGAAAAATAAATAAACAAAATAAATAATTGTTGAAATTTAGGGTGAAAAGAAACTTTTTGCTTTTAAATGGAAACATCAAAACCCATCCTTAATAAAATTTGAATAAAAAGGAAGCCAGCAAAATTTAAATCAAGTGAAATACATTCATCAATGAAAGTATCTTGAAATTTAAACATTTGGAAAAGTTAAACCAAAAACCCTAAAACCTTAATGGAATAAAATCATTTTCAAGATATCTTAAAGACTATGGATTAGATCCATATAAAAAAATTGTCAACAAATAATTATAAATGATCAAGAATGATAAATAAAAATATTATAAAACCATAGGAATTGGTTTCACTTAATTTGGAGCCATGGATAAAAACTTATGAATTTATTAAGATAAAAGGAAATAATTTCTAAAGCTAATAAAGCTTCTAGATAAAATCCATACCAAATTTTGAGCAAATTAATCCTAAAAGGATTTAAAAATATAAACAAATACTAAATAAAATTATACAAATTGGAATCACCAATTTTGGATTTATAAATAAAAAGATATGGATTTTATAAGATAAAGAAAGAAAGAAAGAAATAAGGAATTTAAAAACAAAAACAAATTAAATCTCGGCCAAATCCATAAGCAAATGAGATAAAGTTAATCCAAATCCAAATGAATTAAAGGGATAAAGAATAATCAAATAAAAGTATATGGCATTAAACCCTATTCTATTATATTTAATAAAGACAAAATCCCTAATAGAAATGGTTTATTAAATCATGGGAAAATAATAAATGGAATTTGACAAAGTGGAATAAAAGTTATTTAAATTAACTTTAATGAAATAAAAGAATCATTTAAATAAAATTTATATGGAATTAAAACCAAATTTGATTTTATTTGAATAAAGACAATTGCCCAATTTAAATGATTAATAAATCATATTAAAAATATTTCAAATATTTCAAAGTGAATTATTGCACTATGGAATAAATAAAACCTACTAAAAAAGGTTTGGTAAAAATTTTCAATTTAAATAAGAGTTTTAAAATATAATTAAATCCTATTTAAAATAAAGGCAAGTGCCTATTTTAAATAAATAATAAACCATATGTGAGTAAAATAATTATTCTAAATGGACTTAAATACATATTTAAAACAAGTATAAAAACATACTGAATGTTTAGAAAAGATTTGAAAAAGAAGTCTGAATTCAAAATGATAGTTTGAATTCAAAACAGAATATCAAAACAGAACAAGAGAAAAGAAAACAGAAGAGAAAAATGGAAAAGGACCCAACCCACTAACCAGGCCCAACTAACAGCCCATCAGCCCACCCGGACAACTCTCTCCCCTCCCCGCAAATCTTTCTCACCCGCATTCACCCCACCCCCTCTCTCTGACCGTGTGACCCCATGACCACGTCATCATCTTCTCCAGCGTGTTGACCCCGCCCCCATCCCCTCCTAGCCGTTTCTGCCGATGATCAATCCCCGTCAATACGCGTTAATGCCGCTAGTAATTCCTTCCCCGACCACGCGTACTAAATCGCCTCCCTCCTCTCCTATTTTCCCCTCAATCACCACGCCCAATGAGCCCCTAGGCTGCACGAATTCCCCCTCGCTCCGCCACTGCCTGCGACGAGCTTCCGTATGAATTCCAGCGAAGCCAGACCCTCCCCAGCCCCCTAGTGCACGCTAGCTTACTCGCCAGTACCTCGCGCACCTTCCAGCAACCTCAGCTAGCCCGCGCGTGCTACAGAACGTCGAGAAGGACAACGTCCACCCGCCACCGTCTCCTGCCACAACTCCGGCGAGTTCTCCTCGTAAGCCCCGACCGCCCCCTTCTCTCTAAATGATACCCCTGCAGTCACCGTCCCCGTGCGCATCTAACGCCACCATTTTCTTGCTTTGGCGTGGTCCGTAGCCTCGCCAACGTCAACTACCGTGTGAACCCGTCGTCAGCAACCACTCTGGCGAGAGATTGCCGACCCGTCCGTGCGCCCCTGTCCCCGCGACGACCACCTCGAGCTTCAGCACGTCGCGGCGAACTCAGTAAGCATCTTCCCCCTCTCCCGCGCTTCCTGTACTCGCCGTACCACCACTGGCAGAGCCACGCCGCCGCTCGCCGCCAGTTAGCGCCGCCAGATCATGGTCAGTGCATTGTGAGCCGTTGGATGCAGATCTAGTGGTTGAGTTAGAACACTTAAACAAAACGTTATGTTTTGATCTGGGCCGCTCAGATCTAATTAGATACAACGCTCCACGTAGAGCGATCCTCACGAACCGGTACCAACCAATGAGGTTGTGACACGTAGCCAGACTCAGGTTTTAAAAACAGAAAAGTTTCTATTAGATGTTTGATTTTGTAAAATTCATAACTTTAAATCTACACGTCCAAATTTTACAAATTTTATATCAATGTAATTAGAAAAAAGAGTAATTTCCAACCATGCACTTTGTTTAATGATTTGCTTCTAGAAAATTAGTTGTTTTTGCAGAAAAATATTTAGGCCTATTTTGAATATAAAGATTATTCTAGAAATGATTTTAGGATAATTTTTTGTAAATGGTTTGTGTCAACACCTGGATTTTTAATCCCAGATGCCTGTTATGCCATACATCGCAATCCCAGGATTACCATTTTTGCGAGACATAACAGATTTGGATACCACAGTACATCATCCATTACAAACCATACATAAGGTCTTACACAAATAAGGATCTCATGATCCAGTTCTTAATACAATTCAAGTAGCGGAAATATGTAATAATAACAGTAGCATAGGCGAAGCTCCATCTTCGGGGTCACAGGCAATGCTGACGATGGGAGATGATCCTAGTTGTCGTAACCTTCCTGGGGTCCATCGTCCTGATACTCCTCTTCATAGTCTGGCCACGTGAATAGCCAGGGACAAAGCCATGAGTACTCTTTAAGTACTCGCAAACTAACATTAACAAGTGGAGATGGTTTTCGGTAGTAGGACACTAAGCTCTAGGGTTATTTTGCAAAAAGCCAGATTTACCTCTGCTGAGTTCCGAAGCAAAAAAATGATGGTTGAAGTTTTATAACATCTAAGTGGGAACTTGTATTTCATATCGCAACTCTGTTGTGGTTAAGTCAAAATCTCAATCCATTTCACAAGTCATTTTGAAAACATCTGACGGGGGAACAGTATGGCCACTCCAACTGTCCATAACCGCGGACGCGGCTATTCGAATAGTTTGACACTCTGCAGAGATTGTACACTTTCACCACAACATTCGATACATCCGCCAGGAACAAATCCTGAATTCACCATATTCAGTATGCGGATAATCAATCCTAACCTTTCAATTACATGCCCTAGTATAGGCACCTCTCCTGTGAGTTTGGCCTCCCAACCATGACCAACTGTCATCTTGGGTACTGCTGACATGGTTATACCCTACGGGTACATGACTTCAGCATACCTGGTTCAGCCCAAGGAAGGCCCACGGCAGATATACGCTAGCCCATGAAGATTTTAGGGTGGCCGAGGCCCGTGATGCCTTCGGATCCTTGGAGAACAAGACTAGCATAGATAGGAGATTCAAAGGGGTAAAACCCTAGAACCTGTAACCGACTAGGATTATGACCGGGACCTGCCTAAGTCTATATAAAGGCCAGGAGGGCATGTCCTAGATCTCTCGACTCATACTTTCGCACACACCTCCACGCCAGATCGAATCTGCGCACCCTGTAACCTTCGGTTCCGCCGTAATCAAGAGCAGACAAGCAGGAGTAGGGTTTTTCCTCCGGGGGCCTAAACCTGGGTAAATCTCGTGTCCCCTGGTTGCTTGTCTGTTAACCTTGCCACGATCTCCAGCATCCCCATCTTCTCCAAAACCCAAGTCCATAACAATGGGCATTGACGAGATTAAACCTCGTCAATTGGCGCTGTCTGTGGGAATCGGGGCTGCTGATTGTGCGATCGTGACGGTCCCGACCCGATCGATCTACAACTCCGCGGCGACGGAGAATCACCTCCTCTTCGGCACTTTCGACTTCACCGCCCACTCGCCAGCCACCATGAAGGATTTTGAGCCCGTAGGCGACGGACTCGAAATTTTGTTCGGGAGCTTCTGCTTCCAGGTGGGACAAACTGGCACACTCCGCCTTCCTGAGCGGGTGCCCGTGCCATCGATCAGGCCCGCCTAGTGGGCTCCACACCCCGTGCTACGCACATCACCATCGACAGATGAGTTCTACAACAGCAGCAGCTGCAACTCCGATTTGTGCGATCCACCTTCGGATGAAGGGACCTACGGTTCCGGATCTGAAAGCTGCGGCAGCAGCGAACCGATCTACGAGCGCTACCAATGCGCCGCAGTCATCCAGGAGAAACAAACGCCTAACCCGCCGCCCAACACGAACCCGAACCCGCAGGATAGAAACGGCGGAAACGGCGAAACGAAGAAGCGTCCCCCACCGAAGGGGAAAACAACGGCCACGTCATCCAACTTAGCAAAGAAGGATGGGTCCAGGCACGCCGTGCCGTTGCAGGCGACATAGTCCTACCCGTGGACTCCCCACGTGACCTACTGATGGCGTACCACTACCTCCTCATCGAGGAGCACAAGAAGCAAGTCAAGATGCAGGAGACGCTCGACAAACGCAAGCAAGCAGCCTTCGAGTCCAGCGCGCGACGAGCTGCGCTCTCCGCCATGGCACCTGGATCTAGCACGAACGGAAACCAGGGAAACAAGCACCGCTCGCGGGTGGAGAACATGGATCCCAAGGAACGCCATGATGTGTCCCGAACTCTCCACACGTCGTTCATGGATATGGATGCCGACGGCAACATCATCCCGAAGACACCGCAAGCTGCGATCATGGCAGCCACTGCGTATCTCGCGGCCCACCAACCTCCGGAAGGGGACCCGAAAAGAGCCATGCATAAGTCTGCACTCACCAGACTCGGACTCGTCGGAGCTGCGCTCCACGAAGACGCTCCTGTGGAGCCGAAGATGAAAGCTCCGGTCAGGCGCGACCGGAGCCCCACCCCTTCATCCGAAGAGGAGGAGGAGCACGACCTTCCTCGAAGGAAGAAGAGCTCGCATCGCCATAAACGCGACTACGACGCCAGAGACGCGCTTACACAGCGCAAAATCGACAAAGCACGAGCCAAACGCGCATGCTCGTCCGAGTCCGAGATGGATGAAGATGAAGGAGAACTCTATGGAGCTCGATGCTTCAGCAGATCTGTTCGGCGAACACAGATGCCACACAATTTCAAGCTTCCTTCGGATACTCCGAAGTTCAATGGCACGCAAGATCCAAAATCTTGGCTCAGCGATCATCTGTCATCCGTCAAGCTGCATGGCGGTAACAAAGAAACCGCCATGCAATGCCTCCAGCTGCAGCTGACAGGCGTGGCGCGGGTCTGGCTCAGCAGCCTATCATCAGGATCCATCCGAAGTTGGGAGGAGCTAGCTTACAGCTTCATCCGAAATTTCAAGGGCACCAGCAAGAGGCCCGCCTCAATCGAAGAGTTGCGAGCCTGCACTCAGAGAACGGGGGAATCTATTCGCTCGTACATATTACGCTGGTCTACCACCAAGAACTCCACAGCACATATCTCCGAGGAGAGGGCCATCGACGCCTTCAGAGATGGCGTCAAACGCCAAGATTTCAAGGAGGAACTTGGGCGTGTCAAGCCCAAGACACTCGACCACCTCATGGAAATTGCCAACGGTTAAGCGGGCGATTGCAGATTGCATCCAGCGAGCGCAATCAGATGAAGAGGACGACTACGGCCGAAGGCGAGAACGCCGCAGCAAGAGAAGATCGCGTGTCTACGAAGGCCGCAACAGACCCGACATGGTCGCGGCTGGCTACGCCGACCGCCGCAACGACAACAGCCGCAACAGCGGAGGATACCGCGGAGGAAATTTCCGTGACAGCGGACGACCAGCACAGTCGTGGCAACGCCGCGACCGCGACAACGGACCCTCAGCATTCGACAAACTTTTGGGTCCATGCACCATCCACTTCTACATCGACAAACAAGATGGCAAAAAGAAAGCCAGTCACATGCTCAAGGACTGCCGCGAGTTCCAGAAACTCAGCGACAGCATGGTGCAGATGAGGCAACAAGCCCCAACCCCTGCGTTCGGAAACGCAATCGCGCCAGGAGAAATAGCACACGGAGCTCCTCCACCGCCACCTATTGGAGGCCCAAACCAACCACTCGCACCAGCGCAAAACAACGCCGGAGTCGGATACCACCCACCAAAGGGAGCACTAAATATGATCCAGAAGGGACGCCCCACAAACAGGGTGCAGAAGAAAATCACCCGACAAATCAACTTGGTCGTGGCAACTCCGCCTGCAATCCCTGAGTACCTCAGCGGATCAGAGTCCTGCATCACATTCACTCGCGTGGATCACCCTTGCCAGATCCCTCGCCCAGGTCATGCTGCCCTGGTGCTGGAGGCGCAGATCGGAGGCTTCGAGATGAGTCGCGTCTTCATGGACGGCGGCAGCGGCATCAACCTAATGTTCGCAAGCACTCTAGCAGCTATGCGGATCCCGCAATGCAGCCTGGAACAATCAGACACAACGTTCCACGACATTGTCCCAGGAAAGGGCATATTCCCCCGGGGCAAAATAGGGCTCGACTTCATCTTCGGGAAGCCGGACAACTTTCGGCAGGAGCGACTCGAATTCGAAGTGGTGGACTGGCCGTCGCAATACCACGCCATCCTGGGGCGTGTAGAATTCGCAAGGTTCCTGGCCGTCCCGCACTACGCATACCTACTACTCAAGATGCCAGGACCAAGGGGCGTCATCACAGTCCATGGGAGCTTCACCCGATCGGACCAATGTGACAGGGATTTCAACAAAATCTCCCAGTCTTTCGGCATGCAAGACGAGCTTGTAAGGCTCCGTGAAGTAACGGACAATGGGGTGGCTCCCACCAAAGGGAGCACTAAATATGATCTAGAAGGGACGCCCCACAAACAGGGTGCAGAAGAAAATCACCCGACAAATCAACTTGGTCGTGGCAACTCCGCCTGCAATCCCTGAGTACCTCAGCGGATCGGAGTCCTACATCACATTCACTCGCGTGGATCACCCTTGCGGATCCTCGCCCGGTCATGCTGCCCCAGTGCTGGAGGCGCAGATCGGAGGCTTCGAGATGAGTCGCGTCTTCATGGACGGCAGCGGCATCAACCTAATGTTCAAGCACTCTAGCAGCTATGCGGATCCCGCAATGCAACTGGAACAATCATACACAACGTTCCACGACATTGTCCCGAAAGGGCATATTCCCCGGGGCAAAATAGGGCTCGACTTCATCTTCGGGAAGCCGGACAACTTTCGGCAGGAGCGACTCGAATTCGAAGTGGTGGACTGGCCGTCGCAATACCACGCCATCCTGGGGCGTGTAGAATTCGCAAGGTTCCTGGCCGTCCCGCACTACGCATACCTACTACTCAAGATGCCAGGACCAAGGGGCGTCATCACAGTCCATGGGAGCTTCACCCGATCGGACCAATGTGACAGGGATTTCAACAAAATCTCCCAGTCTTTCGGCATGCAAGACGAGCTTGTAAGGCTCCGTGAAGTAACGGACAATGGGGTGGCTCCCACCAAAGGGAGCACTAAATATGATCTAGAAGGGACGCCCCACAAACAGGGTGCAGAAGAAAATCACCCGACAAATCAACTTGGTCGTGGCAACTCCGCCTGCAATCCCTGAGTACCTCAGCGGATCGGAGTCCTACATCACATTCACTCGCGTGGATCACCCTTGCCAGATCCCTCGCCCAGGTCATGCTGCCCTGGTGCTGGAGGCGCAGATCGGAGGCTTCGAGATGAGTCGCGTCTTCATGGACGGCGGCAGCGGCATCAACCTAATGTTCGCAAGCACTCTAGCAGCTATGCGGATCCCGCAATGCAGCCTGGAACAATCAGACACAACGTTCCACGACATTGTCCCAGGAAAGGGCATATTCCCCCTGGGCAAAATAGGGCTCGACGTCATCTTCGGGAAGCCGGACAACTTTCGGCAGGAGCGACTCGAATTCGAAGTGGTGGACTGGCCGTCGCAATACCACGCCATCCTGGGGCGTGTAGCATTCGCAAGGTTCCTGGCCGTCCCACACTACGCATACCTACTACTCAAGATGCCAGGACCAAGGGGCGTCATCACAGTCCACGGGAGCTTCACCCGATCGGACCAATGTGACAGGGATTTCAACAAAATCTCCCAGTCTTTCGGCATGCAAGACGAGCTTGTAAGGCTCCGTGAAGTAACGGACAATGGGGTACCCCCAGTCACAAGGCAGAACGCACCGGACATGTCCTTCGACTCCACCGTCAACACCAAGAAAGTACAGGTCCATCCGACGGATGCCTCCAAGACGGCCTTGATCGCCAATGACCTCGATCAAGATAGGAAGGCGCTCGTCAATTCCTCCGTGAGCGCTGGAAATCTTCGCTGGTGTCTGCGGACATGCCAGAGTTCGTGGAATTCGCCGAGCATGCACTCAATGTCTTTCCGGACACCAAGCCGTCAAGTCCATCCAAGACCGGAGCCACGAAAAAGCTATCGGCAAGGAAATCAATAGACTACTCGCTGCAGACTTCATCAGGGAAATCAAAGAAAGCGAGTGGCTTGCAAACACGGTGATGGTCCCGAAGAAGGACACGGACATCCTGCGGATGTGCATGGACTTCACGTCACTAAATAAGCATTGCCCAAAGGACCACTTCCCTCTTCCACGGATCGACCAGATCATCGATTCGACTGCAGGTTGCGAGAAACTCTCCTTCCTCGACGCCTACTCAGGCTATAACCAGATTCGGCTCAAGGTCGAAGATCAGGAGAAAACAGCGTTTATCACACCGTTTGGGGTATTCTGTTACAACACAATGCCCTTCGGGCTAAAGAACGCGGGTGCCACATACCAGCGATGCATGCAGGCCTCAAGGACCAGATCGGTCGCAATGTCCAAGTCTATGTCGACGACATAGTAATAAAAACTAAGGAGGCAAGGACACTTATTGACGATCTCCGCGAGACGTTCGAAAACCTTGATCGCTACAGGATCAAGCTCAATCCCGAAAAGTGCGCCTTCGGCATTCCATCAGGTCAGCTGCTCGGGTACTTCATCTCTCAATGAGGGATCGAGGCGAACCCGAAGAAAATCAGAGCCATCATGACGATGGAGAAGCCGAAAAACCTCAAGGGCGTCCAGCAGCTCGCAGGACGAGTAGCGGCACTAAGCAGGTTCATCAGCCGCATGGGCGAGAAGGCCCTACCATTCTACCAGCTGCTGCGCAAGGCAGACAAGTTCGAGTGGACACCAGAAGCCAACGACGCATTCGAAAGCCTCAAGCGGCTCCTCTCCACCTCGCCCGTTTTGGTCACGCCAAAGGAGCGCGAGCCCCTGCTGCTGTACATAGCAGCCACACACCAGGTGGTCAGCACCGTACTCATGGTCGAACGACCCGAAGAAGGCAGGACCCACGGGGTCCAGCGCCCAATTTACTACCTCAGCGAGGTACTAACACCAACAAAGCAGAGGTACCCTCACTACCAAAAGCTAGCCTATGGCGTGTTCATGATGGCTCGACGGCTGAGCCATTACTTCCAGGAGCACCAAGTGATGGTGGTCAACGAGGCACCCCTGAACAGCATCCTGAATAATCCAGAGGCCACAGGACGGGTGGCCCTGTGGGGCATAGAGCTGTCACCCTTGGACATCGTCTACGAGAAGCGACACGCAATTAAATCTCAAGTCCTTCCGGACTTCCTGGTACATTGGATGGAGCTGCAGCCGGACACCCTGACATGTCGCATCATGGACAATGCACTTCGACGGCTCCAAGCGCCGTGAAGCCGAGGCAGGGGTCATCTTGACCTCCCGCAAGGCGACAAGATGAAGTACGTTTTCGGATGAAATTCAGAGCCTCCAACAACGAGGCCGAATCGAAGCCCTCATCCATGGCATGAGGATGGCAAGATATGCGCGCAACGCGCTGGTCATCTACGGTGACTCAACCTCGTCGTTCAGCAGACGATGAATGAGTGCGACGACACACGAAAAACATAATCGCATACCGCGCTTACAACGCACTTTTCGAAGGCGAATGACGGCTGCGAACTTCGCACGCGTTGAAGGAGAGCAACGAGAAGCCGATAGACTCGCCAACATCGGCTCCACTTGCGCAAAAGTGCCACCAGAGTGTTCCTAACAGATCTGCGTACCATCCATCAAGCGAAAGTTCCCAAGGGATCACCCAAGAAGCGAACACTCAGAGCTACGCTACCCGAAGGACACGAAGGACCCGAAAAACTGGACACAGAGGTAGCCATGGTCAACCTAATACAGGTCATGGCAGTCGAAGAAGCTTGGACGCGACCATACCTCCAGTTCTTGATAACCGGAGAATTGCCTGACAGCCCAACAGACGCCCGGCGCATATCTCGCCGGTCAAAAGCCTTCACCATCATCAACGGCGAGCTGTACAAGCACATCATCACGGGTGTACTTCAACGGTGCGTCACCATCGACGACGGCAAGGCCATACTCCAAGACATCCATGAAGGCATCTGCGGCCACCACGCAGGCAGCCGCTCCCTTGTCGCTAAAGCTCTACGAGCAGGATTCTACTGGCCAACGGCCATGAGCGACGCAAAGGACATCGTCCGAAGATGCAACGGATGCCAATGGTTCGCCGACAAACCGCACGCACCTGGGTCCGAGCTCAGGCCCATACCTATAGCTTGGCCTTTCGCTCAATGGGGCCTCGACATGATCGGCAAACTGCCAAAATCCTCGAAAGGGGGACACGACTTCCTCCTGGTTGCAGTCGACAAATTCACCAAGTGGATCGAGGCCATGCCGGTCACCAACCAGAAAGGCAAAACTGCGGCATTTGAGACAAAAAATAAGAAGAAAAACATGAAGAAAAGCAGCATAGAAGAAGACCCGAAGAAAAAGAAACAAGTACAAAACTGGCACTCACCCGAAATAGCCTTGGTAGCAGCCATGAGCTTCGTCGCCACCTCCCTTTCACGAGCAGCCGCAACGGTGGCCAGCTGCTCCTCACGATCTGCGGCTTCCTGCTGCAGACGCTCCTTCGCTTCGGCTGCCTTAGTCAGCTCTAGCTCGAGGCGTTCTTTCGCGCCAACGGTGGCTTCGGCCTTCTGCTCCGATTGACCAAGGCTCTTTTTGAGAGCGTCGACCTCACGGAGGGAATTGTTATGCTCCTCTGCATTCAAGACAAGCTAGTGTCAAAGAACAGGACCAAGATAAATAAGAGAGGCATTAAAAGGCAGATAGATACCTTGAAGCTGCCGAAGGTTTGCCTCCAGCGCCAGGCGCTCCTGCACCAGCCGCTTGGCCTCCTGCACAAAAGGCTGCAGAAAAAGAAATAACAGTAAGAAAAGGGCTTGGGGGATACGCCCAACACGAAGAAGCAAAAACAAAATTCGCACACGAAGACACTCGGGGGATCCCCCCGTGACATGAAGCAAAAAACTTACATGCTCTGATGGTGACTCCGAAGAACCGCCTGCGAAATTTTGAGGCGCAACCACCTGCACCTCCTGCAACGGAGGATCCGGAGCCGCGCCACCCAAAGTCGCCACCGTCTGAGGAGGAGGAGACGCAATTTTCGACTCCCCCATCATCTCCCGCGCACCGCCACTGGAGGAATCATGGGAGGAATGCCTGCACACGAACCAATCAGCACAAGCACAACAATCATGAAGGAAAAAGGACAATAGTACAGCAAGAAACTTACGAGCCCAGTGAGCTCAGGTCAAAGACAGGAGGAGTCCTTCGGGCTCTCTTCTCCTCCTTCTTTTCTTCCTTCTTCTCCTCCTTTTTCTCTTCCTTCTTCCGCTTCGCTGGCGGGTGTGGTGCTACAACCCGCACAGGAATGGCAGGAATGGGAGAAGTAGAACCTCCATGACCGCCACTATGACGCTCAAGGCCCAGAGGGTTTCTGGGAGTCGGAGGAGTCAAGGCATCTGAAGACTCGCTGGATCTCCGTGACCGTTTTCGCGTATGGTCCTCACTCGACTCGTCGGCATCCTCCGCCGGAGATCGCGCCGACGGTAGCTCGGACACGGAATCAACCACTTCATTATCCGGGGCATTCGGATACCTTTCGGGCAACGGCGGTACCATGCCCGGCACTTTGAAGCTCTGCAAAATCAGAAGGAACTTTGTTAGCAAACAAAGGAAATAATAACACAGCCGACAAAAAGCACTACGTGCACAAATCTACACCTGTGGTACGGCCAACGTTGAAGAAAATGGAGGAGTTAGCGACTTCCCCAGGATTTCTTCTCCGGCTTTGAACTTCGCGCGAAGGGCCCTATCGAGATCCCCCTCGGACATTTTCTCAGCCGAAACCCTCGTCGGATCACGGCGCCCAGAATTAAGAAACATCGGGTGCGCCCTCGCTTGGAGAGGCTGCACCCGACGCTCAAGAAAAGGCCGGATGATGTCCACGCCGTTCACCTCCTTCTCTGGAATCAGCTGGAGATCCTCCACCCGATGGTAAAGGGCCTCTATCTCCGCCACCTCACCGTCCAAGATTTGGTTTTTCCAAGACCTTTTTCGCTCAATCATTTGGGAGGGGTCAAACGGAACAAGACCAAAATCTTGCCCGGGCACTACGGAGTCGCGGATATAAAACCATCGCCCGCCAAGATCGACAGATTCGGACATGGAAAAGGAAAAGAAGAGCAGATTGGGACTAAGGGAAATGATAAAACCCCCAATGGGATACACACCATCCGAACCAGACTGCCTCTTCACGGAATAGAGCTTCCGGAAGAGGCCAAAGTGCGGCTCAATGCCAAACCAGCACTCGCAAAAAGTGATAAAACACGCAATGTGGAGAAGAGAATTGGGAGACAGATGATGAAGCTGAATCCCATAGAAGAAGAGCAGTCCACGGAGGAAGTCGTGGACCAGAAAGGAAAACCCACGCAAAACAAAGGCGAGAAACATAACCCGATACCCAGATGGGGGACGGGGGATTACCTCATTGCCGGGTAGTTTGACGGCCTCCCTATCTTGCGGGATCAGGCCCCGCTCGCGAAGCTTGCGGAGATCGCTCTCCCGCGTCTCTGATCGCCGCCAGCCACCATCGGTGGCGCGAGTAGCGGCGGTGCCCTTTTTTCCTCCGGCAGCGCTGGTCCCAACCGTAGATGAAGATTTCTTTGATTTCCCCATTACGCTACGGTGGCGCCGGTGGTGAAAACGTAGAAAGAACGACGGAAATGTGGAAGGAAATCCCAGCGCGAAGCAAGAATCGCTCGAGCACAAGGAGGCAATGAACACAAGAACTGGTGCGGTGAAAACAAACCACGGTTTCCCCCAATGATTATAACAGCGAAGACGAGGAACGACAGCCGTCCATCCAGAAGACCTAACGTCAACGGCAGATCTGACCGTACACGTGTCAGCATCACAACGAACCGTCGTTACCACGCCGTCCACCATGCGCGGAAATCGAGGAGACGCCGTAATTATCTCCACGCCGCGTGTGACCGGTCAATTCAAAGTCAGCAAGTGGGACCCACGTTCGTCCAGTCAAGTCATATATAGCGTTGCAGACGCTTGAGGTCATCGATCGTCAGCACTGATGTCATCAAAAGCTATACTAGCACCAACTACAATTCTTCGGCTCCACAGCTAAGAGTACTCACTCGAATCTTCGATTCAACTAAATACTTGGGGGCTACTCCTATCAGGAGCGCTGGCCGCGCACCCGGAGGATGAATAACGACAAAGTATTTTCTTCGAGTCCTACGTCGAGTCTACGACTCCACTACGGACTCGGGGGCTACTCTCATAGGGAGGGTGGATTTAAGCATCTGAATTTTTTTGAGTCTTACGGACTTAACAACTGAACAATGATTAAACTAAAGTCTCTGCTCGAGTCTACGACTCGAACAGACACTCGGGGGCTACTCCCATAGGGAGCGCTGGTCGCGCACCCTATGAATTCTTCGACTGCGATCTTTCGGATCAGCACGCAAAAAACTTTTTGGCATCTCTGCCCCAACAAGCGCTGAGTGAGCGACAATCTCCTTGGCCACCCGAAACACCTCCGTGGTGACAAATGTTCGGATATGTTGCGTCCGCAACGCAAAGATAAGACCTACAGATATCATCCGACCGCCGGCAACGATACGCATCGCGCTCTGCTAGTACAAATCCATGTCAACAGGCGTGATGAAAAATCCCGACGGACGCGTTGGGTACATTAATTAAAATCACTGGAATTCCACTCCTGTAAGTCCTCCGCGGCCTGAGTCGAATTATGCCAGCATATGTTCCAGGTCCGAGTTGAGGGACTCGAACTTGAAGAAGATCGTGTTGTTTCGTCCTAAGACAGTTAACTGACCCTGATCCGTCGGGTGAGTCAGGCACACGCGTCAACAATCCCTACACACATATACTATTAATACATAGTTGCACCCGAAAGATGGAAGAGTCCTCAGCCGAATCTACGATTCGACTGATCACTCGGGGGCTACTGACATGGTTATACCCTACGGGTACATGACTTCAGCATACCTGGTTCAGCCCAAGGAAGGCCCACGACAGATATACGCTGGCCCATGAAGATTTTCGGGTGGCCGAGGCCCGTGACGCCTTCAGATCCTTGGAGAACAAGACTAGCATAGATAGGAGATTCAAAGGGGTAAAACCCTAGAACCTGTAACCGACTAGGATTATGCCCGGGACCTGCCTAAGTCTATATAAAGGCCAGGAGGGCACGTCCTAGATCTCTCGACTCATACTTTCACACACACCTCCACGCCAGATCGAATCTGCGCATCCTGTAACCTTCGGTTCCGCCGTAATCAAGAGCAGACAAGCAGGAGTAGGGTTTTCCCTCCGGGGGCCTGAACCTGGGTAAATCTCGTGTCCCCTGGTTGCTTGTCTGTTAACCGTGCCACGATCTCCAGCATCCCCATCTTCTCCAAAACCCAAGTCCATAACAATGGGCATTGACGAGATTAAACCTCGTCAACTGCACAGGTGGACAATCTTCAGAAGGTAGCCTCAGCTCAGACCTTGGCCGTGAGGGAACCAATACTAAGGTATATAAGTTTCCAGTCAAGCCCTACCCAATTCTCGGGTATTGTGGTTGTACGGTAAAATTGGACTGGTACCCCATCTAGACAACCATCAGTTTTATAAAGGGCTAAGGCTCATGCCTCAACATTTTCATCACCAAAATCATCTGGTGTTCGGAAACACATGTCCAAAATATTTCAATAGAATGATCCATCATTCCAAGGTTTTCATAACCATTTTCACCAAGTATTCCCATCTAAAGTTGATCAAGTTTTATGCTTAGCACTAGCATCTACAAGTGGTAGTAAGTACTAATGAGGGGTGGTAAACTAGTGGAGTTTTACTAAGTTCAATCTCATGCCTTAGGATGACATCAAGATTATCTAGCTTAGGCCAAATTTTATGCTCTTTATGCAACCTTCAATTATCTTCCTAGAATCTACAAATTCACTTAAGTACGCTCTAAGTAATAGCTTTGATAAAGAAATAAAGTATAAAGCTTGTAAGTAAAACTAGGATGGGTTGATCAAGTGGGTAGGATCATATATGCTTAAGGCATATAGTTGGCATGGTAACAAGAAAGTATTAGCTTAAATAGGTCAACTTGATTAGTAAGGCTTGCATCATTATCAGTATAATCTTGCTAAATTGCAAGTGTTAGCTTGCCTTGTGCAGAGCAGTGGTTGAAGTTCTCCTCGGCTTCTTCTTCGTAGTATCCTCCTTCTTCCTCGTATCCTTGGTCGGTACTAGCGTCTATAAATAAATATGAGGTACACAATCACCAAACAATACTTAACTATTTTCAATCATCACACAAAAGGGTCCTATAGATGATCTAGCATCATCACTAACATTACAAGATTAAAGCTTGGTTTAATTTTTTTTATTTTTAGAAAAGTAATTTCTAATCATTGAAAAACTACTTAAGATTTAATATTCTCCAAACCAAACATGGGATCATGTTGACACATGTCATCACCACACATTTCAGTACATGGGAATGTGATTTAAAGTGGTGTCACAATTTAATAATATTTAACCTTTTATTTTAAATTAAATAAAGTGACTAGAAATGCCTATGTGGCATCCTTTTATTACTTGAATATTATTTCTGTAAGTAAACCCATATATTTTTATATATTATGAAAGGTATGATCAAATGTGATTTTTGAGAGTTGGAATCAACTCAAAAGCTATTATAGTTTAAATTTGAAAAATGTTTGAATGCAGAAAAGCTTCTGCCTTGTTATTTTTACCAAGGTTGATCTATAGATTCAAATGATTTGAATCCAATGGGCTTGAATTAAGCATTCCAATATATTTCTAACAAAATTGGTTTCATTCAATTTTCTTCACTTAATCGAGCTGGGTTGATTTTTGAAAATGGATATAGAACTATGTTTGAATTAAAATGGAAAAAGTTAAATTCAAATGACTGGGCTGCGCGGGAAGGGTTAATGGGCCGGCCTGCTACGCACAGCGCTTACGCGGGCTGGTTAAGTTGCTGTCCCCACGCCGCTGAGACGAGGGGCGGCGGTTGCACGGGCAACGTGGTGTGTTGGATCTAGTTCTAATCCAACGACTATGGTTCATCGTCCACGTCGGGCAGCACCGCGAGACAGAACCCTAACGCGGCAGGTGGGGGTCGTGGGAGGCTCACCGGGGATCAGGCGATGGTCGGCGAGGCGGGCGAACGACGAAGTCGATGATGGCGAACCTGCTGGTACCGGCAGCTTCTCCTGGGCGGCTGCAATCACTGGGTCCCTTCTTCTCCAGTAGCGGCGGGCTCCAGCCAAATTCCGGCGATGCGCTGCTCGCCTTGCTCCGGGAACGGGGTGGAACGATTAGTGAGGAGAGGGGAGTGAGATGGTGGCGATCGATCGGTGGTGATCGATCGGTAGTCTCGACGGTGATACCGAACGGGATGGGCAGACGACGGTGGCGACACGGCTACGGGCAGCTAGAGGCATGGCCGAGGGTGGCGATCGATCGGTGGTCTCCTGGCGATGCTCTATGGCTTTAATGCATGTGTAGGGGCGGTGGCAAACGGTCTGGAACGCTCGACGTTTTGCATGGCAGAGGCGGCGTCTTCGACGGCGAGCGGTGGCTACGGGGCACGGGCGATGAAATGGGCATGTCTGGCGTGTTCCTGGGACGATGGGGAGCATGTTGGCGGGCGGCGAGGTCTCGAGGTGGTTTGGTTAAATGGGAACGGCGCGTGCTCTGCGGCGATGGTCGGCATGGTCGACAGTGCACGGGCGCGCCGTTCCTGGCGGTTCTGGCTGTTGTCTGCGAGGCAGGGCTGGTCGAGAGGGGGCGGTGAGGCATGGGATACCTCCCAGACAAGGTTGGCACGACTAGTTCTTCCTCTAGCCTGATGTCCACACTGGGTGACATGGGTGCTCTCGGCTGTTCACCATTGATGACATTGGCAAGCTCACAGTGGTGCTAGTGATTAGTTAAGTTTGTTAGATGATCTACTAAGGCTAGTGGTGTCCAGAGAGGGAACAAGTTTGGCCAGAATCACTGCACACTATAGTGTTTGTGATTTTGTTGATTTGAATCTGCAAGGTGTTTGATGAAATGGCCGCCTGAATTCAAGTTTTGAATTTTGAAAAGATTTTTGGTGGGTGTGCTAGGCATGTGCTGGTGAGTCTGTAGATGCTTGGGTTTTGAAAGGTGAGCTTGTTTGAGTGGTTTTTGAAAAAGTGGGATCTTCCCATATGATATAGATTCAATTTTAAACTGTCATTTAAACTCTGCATTTGAATGTTTCTGGATGATCACAAGGTGTGCCTTGATACTTTGTTATGAGTACTATCAAGGGATGCAAAGATCCAAACAAGTTTCTGTTAAGTTCTAAAAGTTAGAGATAGCCAAAGTAGGCATGGGAGTTAATTTGGCCAAAGTGACCATTCCCTTATTTTGTTTGTTTTGATTTATTTGTCTCTGGGAAAAGTGTGGGGATTGTTTATATGATGTTTATTTCACCTAAGAATCCTTTTACAAGCAAAGAAACACACAAACAAGGTAATTCAAAAGAATTCAAAATGGAATGCATACACACATGCATGCTTTCATATTTTTATTTAGAAATGTTTTTGTTAACCCTAATTTTGATGATTAGAGTTTGATGATCCAAGTTTAATATTTTTGGGATGTTACAAACCTTCCCCCCTTAAACAAAGTCTCGTCCCGAGATTTGCAAAAGGATGAAAAGATTACCTAGGATTTGAAGAGATCGGGAAACTCCGTCCTGATGTGATCTTCGTGCTCCCAGGTAGCTTCCTCTTCTGTGTGGTTTCTCCACTGAATCTTGACAAACTTGATGCTTCGGGTTCTGGTAGTTCGGTAAGATTCTTCCAAAATACGGATGGGTACTTCGGGATAGGTCAGGTCATCATTGATCTCTATGGTCTGGTGATCAATATTCTTGAACACTTCAGTCTTCTCCGGGACTTCAAGACACTTGCGAAGTAATGAGATATGGAACACATTGTGCACGGCTGACATCTCTTCGGGTAGTTCCAATTGATACGACACTTCTCCTCGATGGTTCAGAATCTTGAAGGGGCTGATATATCTGGGTGCTAACTTTCCTTTGAGTTGGAAACGCTACATTCCCTTCAATGGTGACACTTTTAGATATACAAAATCTCCTATGTTGAAGGCAAGGTCTCGACGTCTCTTGTCGGTGTAACTCTTTTGTCTGGACTGGGCGGTCTTGAGGTTCTCACGAATCTTGTGAACCTTCTCTTCTGCTTCTCGTAGGATATCGGGTCCGAAAATCTGAATCTCTCCTACTTCCGACCAGTTAAAAGGGGTGCGACACTTTCTTCCGTACATAAATTCAAATGTGGCCATTTGCAAACTAGCTTGATAACTATTGTTGTATGAAAATTCTGCGAACGGCAGGCAGTCTTCCCACTTAGATCCATATTCTAACACACATGCTCTCAACATGTCTTCGAGTATTTGATTTACTCGCTCCGTTTGTCCATCGGTCTGGGGGTGATAAGTAGTACTAAAATCTAGTCGGGTTCCTAAACCTTCTTGGACTTTCTTCCAGAATCTCAAGGTAAACTGAGTTCCTCGATCCGATACGATGTTCTTGGGGACTCCATTCAAACTAACGATTCTAGCGATGTATAACTCCGCTAGCTTCAAACTCTGATATGTGGTCTTGACTGGTAAGAAATGGGCGACTTTGGACAATCTGTCCACTATGACCCAAATAGAGTCATTTCCCCTACTAGAAGTAGGCAATCAGGTGATAAAGTCCATTCCAACAGAATCCCATTTCCATTCCGGAATCTGTAATGGTTGCAACAATCCAGCGGGTCTTTGATGTACGGCCTTGACTCGCTGACATATATCACACTTGGCGATATAGCTTCCGATTTCTCTCTTCATCTTATGCCACCAAAATTGTTCTTTCAAATCTTGATACATCTTAGTTCCTCTGGGGTGGATAGAATAAAGAGTATCATGAGCTTCCTTCAAAATAACTTCTTTCAACTCAAAATCTGCTGGTACACAAAGGCGTCCTTTGTACCATAGAACTCCTTCTTTGTCTTCGGTGAATCCGGGTACTTTGCTTGTACCGATACGACGCTTGATTCCGTCAATACTAGCATTTCCCTTCCGCGCCTCTTTAATCTGACTGATCAAAGTGGGCTGGAGTTCTATGCTAGCCAAAAATCCTTCACTTACTAATTCCATTCGAAAATCTTCCATCTCCTTGTGCAGACTTGGTTGCTCCTTCAAAATCATGGAGTTCAAGCGGCACGGCAATCTACTAAGGGCATCGGCTACCACGTTGGCTTTACCAGGGTGATAGTGAATGTCTAGATCGTAATCCTTGATTAGCTCAATCCATCTTCTCTGCCTCATACTCAGCTCCTTCTGAGTGAATATATACTTGAGGCTCTTGTGATCCGAATAAATCTCACAACGGTTTCCCATCAGGTAATGTCTCCATGTCTTCAGGGCTAGAACTACGGATGCGAGTTCGAGGTCATGGGTTGGGTAGTTTTGCTCATGTTGTTTCAGTTGTCGAGATAGATAAGATATAACTTTGCCTTCTTGCATTAGCACACATCCGAGAACGATCTTGGATGCGTCACAATACACATCAAAGGGCTTTGTGATATCCGGCATGATCAAGATTGGGGCTGAAATCAATCTCCTCTTGAGTTCTTGAAAACTCGCTTCACATTTGTCGGTCCATTCAAACTTCTTGTCCTTCTTCAGCAATTGGGTCATGGGTCTGGCGATACTATAGAATCCTTCTACGAATTTGCGGTAATATCCCGCCAATCCGAGAAATGCACGAACTTGGGTTTGAGTGGCTGGGGCTTGCCAATCTTCTACATCTTTCACTTTGGCAGGGTCAATGGCAATTCCTCCGGCTGATACAATGTGACCGAGGAATACTACCTCCTGTAACCAGAATTCACATTTGCTAAACTTTGCATACAACTGATGCTCTCTAAGGGTTCCAAGAATGGTCCTTAGGTGTAGCTCATGTTCTTCTTCTGATTTGGAATAAATCAGAATGTCATAGATGAAAACAACGACAAACTTATCCAGGAAGTCCATACAAAATCTTATTAATGAGATTCATGAAATAAGCGGGGGCATTGGTTAATCCAAAGTACATGACAGTATAATCGTATAATCCATAACGGGTGGTAAAGGCAGTCTTGGGAATATCCTCTGCGCGAATCTTGAGTTGATGATATCCTATTCTAAGATCAATCTTAGAAAACACTTTGGCACCGGTCAACTGATCAAACAAATCTTCTATCTTGGGTAAGGGATACTTGTTTTTGATGGTGACATCATTCAACTTCCGATAATCCGTACACAAACGGTTACCTCCATCCTTCTTGTCCACAAATAAGATAGGAGATCTACATGGTGACGCACTAGGTTGAATTAATCCAATTTCCAGCATGGAATCCAGTTGCTTCTTCAGTTCTGCTAGTTCAGACGGGTTCATACTATAGGGTCTCTGGGCTATGGGTCCTGTTCCGGGGATTAGTTCAATGATAAACTCGATATCCCGATCTTGGGGCATACCGGGCAAAACATCTGGAAATACATTGGGGTATTCACAGACTATCCGGACTTGGTCAATGGTAGGTTGGGCTATACTCTTGTTGCACTTGAATTGACGAGGTAAGGTTTCAGATATATGCTCGACTGATATTCCAGATCTTGGTCATGGTTATGGCTTTCTTGGCACAGTCAATTAATCCTTTATGTTTGGACATCCAATCCATTCCTAATACTACTTCCAAACCTTTAGTTCCGAGTACTATCAGATTAGCATAAAAATCTATGCCATGGATTCAGATAGGGACGGCTTTGCAAATTTGCCTAGCCTTGGTGGTTGAACCGGGAATTTGAACGATCATAACATGCTTCAGTTTTGTTGGTTGAATCTTACTAGTGCAGGCAAATTCTCCGGTGAAAAATGACTGCGATGCACCCGAATCAAACAACACTCTTGCAACTAATGAATTAACAGAAAACATACCCAGCACGACGTCTGGCGCTTCCTGAGCTTCTTCAGCATACATGAGAAAAAGACGGCCGTTGCGGTTGAGTGAATTCCCTAGGGCAAACTTTCTTCTTGGCTGAACATGACGCTGCTGCTGAGCTGGGGCAATTGCATTGGGGGCTGCGACATTCTTCTTGTTGGGGCACTCGTTGGAGTAGTGACCCTTATTTCCACAGTCATAACAAGTCACTTGCGACTTGTCCTTTGCTGCAACAGGCACAACATTGCTTCCGGTCCTCGGGGCAGTGTTGGTGTTGGTGGTAGCATTGTTGTTGTTGAACTTGGGTGGGGCACGGTTGAAATTGTTAGAGTTGCCGGGGTTGTTGTGATTTCCTCCGGGCCTAGGGTTTCCACGGTTGGGATAGGTCGGACGGTTCATCGGGGGTCTGTTGGTTCTCGGGGCAAATCCTGGAGATGGGTTAGGGCGGTACTTTGGGGTCTGATGGGTTCCTGGTTGATGCATCATGCGACGCTTGCGGTTCTCATTGGCTTGGTTGATCTTTCCTTCCATCTGGATGGCAGAGTCGACAAGGGCTTCAATATCAGGAAAAGGGATATTGACTAACACAGTCTGCATCTCATCGTGCAGACCATTCAGGAATCTCTCCTTCTTCTTGGCTTTGGTGTCGATCTCATCTGGGGCATACCTAGCTAATGACAAGAATTTGTCACGGTATTTCACTATGGTCATCCTTCCTTTCTTAAGTTCTCTGAACTCGTCTCTCATCCTCTTGATCAAACCCGAGGGCACATGGGTTCTGCTAAACTTGACCTTGAATTCCTCCCAGGTCATCATCTGTCCTCCGGTCATTGCACGAATGCTGTTCCACCATGCTCTGGCATCTCCGGTCAGATAGTGGGTGGCGAACAAAACTTTCCCGTTGGCTTCCACTCCGGCGACTTCTAGGTTATTTTCCATGGTTTGCAACCAATCATCGGCATCTAGGGGCTCTTCCGACTTAGTGAAAGCAGGTGGGTTGGTGTTCTAGAAATTCTTGAGCTTAGATCCATGGTTGTCCCAATTTCCGTGGCCTTGATTTTTGTGGGCTAGCTGGGCTATCTGTTGACGGGTGGCTAAATTGGCTTGCCGTTCCGCTCTTTCAGTTTCGCGGTCAGAAACCAACATTTGCAGGATCTGCAACATCGGGTCCGGGGATGAACCACTTCCTCCACGTGGAATCTGAAGATTGAGAAAGATCATGAGAAAAGAGGGAAATTTCTAAGGTTCATGGCTTTGAAAAGTTTTTAAAGTTTGACTCAGATTTTCTAACAACTTGCTTTTCATTCATTCATTCATTCATTCATAGCACACGATACAAACACACACCACAGCAAAGGAAAACAGATGGTTTTAAGAACCATTCTAGAAACTACGATACAGTGGGACCGAATACTACTCACTACGATAGTGCGCAAGTCCTACTACTCCTTGGAGTCGGTGTAGTCGTCATCCTCATCATCCTCATCGTCATTGATGAAGGCGAAATCCTCCTTATCGGTGAAGAAATCCATAGCCTGATCCTCCAGAAAATCATCATCATCGCTGAGATAGGAGTAGGGGTCTCCATGAAGATCCTCTCCGGCATTCTCCCTTTCCTCCAACTGCATATCTCTCTCGTGGATGGTCTCCTCCAAAGACAAGATACGGTGGCGAAGACGGGCAATGATGCGCTCCTTCTTATCAAGCTGACGGCGGCGAGACTTGCGATCCTTCGCTAGCATGGAGATGGTCTGATCCTTTGTCTTGATGATGGCGGACTTGTGGTTGGAGTAGTCACGACAATTGTCCAACTCCTGCTGACGATCGTACATCATGAAGCTAAGGTGGTCCAACTAAGTCTTCAGCTCGTGGTGGTATGGGGCTTCCAGTGGCTGGCCATTAGCATCACGCCTTGGACAAAACTCAAAGCGAGTACCCATGATCTGGTTGATACTCTGCCCACACAGACGGGCAAGAGCTTCCTCCATGGCTCTGGCAAGTCCATCGAGCCAGTTGTTCTCTCTTAAGGTGAATTGAATTCCCTCGGCAGTGGGAGGTTTAATCTTTCCTCGGAGACTTGCAATAATTAGCCACTACAGATATTCTCCTCCTTGATCATTGAGCTGAGCTCCGAAGAACTCAAAAGTGGACGCCCGGAAGTTCAAAGCTGGTCCAAATCCCGCTCAAAGATAATGTCTCCGCCATTTCCCAACTGGTAAAACTTGTTGTACTTCACATCCATCTATAAGAATATAGGATGATTAAGTTAGTAGAGTGATCAAGTGTGTCAAATTTTATGTATTTTGCAAGAGTTTTTGAGGATCATGAATTTTTGTAAAAGAATCAAGGTGATAAGAAGGGGAATAAGTTTTTGTAAATATTTGTTTCCTTTGGTTTTGAAACTAAGTTTTTGATTCAAATGTCCAGTCTAACTAGGGTCTCCTATGGTCAGGATGGCTCTAATACCAACTTATCAACACCCGGATTTTTAATCCCAGATGCCTGTTATGCCATACATCGCAATCCTAGGATTACCATTTTTGCGAGACATAACATATTTGGATACCACAGTACATCATCCATTACAAACCATACATAAGGTCTTACACAAATAAGGATCTCATGATCCAGTTCTTAATACAATTCAAGCAGCGGAAATACGTAATAATAACGGTAGCGTAGGCGAAGCTCCATCTTCGGGGTCACAGGCAATGCTGATGATGGGAGATGATCCTAGTTGTCGTAACCTTCCTGGGGTCCATCCTCCTGATACTCCTCTTCATAGTCTGGCCATGGGAATAGCTAGGGACAAATCTATGAGTACTCTTTAAGTACTCGCAAACTAATACTAACAAGTGGAGAGGGTTTTTGTTAGTAGGACACTAAGCTCTAGGGTTGTTTTGCAAAAAGCCAGATTTACCTCTACTAAGTTCCGAAGCAAAGAAATGTTGGTTGAAGTTTTATAACACCTAAGTGGGAACTTGTATTTCATATCACAACCTTGTTGTGGTCAAGTCAAAATCTCAATCCATTTCACAAGTCATTTTGAAAACATCTGACGGGGGAACAGTATGGCCACTCCAACTGTCCATAACCGCGGACGCGGCTATTCGAATAGTTTGACACTCTGCAGAGATTGTACACTTTCACCACAACATTCGATACATCCGTCAGGAACAAATCCTAAATTCACCATACTCAGTATGTGGATAATCAATTCTAACCTTTCAATTGCACGCCCTAGTATAGGCACCTCTCCTGTGAGTTTGGCCTCCCAACCATGACCAACTGTCATCTTGGGTACTGCACAGGTGGACAATCTTCACAAGGTAGCCTCAGCTCAGACCTTGGCTGTGAGGGAACCAATACTAAGGTATATAAGTTTCCAATCAAGCCCTACCCACTTCTCGGGTATTGTGGTTGTACGGTAAAATTGGAATGGTATCGCATCTAGACAACCATCAGTTTTATAAAGGGCTAAGGCTCATGCCTCAACATTTTCATCACTAAAATCATCTCGTGTTCGGAAACACATGTCCAAAACATTTCAATAGAATGATCCATCATTCCAAGGTTTTCATAACCATTTTCACCAAGTATTCCCATCTAAGTTGATCAAGTTTTATGCTTAGCACTAGCATCTACAAGTGGTAGTAAGTACTAATGAGGGGTGGTAAACTAGTGGAGTTTTACTAAGTTCAATCTCATGCCTTAGGATGACATATGATTATCTAGCTTAGGCCAAATTTTATGCTCTTTATGCAACCTTCAATTATCTTTCTAGAATCTACAAATTCACTTAAGTACGCTCTAAGTAATAGCTTTGATAAAGAAATAAAGTATAAAGCTTGTAAGTAAAACTAGGATGGGTTGATCAAGTGGGTAGGATCATATATGCTTAAGGCATATAGTTGGCATGGTAACAAGCAAGTATTAGCTTGCATAGGTCAACTTGATTAGTAAGGCTTGCATCATGATCAGTATAAGCTTGCTAAATTGCAAGTGTTAGCTTGGCTTGTGCAGAGCAGTGGTTGAAGTTCTCCTCGGCTTCTTCTTTGTAGTATCCTCCTTCTTCCTCGTATCCTTGGTCTATACTAGCGTCTATAAATAAATACGAGGTACACAATCACCAAACAATACTTAACTATTTTCAATCATCACACAAAAGGGTCCTATAGATGATCTAGCATCATCACTAACATTACAAGATTAAAGCTTGGTTTAATTTCTTTTATTTTTAGAAAAGTAATTTCTACTCATTGAAACACTACTTAAGATTTAATATTCTCCAAACCAAACATGGGATCATGTTGACACATGTCATCACCACACATTTCAGTACATGGGAATGTGATTTAAAGTGGTGTCACAATTTAATAATATTTAACATTTTATTTTAAATTAAATAAAGTGACTAGAAATGCCTATGTGGCATCCTTTTATTACTTGAATATTATTTCTATAAGTAAACCCATATATTTTTATATATTCTGAAAGGTATGATCAAATGTGATTTTTGAGAGTTGGAATCAACTCAAAAGCTATTATATTTTAAATTTGAAAAATGAATGCAGAAAAGCTTCTGCCTTGTTATTTTTACCAAGGTTGATCTATAGATTCAAATGATTTGAATCCAACGAGCTTGAATTAAGCATTCCAATATATTTCTAACAAAATAGGTTTCATTCAATTTGGTTCACTGAATCAAGCTGGGTTGATTTTTGAAAATGGGTACAGAACTATGTTTGAATTAAAATGGAAAAAGTTAAATTCAAACGACTGGGCTGCGTGGGAAGGGTTAATGGGCCGGCCTGCTACGCATAGCGCTTACGCGGGCTGGTTAAGTTGCTGTCCCCACGCGTCAGTGAGACGAGGGGGTGCGAAGCGGTACGGGGCAACGTGGTGCGTTGGATATACTTCTAATCCAACGGCTCTGGTTCATCTTCCACGTCGGGCGCCAAGCGAGATGTAACCCTAACGCGGTGGGGGTCGGGAGGCTCACCAGGCTCGGGAGAGGGTCGGCGAGGCGAGCGACAAAGTCGACGACGGCGAACCTCCCGGTACCGCAGCTTCTCCTGGGCGACTCAATCACTGGCTCCCTTCTTCTCCAGAGCGCGGTTCGCCAAATTCGGCGCTGCTTGCCTTGCTCCGGGAACAGGGTGGAACGATCAGTGAGGAGAGGGGAGTGAGATGGTGTGAAGAGTTTGAGCGGGGGATGCCTCTATTTATAGTCTCGACGGTGGGACCGAACGGGATGGGCAGACGATGGTGGCGACATGGCTACAGGCAGCTAGAGGCATGGCCGAGGGTGGCGATCGATCGGTGGTCTCCTAGCGATGCTCTATGGCTTTAATGCATGTGTATGGGCGGTGGCAAAGCAGGCAGGCGCTTATGCCTGCACGGCAGAGGCGGCGTCTTCGATGGCGAGCGGTGGCTACGGGGCACTGGCGGTGAAATGGGCATGTCTGGCGTGTTCCTGGGACGGTGGGGAGCATGTTGGCGGGAGGCGAGGGCTCGAGGTGGTCTGGTTAAATGGGAACGGCGCGTGCTCTGCGGCGATGGTCGGCATGGTCGACAGCGGCACGGGCGCGGCATTCCTGGCGGTTCTGGCTGTTGTCTGCGAGGCAGGGTTGGTAGAGAGGGGGCGGTGAGGCATGGGCTACCTCCCAGACAAGGTTGGCACGGCTAGTTCTTCCTCTAGCCTGTTGTCCACACTGGGTGACATGGGTGCTCTCGGCTATTCACCATTGATGACATTGGCGAGCTCATAGTTGTGCTAGTGATTAGTTAAGTTTGTTAGATGATCTACTAAGGCTAGTGGTGTCCAAAGAGGGAACAAGTTTGGCCAGAATCACTGCACACTATAGTGTTTGTGATTTTGTTGATTTGAATCTGCAAGGTGTTTGATAAAATGGCCGCATGAATTCAAATTTTGAATTTTGAAAAGATTTTTGGTGGGTGTGCTAGGCATGTGCTGGTGAGTCTGTAGATGCTTGGGTTTTGACAGTTGAGCTTGTTTGAGTGGTTTTTGATAAAGTGGGATCTTCCCATATGATATAGATTCAATTTTAAACTGTCATTTAAACTATGCATTTGAATGTTTCTGGATGATCACAAGGTGGGCCTTGATACTTTGTTATGAGTACTATCAAGGGGTGCAAAGATCCAAACAAGTTTCTGTTAAGTTCTGAAATTTAGAGATAGCCAAAGTAGGCATGGGAGTTAATTTGGCCAAAGTGACCATTCCCTTATTTTGTTTTGATTTATTTGTCTTTGGGAAAAGTGTGGGGATTGTTTATATGATGTTTATTTCACCTAAGAATCCTTTTACAAGCAAAGAAACACACAAACAAGGTAATTCAAAAGAATTCAAAATGGAATGCATACACACATGCATGCTTTCATATTTATATTTAGACAAGTTTTTGTTAACCCTAATTTTGATGATTAGAGTTTGATGATCTAAGTTTAATATTTTTGGGATGTTATAGTTTGTTTTGAACCTACTGACCATAGAAACCAACTTTTGGATTTATAAATATATTTTGTGATACTTAGGAATAAATCTTTGAATAAAAGCATTTCTAGTTAAATAAAAATATTGACTATGTTTTAGAAAAATGCTTTTTGAGTAAAACCTTTGGAAAATGATTTGATTTAAACTCTCTGACCCTAAACACCAAGTTTTAGGATTTAAAAATATATTTGAGAACCCTAGAAAAATTATTAATTTGTTTAAAGGCATTTCCAACAAAATAAAATATTACTTCGGTATAAAAATGGTTTATAGGTAAAAACCTTTTGCAAATGGTTTTAATATTATACACTTGACCTTAAAAGACTAACATTTCTGTTTAAAAATATAATTGCCAAACACTAGAAATTATTACTTTGATTTGAACCATTTCTAGTAAAACAAAAATGATTTAAAGAGGCCATTTTCACTAACTTGATATCAAATGGTTTTGCCACATTTATAAATGGTGTTTTAAAATGTTTATAACCTATTAGAAACCACTTTTCCAAATAAAACAATCTTTGGCATGCTTGCATGCATTGCTTTGTTTTTATTATTCTATGTGTTGAATTGTTTCAATGTTAGTTTTGAAATTGTGCCTTGCTTGATTGAATTGTAGTGAACTTTGAAGAGTGTGACTATTGCAAGATCAAGGAGTGAACTTATATTCTCTACCAAAAAGGCAAGTGGTGCTTCATACTTTTGTCCTATTAGTTTCACTATGCATTAGTGATATTTCTAAGTAGGACTTGCATGGAATTTTTACTAAGTATGCTATGCCATGGGAAATCCTAGTAGATGATGCCTTAGTAGAATTTCCTAAGTTAAGATTCCTACTACTCTCATGCTTAGTCTAGCTAGTATAAAAAAGGGTGGATTATATTCATGCTATGAAATATTTCTAAGTCAATGACTTGTGTTTTGTTTAATAAAACAACTATGTGAATGAAACACCTGGGTGGAATGGTGAGAATGGATTTTTGTTGAGTGTTTACACAAGGCCATGGGACTGGTGAACCTTGTGTATCACACTTGTCTAAAGCCACCCAGGAACAAAGAGATTTGAGATGTCAAATGTTGAGAAGCTTCAAGTGCAGCCACTTGGCATTATGGGCTCTGCCTGGATCATATAGGTTGCAATAACTTAGCCAGATGGACAGTTGGTGGTAGGGGATTATAGGTTTGGAGCGCGTCCATTTTGGTCTAAGGGGAGGCTTCTGAAAGATCTTGTCTCGATGCATGTCGAGTCTTGCGGGGAAAGTGCACCACCTCTCGAGAGAGTAAAATCTAAGTACTTAGCCGTGTCCCCGAAAATGGACAATTTGAGCATCAAGACATGGAAGCTATCAAGAATCTCCTCATCCCAATTTCTAAGTTAAAACTTGTGGTTGAAAAAGGGTTAAAGGATCTTCAATCTTTGATTGGTAGATGCCTTGGGTGATTTTGACAAACAAAAACTTAATGTTTTCAAAGGATAAGGAAAATCTATTTTGAGCAAAGAAAGCCTAAGCTCGACTTAGCCAAATGCATATAGATGATAGATACCACTATTCTACCATAGTATCACTTTCCAATACAATTCAAATATATTGACCCTTGTGGCTGTAACTTATTATGTTGCAGGTTTGTCTAATGTTAGTGAAGTATGTTGAATAGGATTACAAGTCTACAACCAACATGATTACCTGTGGCACTTTGAAGATGAAGGATTCCATGCTATAGTTATTTCTGTTGCATTGTAATGCGATAGCCAAATGAGCTATGTAAGATGTAATGAATTATTTTATTCCTGGTTATAAAGTTGTATTATGACCTTTGTTTCTTGATATTACATCATAACTGTGGATGCTAGCTATTGATCCAGGGACTAGCATTGTAAACACAGGGATCTCTACCTTATTAAAGGTTGGGACCTCTACATATGAGATCATCCAACTTAGCATTAAGTTCTTCATTTTCTTGAGGTGTGATGGAGTTGACCTTCTTTGAGTATGATCTTTCCACATGCCATTGGGCATGGTTATATTGTATATTGTCTTGCAGCTTCTTTGCTTCAGTAATTTGTTTACCGATAATTGGTCCTCCAGCTGTAATATCAAGCATAGACTTAGACACAGGGTTAACAACATTATAAGATAAATGGAGAATTAACCAATATTCCATCCCATGGCTGGGACAGTTTCTCATGCATTCTTTCATTCTCTCCCATGCAAGTGCTAGTGGATCATGCTCTTCCTATCTAAAACCAGTAATATTAGATATTAGTTGCATAGTCTGTGCAGGTAGAAATAATTTAGTCATAAATAAAGAAGTACATTCCACCCATGATGCAATAATATTTCTAGACAAAGATAGCAACCATTCTTTTGCTCTTCCTCTAAGAGAGAAAGGAAATAACCGCAACTTGACCGCATCGGGGTCAACATCTTTAATGCGCATCATATCACATATTTAAGTGAAAGTATTTAAGTGCATACCTGCGTCCTCAATAGCAGAGCCTCCAAATTGATTCTATTGAACCAAACTTAAATAATGGGGCTTAATTTCATAATCTTCAGTAGTAATTGCTGGCTGAGTAATAGGAGTTCACAAATAATTATTGTTGGGAGTTGCAAACTCCCAAGCTTCTTTTTAGCCATATTTCCTATGTTTTTGGATTTTCCTAAATAAATACTAATGATAGTAAAAACAAGAATTAAAAGACTAACTAAGTTTTATGGTTTTTCAAATAAAGACTGAAAGCAAACTAAAAAAATTAAAAACAAGAATTAAAACTAGCAAGGTTCCTACTAAACTCACCAGGGTAGCTATTGCTTACCCGGCAACGGCACCAGAAAAAAGGTTGATACCTCGATCCGGATTATGGATGTAGTATAGTGCTTTTTCCCTAGTAGACCTAGGTTTATCGAATTCTCGGGAAGCAGAAAACATAGTAAGGTTACTTAAACGGACCTTCGGGAGTTTTAGAATTGCTTTTGTATTTTCACCGGACCAAGAGTTTTTGATCTTTTTGTTGTTGTTGACGATGGAGAGAGAGGGCCTGGGGCTTTCGGTTTCACCAGTAGTTGTGCAAAACATCTGATGGGAATAAAAGATAATAATAAAGTATGCATGTAATTGTTAGAGCAAGATAATTATATGTGGGCAGTGCATCCATAATTTCTATTGCCTCCTCAATCGCTTATAGCAATAACCTACTAGTCTCATCCATAGAAGAAAATGAACTAATGATATGCATAGTGATGTCACCGTTAATCCCAAGTAAATCCCTCACATACAGCTGTACTACCCCTTCTGTCACTGGGGTTCCCAACCTGCAGATCATTCATTACTCACACTCCCTATACCTGGATCAATCCTTGGGGTCTTGGGTACTTGACAAGTCCTTAGATTGAGGCAAGAGAGGGTACAATAATCATCATGTCATACAAACTAATACATGATCCCATCTATGATAAATAACATGCACAAAATCTACATGTCTAGGCCAAATCCCTTAACCCTAGGATAATTACTCACACATAGAGATGAAATCAACAACCAGAAACATTTCAATAGAAATCATGAGATTGATAGCAAATAGTCTTACAATATCACCAACTGGAGATGAGATCTACTATTACAAGTGGTGTAATATGGCTATGGTGGTGGAGAAGGGTTTGGAGATTAGATCTAGATCTATTCCTCCGGCATGGTGGCTTCTGGTGGTAGGGAGAGTTGAGATTGAAAAGAAAGAGAGTTTTATCGTCGCCCGAAACCTATTTATATAGGGGTCCCTTCACGAAAGTTGTTCTGTTTGACCTGGCAATGTCGGCGCCAACTATACGGCCGGAACTATACAGCCAGAATAAAATTCCCACTATATAGTTAGTCGTTAAAGGCATTGCCTCCGCTTCACGGCTCCAGGTTTCTTTGGTATGTTGTAAATATCGTATCTTTAACTTTAATGTAGTGATTCCCATCATCAAACGTCATTATATGCACATGGAAAAATAGAAAGACAGGATTACATACCCCTTTGATCATTAGGCATTAGTGGCATGATTTAGAGAAATATTTCCTCAAAAATATGAATAATATCTAGTTTAAATGCAGACGTGGATGGCTATATTTCACAGCCATCAGTTTCCCCTTGAGGGATTTCGCATTCGATACATTCGGCATCCGGCCCCATCATCTTTCGGCTAATGTTGTTGCATCCCTCTCTGCATTTATATCTGGCACTGAAGGATACTTCGGCCTCTGGCCTAATGTCCAACTTTCGGCCAAGTTCTTCCAGCTCTAAGCTAATGTAGTGACAAATAAGGAGCTCTGCCCATCCGAGAAATCTCTGACCCAGTGTGGGGACGCTTGAATCACACCTCGGAAAGGCTATGTCTTTCCCTAGGTCGCAGGACTCGAGTCATGCAAGAAATAGCTCAAGACATTCTTCTATGTGAAGAACAAGACCGAGGTCGATATGATTCGGCTAATGGATTTCTCAGTCGGCATCCCCTCCAAGAAGAACCGGGACTTGGACCCGAAGAAGAAGAATCAACTGGTTAATTTGTTCGAGAAAAGACTCATCGAGCTGACGGAAGACGGGTTATGTGGCGATGATCTGATGGCTACTTTCATCAGTAGCCAAGTCTGCCCCCTCCAGAAGCGCAGCCACAAGATCTGCTACATGAGCGGCTGAATTGACCCAAACCAAGTCTCCACGGTCGAGCTCACCAATGCCTAGATCTGGAAACGGGCCAAGTCTATATTCAAGACAGAGATGTCCAAGGAATGGAAGTGGGGTATGAAACCCTACAGCCGAGAGAATCCCGTGCCTCAGGTAACTTTCTTCCGAATTATATTTTCGGAGCCAAGCACTATGTCGGCTCATTTTCTTACATGATCTTTGCATTCCTCTCTTTAGAAATTTCTCCAGTAATCCACTACGGATGGCAAGAACCTGGCCCTTACCCGGGGTAAGGACCGGGAGACCTTGGATCAGGGTGAGCCAGACTCTAAGGAGTTCATGACTATCCTGGATCCCAGCTCCGGTCGACCCACTGGTAAGACTCCCGTCTTAAGGGAGTGGATGAATGATGATGATTCATACGGTTGTGAGATTCTCAAGGTATTTAACTCGAGCCCATCTCATATGCGTATCTGGCTAATTGTACCCCATATAACCCGGCTGGGCAGGTGCACGACGTGGCCCCCGTTGCTATGGGAGGCCAAGGACCAGTGAGGAAATGTGTCGCAAAATCTGATCCCCTAGTCGAGTCTCCTTGGGCCGAGAAAAGAATCAAGAAACCAGCAAAGAGGGATCCATGGCGGATGGAACCTACCTCTGTTTCCTCATAATTTTTCTGTGCCTAGTTATGCTTGTATTTCTTGTTTCTCTTTTTCTTTGTCTGATTCATTTCAGTTCCTTGTTTTACCTCGGCAGGGATCCTCTTAGCATTCCTCAGAGTGGATCCAGCATGGTCTCTCCTATCCCTAGGACAACTTCGCCCCTACCTAGCAATGATACTCGGGTCCCTAGCCTAGTCCGAGGTGACTCTTCCCCTGCGTCGAATCATATCCCACCTTGGCAGGAGGAAGAAAACACCGACGCAGGTGGTGTGGCGCCTTAGAAGATACGGCCATGCCGGATCAGCAGAGTGATCTTGTTGGCCCCGCAAAAACCACAGAAGATCGTGGCGCCAGTGGTTTTGATGTCGAACCAACTTATGTTGAGGTACCTGTTACCTTGGCCTCAACTCAACCTTAGACTTTGCAGCAAACAACGCCTCCAACGACTCCGATTTAGCAGTAGCAATCAGCACCAGCACCATCGGAGTCTTCCAAGACTCAGCCAAAAGACACACCTCGGCAGAGCCCTCGCTCTAAATCTCAGCTGAGCTCGCCGCCTCAGCTTCCACCAAGCTCTTCAACCGTAGCTCGGCTGAGCAAGTCTCAGCCGCAAGCAAATCCAAATCCTAAGAAGAAGAAGGGAGGAGCCACAACCAAGGCGCTCTAGCAGAAAACTAGAGAAACAACCTCGCAACCCTCTGTTGCCACCATGCTTCAGAAGGGCACTTCTCCTTCTTCCTTGGCCACAGGAAAACATATTGTACTGCATACTAGCCCAGCAGCTATAATGGTAACTAAGAAAGCTTTGTCCAAGAAGGGCTTGGTGCTGATGAAAACTCCGAGCGGTGAAAGGCTCAGCTTACTTGCGAAGTACACAGAGAACTAGAACAACACCGATTTCGACAAGGTCAGCTCTGGCAATCCCTTGCCTCGGAAGTTTGGCCCAACCAAGATTGGTGATCGAATGTTTACCACAAGCAAAGACATCACTGAAGCTAGCCAAATGATGGGGGTAAATACCTCGGCTAAATCTTTATAGTTTCAATAGGTAGTATATAACCATTAGTCCCGAGCCTCTAGGGGAGTAAGATATTACTCAGTTGGATGCTCCCTTAGTTTAGCATTTATAATCTCTGACTTGTTAAATTTTGGTGTATCCGAGGTATAAAACCGAGTCATTGTATCTTAGTCATATTTCCTTTAGGATCGAATATCCGGCCACCTAGTTCGGATCAAGTTTACTCGGTTCGAATCTTGAGTAGTTTTCGACTATCCAGCCACCTAGATTCGGATAGAGTTTACTCGGTTTGAATCTTGATTAGTTTTCGAATATCCAGCCACCTAGATTCGGATCGGGTTTACTCGGTTCAAAACTTGAGTAGTTTTTCAATATCCAGCCACCTAGATTCGGATCGAGTTTACTCGGTTTGAATCTTGAGTAGTTTTCAACTAATATCTGTATCTTTTCAGATTGCCCACAACCGGCGTACCACCGAGTTTCAGAGGCTTCTCTACTCTCATAGGAGCCTATGCACCAAGTACAAAAAATTGGTGCATGTGCTGTAGAAATAGGTGTGTACTTCGGTACATTGCCTCCAGTGCTTTTTTGTACTTGTCTAGCTGAATTAACTCTTGACTCGTCCTATGGCAGCCAAGATAGACGCCCATAACAAGGAGCTTAAGGAGAAGGTCGCCAAGATGGAATGTACCTCGACGCTTTATATCTTATCTTTGTGTTTCCTCCTTTCTTGGGTTGCCTCATGATTTTTACCTCAGCTCAGCCGAATTAAAAGTTCTTGCAGAGTCTCATAAGGGCTGCATTTCTATGCCTGAACTGATGATCCATTTTCTCGACCAAGCAGGAGAACATGAAGCCAAACTGAAGGATAAGAATGGTGAGATCTATCGGCTCCACGTTCAGAATGAGAGCCCGAAGAAACTCTAGCAAACTACGCTCGATAAACTCGACCAGGAGTTCTCCCAAGAGAAGAGCCGACTCAACCTTCAGCTCGATAAAGAAAAAGAGTTAATCCAAACGGTTGAGGCTAAGGCTGTTTCGACCAATCTTGAGCTCAAGAAGATCAACAATAAACAAGCTATTTGGCTCTTGATACGTCGGAAACGTATCTATAATTTTTGATGTTCCATGCTTGTTTAGTATCTACTTTGCTTTGCTTTGTCCACACTTTGAGGTGATTTTCATATGTTTTCTAGCACTAACCTATTAACAAGTTGCCACAGTGCCAGTTGCCTATTTTCTGCTGTTTTTGGTTCCAGAAAAGCTAGTAAGGAAATATTATCGGAATTGGACGGGACAAAAGCAAAGTTAATACTTCACCGAGGAGAACACGGAGTCCAAAGGAGAGACGGAGGGGCGCCACAGGGCGGCCGCACCCCCCCAGGCGTGGGCCCATCCCGGGCCGCGCCGGGCAGGGTATGGGCCCCCTGGCCGCCTCCTAGCCTCGCCTCTTCGCCTATAAGAAGCCACCGATGCCTAAACCCTAAAAACCCGATCAATATTCCATAAAACCGTCTGTAGCCACCGCCACCATCGTCCCTAAATCTGGGGTGATAAGAAGCCCTTATCGGCACCCTGTCGGAGGGGAGATCATCCCGGAGGCCTTCTTCTTCATCATGCCAGTGTCCGGTATGAAGCGTGAGTAGTTCCACCTTGGACTACAGGTCCATGTAGTAGCTAGATGGCTGTATATCCTCCTTATTCTTTCATGTATAGATCTTGTGAGCTCCGTTCATGATCAAGATCTCATCTATTTGTAATCATGCATGTTGTGTTTGCGGGGATCCGATGGATATTAAGATTACTATGTCAGATCGATTAATGGTTTTGTCTTATTGATTCTATCATGTCTGTGTTGTTTGTGATCTTGCATGCTCTCCGTTGTTAGTAGCTATCTTGGCCAAGTAGTTGCTAGTGACTCCAAGATGGGGTATTTATGCTCGATAGTGGGTTCATGCCTCTATTTAATCAAGGGAAGCGACATAAATCTCTAAGGTTATAGGTGTGTTGTTTCCACTAGTGATAAAACAACAGTCTCTTGTTCATGGAGCAAGTGGATTATTTACCTTACACACTTTGCTTAAAGCAGTTGTCTGTTGCTTGCAACTTAATACTGGAGGGGGTTCGGATGATAACCCAAAGGTGGACTTCTAGTCATATATGCAGTTGGATGGCGGTATATGTATCTTGTTTTATTGCCCAATCGAATCTCATAGAATCTTTATGTCTAGTATTGCATTGTTATGCCTTGCTCATTCCTATCAATTGCCCTGTTATAATTTGTTTACCCAGCATGCCATTTTTGTTTATCTAAGGAGAACACCTCTAGTGAACTATGGACCCCAGTCCAATCTTTACCATTGATACATCTTTAATTGTTACTGTTTACTTGTTGCAAACCATCATCACCTTCCACACCATACAGTTAATCCTTTATTACAGCAACCGGTGAGATTGACGACCTCACTATTAGTTGGGGAAAAGTCTTAAGTTTGTGTTGTGCAGGTTTCTACGTTGCTTGTAACACCTTTGAGACGTTTCCTTCCTCCTACTAGTTCAATAACCTCGGTTTCTTACTGAGGGAATACTTGCTACTGTGCTGCATCATACCTTGCTCTTGGGGTTTTTCGACGAAGCGCTCCACGTTGATGCAGCGCCATCAAGATTTTCTTGCGCCGTTGCCGAGGAGGCTAAGGACGTCTTCACAAGGGGAGTCCTCCTCAACCTTTCTCTTTACTTTGTTTTTGGTTTGCTTAGTTTCTTTTGCTTGGTTTTGTTTGCCTCTTTTTATCAAAAACTCCAAAAAAATAGTTTAGTTTGGTTTGCTATCTCTTATCAAAAACACAAAAAATTAGCTCCTACTCTAGTTGCCACCTTGCTCTAGCTCACCATGTTGTTCCCCAAATTCACCCTAAAGGACCTTTCGATACGTAGTGGCTCTATAATTGGGAAAGAAATATTTAAGAATTCTTTAATCATGTTAGCAAGCATGAGGATATTGAGGATAGATCAATAGCAGAACTTGCTCCTAATTATAAAATTGCTGCAGCTTCTTTAGTTCATATGTTGGAGTCTATGTTTGTTAGCCTTAACCCCATGATGCAAATTTTGTTCCTAAAACTAAAAGAAGAAAAGAATGCTGAAAAGAGAGAATTTATTCTTGAAACTTTACTAAAAGAGTTCCATGATGTTGCTAAGGAAGCCAAAAAGGCCTTTGAGCATTTTAATATGCTAGGATCATGTGTAGATGTTGTGGGTACTTCAGATAAAACCAAACCTAGAGAGGAATTTAAGATACCCATACCTATTAAGCTTGTTGGGATGCATGAAGCCTTTAAAAAGAATTTTGATTGTATTTTTCCTGAAAATCCTTTTGATGAAAGTAGTGAACCAAAGAGAGATGAGAAGGGATCCTCCAAAACTCATTTGTATTAGATACCTTTCATAGTTGAAGACTTTGCAAGTATTGATGTTAATGCTTCTTCATTTGAAAATACTTGATTTCTTGCTTCTTATGCCTAACTTAAAGGTGTTAAAGAAAAGTACTTATTGGGAGATAACCCAAGAGTTTCCTTGAGTCTTGGAAGTTACTACTTTAGTAATGACCTCTCCTTATCCTTTTTGTTTGCTTTTTGTGCCAAGAATGACCTCTAATGAGAGGGAAGTAAGATTTGGGGAGTTGCTGTCCCGAAACAGATTTCTGTCCTCCACCATAAAATTTGTGAGGAGCCTCTCCAAGTCCGATTTAGCTGATATTTTGTGAATAAATCCGCCAGTATGTTATATAACTTTCATTAGTTCAACACATTTTGATCTGAGCAACATAAGGTCTTCGAAAAAATCAGTTTCTACCTGCTGGTCTGTTTTGATATATTTCTGCCATTATGTGCATTTGCTTCTTATTGATTCATTTTTGGGTTCTTTTTGGGAAATTGAGCTTTTTGAGGGAATTTCTAAAGTAGCTTGTGTTTTTAGTGAAATTTTTGCTATTATAAAGCTAAACCCAAAGGTCTATTATCTTTTGAATACACTAATGTTGCTAATGAAGATTGTGTGAAGTTTTGTATGAAGGAAAAATTTCAGGTGTAGAGAGAGAATGATGTAATGAGATGAAGAATGGACAAAAGCTAAAGCTTGGTGATGCCACCCCGGTGTCACCCCAAGAAATATTCAAGAGGTACAAGCGTCAAAGCTTGGGGATGCCCAAGGCATCCCCTTCTTCATCAATAAAAAGCTCAGGTCTTTCTAGACACTTCGTTTTTATTGTTTCATGCATTGTTGTGTTGTTCTTGGAGCGTCTTAGTTTTCCTTTGCTTTGCTTAGTTTGTTTAGGTTTCTTGAATAAAGTAGTTTGGACCCCTATTCTCGCCGTGTTGTTTCAAATAAGTGGATTGGTGTTGGAAAGGAGTAGAAAGTTCTTGCTTGAAAGTGCAAGAGGAGCTTGCATTGACTGTGACTTAGACTTTAGCATGTCATGCTAGGTGTTGTTATGACCTTATGCTTAGTGATTATTTCTGTAGCATGACTTGTTCCAAACAATTGGGATTGCTTAGTGTGCCTTGAAAGAATCATGTGTTGTTTTAGCATGCAAAAGCATAGTATTGTGGTGTTCTCCTTTGATGTTTTGTTTGGGTTGACTTGGCACATGCTCACACCATGTTATGACTATGAACAAGTCACCATAGCCTCTATGATCATTTAGTCCTTGACTTGTAGTACCACTCAATGCTTTGATTAGTAATGTTTTGTCGCTCTGCATGATTATGGCCATTATTGCTCTCTTAGTTGGTTGCTCCCAGTCTTTTGCTAGCCTCCACTTGTATGAGTAAGCTCTACTCATGCTTCCAACTCCCAAGAAACCAAGTTATTCCAAAGTTTCCACTATAAATTCCTATGCATGGTGCATTACACCATTCCAAGTATATTCTTGTTTTCATCTATCTTCCAATTAAAAAGGTATTTTGTTATGTGAAAACTTAGTGATTAAAGCTCTCACAAACTTGATGGCACACTTTATATTCCTTGCCCCTAATAAACTTGAACCATTGTGTCATCTATGTTGTATATGCTTGCACTTATACGTTGGAATTAGCAGAACCATGCTGTCATGGGGAACGTTTTCAACATTGCACTTGTACTTTGTACATAGTTGATATCATGCTCTTTTGTCTATGGATCTCGCCGATGTGAAATAAAAAGGGAGCTTGTAAGTCCATGGAGTTATGTATTTTGTGTTAGAGAAATTCCTTGGCCGCTAGCCTAAGCCATGCCTAATCATGGTGGAAACTTGCAACATCACCATAATGAGCAATCTGTGAAGCATCCTCAATAAAAACCTATGCAAATAGCAAATAAAAAGATCACTGAGATGCTCATTGTCTGCTTGCCTTGTCATTTTGGTTATGGGATAGCTCCTATACCATGTGCAAGGGGTACTCCGTTGGCGGTTCTCTATGATACACATGTACTTGTTATGACAAGAACTTACAAGTGACTAAAGTTGAGTAGCATGAGGTGCGGCCCTCGTATTCAAGGGACATGAGATTGCCAACTTATACTTTTTCAAGAATATACTCCATAGTTTGTTCACTTTAACCTTAATCACTTCAAGAAGCTTATGATAGGGGCAATGAGCGCTGAAAGCTAACAAGTACCATAATTTTTGGAAGATCTTTTTGAAACATAAAATCCCTGCTTCCCTTTATGAAGGGCCCTTCTTCCACTATTATATTGAGTCTCCACCTTCTACCTTCAGGCACCAGTTAAGAGAGCATAGTTGCCATTCTTAGTTCTATGTGCAGTGTCCCAAAACTTATTGATTGATGCATATTGTTGATATTGCTTGTTCTTGTGCTATTTGTATCTAGTCACTCTTATGAAATTTGAAGGTGTCCTATGCATCTATTTCTACTCCATGAGGGACAAGCTGAATGCCACTATGCCATGTTTTCTGTATGTGAAACAAACAAACGTTTTTCAATGCATGTTATTCATGTTTGTAGCCTTTCATGTTGCATGCATAGTGACGAGGTTTAATCTCGTCAATGCCCATTGTTATGGACTTGGGTTTTGGAGAAGATGGGGATGCTGGAGATCGTGGCACGGTTAACAGACAAGCAACCAGGGGACACGAGATTTACCCAGGTTCAGGCCCCCGGAGGGAAAACCCTACTCCTGCTTGTCTGCTCTTGATTACGGCGGAACCGAAGGTTACAGGGTGCACAGATTCGATCTGGCGTGGGGGTGTGTGCGAAAGTATGAGTCGAGATATCTAGGACATGCCCTCCTGGCCATTATATAGACTTAGGCAGGTCCCGGGCATAATCCTAGTCGGTTACAGGTTCTAGGGTTTTACCCCTTTGAATCTCCTATCTATGCTAGTCTTGTTCTCCTAGGATCCGAAGGCGTCACGGGCCTCGGCCACCCGAAAATCTTCATGGGCCAGCGTATATCTGCCGTGGGCCTTCCTTGGGCTGAACCAGGTATGCTGAAGTCATGTACCCATAGGGTATAACCATGTCAGTTGCCCCCGAGTGATCAGTCGAATCGTAGATTCGGCTGAGGACTCTTCCATCTTTCGGGTGCAACTATGTATTAATAGTATATGTGTGTAGGGATTGTTGACACGTGTGCCTGACTCACCCGACGGATCAGGTCGATTAAGCATCTTAGGACGAAACAACACGATCTTCTTCAAGTTCGAGTCCCTCAACTCGGACCTGGAACATATGCTGGCGTAATTCGACTCAGGCCGCGGAGGACTTACAGGAGTGGAATTCCAGTGATTTTAATTAATGTACCCAACGCGTCCGTCGGGATTTTTCATCACGCCTGTTGACATGGATTTGTACTAGCGAGGCGCAGATGTCGTTGCGGGCCGTCAGATGATATCTGCAGGTCTTATCTTTGCGTCGCGGACACAGCATCCGAACATGTCACCACGGAGGTGTTTCGGGTGGCCAAGGAGATTGTCGCTCACTCAGCGCTTGTTGGGGCAGAGATGCCAAAAAGTTTTTTGCGTGCTGATCCGAAAGATCGCAGTCGAAGAATTCATAGGGTGCACGACCAGCGCTCCCTATGGGAGTGGCCCCCGAGTGTACATTTGGTCGTGAACTCGGCGAGACTTTAGTTCAATCATTGTTCAGTTGTTAAGTCCGTAAGACTCAAAAAATTTCGGATGCTTAAATCCACCCTCCCTATGGGAGTAGCCCCCGAGTCCGTAGTGGAGTCGTAGACTCGACGTAGGACTCGAAGAAAATACTTTGTCGTTATTCATCCTCCAGGTGCGCGGCCAGCGCTCCTGATAGGAGTAGCCCCCGAGTATTTAGTCGAATCGAAGATTCGAGTGAGTACTCTTAGCTATGGAGCCGAAGAATTGTAGTTGGTGCTAGTATAGCTTTTGATGACATCAGTGCTGATGATCGATGACCTCAAGCGTCTGCTACGCTAGAGATGACTTGACTGGACGAACGTGGGTCCCACTTGCTGACTTTGAATTGACCGGTCACGCGCGGCGTGGAGATAATTACTGTGTCTCCTCGATTTCCGTGCATGGTGGACGGCGTGGTAACGACGGTTCGTTGTGATGCTGACACGTGTACGGTCAGATCTGCCGTTGGCGTTAGGTCTTCTGGATGGACGGCTGCCGTTCGTCGTCTTCGCTGTTATAATCATTGGGGGAAACCGTGGTTTGTTTTCACCGCACCAGTTCTTGTGTTCACTGCCTCCTTGTGCTCGAGCGATTCTTGATTCGCGCTGGGATTTCCTTCCACATTTCCGTCGTTCTTTCTACGTTTTCACCGCCAGCGCTGCCGTAGCGCTATGGGGAAATCAAAGAAATCTTCATCTGCGGTTGGGACCAGCGCCGCCGGAGGAAAAAAGGTCACCGCCGCTACTCGCGTCACCGATGGTGGCTGGCGGTGATCAGAGACACGGGAGAGCGATCTCCGCAAGCTTCGCGAGCGGGGCCTGATCCCGCAAGATAGGGAGGCCCTCAAACTACCCGGCAATGAGGTAATCCCCCGTCCCCCATCTGGGTATCGGGTTATGTTTCTCGCCTTTGTTTTGCGTGGGTTTTCCTTTCCGGTCCACGACTTCCTCCGTGGACTGCTCTTCTTCTATGGGATTTAGCTTCATCATCTGTCTCCCAATTCTCTTCTCCACATTGCGTGTTTTATCACTTTTTGCGAGTGCTGGCTTGGCATTGAGCCGCACTTTGGCCTCTTTCGGAAGCTCTATTCCGTGAAGAGGCAATCTGGTTCGGATGGTGTGTATCCCATTGGGGGTTTCATCATTTCCCTTAGTCCCAATCTTCTCTTCTTTTCCTTTTCCATGTCCGAATCTGTCCAGTACTGGCGGAGGCGATGGTTTTATATCCGCGACTCCATAGTGCCCGGGCAAGATTTTGGTCTTGTTCCGTTTGACCCCTCCCAAATGATTGAGCGAAAAAAGGTCTTGTAAAAACCAAATCTTGGACGGTGAGGTGGCGGAGATAGAGGCCCTTTACCGTCGGGTGGAGGATCTCCAGCTGATTCCGGAGAAGGAGGTGAACGGCGTGGACATCATCCGGACTTTTCTTGAGCGTCGGGTGCAGCCTCTCCAAGCGAGGGCGCACCCGATGTTTCTTTATTCTGGGCGCCGTGATCCGACGAGGGTTTCGGCTGAGAAAATGTCCGAGGGGGATCTCAACAGGGCCCTTCGTGAGCTGCTGAAGTTCAAAGCCGGAGAAGAAATCCCGGGGAAGTCGCTAACTCCTCCATTTTCTTCAACGTTGGCCGTACCGCAGGTGTAGATTTGTGCATGTAGTGCTTTTTGTCGGTTGTGTTTTTATTTCCTTTGTTTGCTAACAAAGTTCCTTCTGATTTTGCAGAGCTTCAAAGTGCCGGGCATGGTACCGCCGTTGCCCGAAAGGTATCCGAATGCCCCGGATAATGAAGTGGTTAATTCCATGTCCGAGCTACCGTCGGCGCGATCTCCGGCGGAGGATGCCGACGAGTCGAGTGAGGACCATACGCGAAAACGGTCACGGAGCTCCAGCGAGTCTTTGGATGCCTCGATTCCTCCGACTCCCAGAAACCCTCTGGGCCTTGAGCGTCACAGTGGCGGTCATGGAGGTTCTACTTCTCCCATTCCTGCCATTCCTGTGCGGGCTGTAGCGCCGCACCTGCCAGCGAAGCGGAAGAAGGAAGAGAAAAAGGAGGAGAAGAAGGAAGAAAAGAAGTAGGGGAATAGAGCCCGAAGGACTCCTCCTGTCTTTGACCTGAGCTCACTGGGCTCGTAAGTTTCTTGCTGTACTATTGTCCTTTTTCCTTCATGATTGTTGTGCTTGTGCTGATTGGTTCGTGCGCAGGCATTCCTCCCATGATTCCTCCAATGGCGGTGCGCGGGAGATGATGGGGGAGTCGAAAATTGCATCTCCTCCTCCTCCTCAGACGGTGGTGACTTCGGGTGGCGCGGCTCCGGATCCTCCGTTGCAGGGGTGCAGGTGGTTGCGCCTCAGAATTTCGCAGGCGGTTCTTCGGAGTCACCATCAGAGCATGTAAGTTTTCTGCTTCATGTCACGGGGGGATCCCCCGAGTGTCTTCGTGTGCGAATTTTGTTTTTGCTTCTTCGTGTTGGGCGTAGCCCCCAAGCCCTTTTCTTACTGCTATTTCTTTTTCTGCAGCCTTTTGTGCAGGAGGCCAAGCGGCTGGTGCAGGAGCGCCTGGCGCTGGAGGCAAACCTTCGGCAGCTTCAAGGTATCTATCTGCCTTTTAATGCCTCTCTTATTTATCTTGGTCCTGTTCTTTGACACTAGCTTGTCTTGAATGCAGAGGATCATAACAATTCCCTCCGTGAGGTCGACGCTCTCAAAAAGAGCCTTGGTCAATCAGAGCAGAAGGCCGAAGCCGCCGTTGGCGCGAAAGAACGCCTCGAGCTAGAGCTGACTAAGGCAGCCAAAGCGAAGGAGCGTCTGCAGCAGGAGGCTGCAGATCGTGAGGAGCAGCTGGCCACCGTTGCGGCTGCTCGTGAAAGGGAGGTGGCGACAAAGCTCATGGCTACTGCCAAGGCTATTTCGGGTGAGTGCCAGTTTTGTACTTGTTTCTTTTTCTTCGGGTCTTCTTCTATGCTGCTTTTCTTCATGTTTTTCTTCTTATTTTTTGTCTCAGATGTCGCAGGCATCAAGTTCGACCGCGGTGCTCTAGAGCACGGTAGTGCTCTAGATGATGCCACTGTGGCGGTCGAAGACCGCTGCAGCACCGTCGTCAACTCCCTTGCCAAGGCGAAAGAGGTCCTTGGTCGCTTCTACAAGGAGCTTGTCCCGAAGGGCGCAGCCCTTGATGATGTGGATGATCTGGCGGAGGCTCTGTCGGCGCTGCGCTGCGTCTGGCAAGCAGAAGGGCATCGACGCGTCCGTCGGGCTGGCAATGGCCTTGGCGGCTAGAGCAGAGCTGGATCTGCCCCAGATCACCTCTCGGATGCCGATGGCTGCGGATGGATCCGAGGTAGCCTTTGCTGCCTATTTTGCTCGCTGCAAGCGATATGGGCCCAAGCTCATTGATTTGCTGTCTGAGTATGCACTGCGGCGTGGCGGGCCAATAAGCTAAGCGATCGGCTCCGGCGACTCGAGTCCTGCATCTTAGGCGTAGTAGACGTAGGGTAGTTTCTATTCTACTTTTGTTGTAAATATCTTGAAGAACAGCATCCTTGTGCCACGTAGTGGCCTTATATATTTAATGAATTCCTCTGAGTTGTGGCTTATCATTGGCTGAATGTCTGTGTTCCTTTCTTTTGCTGCTGCTCTAGGTTCCTTCGGGTGCTGATCCTGTTGACGCCCCATCTGCAATGCCGTTGCGACCATCCTTGAATGATTCCTCGCAGCTCATTTCCTTCGGGATTGTGTGCGTAGTCTGGAGAGGGAGTTTCTCGGGTTACGCGGTCATGCCGACGTTTGGAAGTCCAAAGCGGATCGTGGTGCAGCCAGAGAGGAGTACTTGATGGAGGAGCTGGTTCGGCTGTCCGAGCAGCTGCAATATAAGTTGTTCTTTGGTTCGAGCTGTAGCTCGGTTCTTCAGATGAGCCTGCTGGCTTTACTCTTATTTTGTGCGATTGTTGCAGGTGCGAATCTTGCTCCGAGGGAGGAAAAGGAGCGTGTCGCTGTTCGGGTCAATTGCTTGACTCAACAGGACATGGAGGCCGGCGGCTTCTTCTGGATGGATCGTGATCGCGCCATAGCTCTAGCGACGGTGCAGGATCGGGTTCATCAAGTTTCGCGGGTGCTCCGCCAAGTGCAGACATCGCTTGCCTCGGTGCTGCACGTCATGTTCCCTTTGGATGCCGTACCGACAAGTCTTGCGGGTCTTCTGTCGAAGTTTCGGAGCATAAGCAATGTCAAGGAGTTGGTGCAGCAGCAGCTTGTCGCAGGAGTGAAGGCTGCTTTGTCTCTTGTGAGGCTGCACCGGCCTGACGTGGATTTGGCTGTTGTGGCTGCTGGGCCACCTCTTCTCCCTGATGGTGGCGAGTGGGACATGCGTCCGCATTACGCGGCTGTAAGGCAGTATGCCGAACAGATTGTAGATTTGTTTGAGCAGCGTGCCCAAATTATTCTTCAACATAGGTAGTACCTGTAAAAAGAGAGAGATTTAAAATTTGTGTATTTCGGCTGGGCGTGTTGTGCCCTTTGTTGTAAAGGTTTGTTTGTTTGTGAGCACGCAGTGCTTTGATTGAGTACGTGTCCTTTTCGTTTTCCTGACGTTGTCAGCTACTCAGGTGTACACGTTTGGTCCTCAGTCGATGAAATCGTGAGGTGGGGGAGCCTCCGAGTGCGTTTGTAGCATGTAGTACAGGTGCAGAAAATAGTGAACCGAAGTTTTGGGGCGAGACACTTAGCTTTATTTATATCGTAATGGAGGAGGTACATTGTTCGGCTGAATAGCCTTGGCTGGAAGCCTTATTGAAAGTAAAAGGGGGTAGGTTGCTACGGATAGAATCGTCGCAGGTGCGAGATATTCCATGGGTTGGAGTATGCGACTCCAGACTCCACGTGCTTGTGGCGATAGGCGCCACCTGGGATGACTTCGGTGATGACATAGGGTCCTTCCCATGGTGACTCGAATTTATTCGGTCGCTTTTGCTTGAGTCGCAAGACGAGGTCTCCTTCGATGAAGGATCTTGGGCGCAGCCGGCGGCTGTGGTAGTTGCGGAGACTCTGCTGGTACACCACTGATCGAGCTGCTGCTATATCCCGTGCTTCGTCGAGTGTGTCGACAGCGTCTTCAAGTGCAATCGTGGATTCAGCTTCGCTGTAAGCGACGACCCGCGGGGCCTAGTGGCGTACTTCGGCTGGTAGCATGGCCTCGGCTCCATGTACCATGAAGAACGGTGTGTAGCCGGTGGAGCTGTTTGGTGTAGTCCGTAAGCTCCACAGGACGGATGGTATCTCTTTCGTCCAGTTTCCAGCTTTTTGTTCGAGTGAGCTCATGAGGCGCTTCTTGATGCCGGCGCCGATTAGGCCGTTAGCCTTTTCCACTTGCCCGTTCGTTTGCAGGTGTGCCACTGAGGCATACGTGATGTTGATCCCAAGGCCTTCGCAGAAGTCCTGGAATTCTTCGGAGATGAAGTTTGATCCGTTGTCGATGATGATGCTGTGTGGTACGCCGAACCTGTAGACAATGGACTCAAAGAACTTGACGGCAGTTTTGCCTTTCTGGTTGGTGACCGGCATGGCCTCGATCCACTTGGTGAATTTGTCGACTGCAACCAGGAGGAAGACGTGTCCCCCTTTCGAGGATTTTGGCAGTTTGCCGATCATGTCGAGGCCCCATTGAGCGAAAGGCCAAGCTATAGGTATGGGCCTGAGCTCGGACCCAGGTGCGTGCGGTTTGTCGGTGAACCGTTGGCATCCGTTGCATCTTCGGACGATGTCCTTTGCGTCGCTCATGGCCGTTGGCCAGGAGAATCCTGCTCGTAGAGCTTTAGCGACAAGGGAGCGGCTGCCTGCGTGGTGGCCGCAGATGCGTTCATGGATGTCTTGGAGTATGGCCTTGCCGTCGTCGATGGTGACGCACCGTTGAAGTACACCCGTGATGCTGCGCTTGTACAGCTTGCCGTTGATGATGGTGAAGGCTTTTGACCGGCGAGATATGCGCCGGGCGTCTGTTGGGCTGTCAGGCAATTCTCCGGTTATCAAGAACTGGAGGTATGGTCGCGTCCAAGATTTTTCGACTGCCATGACCTGCATTAGGTTGACCATGGGTACCTCTGTGTCCAGTTTTTCGGGTCCTTCGTGTCCTTCGGGTAGCGTAGCTCCCGAGTGTTCTGCTTCTTCGGGTGATCCATTGGGGAACTTTCGCTTGATGGATGGTACGCAGATCTGTTCGAGGAACACTCCTGGTGGCACTTTTGTGCAAGTGGAGCCGATGTTGGCGAGTCTATCGGCTTCCTCGTTGCTCTCCCTTCCAACGTGCCAAAGTTCGCAGCCGCCGAATTCGCCTTCGAGTGCGTTGTAGAGCGCGCGGTATGCGATCATGTTTTCGGCGTGTGCGTCGCACTCATTCATCGTCTGCTGGACGATGAGGTTGGAGTCACCGTAGATGACCAGGCGCGTTGCGCCGCATATCTTTGCCATCCTCATGCCATGGATGAGGGCTTCGTATTCGGCCTCGTTGTTGGAGGCTCTGAATTTCATCCGAAGAATGTACTTCATCTTGTCGCCTTGCGGGGAGGTCAGTATGACCCCTGCCCCTGCTCTGGCTTCGCTCTTGGAGCCGTCGAAGTGCATTGTCCATGACTGCGACATGTCTGGGGTGTCTGGCAGCTGCAGCTCCATCCAATGTACCAGGAAGTCCGGAAGGACTTGAGATTTAATTGCGTGTCGCTTCTCGTAGACGATGTCCAAGGGTGACAGCTCGATGCCCCACAGGGCCACCCGTCCTGTGGCCTCTGGATTATTCAGGATGCTGTTCAGGGGTGCCTCGTTGACGACCATCACTTGGTGCTCCTGGAAGTAATGGCTCAGCCGTCGAGCCGTCATGAACACGCCGTAGGCTAGCTTCTGGTAGTGAGGGTACCTCTGCTTTGTTGGTGTCAGTACCTCGCTGAGGTAGTAAATTGGGCGCTGGACCCCGTGGGTCTTGCCTTCTTCGGGTCGTTCGACCACGAGTACGGTGCTGACCACCTGGTGTGTGGCTGCTATGTACAGCAGCAGGGGCTCGCGCTCCTTTGGCGTGACCAAAACGGGCGAGGTGGAGAGGAGCAGAGGCTTTGAATCGTCGTTGGCTTCGGTGTCCACTCGAACTTGCGCCTTGCGCGTGGCTGGTAGAATGGTAGGGCCTTCTCGCCCATGCGGCTGATGAACCTGCTTAGTGCCGCTACTCGTCCTGCGAGCTGCTGGACGCCCTTGAGGTTTTTCGGCTTCTCCATCGTCATGATGGCTCTGATTTTCTTCGGGTTCGCCTTGATCCCTCATTGAGAGATGAAGTACCCGAGCAGCTGACCTGATGGGACACCGAAGGCGCACTTTTCGGGATTGAGCTTGATCCTGTAGCGATCAAGGTTTTCGAACGTCTCGCGGAGATCGTCGATAAGTGTCCTTGCCTCCTTAGTTTTTATTACTATGTCGTCGACATAGACTTGGACATTGCGACGGATCTGGTCCTTGAGGCAGGCCTGCATGCATCGCCGGTACGTGGCACCCGCGTTCTTTAGCCCGAAGGGCATTGTGTTGTAACAGAATACCCCAAACGGTGTGATAAACGCCGTTTTCTCCTGATCTTCGACCTTGAGCCGAATCTGGTTATAGCCTGAGTAGGCGTCGAGGAAGGAGAGTTTCTCGCAACCTGCAGTCGAATCGATGATCTGGTCGATCCGTGGAAGAGGGAAGTGGTCCTTTGGGCAATGCTTATTTAGTGATGTGAAGTCCACGCACATCCGCAGGATGTCCGTGTCCTTCTTCGGGACCATCACCGTGTTTGCAAGCCACTCGCTTTCTTTGATTTCCCTGATGAAGTCTGTAGCGAGTAGTCGATTGATTTCCTTGCCGATAGCTTATTTCGTGGCTCAAACGGTCTTGGATGGACTTGGTGACTTGGTGTGCGGAAAGACATTGAGTGCATGCTCGGAGAATTCCACAGGAACTCTGGCATGTCGCGAGACACCGTGCAAAGATTTCCAGCTCACGGAGGAATTCGGACGCGCCTTCCTATCTTGATGTTGAGGTCATTGGCGATCAAGGCCGTCTTGGAGGCATCCGTCGGATGGACCTGTACTTTCTTGGTGTTGGTGGAGTCGAAGGACATGTCGGTGCGTTACGCCTTGTGGTGGGGTACCCCATTGTCCGTTACTTCACGGAGCCTTACAAGCTCGTCTTGCATGCCGAAAGACTGGGAGATTTTGTTGAAATCCCTGTCACATTGGTCCGATCGGGTGAAGCTCCCATGGACTGTGATGACGCCACTTGGTCCTGGCATCTTGAGTAGTAGGTATGCGTAGTGCGGGACGGCCAGGAACCTTGCGAATGCTACACGCCCCAGGATGGCGTGGTATTGCGACGGCCAGTCCACCACTTCGAATTCAAGTCGCTCCTGCCGAAAGTTGTCCGGCTTCCCGAAGATGACGTCGATCCCTATTTTGCCCAGGGGGAATATGCCCTTTCCTGGGACAATGCCATGGAACGTTGTGTCTGATTGTTCCAGGCTGCATTGCGGGATCCGCATAGCTGCTAGAGTGCTTGCGAACATTAGGTTGATGCCGCTGCCGCCGTCCATGAAGACGCGACTCATCTCGAAGCCTCCGATCTGCGCCTCCAGCACGAGGGCAGCATGACCTGGGCGAGGGATCTGGCAAGGGTGATCCGCGTGAGTGAATGTGATGCAGGACTCCGATCCGCTGAGGTACTCAGGGATTGCAGGCGGAGTTGCCACGGCCAAGTTGATTTGTCGGGTGATTTTCTTCTGCACCCTGTTTGTGGGGCGTCCCTTCTGGATCATATTTAGTGCTCCCTTTGGTGGGGGGTATCCGACTCCGGCGTTGTTTTGCGCTAGTGCGACTGGTTGGTTTGGGCCTCCAATGGGTGGCGGTGGAGGAGCTCCGTGTGCTATTTCTCCTGGCGCGGGTGCGTTTCCGAACGCAGGGGTTGGGGCTTGTTGCATCATCTGCACCATGCTTTCGCTGAGTTTCTGGAACTCGCGGCAGTCCTTGAGCATGTGACTGGCTTTCTTTTTGCCATCTTGTTCGTCGATGTAGAAGTGGATGGTGCATGGACCCGAAAGTTTGTCGAATGCTGAGGGTCCATTGTCGCGGTCGCGGCGTTGCCACGACTGTGCTGGTCGTCCGCTGTCGCGGAAATTTCCTCCGCGGTATCCTCCGCTGTTGCGGCTGTTGTCGTTGTGGCGGTCGGCGTAGCCAGCCGCGACAATGTCGGGTCCGTCGCGGTCTTCGTATACACGCGATCTCCTCTTGCTGCGGCGTTCTCGCCTTCAGCCGTAGTCGTCCTCTTCATCTAATTGCGCTCGCTGGATGCAATCTTCGCCGTCTGCCCAACTGTTGGAAATTTCCATGAGGTGGTCGAGTGTCTTGGGCTTGACACGCCCAAGTTCCTCCTTGAAATCTTGGCGTTTGACGCCGTCTCTGAAGGCGTCGATGGCCCTCTCCTCGGAGATATGTGCTGCGGAGTTCTTGGTGGTAGACCAGCGTAATATGTCTGGCGAATAGATTCCCCGTTCTCTGAGTGCAGGCTTGCAACTCTTGATTGGCGGGCCTCTTGCTGGTGCCCTTGAAATTTCGGATGAAGGCGTAAGCTAGCTCCTCCCAACCGGATGGATCGATGATAGGCTGCTGAGCCGAGACCAGCGCGCCTGTGCAGGCTGGAGGCATTGCATGGCGGTTTCTTTGTTACCGCCATGCGGCAACGGATGACGGATGATCGCTGAGCCAAGATTTTGGATCTTGCGTGCCATTGAACCGCGAGATCCGAAGGAAGCTTGAAATTGCATGGCATCTGTGTTCGCCGAAGCAGATCTGCTGAAGCTCCACGAGTTCTCCTTCATCTTCATCCATCTCGGACTTGGGCGAGCATGCGCCTTTGGCTCGTGCTTTGTCGATTTTGCGCTGTGTAAGCGCGTCTCAGCGTCGTAGTCGCGTTTATGGCGATCACGAGCTCTTCTTCCTTCGAGGAAGGTCGTGCTCCTCCTCCTCTTGGATGAAGGGTGGGGCTCGATCGCGCTGGCGGAGCTTTCTTCTTCGGCTCCAGCGAGCGTCTTCGTGGGCGCAGCTCCGAGTCGAGTCCGTGAGTGCGGACTTATGCATGGCTCTTTTGGGTCCCCTTCCGGAGGTTGGTGGGCGAGATCTGCGATGGCTGCCATGATCGCAGCTTGCGGTGTCTTCGGGATGATGTTGCCGTCGGCATCCATATCCATGAACGACGTGTGGAGAGTTCGGGTCACATCACGGCGTTCCTTGGGATCCATGTTCTCCACCCGCGAGCGGTGCTTGTTTCCCTGGTTTCCGTTCATGCTAGAGCTGGGTTCCATGGCGGAGAGCGCAGCTCGTCGCGCGCTGCACTCGGAGGCTTCTTGCTTGCGTTTGTCGAGCGTCTCCTGCATCTTGACTTGCTTCTTGTGCTCCTCGATGAGGAGGTAGTGGTACGCCATCAGTAGGTCACGTGGGGAGTCCACGGGTAGGACTATGTCGCCTGCAACGGCACGGCGTGCCTGGACCCATCCTTCTTTGCTAAGTTGGATGACGTGGCCGTTGTTTTCCCCTTCGGGTGGGGGGGACTGGCTTCTTCTGTTCCCGCCGTTTCCGCCGTTTCTATCCTGCGGGTTCGGGTTCGTGTTGGGCGGCGGGTTAGGCGTTTGTTGCTCCTGGATGACTGCGGCGCATTGGTAGCGCTCGTAGATCGGTTCGCTGCTGCCGCAGCTTTCAGATCCGGAACCGTAGGTCCCTTCATTCGAAGGTGGATCGCACAAATCGGAGTTGCAGTTGCTGCTGTTGTAGAACTCATCTGTCGATGGTGATGTGCGTAGCACGGGGTGTGGAGCCCACGAGGCGGGCCTGATCGATGGCACGGGCACCCGCTCAGGAAGGCGGAGTGTGCGGTTGTCCCACACAGGCGAAGCTCGAACAAAATTTCGAGTGTGTCGCCTACGGGCTCGAAATCCTTCATGGTGGCCGGCGAGTGGGCGGTGAAGTCGAAAGTGCCGAAGAGGAGGTGATTCTCCGTCGCCGCGAAGTTGTAGATCGATCGGGTCGGGACCGTCACGATCGCACAATCAGCAGCCCCGATTCCCACAGACGACGCCAATTGACGAGGTTTAATCTCGGCAATGCCCATTGTTATGGACTTGGGTTTTGGAGAAGATGGGGATGCTAGAGATCGTGGCACGGTTAACAGACAAGCAACCAGGGGACATGAGATTTACCGAGTTCGGGCCGGAGAAAAACCCTACTCACCTTATACGCTCTTGATTACGGCGGAACCGAAGGTTACAGGGTGCGCAGATTCGATCTGGCGTGGAGGTGTGTGCGAAAGTATGAGTCGAGAGATCTAGGACGTGCCCTCCTGGCCTTTATATAGACTTAGGCAGGTCCCGGGCATAATCCTAGTCGGTTACAGGTTCTAGGGTTTTACCCCTTTGAATCTCCTATCTATGCTAGTCTTGTTCTCCAAGGATCCAAAAGCGTCATGGGCCTCGGCCACCCGAAAATCTTCATGGGCCAGCGTATATCTGTCGTGGGCCTTCCTTGGGCTGAACCAGGTATGCTGAAGTCATGTACCCGTAGGGTATAACCATGTCACATAGTTACTTTGACTTATGGTTAGAACTCCATCTTTCTTGTTCATGTTTAGAGTTGTTTGATCCCAGCTTTCAATGCTTGCAAATGGTTTGATCTTGGTTTTGATGGTGCATGTCACCTCAAAAATTATTCTTTTTATCACTTACCTACTCGAGGACGAGCATGAGTTAAGCTTGGGATGCTTGATACGTCGGAAACGTATCTATAATTTTTGATGTTCCATGCTTGTTTAGTATCTATTTTGCTTTTCTTTGTCCACACTTTGAGGTGCTTTTCATATGTTTTCTGGTACTAACCTATTAACAAGTTGCCACAATGCTAGTTGCATGTTTTCTGCTGTTTTTGGTTCCAGAAAAGCTAGTAAGGAAATATTCTCGCAATTGGACGGGACAAAAGCCAAAGTCAATATTTCACCGAGGAGAACACGGAGTCGATAGGAGAGACGGAGGGGCGCCACAGGGCGGCCGCACACCCTAGGCGCGGGCTATAACACCCCAGTTTTAATTATTACTAATTAGGGTTTTGATTGTGCATTCATGAGCATCATATTAAAAAAATGCATGCAACAAGAAATATTCAAAACCCTAAAACCCTAATCCTCCCCTCTCTTTTTGAAATGCATTCAAAAAGGTTTTGTATTTTGAAAAGTGCCAAAATTATGGAGCCCAAATGGACTAAGAGGGCCCCACAATATTTTACTAGTTTTATAAAACCTTCTGGTATTTTTGAAATATATAAAACAGATTCAAAATGTTAATACAAAACAGATTTGGAAAACATAAAAAAGGAAAAGGTTTTACCGGAAAAAAATGTAGCCAGGGCACCCAGGCCGCGAAGCCAACTTCCTTCCTCTCCCCTGCAACCTTTAGTTCGGCATAGCAGACCGTCGCAGCCCATACCCCTTCAGCCACCTAACGTCGTCGTCTTCCTCGCCGATGGATCCCGGAAGCAGCTCGCTGTCGCTCGCGCCGCCGTCGCTCGTGCCAAGGTGCTCGCCGCTTCCCCTCAGTGCCTATAAGGCCTCGCCGACGCTGCAAAGAACCCTAGCCAAATCTCATTTCTCCACTTCCCCTTCCCTTCCGCTCGCAGGTTGCAAGAACCCTAACCCTAGCCTCTGACCTCGCCGACGCCCCGCCGTCTCCAGCCTCCTCTTGCCGTTCTGAGGCCATCGCTGAGCTCGCCCTGCTGTGTTGATTCATCCTAGCTTGGTCACGTAGCCCCACATGCCCGCAATCTCCTGAAATGAAGCCTCGTTCATGTTGGTCGTCGCAGTCACCGTCGTCAATTCATGCGCCTTCCGAGCTCGTCTTGCTTCGCCGACCCCTTCACCGTGCTCCTAGTGAGCTTCTGAGAACGCCAGTGCTCTTCCCCGTCTCCATATCGCCCTTGTTGTTCTGCCGACGAGCAGCTGCATGCCCTGCCGCTTTCCGCCGTCGTGCCCGCCACTTCGGTGACCTCTAGTAAGCAGCGCCGCCACTTTCTGGCCTTCCGCGACGAGGCGCGTCTAGTGCAGCTACACACGCAAGCTCCTGATGCCTCCTGCCGTGGATTCGAGCAAGGATCTGAAGATCAACCTCCGGCTGAGGTCAGCATGACGTCATGCCTATGTCATAATGTATTTTATTTTGTTTTATTATTTTCAGTAATTCTTTTCTGGAAATATAAATAACCCTGTGGGCCTAGTCTGTCAGGATTTTATTCTTTTTGGAAATTAAATTCTGAAATGATTAAATATATGACATGTGGGAGCAAGTGGATAAATATTTAATATAATTCAAAAATGTTTTATAATTTCCTAAAATGATTTAAAATGGATTTAAATTGGGAAAAAAATCATAACTAATTCATTTAAGTTAGAAAATACAAATAATATATGAAAATGTTCAAAAAAATGAGAACTATGTATCTAAGATATAGTCATGTATTGTTAAGCAACTTTAATAACAAGTTTAATTAGAACAACATAGTAACCCCGCACAGGTGCTTCCGGAGTTTCCCCGAGTTAGGGTTTTTACCCCTCAGAACCCCGATTAAATTGTCGAGCTTGTTTTAGGGTTTCAATTCAATACACTTCAACTTGCCATATCATCATACTTGCTTGAGCATTGCTTCGATGCCATGTGTTTATTGTTTTCCCTTTATTTCCGGTGTTTGGTTCTTCCCGGTAGAGTACGATATCGAGATTGAGATCGAGATTGAAGACCGAGATCAACACCGTCGAAGCTCGAAGATTAATACTTGACCAACTGTCGTGGTATTTGTGACACGTACACCATAAGGGTATCCCAACGGCGAGTTTAGAGACGTGGGGTAAAGCGGAGAGCGTCCGGGTTGGCTTGACATAGTTTACCCAGGTTTAGATCTCACGACGGTGGCGAGATCCTACTCCTTCTATAAATCACTATAATGGTAATACGCCGAGTTACAGGATTGGGGGGTTCGCTGTGTGCGAGTAGTGTTATGCACTTGGTGTTCTGCCCTAAAGGCTCTCGTAGGCCGGCTTATATGAGCGCCAGGACCTAGGGTTACATGGAGAGTCCCAGCCGGATATGGTTACAGAGTCCTAGACTAATACTAACTAGTCTTCGAGTCCTCCAAGGCGCTGGCTTCTATCTTAGGCGGTGGCACGTCGCCTTCCTTTATTCCTGCTGGACCTCCATCTTGTCTATCAGCAACTGGGCCGTCCGGTTATGCCATAGGCCTAACCACCAACTGTGGGCCACCCGGGCTTGCCGGTATGAGACTATGTCGTAGGTATACCCATTTGGTATATCAACAAAAGTAGCCCCGGAGTTCTTCAAGATTCTCGCATTCCTTCGTCTAGCTTTGAGCATAAGTATCACATCGTCTTCAATTTATAGGCGCGCTTCGTGAAGAATCTTAGAGAGCTCCCATATCATATTCTCATCCGACTAAGCCTAGCCAGAGATTTGCTTGTATGCTTTTGCGAACGAGTCCAAGGCAGAGAATTTTCTAACGAATCGTTAGTGATTCTTCCAAGCTCTAGGATAATCCGGCCCAAGTGGGGGGCGGATAATCCGCCCCCAAAGTTGTGCAACGGCCAGATCTGGGGAGGGGGTATTTAAGCCAGCCATCCCCCTCCTGCCAGAACTCTTGATTCATCTCGAAAAAGAACAGATCAGATCTGAAAGCTTCATCCAAGAGTGCTCCACCTAGATCCACCAAAGGCCCCATCCCTTGGGGAATCGAAGGAGGAGAACTCGATCTTCATCATCAGCAATCAAGCGCTTCATCTCCTCTCCATTCATTTGGAGAACCTCCGATCTAGTATTTCTTGCAAATATCTAGATCCTGATTTTTGTTTATATTGATAAACCTTGTTCTTGTGGCAGATTGTTGTCATCTCGGGAGCCCCCAATTCGGTTGTGGGTGTGTGCCCTGATAGTGTTGTAAAAGGCACCGGTTCCCGCCTCGAAGGGATCCAATAGTGGAGAAGGTGGATCAGGCCTCTCGTGGCGAGATCCATCGGAGAATAGGGTGAGGCCTATTGTGGCGTGGTGGTCTTAGAACCGCCCACCCCTCGAACGCAGATGTACTTCCCTTAACAAGGAAGGAACTGCGGTAAGACAAATCCCTGTGTCTCCGCGTGCTCCACTACGGTTTCCTAGCTCCTCTTTTACGTGCTTAGTAGTTAGGGTTACATATAGGGAAATTCTCGTAGTTGCATATCTAGATAATTTACTTTGTGTCAAGACTAAAATTGAAAAAGTATTAAAAATTGGTTAGCACCTATTCACCCCCCTCTAGGTTCCCATACGATCCATTTCAATTGGTATCAGAGCCTCGGCTCTTATTTCGGGCTTAACCGCCTAAGAGAAGTATGGGTTCCAAGGAGATGGGAGTGATGCTCCGGAGGTAGTCACCATGAACGATCTCAAGATGTTGGAAACAACCTTGGTGAGTTCAATGGAGGCTAAGATGGAAGAGATGCGTCAATTGATAATGCGTCTCTCCACATCCATGACATCACCTCCATCTAACTCTGAGGATACCACTGCAATCCAAGGAAGCAGGTAAAAGCTGTTTCCAAAGATAACGAAGTGGTAGGTGATGATACTAGTAAGAGCTCCTCCTCGAAAAAGGATAGCGGTAAGGATGGATACAATGAGGTTTCTCATGTGTATTCCCCTGATCCGCCTATTCCTCACCCACATATACATAATAGGGGTGATCCACCCAAACTTTCAGCATCTACTTTCTCTCAATGGCAATTTTTGATGAAATCTCATGTGTGCAGTTCCTCCATAGAGTTGTGGAAGATCATCGAAAATGGTCTTCACATTGGAAATCCTAACAATCTCACAAGGAGAGAAGTGGTCGATAGCCAACGCAATGCTACAGCTCTACACATGATACAGCTTGGTGTGGGTGACAAAGACATGCCACACATTCAGCATCTTAGCACAGCTAAAGAAGCTTGGGATGCTCTCACCGAGCTCTTCATCAGAAATGAAAGTATGAGAAGGAATAGATATGATGCCTTGAGCAATGAAGCTAAAGGATTTTTTATGCTGGATGGAGAAGACCACGAGGACATGTATAGGAGGCTCAAGGCAATAGCCACAACCTTCAGAAACCACGGTGCAGCTCATGTTGATGATGCTTGGATCAAGCGCAAGTATGTCAGTGCTCTTATGCCATTTGAGCCCACATATTTGAAAAGTCTCCAAGGTAGGCATAACTATCACCTCATGTCATCCAATGAGGTAATGCAAGAAATGGCCGCCTTCAAAGTGGCTGCCAAGAATGCCGAAGATGCTCGTGCTCGAGCTATGGGGATGCAAAAGGGGGTCAACATGGCCTTGAAGACTAGTGTGATTAATCATGATGAATATGCGGTAGAAGGTCTGGACTGTCCCGAAGATATAAAAAGGATCCACGGACAATACTTGGCTCTTTATGCAAGAAACTTTTGGAAAGATCCAGCCAAGGCTAAAGCTGAACTAGATCGCAAGAGTGGAGCCTATGGAAGAAAAGAAAATGGTCCCAAGCTGAGAACATGCTTTAATTGTGGTGACCAGCTGCACTTCATAGCTGAGTGTCCATATCAAAGTAGAGAGGATAATGGAGGAAGACTCATTTTCAAGGACAAATCAAAAGCTCCACATAAGAAATAGTTTGTAAAGAAGAATGCTCCTTTCAAGAAGCAACCAAAGATTGTTCTAGTGGCTCAAGAAGAATATTCATCAGAGAGTGAAGATGAGGACGAGGACGATAGCTCTCAAGAGGTGGCTGCTATAGCCACCACATATACATCAACATCTCTCTTCGACTCTCCGAACGAAAACATCATCAACAAGAATGCTACTTGCCTCATGGCAAGAAGCTCCGAGGTAACTTCTTCTAACTCTTTTTTTCCCAAGGCTATGATAGACATGGATGATCCTGCTAGTCTTAAGGTTAAAGAAGAGATTATTGCTTTGGATTATTTCTATACTAACCTGCAAGGTGAGCACAAAGTTTATTTTGAGGCTCTTATGGATCAGCTGGCCCAAAACGAAGCACTCCTCGAAGAACAGGGCAGAATTGAAAGGGAGGATGCAATGGAAATTGCATCCCTAAAAATGCTCTTGAAGAAGAAGCTCGGGTCTCTCTTGAAGAGAGGCTTGAGTCTATGGAAGAGTCACATGAAGAAATTGTGACTAAACTCGTTAAGGAACGTGACAATGCTGTCACCAAGGCAAAAAAGTTAAAGAAGGAAAGGATTGACTTTGGGGCTGCTCATGATAGACTCTCCGAGGAATTGGAGAAACTTGACAATGCTCACAAGGCATTGAAAAACGAGTTCTCTATTCTCAATGAGTCACATGATCAGCTTCAAAGTCGATTGGCCGAATATGATACTCCTAGCTCGTCCAACTCAACATATAGTAACAAGAAAAATGCTAGTGTGGAAAAAGGAGTGATCAAGGACATCACTACAAAGGACAAAGGTGTGCTTGATGAAGTCCTTGGCAAGCAAAGGTCAAATCATGGTAAAGAGGGACTTGGGTATGTCACCAAGTCCAAGAAGAAGAAAACCAAGAAGAACAAGACCAAGAATGTGCAATTAAATACAAGCACAGCTGAGAAGGTTTTCACACAAGACAAGACTAATAATATTGGTTTTGTAGGGTCTCACAATCCGAATTATGAACTCTTTTATGATGACTGTGGTGATGTTTATGCTTATTATGTTGGTCCTTTTGATGAATATATTGCTTGGTCTATTTGGGTCCCAAAGACCCTTGTTACTAACATGAAAGGACCCATTGAAAAATGGGTACCTAAAACCAAGAAGTAATTTTCTTGCAGGGCTATGCTTCCGGTGGGTCGAAATGGGTGCTGGATAGTGGCTGCACTAGTCATATGACCAGAAGCAAGGAGATCATCATGGAGATGCGTCCAAATCTTGATAATATCACAGTCTCCTATGGTGATAAGTCTAAATCTCAGGTATTGGGTCTTGGCAAGGTTGTGATTGCCCACGATATCTCTCTCGTGGACGTCATGCTTGTTGAGACCCTTGGCTACAATCTTCTTTCTGTTCGTGCCCTTGGCAAGATGGGTTTTGCTGTTTTTCTCGATGATGATTTGGTGGTACTCTTATGGAGCAAGTCTTTAAAGGTCGCTTTCGTTGGATACGTCGAAAATGACCTGTATGTGGTGGACTTCTTGGGGAAAACCACTTCGGGTCCGATGTGTCTATTTGGAAAGGCCGACGTGGGCTGGCTATGGCATCGCCGTTTAGCCCATGTTAACATGAGAACTTTGCAAAGTCTCCAAAAGGGTGGCCACATACTTGGACTAAGACAATGTCTCTTTTGCCAAAGATCGTGTTTGCAGGGCTTGTGTTGAAGGAAAAATTCATGATTCTCCCCACAAGAGGAAGACTATTGTGTCATCAAATAGGATCTTGGAATTACTTCATGTGTATTTATTTGGTTCTCCTTCTCATGCAAGTCTTGGTGGGAAGAAATATTGCTTGGTCATCGTCGATGATTACTCAAGATATACATGGGTATATTTCTTCAAGCTGAAAAGTGAGACTCAACAAACTGTCATCAACTTTGCCAATGAAGTTCAACGTCAACACAATGTTCCCATCTTGGCAATTAGATGTGACAACGGCACAGAATTCAAGAACTACACTTTAAACGAGTTTCTAAGCGAAGAGGGGATTAGACACCAATATTCCGCTGCGTACACCCCTCAACAAAATGGTGTAGCCGAGAGGAAGAACCGGACTTTGATGGATATGGAAAGATCTATGCTAGCTGAATTCAAGTCTCCTTATAATTTTTGGGCTGAAGCCATATCCACTGCTTGTCACTCATCAAACCGGCTCTACCTTCGGAAGATCTTGGACAAGACCCCATATGAAATACTTACCGGTAACAAACCCAACATCTCATACTTCAGGTATTGGTGTAAGTGTTTCTTTCTTATTAAAGGTGTCCGTTTGTCAAAATTTGAATCCAAGGCTTTAGAAGGTATTTTTGTTGGTTCTGTGCGAATCCCACACTTATAGAGTCTACAACAAGCTCACTGGGATTGTTGTAGAATCTTGTAGTGTGGAGTTCGATGAAAATAATGGCTCCTTTGTAGGGCAAGTTGATGTTTGTGATGCAGATGTTGAAATACCCCAAGATGCCATAAGAAGAATGGGCGTGGGATTTTTCCGCCCCATTGAGGAACCCCTTGTGGCGGATCGGGAAGGACAATGCTCCACACATGTGGAGCCCTCATCTACACAAGATCAACAAGCTCCTACTATTGGAGACAATCCTGCACCAACACTACAATCTGCTGAAGACCATCTGTCCACTGGACAAGCTGGTAGTCCCAGGCCGGACTATCTGCCCCCTCCAAGGGGCGGGCAATCCGCCCCTGGCACTCCAACTCGTTCCAGGGGATCCGAAGGAGAAATCAACATATCTGAAGCTCCCAGGCCGGAGTCTCCGGACCCCAGGGGCGGAGTATCCGGCCCTGGGTCTCCAACTCTAGTCAGGCTTTCTCAGGAAGATGGTTCTGGTACTTCACCTCCTAGGCCGGATAGTCCGGCCCCTCCAAGGGGCAGATTATCCGGACCTGAAGAAAATGTTCAGCAACAATCTTCTGGCAGTAACGGTGACCAAGATCAAGGGCAAGGCAGTAATCAAGACAAGGATACAACAATTGAATCTACTCCTCCTAGAAACAATAAGGACATTGAGGCTCGTCGCAAGGCTCGTGCTGATCGCAACCTTGAACTAAGAGGTCACACTCTTGACAAGGTTGTTGGTGATCTACGACGAAGGGTATCCACTAGAAGAGAGCTTGCAAGCTTTTGTGATCATCAAGCTCACATTTCCATGGTTGAACCAAAGAAGGTTTTTGATGCTCTTGAAGACCCCGATTGGGTTGTTGCAATGCATGAAGAATTAAACAACTTCGAACGCAACAAACTTTGGAAGCTCATAGAAAAGCCAAAGGATTGCCGCAATGTTATCGGCACCAAGTGGATCTTCAAGAACAAACAGGATGAAAATGGCATTGTTGTGAGGAATAAAGCACGACTCATGGCTCAAGGATTCTCTCAAGTAGAAGGAATTGATTTTGGCGAGACCTACGCTCCTGTGGCTCGCCTTGAGTCCATCTGTATCCTTCTTGCATATGCAGCCCATCATAATTTTAAATTACAACAAATGGATGTTAAGAGCGCTTTCCTTAATGGTCCTCTACATGAGTTAGTATACGTCAAGCAGCCCCCGGGGTTTGAGAACCCCAAATTTCCGAACCATGTCTACAAACTCGATAAGGCGCTCTATGGCCTTAAACAAGCCCCACGTGCGTGGTATGAGCACCTTAAAGAGCTTTTGCTAGACCGTGGTTTCGAAGTTGGGCAAATCGATCCCACTCTTTTTACTAAGAAGGTTAATGGGGAGCTTTTTGTATGCCAACTTTATGTAGATGACATTATTTTTGGCTCTACTAACCAAGCTTTTAACGATGAATTTTCGAAGCTTTTGACTGACAGGTTTGAGATGTCCATGATGGGTGAGCTCAGGTTCTTTCTTGGATTTGAGATCAAACAACTTAGAGAGGGAACCTTTATTAATCAAGCTAAGTACATCCAAGACATGCTTAAAAGGTTCAAGATGACGGATCTCAATGGCGTTGCTACCCCTATGCAAACAAAGTGTCATCTTGAGCTCAATCCCAAGGGTAAAGACGTGGATCAAAAGGTATACCGATCCATGATCGGCTCTCTCCTTTACCTTTGCGCATCTAGGCCCGATATCGTGTTAAGTGTAGGAGTGTGTGCAAGGTACCAAGCCGCTCTAAAGAAAGCCACTTAGTGGCGCTGTTTCCACGAATCTTCCGATATTTGGTTGATTCCCCAAATTTTGGGTTATGGTATCCCAAGGGTTCAAGTTTCTCTTTATGTGGTTACACTGATTCAGATTGGGCTGGTGACAAAGATGATAGGAAATCAACCTCTGGTGCATGCCAATTCTTGGGCAGGTCTCTAGTGTGTTGGTCATCAAAGAAACAGAATTGTATTTCACTCTCAACGCAAGCTGAATATGTTGCTGCTGCAAGTGCTTGTACTCAATTGTTATGGATGAGGCAAACTTTAAAGGAATATGGTGTCAATTGTGACAAAGTGCCTCTTTTATGCGACAATGAAAGTGCTATCAAAATTGCTTACAATCCCGTGCAGCATACAAGAACAAAACATATAGAGATTCGCAACCACTTTATTCGCGATCATGTTGCTCATGGAGATATTGGTCTATCCTTCATGAGCACGAAGAACCAACTTGCTGATATTTTCCCGAAGCCCCTTGATGAAGCAAGATTTTGTTATTTGAGGAATGAGCTAAATATCATAGATTCCAGGGGTTTGGCTTCACTACCCTTGCACACTCACTTGCTCTTATTCATGTATTTGGTTTAGATGCAGGCATAGACATAGGGGGAGTGTGGTCCTAATTGATTGGGCCAACCCTCCCCCCATAATGCCGAAAGCAAGTCAAATCATTTCCCTTAATATCATTTTGTGATATGTGGGTCATCGATGAGCATTGGTTTTGAACTCAAGATACATCTTCGCAGTGTCATGCCATGCGCTCCAACATGGTGGCTTCAGCTACCGCCCTCTTCCTTGAGAAGAGTTGGTTTTACATGGGTTCCGTTTGGTTTTTCCTGCTTACCTCTTGTTCTTATGGACAACACACTCAAATTTGGCTTTTGATTGACTTGATTCTTGCAAATTTGGGTGTGTAGTACCATCTCAGTTTGATGCTCTCAACCCAAGCCTTTCTCTCCCTTCTTGAACCATCTATTCTTTCACACAAGTCCTCTAAAACACCATCGAGAGGTTTGCTAGGTTGCTCTGGCCTGATTCTGCTCTTTACAGAATTTCTGGGGGGGAGGGACGGCTTATCCGCCTTAAGTGGGGTGCGGATTATCCGCCCCAGGCGAAATCTTCCTCTTATAGGCTGGGTCGGGGAGGGCAGGCTCAAACAGAGCAGCCAGTCCTCCCCCAACCCTACCTCTGTCCCCCAGCCGCCGCCAGAGCATCCGCCTCTCCCGGAGTCGATTCGACCACCGGATTCTCCGGGCTCTCCCCGGATCTTCTTCACCTCGCCTCCGGGTATCTTCTCCTCCGTGATTTTCCTCCAATGAGTGAGGGTAACTCCCTCATCTCTCTCCTTTTGTATGGGATGTCTTTTATTTGGTGGAAATCTCGTTGTAGAAGGTTCTTGGTGTTGTTCCTTACATGCTAGAATCAGTAGACTTGCAACCCTAGTACCCGATCTGTTTTGCCATGGCAGATCTGAGCCAATCCAAAAAAAATCTAGGGGGGCGGATTATCCGCCAGGCTGAATAATCTGGCCGAGAGCATTTTAATTTTGGTTACTTTGTTCTGCTTCTGCCAATGCACTTCCTTGGCTATGGGGTTGCACTGCTACTCTTTCTTCATGTTTTTCTCCTGGACTTGTGTGTATACTTATCTCCATGCTATCCCTCTAATGCTATTCACAGGTGGTTCCAAACCGACCAAGACCTTCGTCCGTCGTCCCCGTCCCCGTTATCTCAAGCCCACTGCAGACGGGAAATTCATTGACAAGACCGAGGTCAGCAGAGCAGCAAGAGAGGCTGAACGGATGGCATAGGCAAGTAAGAAAACTAAGAGGTCCGCATCTCGCAAGGGCAAACAGTCTCGGCCCAATTACAAGGCTATGGACAGTCTTCAGTACGCCACTATTCGTCAGACTAATTATTATGATGAGGTCGACATGATGGTCCCGAGGACGAAATGTTTTTTAATGCTCACTTTCGGTCTATTCATGATGATGTCTATGCTACTCTCAAGATTCGCCCCATGCGTCCCATCAATTTGACTGAGGCTCAATCGAAGACAAGGCTCATTGAGGCACTCGATGTGACCAACAAGATGGGGCTGCACTACCTCATGACCATTCAATGCAACTATGACTCTTCTGTGGTGCACCAGTTTTTCTCCACACTTGTGATCTGCGGTGATGAGCGCCGCACTATGAAGTGGATGACCGGGACTACAATGCTTCAGTCAGACTTTCGCACTTTTGGGCAGGTTCTTGGGTATGCTTTCCATGGTGGTGACACTCCCGCTGGTCACCGCATCATTACTCCCTTGAAGCCATCCAAGGACACTGCACTTGCTCCTTGCCTTTCCTCTGATGGAGTCGCTGGTACTTTTGCTGGTCTCTCTCCCCTGTACGCAGCCCTTGTTGGCATTTTTAGGGACTGCATCGCTCCTAGTGGTGGCAACAATGACAGGATCTATGGTCACCTGGTTCCTCTCCTTGCGTTTGCTCACGAGTGTGCCACCAACACTGCATCAGCCACAGGTTACAAACTGGATGTCATGGACTATATTTTTCATGAGATGACGGATGCTATGATCAACAAGCTCTCTGTTCTTTATGCTCCGTTCATAATGATGCTCGTCAAGCATATGTTGCCCCATGAGGATTTTGGCACTGCTCTGGATGGTGTTCATAAGCCAAAGAAAATCTACAACAAGGCTCAGAAGACTCATCACCCTTCCACTGCCCCGGAGACCTTCATGCGTGATGCTCGGGCTAGTGGTCGTCGTTCCACCGTGTCCCCAATGGCACGTGAGGTCAAGCAGCTTAATTGGTTCCAGCGGAACATTCTTTGCATGGGTATTGACATTCACAAGGGCCAATATGAGGCGTACCGCAGGGATCATGAGAGGGATCACACGCAGCAGCTTATCCTCCACCATGTCTCAAAGCACTGGCAATCCACCTCCTCCCACTGCTCCGGATCCGTATGCTCAGTGGAACACCTCAGGGATCAACTATGGCGAGCTCGAGAGTTGTCTCTTTCCTCCTCCACCGAGGGCACCCACTCCTCCAGCTGATGACGATGATGATGAGTATGATGAAGAGGAAGGGGACGGGAACGACTACGACGAGGATGAGGCGGAGTGATCTCCAGGGGCGTTAGCATCGCTCTTCTTCCTTTTTGGCGTTTCGATGCCAAAGGGGGAGAAGTAGTTCTATTAGGTCTCGTGGATTTGCAAGGGTCGGGCACAAGCTCTTCGATTTTAGTCATTTTTATTTGCTTGCTTGTGCCTTTTCTAGCGTGAACTTGTTTGCTTTTTGTGGTTGTTTGTGTAAGACTATGTCGTACTCCACAGTTTGGTACTATGTTTGGTATTCATGGATTTCTGGATTTATCTATCATGGACCCCATGAAATTCTGGAATTATGGAGCATATTTGATGGCATATGGATTCATGGGATTATCTATGTATGCCTTGGCTATATATTCCGGTGGTATGACATTTTTTCCCAAACCTTAAAGTAGTGTTCTACCTAGTGTGTGTATTTGTATTCAAATGCAAATCTTAAATATGCACACATCTAGGGGGAGCGTATTTCATTATTTAAGGTGGCTTTTTCCGGTTTTATTGCAAATCCTAGTATTGTCATCTAACACCAAAAAGGGGGAGATTGAAAGAACATTTATTAATCCCTAGTGTTTTGTGTGTTAGATAACAATACCAAGGATCATTTAATGTGTGTTGAAGTGTTGCTCTATTTGAGAATAAAGGAAAAGAACTGCACTTTGTGGGGCGGATAATCCGCCCCCACAGCGATAATCCGCCTCCCTTTGCCAAGCAGCGCAAGCCCTGAAGAGGCGGAATTTTGGCCGGATTTGCCGGCCCCGCCGGATAATCCTCCTCTCAGGGGAGCCGGATAATCCGCCCCTCCTGCTCATCACCAAGGCGCAAGCCCCAGAGAGGGGGCAGAGTTTTGGCCGGACTTTCCGGCCAGGCCGGATAATCCGCCCCTCAGGGGGCCGGATTATCCGCCGCCCAAGATCTTCACCAAGTTTCACCAAGGCGCAAGCCCCAGAGAGGGGGCGGAGTTTTCCCCGGAGAATCCGCCCTTGGGGCGGAGTTTTCCCAGGGGGCGGATAATCGGCCCCAAGTGGGGGGCGGATAATCCTCCCCCAAAGTTGTGCAACGGCCAGATCTGGGGAGGGGGTATTTAAGCCAGCCATCCCCCTCCTGCCAGAACTCTTGATTCATCTCGAAAAAGAACAGATCAGATCTGAAAGCTTCATCCAAGAGTGCTCCACCTAGATCCACCCAAAGGCCCCATCCCTTGGGGAATCGAAGGAGGAGAACTCGATCTTCATCATCAGCAATCAAGCGCTTCATCTCCTCTCCATTCATTTGGAGAACCTCCGATCTAGTATTTCTTGCAAATATCTAGATCCTCGTTTTTGTTTATATTGATAAACCTTGTTCTTGTGGCAGATTGTTGTCATCTCGGGATCCCCCAATTCTGTTGTGGGTGTGTGCCATGATAGTGTTGTAAAAGGCACCGGTTCCCGCCTCGAAGGGATCCAATAGTGGAGAAGGTGGATCAGGCCTCTCGTGGCGAGATCCATCGGAGAATAGGGTGAGGCCTATTGTGGCGTGGTGGTCTTAGAACCTCCCACCCCTCCAACGCAGATGTACTTCCCTTAACAAGGAAGGAACTGCGGTAAAACAAATCCCTGTGTCTCCGCGTGCTCCACTACGGTTTCCTAGCTCCTCTTTTACGTGCTTAGTAGTTAGGGTTACATATAGGGAAATTCTCGTAGTTGCATATCTAGAGAATTTACTTTGTGTCAAGCCTAAAATTGAAAAAGTATTAAAAATTGGTTAGCACCTATTCACCCCCCCTCTAGGTGCCCATACGATCCATTTCACCCGGGGTGTCACAGGTTTTGGTACCAGAGCAGTACCGACCGTAGGAAAACCTTGTGGTTGGTCGATGTTGAGTCTAGTATTTGTGAAAACTACTTTAAAGATGAAAAGTATTTGAGAAAACTCTAGTATGCTTCTTTTTCTCCTTATCCAGTCTCGCTCTAACTCTGGGTTTTCTTATCTGGTGTTGATTTTGGAAAAGTTTTGATATCTCTTCTAGTCTTTCAAAGCTTAGGTGCCTTCTAGGCATGCCGTTTCTCAGCCAATTGACCTAGTGTTGAGTTCTCTATAGTTGTGTGTGTTGAGAATTCCTTGTTCCCCTTACTCCTCTTCACATGAGAGATTCCTTTCCATCATGATCTCTCTGTGTTATGGAACCTACAATATAATGATCCAGGGTATTCTGTTCTAGGCTTTGAGGTTTCCTTTCGCCTCCTGTGCCTCCTTTTTATTTGTTCGGGTACTTCAGAAGTTGTATCTTCTTTTGGAAGTTACCTTGTGATTATTACCTTGCAGTGTACGTCATGTCACTCAAGTAGTAGTTACTCCTTTCTTTGGGTTTTAACCCTTGTACTTGAACCTAAGATCCCCGATTGTGCTGGATTCTGGTGTTGTGAATCCTATACATGAATCTGACCTTTAACCCAACATCCTTCCTTTGACCGCTATTGTTGATGTTCATACATTACCTCAGGATGTCTGATAATACAATTCTAGACTTCAAGCTTGTGATCTTTGTCGCGATTGAATTGTGACAATTAAGGACTTCCCCTACCACATGCTATGGCAGATGTTCTTTAATGGAACCAAATAGATCACGACAAGAGTACTCCTCATGAGTCTCGCATCTATACTCATGACTCTGCCACACCTTATCCCTTCTTTGCCTTGGTTTCCGGAAGATGAATAATCTATGCATTCACATCTTGGGATTCTAACCTGAGTATGTTCCTTTTCCCTTGTTGCTTTTTGACCTATCATTTACCAGTTGGTAGCCAAGTAGTAAATGTGCATCGGTGTCTTTCGATGCAAGATACTCTTGTGGTCCATCGTGACAAACCATTTCAGGATGTCAGGAGAAACAAACTCCAGTACCTCGTCATATCTAGGACCAGGTCAAAGTGTTGTAATCTGCAGATTAAGAGGCAATGAGTGTCTTCCATCTGTTCTATCTTAAGTATCACACTCTTTTATACTAAGAGGTCATGCTGAGTTTCATGACCCCTTAATGAAGTGATGCTCTTCCACATAATTACCCATCCTTCCTCGAGCTTTCGCGCTCGTGAGTGATGCGTGTGCGTAATAATGTGGTCATTCGAGAATTCTTAGCAATTATGATTGTTTTGAACTCTAAGGATATTTTGTCATTCTTAGCATGATTGGTTATACCTATCATGAATCAAAGAATGATTGTGCTACCAAGTCCGTATTTCTGGTACACTCTCTTCGGTCAAATAGTTAGGCTTGTGCCAAAACTCTAAGACTATGTCTTCTTGCCTTACGAAGCAAGTTTCCTCTCGAACTAAGTGACTTAACAGTGGTTCGTGATATTCTATATGTCTTTCTATAAGTATCGCCATGTTGCCACATGACCGTGTTATCAGGTTCTTGAGCAAGCAAGTTCTCTAAACTGCTCTTTTCTCCAAGGATCTGTACTAGATACCCCTGAACTAGTTGGTTGAGCTTAAACAACAACTTGGAGAGTCGTAAGACAAAAGTTCTAACCAACTCCGTTACTTCTTAAAGGGATATCTAGTTTTGTTCGTGTTGAAGAAAGATAGTATTTCGTTTGTGGATATATTATTTTCCCCACCTTTGATTTGATTTGGGTTATCGTCAAATAAAACTTAGTTCCAAGGACTATGTTGATGGTGTTTCTACTCGTGATGTTTCACTTGAGTACATCTTCATGTCTTTTGGTCTGACCAATAATTTTTCCTTGTTTAAGTAACATATGAGTTCATCTTCTTGGAGTGTCTTGATTATTTTATTGTTGATCCCATCGATGACATTCTTATTATCTCCATGCTAGATTAAATTCATATGGAATAGTTGGCATAAATGTTGGAAATTTTCGAGAACCGTCTCCGTATCATCTCGAAGTATGCGTTCTGGATGTTAGAAGTAACCTTCTCCGATTCATGTGTAATTGTTGAAAGATGTCGCCGTGGATTCGAGAAGAGTTATCCCTCTTTAATTTCCTTAAGGATACATGTGTGTTTTATTGTTAGTACTTTATGTGTGTGCAATTTTCTTTCGACAAGTTTCTAAATACATAGGTCTAGCAATATAGATCATATTTTGGGGCTTAACACTATAGTCCCTATCTTGAGAATCTAGTAACTTTACCTCTTAGGTAAATGTTGCAAACTTTCTATTCGGACATGCTGAGTCTGAAATATCATTCCACTTAACCAAAGCTGAATCTCAAGCAGCAATGATGGTTGGTGTTCCTCAAGGTTTTGACATAAGTCTCTCTATAAATCTGGCAAGATTTATGTAACGGTTGACACACTTAGCCGAAAAGACCTTTTGTCATATTCTCTTAAATCAGCAATAACAACCACTCTTCATGAGGCTTCTTCTATAATTTAATATAGGAGTTTTTCTTATGATCTCCTTTGTATCTGAAGTCCTACCTTTACTTGATGTCTCGTATCTCGAACTTCGAGGAGAACACTTAAGGTAGTGTTGCTAAATGTCTCCCGGTAAATCCTCTAGACGCTTTTATATTGGCAATCATTTTGTTGTGCCAAGTACTTGAAGTCTGAGAATGAAGTTTCCTTTTCTTGTGTCATCAGGAATCTTCTTACCTATTTAACTAATGGTGTAAAGTGATATCATGATCTTTGGCAAAGATTTTGATAAATCTGGATGAATAAAGAGTTTCCTATGTTTTCTCAACCATGTTTTAAGAGTGACTGTGATTTTCATAATCAGTAGTCTCTCTTGTTACATGTTCCTTGTGACTCTTATGAGTCCTCCCCACCAAAACACCTTTCTATCTTAGCCTTATGTTGAATGAAAGAGTGACCCTCTTGATTTAAAAGTAGTTCAATAGCTTGGTTTTTTTGATCCATGTACCTAAACCTAAATCTCTACTTAAGCCATTTAGTAGAGGTTATCTATCAAAGTCTGTGTTATGTTCTTTCTGTTGTAAGCTCTCCTCTTCAGAATCTTAAATTCTTTTGAAGCTCCATGGTCTCAATCCTTATGAAGACCATCTATCTAACAACTTGAAACCTTCCCCTCTTGTTCCCTCTGTTACCTTGATGTGTTTCATGTCGTCATCTCAGAGTTGTTTCTAAACACTCCATCTATGATTTGACCATGAGATAGTCTATGTGTTGTTTAGTATGTTTCCCTCTTATCCTTAGAGTGACCCTGTTTCTTTCTCCCTCTATTTCTCTTCCTACCTTTGGAATCTCGGGTCGAGATTCTTGTAAGGGGGATAGAGATGTAACACCCCAGTTTTAGTTATTACTAATTAGGGTTTTGATTGTGCATTCATGAGCATCATATTAAAAAAATGCATGCAACAAGAAATATGCAAAACCCTAATCCTCCCCTCTCTTTTTGAAATTCATTCAAAAAGGTTTTGTATTTTGAAAAGTGCCAAAATTATGGAGCCCAAATGGACTAAGAGGGCCCCACAATTTTTTACTAGTTTTATAAAACCTTATAGTACTTTTGAAATATATAAAACAGATTCAAAATGGAAATACAAAACAGTTTTGGAAAACAGAAAAAAGGAAAAGGTTTTACTGGAAAAAAATTTAGCTAGAGCACCCAAGCCGTGCAGCTGATACGCCTAATTTGCATCACCTTTCTATATCATAATTTACCTCTATTCATTGATATTCGTCTTATTATGATGTTTTACTTATGGCTTTTCATCTGTTTATGCATGTTGGATGATTCCTGGAGGATGGACTGCCAGAGTCTGGATTCTGATGGAAAAGAAGGCGTTTCGGTGCAATTTCATGAAGATCAGAAAAATACCATAAAAATATGGAAACATATTATTTTACTAGAAGATGAAGGAAGCCAGAAGGAGGGACGAAGTGGGGCCTCAGGGGGCCCACACCCCCCTAGGCGTGGGCCCACCTAACCCCGCGCCTAGGGCAGGTGTGGCCCACCTTTCCGGCCTCCGACTCTGCCCCTTCGCATATATCTTACCTTCAAAACCATAAGGCTCGGGGAGAGACCACAGATAGATTTCCGCCGCCTCTAGGGGACGGAAAACACCGAGAGAGAAAGATCTCTCTGGCAGATAGATTTCTGCCGGGGGAATTCCTTCCCGGAGAGGGGAGACCATTGCCATCAACACCATCATCATGCTATGATTCATCGGGATCATCATCATCATCATCCACACCATCATCTCCACCAGCACCATCATCACCACTCCATCCCGCTATAACAATTATGTTGGATATTGCTTAGTTCATTAGGGGAAACTTTCCCGGTGTTAATTACTATTGTAGTTGATGCTTGTGAGTGGAACCATTGGATTATTGTTCATGTTCAAATTGTTATCCATTATCATATCATCTTTCATCTTGATCCATATGATGTCTTGTGAGTAGCTCGTTTAGTTCTTGAGGACATGGGAGAAGTCATGTTTTTAGTAGTGAATCTATGATGAGTTATTATTCAATGGTTTAGTATTTAAGTCATGGTTCTATTCTTCTCGTGGTGTCATGTGAACGTCGACTACATGATACTTCACCATTTATGGGCCTAGGAGAATCCATTGTGTATTTGGATACTAATTGCGGGGTTGCCGGAGTGATAGAAACCTGAACCCCCGTTAGGACACCTTTGCACAAGGGAGCGCAGGATCTCAGAGTTTAAGGACGTGGTTAGATTCATATCTTAATTACTTTCCTGTAGTTACAGATGTTTGCAGGGGGTTTAATCACAAGTATGTATTAGTCCTAGGAAGGGTGGTATGTTAGCATAGGTTCACCCACAGAACACTTACAACAACAGAGAAGAGTACTCAACTATTTGAAGCGAAAGCACTTGACAGAATTCCCATGTGTCCTCAAGAACGTTTGGTCCTTATAAGTATTTACACCTGCTTGTCCTTTGCTAAGAAAGGATTGGGCCACTTTCTCCATTTGTTCGTTACTTATGTTACTTGCTCTTTGTTTTGTTGCCTTGTCAGCAAACCACTAAAAATCCATTTGCTAAGTATTCACAGGGATTTCCTGCTCCATACCACTGTTCAGCACCTTCTGCTCCTCGTTGGTATCGACACTCCTATTTATCGAAAGTACTATGATACACCCCGTATACTTGTGGGTCATCAAGACTATTTTCTGGTGCCGTTGCCAGGGAGTGAAGCACTATTGAAGAGTGGAACTGGTAAAGGAAACTTCTACTGTGAGTATTGCTTTTTGTAACTGCTTGATACTTTGTTTCCAATATGGATAACCCACTTGGTTTTCTGTTTGGGAAAACTACTACCACTGCTAAGGTAGTAGATGAACCACCTCCTGTTGAGATGGATCCTTTTAAGGTACCTACAAGTATTGTTCATCGATTTTGAGGATGGAACTGTCCATCCTGGTGATCACTTGCTTTTTATCCATGGATAAGTGTGCAGGTATCACAACTGAATAGGTGAAGAAGAAGTTACTCTCCATATCCTTGAAAGGGATAGCTAAAGAATGGTATAAGCTGCTGAATAATGGACAATCCATGGAATGGGAGGAGATGGCATCTCTCTTTTACTCTAAATTTTATCCTCCCAGTGAGATTCATAAGGATAGAAATCTTATATATAACTTTTGGCCTCTTGATGGAGAAAGTACAGCTCAAGCTTGGGGGAGATTGAAGTTACTAATGCTTAAATGTCCTATTCATGAACTCCCTAAAAATATTATTCTCAATAACTTTTATGCTAGGCTTTCTCTTCATGATAAAGATTTACTAGATGCTTCTTGTGCTGGATCATTCACATGTATGAAGGAAGAAGCTAAATGGGATCTACTAGACCGTATTCAAGAAAACACTGAAGCTTGGGAGAATGAAAAAGGAAGAAAGTCAGGTATAAACTATGATTATGAATGCATTAAATCTTTTATGGGTACTGACAACTTCCGTGATATTAGCAATGAGTTTGGTCTTGATCTTCAAGTTCTTGTAAAATGTTTTAATGCCTTTGCCTCTTATATTGAAATTCCCAAGAAAGAGTGAGACAAGTACCATGCTCCTTATAAAGACATTGTCACCCATGTTCCGGCTAGCACAGAGGTTTGTACTGTTGATCCTATTTTGCCTGAACCTTATGTTGAGAAAACCCCTTTTCCTTCCAAGGTAAGGGAGCACTCTATTATGGCTAATGTGGTTAGCAAAAGCGCAAAGAAAACTGTAGGGTTTGACGAGCTTATTGATATTGAGCCTGTAGTAGCTATTGTGAAAGATCTTGTCACTAGAAATATAGAGGATGAGCATATTGTCTTCTGTGAAGATGCTTCTAATATTATCTCTCTTCCTCGTTAGGCTAGAAAAGCTAGTGTTCATGTGCTTTCTGTTAAAATTGGTGATCATTGCTACTATGGTTTATGTGATATTGGTTCTAGTTCTAGTGTTATTCCTTATGAGCTTTACAGGGAAATTATGCATGAGATTGGTCCTTGTGAACTTGAGGACATTGATGTGGTTATTCACCTTGCTAACAATGAAACCATTTGCCCCATTGGCATTGTAAGAGATGTGGAGGTTCTTTGTGGTAAAATTAAGTATCCTGCTGATTTTGTAGTGCTTAATTCAGCAGCTAGCAAAACTTGTCCTATCATTTTTGGTAGACCTTTGTTGAACACTTGTGGAGCTATTATTGATTGTAAGAAGAAAAAAGTTTTAACTAAGTTTGATGGAGATCCTTATGAGTTTAACTTTTCCAAATTTGCTAAAGCTCATTGTGAAAATAGCTTGCCTAATAAATATTTTAGGATGGAACAACTTGCTTCTATTGATCCAGTCTATGACCTTGGACCTCTTTTTGGTGATTGTAAGTATGCTTATTCTAAAGATAAAGTTGTTTCCAGTGACAATTATATAGTCAACTTTATTCAAAGTGCTACCGAAAGTTATTTTGAAAGAGGAAAACATGGTTTTATGCATCTCAATGATGTTAAGTTTCCCGTTTTATGTTGAAAGCTTTAAAGTTGCATCTATTTGTCTTCCTATGCTTGTGCCTTTTGTTTCAAAAAAATCATTTTCTCATGATAGCCCCATGCATAGGAAGTGGGTTAGCCTCAAGTGTGTTGGTTATTTGCTTCTCGATGCTCTCTTTCACTCCAGATATATATATCCTATGTGAGCATCTTTGGAAGTTTCAAGCCTAACTTAAAGGCATTAAAGAAAAGTACTCCACTGGTGGAAAAAGGGCCTCCAGTCCTGGGCCGCAACTGGCTCTAGTCCCGGTTTTAGGCTCGGGACTGCGAAAACGGGACTAGAGGCCCGCCCTCTAGTCCCGGCTCTCTACGGCTCATGATGATAACACGTGGTTGGTTGTTTCAGCGCCACAAGCGGAAACCCTCTAGTCCCGGGATGTAACACCACCCGGGACTAAAAGGTTTCCTGCCGCGGCAGAGAAAAAAACATTTCTCTGCCGCGGCAGAGATTGCGTATTTCCTTTTTTTTGCCATTTCGTTCCTTTTTCGTTTTGCGTTTCACTATAATTCAAACATATATTTCCGTATACATATTATACGCTACTACATACACACTACACATCGATGTATTTATATAATTAATTGATCCCTTGCAAGCATACATATAATTAATCATATCAAAAGGAAGAAATGTTTTGAAATTACATGGTCATTGATGAATATATATATCATATCAGCTACATGAATATGACTAAGGCAAATCGAGTTCCACGTCATCCGCATAATGCTCTCCATGTACATCAAGGACTTCCTTCATCATAAATCCCGCCAGCTCCTCTTGAATTGCTCTTATGCGCTGGTCTGCCTCTAGTTTCTCTCGCAAATCATAAATATAATGTGAGTCAACTTTCCGCTCGCTGGTCAACTCGCGGATGTACTCGCAGACGTAGTATCCACATAAATGAGTTCCCGGTGGCTGCTGTAAACTCTTCACCATTTTATAAGTTAACTCCTCTTTGAATGGACATGGTATTTTATGTCTGAATCGTGTCCAACACCTGCTCGGCAAAGAAAATGAACAAAGGAGTTATTAGTTACTTGATATCAGGAAATGAATGAAAGAGGATGATATAATGCGATAATGATTGAAATTACTTATGATGCATTGCTTTCATGTCGCTCCACTGCTCTTGGTCCCAACTTAATGAGTCGTGGACTTCAACTAGGGAGTTGTCAACTTGAATGTTTAGCAATATCTAGTGGAATCTGCGGACATTTACATAAGCATACATGCATAGCTTATCCAGTAAGCAAAAATAAAATTTGTACAAGATATAAACACTCACTTGAAGTTGTAAGGAAATAGTATTTCCTTAACAAAATTAAGCTCGGTTAAGAACGTGCACAGTTCTTCCTCCACATCCTTGGGGTGATTCTTTAACGTATATTCATTAATGATATATGGGTCAATGAACCCAACATCGTATCTTCTAGATCTTTTGCATTCAAGCATCTTCATTCTGCAGAATATAATATCATCATAGAAAAGGATATATAGTTAGGATAATATATTAAATGCAATGAACGAGCTGAGCTACAAATTTAATTATAGAAATAAATAACTTACAGACAGTACCAACCAATGATAGATTTGTCGAGGGCGCGCTGGTTGTATAACTGAAATAGTTTGGTCATTTGAACCTGTATCGAGTATGGTTTGAAGTGATGCTCCTTTCTAACGTCCACCGGAAACCAATCTTTCTGATGCTTTTTTTCTGTTTGCGACATGTACCATTAGTGCAGATTTCGCATATGTGTGTATAGACGCGCGAGCTCCTCATTACTGAGTAGAGGCTCCCCTTGGACATACTGCCATACTATCTGACCCACTGGCGTATCTTCATAGCCTAAATATTGACCAAGAGACATATTTGCTTCGTTAGCAAGTGCTTTGGCCTGCGATACAGTGATTCCCATAAGTGCAGCATTATTACGGGCTCTAGGGTCCATTATTTGCATGTCCATATCCATTTCAGCTCTCAAGGCCTTGTCGAGGTCTGAAATGACTTTGAGCAGGGCGACCGATTGATTCTTCTGTGCTCCAATCTGGGCAACTTGCTTCCCGCTTTTTGCACTTGTAATTTTTTTCTTCTGTGCTTGCTTAATAATCTCCCGGTCATAGTCTGATTCCAGATTCATCGATATCTGGGATGGTTGCTCAAGAAAGGACTTAGCCCACTTTTGGGTTTTTTCATTATATACCGGCTTTGGCTCAGGCTTTTTGGGTGCAAAATGCGCCTTAACTTGGGCAGCCACATCCGCATTAGTTTCCTCATCGGTCTTGTCATAAGGTCTCTTTGGAAGAGCCGATAGGATGTCGACTATCTTCGGCGTTTGACCTTTCTTCGATGTGGGGCACGGGGGACCATCGAACCTCCGTTTCTTCGATGAGGTAGTAGTATTGCACGGAGGCAGAGGCGGAGATCGAGTATTGCAAGGAGGCGGAGATCGAGTTGATGTACTCCTGCTGCGGCGATCGTCAACGGGGCGGGGTGGACTTGGAGGTTGGCGATAATCGGGTTGGGGTGGACTTGGAGGTTGCGATATTCGATGCGGGGTGGAATTGGATTCCTTGGAGTCGGTGGCCTTGGCGCCGAGCCTGGAAACTTGATGTACTTCTTATTCCATAGAATGATGTTGAGCTTGACATCTCCCAGTTTCGTAAGGCCTTCAGGCGTAGCGATTTCAATCTCTAGGTCCGCAAAATCCTCCACTATGTCATCCACCGTGACACGAGCATAGCCTGGTGGAATCGGAAGTGAATGGTGGAGTGCTCCAGGTAGACAAGGTAAAGCAGTGCCGATCGCCACCTTGAAGGACAGGTTGTTCATTGGCTGATGTAGCTCACATTGTGCCATCTCTCTGACATCATCCACGGGGTAGTGAGGAGCCGGTGCATCATACAGCAGTGCTTGATCATCAGCCCGGACCTCCGTGGAAGCCACGCTGCTTCTCCGCTGGCTAAGATCCAATGCAGGATCATCAGACCGCGGGTGAGTTGACGACGACGGCCTTTGGCTAATTTCATGCATGAGGTTCTTCAGATCAGCTAGGTCCTGCTCTACCCTGGAGATCCGGTCTTCCTCCCGGTCCTTCTTTCTCTGACGGCTTCTGTAACTGGCATCGTACTGAGGAAACCCTTTCTTCCACGAGACACCGGCACCTTTGCCTCGTGTTCGTCCTCCCTTTTCAGGATTCCCTAAGGCACGCGTCAGCTCGTCGTTCTCTCTCTCAGGACGGAACAATCCTAATTGAGCATCGTTCATTGATTTAATAAGGTCTTGGGAGGGTTTTAGAATTTTCTCATGAAATAATGTCTTCTGTGTTTCTTGGTCCAAGGATCCCCCGTGCCCGTACCACCAGTGCTTTGACCTCTCGGGCCATCCATCTGTACCAGGAGTGACACCTCTATCCCTCATTTCCTTCTCCATAGTTTCCCACTTAGGGACGACACTCTTGTAGCCACTTGTCCCCATTTGATGATGGGTTCTTGTTGGCAGCATTTAACGCGTTCTTTGCCGACTTTGCCTTTGCTTTATCAGATTGCTTGTACTGTATAAAATCGGGCCACTATTCTCTCAACTTCTCGTTTACACCTTTGAAGTATGGAGTTTTCTTTTTCGTGACATATTTCGCGTATAAACTTTTCTTGTGGTTCCGGTACAGTTCAGCCATCTTTCTCAGTGCCCACTCCTTGACTTTCGCTCTATTTTCAAGCCCACCCGGCCATGGGGTAATACCATCTACCTCCAATTCCTCATACTCTGGAGGTAGTATGAAATGCGCTATGAGCTTCTGCCAAAGGTCATCTTTGGCATCATCGATGACTTAGCTGTTGGATTCTTTATCGGGTTTCTTTGACTTATTCCATTCTTGGATGGTGATCGGCAGGTTGTCCCTAACAAGCACCCCGCATTGATTTATAAACATCCTCTGGTGCTTCTCTGGAGCAATTAGTTCACCATCATTATCTTTTTCTTCGATGGTGAACCTCTGATTACCATCCAACTTTTTGTTCGGCCCTCTTTTCGTTTGAGCTATCGATTGCTTCGACCCGGTGGGCTAAAAGAAGAAGAGAGAGTGATTAATATATATATCTAGATCAGTTAATGAATAGAGGTAACATGAGACTTTATATATATATATGTACCTGGCCGGATCCTGTCGAGGGGCCATCATTATTGTTGTTATTTGTTTGCCCTTCGTCCATCTGGTCTTCCCCTTGGTACATTAGGTTTTCCTCTAGTCCATCACCGGATGGATTCAGATATGAGGATATCTCTTCCTCGAGCAAAATATCTTCGCCAGTAGCAATATTAAGAGGAATTTCACCTCTTATCATGCCCTGAAGAAAACCTTCACCGATGCGACCAGGACCTTCGGATGGATCCATGACTTAATTATCTATAACAAAAAGAGAGTTAAACAGGTTAGAAAAAACAATAATCCTAATAACTAAAACAATATAATCCTAATATTATTTGTGCTAAAACAATAATCATAATAACTAAAACAAAAAATAACCCTAACAAAACAATAATCCTAATATTATTTGTGGTAAAACAAAAAAATAACTAAAACAATATAATCCTAATAAATAAAACAAAAAATAACTAAAACAATAATCCTAATCCTAATTCTAATATTTTAATTAAAACAATAATCCTAATACTAATCCTAATAACTACAACAATATAATTCTAATCCTAATAACTACTAAAACAATATAATCCTAATACTAATCCTAATAAATAAAACAATAATTATAATCCTAATAATTATCCTAATACTAATCCTAATAATTAACTAAAACAATAATAATCCTATTCCTAACTAAAATAAAAAAACAACCCCGGCCTCGATCGAGCGCTCACCGACACCAAGCAGCGCAGGCGGCTCATGAGGCAAGCGACGCGTGTAACGGCTGAGCGGCAACACAGGCGGAGAGGCGGAGCACGGCACGGCGGAGCGCGACACGGCGGCGCGGTGGAATCGGCGGCTGGACAGCACCTCCCAGCGTTTCGTCTCTGCGTTCGTCGTCTGCTTCGTCTTCGTCAAGAAATGCAAGTGCTGGGCAGGGGCGGTGGCGCGCGGAATATAAAGGGTCATCCCTTTAGTCCTGGGCTAAGCCACGGGACGGGACTAAAGGATCTTTAGTCCCAGGCCGTGGCTTAACCCGCGACTAAAGACCCCCCTTTAGTCGCGGGTTAAGCCACGGCCCGGGACTAAAGGGTTTTTTCGGCCGCTTCTTTTTCGCGCGCGCAGGCAACCTTTAGTCCCGGGTCCAGCCACGACCCGCGACTAATTGATTTTTGTAAATTTTCTTTTTTTAGTTCAAAACTAATATAAAAACTTTGGAAAATCATATCTTTTATTGTAATAATCCAAATAAAACAAATAATATGTCTATTATTATTAGAAAAATATAAAGAATCTTATTATAATATCCATTTATCTGTTTGCATCATTTATAAATTATTTCATTTGTAAATTTTCTTTTTTTAATTCAAATCAAATATAAAAACTTTGGAAAATCATATCTTTTATTGTAATAATCCAAATAAAACAAATAATATGTCTATTATTATCACAAAAATATAAAGAATCTTAATATAATATCCATTTATCTGTTTTCATCATTTATAAATTATTTCATTTGTAAATTTTCTTTTTTTAATTCAAATCAAATATAAAAACTGTGGAAAATCATATCTTTTATTGTAATAATCCAAATAAAAAAAATAATATGTCTATTATTATCAGAAAAATATAAAGAATGTTAATATAATATACATTTATCTGTTTGCATCATTTATAAATTATTTCATTTGTAAATTTTCTTTTTTAATTCAAATCAAATATAAAAACTTTGGAAAATCATATCTTTTATTGTAATAATCCAAACAAAACAAATAATATGTCTATTATTATCAGAAAAATATAAATAATCTTAATATAATATCCATTTATCTGATTGCATCATTTATAAATTATTTCATTTTTAAATTTTCTTTTTTTAATTCAAATCAAATATAAAAACTTTGGAAAATCATATCTTTTATTATAAAGAATCTTAATATAATATCCATTTAGTCCCGATTATAGTCACTAACCGGGACTAAAGATATTTCCCGCCATTTCCCACCGCTTCCCGCCAAGTTTTCCCGCCCTTTTCTTTCTACGAGAGCTTTTAGTCCCGGATGTAGTCACTAACCGGGACTAAAGATATTTCCCGCCATTTCCCAAAGCTTCACACCAAGTTTTTCCGCCCTTTCCCTCTATATTTAGGGTGATCGCACCATGGCTATCCACACATCCACACCTTCCTCTCTTAGAACAATGGACAACGCCATCTTTGGGCCATTCTCGACTCGAGGAGACCGAGGCGCTGTCGCCCAACTACCCTTGTCCGGCCGGGCTACCGCCCAGCTTACTGGATGTCGAGCGCCGAGGGTTCTGCCTCCTGTCCTCAAGGTTCACTTGCGCTAGGCGGCCATCACAAACCACTTCTACAACAATCTCACACCGGAGCAGCGGATGGATCCCCAATTGGATTCCGACAACTACGACACCTGGAATGCCTTCTTCGCTAATAGGCGGGAAAGGGAGCTCGCCAGGTACGAGGGTGATGGCCCGCCCTCGGTGAACCACAACGAAGCCGGCCGTCGTCTGTGGTGGGCAAACCGTACTATCATCAGAGTGATGGGCTACATCGTCGGGGGAGACCATCCTCGCCTGCGGTGCCCACGAGTTCACCCACCACAGAGCCACAAAAAGGCCCCACACCGGCCCAACGGTAGCGGCATCGTATTCTAGGAGATACCTCCCCCGCCCGCCGTGAATCCGAGGTTGGAATGGCCCCTGGTATATGCCATGGATGGGCTGAGCATCCCTGGAGTGGCAGGTGACGATGACGATGATGATGACGATGACGAAGAAGACCCTGAAGCTGCGTACTATAGGACTAGGCATGATTATGACTAAAGGGGGTGGCTTTAGTCCTGAGTGTTATCTAGTCCCGGTTTGTCCCAGTTTTTAATATTAATAAATTTCTTGAGTGTTACCTAATAAATAGAGGGAAATGCCTATAAAGAGAGGGTTCATCTTTAGTCTCGGTTGGAGAAACCAACGCATGTTCAAGGGATTAAGCAGACTGGGCAGCAACACTAATAATAGGGGTGAGTGTCGACATTATGTCGTGCGGCTTGTACCTTGTCCCGGATGGTGTCACCAACCAGGACTAAAGATGAACCTTTAGTCCCGGTTGGAGACACCAACCGGGACAAAACATGAGTCAGCACTAATAATAGGGGTGAGTGTCGACATTATGCCGAGCTGCTTGTACTATAAATAGGCATCCTTGTGAGTCCAGTCCTCCAGCCAGTTTGAGGCATCTCCAAGATGGTTTTCGAGAGCAGGGACACCACTACGGTCAGTTTCAGGGAGATGCCGCCGGAGCCCAGTCCTCCGGCATCTCCGAAAAACTGGTCATAGAGGCACTCCCTAATATGTGAAATTAGTTAGCTCCTAGGCGTATTGATCTAGTTAGAGAAGTTACAAGCTGCAAGATGGTTTTCGAGAGCAGGGACACCACTGCGGCCAGTTTCAGGGAGATGCCGCCGGAGACCAGTCCTCCGGCATCTCCGAGAAACTGGTCATAGAGGCACTCCCTAATATGTGACCTCACGCGTTTGGAGATCAGATATTAATGGTAAGTATGAATTGGGACTAAAGGCCCTCCTTTAGTCCCGGTCCAGCCACAAAACGGGACTAACACACTCAAGATTGTTTGCAGACAACACTATAAAAATGGACACATGGAGCATCTTCACTCATAAAATGTTACAATTATTACATATCATTTCTTCGCGTGTGTTCCTTTCTGATCCCGTCGTATCCATGGAGCATCTTCATTCATTAACATGATGCTTGGGTCATCCTTCACTGTGAAGGGCGGAATTTCATGAAACTTATCACAATCTTCTGACATGTCTGTCTTGTCCTCCACTCCCATGATGTTTATTTTTCTAAAAGAACTATGTGGCGCTTTGGCTCATCGTCTGATGTATTCTTTTTCTTATTTTTTCTTTTTCTACATATTATTTATTTCCTTCCTAGAGTACCCTTTCCACTCAGTCTCCCCTCATACCGCGATTGAGGAAGACCAATCGGCTTAAGGTCAGGAACGAAGTCAACACAAAATTCAATGACCTCCTCTGTTCCATATCTCTTGGATATGCTTCCTTCTGGCCTAGCATCGTTACGGACATATTTCTTTAAGATTCCCATGAACCTCTCAAAGGGAAACATATTGTGTAGAAATACAGGACCGAGAATGGAAATCTCTTCGACTAGGTGAACCAGCAGGTGCGTCTTAATATTGAAGAAGGATGGTGGGAACACCAACTCAAAACTGACAAGACATTGGACCACATCATTCTGTAACCGTGGTAGATCTTCAGGATTGATTATCTTCTGAGAGATTGCATTGAGAAATGCACATAGCTTCACAATGGGTACTCGAACATTATCTGGTAGAAGCCCCCTCAATGCAATCGGAAGCATTTGCGTCATAATCACATGGCAGTCATGAGACTTTAGGTTTTGGAACTTTTTTCTGCCATATTTATTATTCCCTTTATATTCGACGAGAAGCCAGACGGGACCTTAATACTGCTTAGGAATTCAAAAAATATTTCCTTCTCTTGTTTGGTAAGAGCATAGCTGGCATGACCTTGAAACCCTTCTGGATGTAGGCCATCTGGGTCTTTCATACGTTGATGGTCCTTTCGTGCTTCTGGTGTATCTTTTGTCTTCCCATACACGCCCAAGAAGTCTAGCAGGTTCACCAAAGATTCTTCGTCACATGCATCACATCGATTGCAGAGCGGACCTCTAAGAATTTCCAATATGGTAGCTCCCAAAATATAGATTTCTTCTTCCACATGGGTGTGTGTCCTTCAGCGTCCTTCGGAACAGATTTTCCTCCAGTACCCTTTCCAAAGGTTACCATTTGATCCAAATATTTGACCATATCAAATATATCAACACCAGTACGCTCCTTAAGCTTTGTCTGGTGACATGCCAGACCGTTGACATGCTTGCCTTTCTTTCTTAAGGGATGCTTGGCCAAAAGAAATCGACGATGCTCATTGTATACATTCTTCTTACAATGTTCCAAATATATACTTTCAGTCTCATCTAAACAGTGTGTACATGCATTGTATCCCTTGTTTGACTGTCCTGAAAGGTTACTAAGAGCAGTCCAATCATTGATTGTTACGAAAAGCAATGCTCGGAGGTTAAATTCTTCCTGCTTGTGCTCATCCCACACGCGTATCCTGGGTTCGTGCCACAACTGTAAAAGTTTACACATCAATGTCGTTGCCGGGTTGCTTCGGACCTTGGATCAACACTGGCATCATAATGAACTTCCGCTTCATGCACAACCAAGGAGGAAGGTTATAGATGCATAGAGTCACGGTCCAGGTGCTGTGACTGGAGCTCTGCTCCCCAAAGGGATTCATGCCATCTGTACTTAGACCAAACCTTAAACTCCTTGCGTCATCTGCAAAGTTCAGGTACTTTCTATCAATTTTCTCCACTGCGACCCATCAGCAGGGTGTCTCAACATCCCGTCTGACTTACGTTCCTCTTTATGCCATCGCAACAACTTGGCGTGCTCTTTGTTTCTGAATAAGCGTTTTAACCGTGGTATTATAGGAGCATACCACATCACCTTGGTAGGAACCCTCTTCCGGGGGGCTCGCCCTCAACGTCACCAGGGTCATCTCGTCTAATCTTATACCAAAGTGAAGTGCATACCGGGCATGCATCCAAATTCTCATACTCCTCACCGTGGTAGAGGATGCAGTCATTAGGGCATGCATGTATCTTCTGAACCTCTAAACCTAGAGGGCAGACAACCTTCTTTGCTTCATACGTACTGGCGGGCAATACGTTATCTTTTGGAAGCATATTCTTCATCATTTTCAGCAACTTTTCAAATGAGGAGTCAGGTATAGCACACTCAGCCTTCCATCGCAGCAATTCCAGTGTGCGGCCCAGCTTTTTCAGACCATTTTCGTAATTTGGGTACAACAACTTTTTGTGATCCTCTAAAATGTGATTGAACTTCTCCCTATCCTTTTCAGTTTCACAATCTCTCCGTGCATCAGCAATGGTCTGACCAAGATCATCAGCAGGTTCATCATGTGTCTCTTCTTCATCCTCCCCTTCAGCATCCCCCATGGAAGTATCTCCGTACTCAGGGAAACCATGATAGTTGTCATCCTCCTCCTCTTCTTCATTGTCTTCCATTATAACCCCTCTCTCTCCATGCTTGGTCCAACAATTATAACTGGGCATGAAGCCGGACTTCAACAGGTGGCTGTGAAGGTTTTTTGAGTCAGAGTAATCCTTCTGATTCCTACATCCATTACATGGACAGAATACAAAACCATTGCGCTTGTTTGCATCAGCAACACAGATGAATTCATGCACGCCATTAATGAACTCGCCAGAGCATCGGTCGACTGCACATCCATTCCCGGACCATCTGCATTATAGTAAAAGTATATCAAAAACCATTACACAACATGATAAAATTATTACAAGTTATATTGAGAGCTTCTAGAGCATTAATTTTGCATTTTGAAAAATTTACATGCACCAATTTGTGAATTGGAGAAAACAATCAACATAATAAATGTGGAGTTTTTTATTATTGTTCTATCAGTGAAAACCTCATTCCATTCTAAGCTCTGAAACTCTAAAATTCGACATTTAAATTTTCAGTAACTATGTGCCTAATCAAAATTTGTTACACATATATATCAAAATCCTTCTAGATAGTTCTAGAGCATGCATGCATTGATCCATATCTCTATACTTCTAGAGCATTATAGAGCTAAAGTAGCAATAAGAGATGAAAGAATAAAGTTCTAACCTTTTAAAGCTTTGGATTTAGGTGTTGCAAACTAAATCTTGAGAAAAAAATGGAATGAACTCTCTTGCTTCTTTGAGAAAAATGGCCACCATATGCTTTAGGGCAGGAGGACAGGAGGCAGAATATATAGTGGTGGACAACTAGTCCCGGGCCATGATACGACCCGGGACTAATAGTCCACGAAAGGACCAGCTGGCCTGCTCTAGGTTATTAGTCTCGGGCCGTATTATGGACCGGGAGTAATGACCTGGTCCGGCCTGAGACTAGTGACTACGGACGTTTCTAGCCATTAGAGGCCTCACGGCCCAGGACTAGTGCTCCCACTAGTCGCGGGTTGTGCCAGGCCGGGACTGCTGGCCTTGTTCACATCCCAACCTAAGATGGTTTTTTCAGTAGTGCTGGTTGGGAGACAACCCAAGAGTTTTGTCGAGTCTTGGAAGTTATTACCTCTATAATAACCGCTCCTTATCCTTTTTGTTTTGGTTTTTGTGTCAAGTTCAACTACTTCTGCGAAGTAGATAAGTTGTGAAAAGTGGCTGTCCTGGGACAGATTTTTGTGCTGCATTGTAAAAAATTCGTGAGGGATATCAGTACGTCGGATGGAGCTGCATTTTCTGAGCTTGTTTTCCAGGTTGTTATCCAACTTTAATCAGTTCTGCACTTTTTTATTTGAGCAACAGAAGGTCTTCGAAAAAATCAAACTTTACCTGCTGGTCTGTTTTTACAGATTTCTGCCGTCATTTGCATTTGCCTGTTATAGAAGCTTTTGTTTTCATGGGTTTTCAGTTGAAGTGTGCACCAAAGGTTTATTGTTTTTTCTTACACTAATGTTGTCCTTGAGTTTGTGTATGGGTTTTTTAAGAAGGAAATTTTTAGGAGAAAGAGAAAAGGATTCTTCAGAGTTCATCTTTGAATAGGTAAAAGTGATGAAAACAGAAGGTTCGTGAAACCCCAATCTTATTATATTTTTGATGTTTTTAATACATAAGGTAAGTGACGAGACGAAACTAAAGAGGAAACGGAGCCCGGGGTGGACAAACCCACCCTAGGCGCGGGCCCAGCCTGGCCGCGCCTGAGGGGGGTGTCTCCCCCTCGAACTCCGTCTACGCCTCGTTTCCATGTCAAAACCTTCCTTATGCTTTGAAACTTTGTTATATATAACCCCTGGATCCCTCGAGGTTGGTGCATCGTGTTCTCGTCGTGCTTTCGTTTTGATCTAGTTCTGTCAGGAAATCATCAAGTTTAGAGCACCATGGCCTCCGCCAACGACAAAGGCAAGAAGCCTGAGGAGGAGGAACCTCAAGTCCCCAAGGAAGAGGAGATTCCGGTAGGTTATGAAGGAGACATGGAGGAGGACAAGCGACCGGACACCCGCGCTACCATCGCAAGCATTGGTTTGGTGGCACAACCTACCCAGCTTAAGAGGACAACACGGTCATCTCCTCCATGTAAAAAGAGACCCTTCCATACACTTATGCATGAATATCAATATCAACATGTGCCCAAAGGGAATTTGCCCTCGGTTTGGGATATGCCTCGTTCTAATAATGCAGAGAAGGATCATGCTAAGGATGAAGAGTGGGAAAGAATAACAAGAACTAGGATTCTTGGACTGACATGATCATGAACCGTATAGAGCAAAACTCTAAGCTAATCCGTACTCTTACTTTTGAGTTCGAGGAGTTGAGCAAACTTATTGAGGATCTTATCAAGAGAACACCACCACCACCAAAGGAGTAATTCATCATTAGGTTTGGCATCCCCTTGTCTTGTTCCAAGCTTGGGGGAGTGCCGCGGTATCACCACCATTATCTTTTATCTTTTACCTTTTTAGTGGATTCATATTTGTGGTAGAGAGGTTATCTTATAGTTTGGTTTGCATGTGGAAGTATCTCTCATTTAGTTGATTATCTATGCATCCCTTGGTGTGAGTGCCTTTATTGGAATATTAATGAGAAATCTCATCTTTTACTTTTTGCACTTCTTACTTTTAGTTTGCAATCTCTATTATATGACGGATCTTGTTGATCAGTATTGGCACCACTATGGGATCATCAAGTGGATCTAAATTGGTTTTGGCAAACCAAGTTCTGGTTAGTGGCTTTAGTTTGAAAGAACAAGAAAGAAAGAAAAAGCTTACAGGTATTTGGTATCATTTGTTTTCTTTCTTGTTGGCTCATAAGCTTATATTTAAGATTCTTTTGTGTCTTCAAGGAAGATTGCATGTTTGGATTTATTACTTGTATGTTTGCTTGTTTCTTTCAACTCTCTTGCTTTCTACCCAGCCTTGCTAGCCAAAAACCTGTTTTGAGAAGGCATACTTCTCATGTTTACAAAATCCTTTGAACCCAAAACTTTTGCCACTTGTGTCCACCATATCTACCTAGTAGCACTTTTGCTATTCCAAGCAAATTCTCAAGCTTCATCTACCTTTCGAATTAAAAAGTATTTTGTTATGTGAAAACTAGTTAGTAAAGCTCTCACGGACTTGATGGAACACTTTATTACTTGCCCCTAATAGACTTGAACCATTGTGGACATCGAAGTTGTATATGCTTGCATCTATACGTTGGAATTAGCAGAACCGTGCTGTCACGGGGAATGTTTTCAACATTGCACTTGTACTCTGTACATAGTTGATATGGTGCTCTTTTGTCCTATGCCATGTGCAAGGGGTACCCCATTGGCGGTTCTCAATGATATGCAAATACATACAATGACAAGAACTTACCTAGACCCAAAGTTGAGTATGCATGAGGAGTGGCCCTCATATTCAAGGACATGAGATTGCCAACTTATATTTCGTCAAGCATATACTCCATCTTTGTTCACTTTAACCTTAATCATCTCAAGATGCTTATGATAGGGGCAATGAGGGCTCAAAGCTAGTAAGTACCATAATATTTTGGAAGCTCTTTATGACTTGCAATCCCTGCTACCCTCTAAGAAGGGACCTTCCTCTCACTTCCAGTTGAGTCAGTAAACCTACTTCCTCTCTGCCTCCATCAAGATTTTGAGTTGTTGTGTTTCAAGCATTCATATGGTTATTTATTCAATCATGTTCTTCATCTTCTTTGTTTGCACAAAACTCTTATCTATTGAGTATTACTTTGAAAGCCTTCACTTGTGAAAAAAACTTTTTGAGCAAAGAGTGCTCCTATTTTAAAACTTCTACAAAAAGCTTTTGTGAAACTGTTTGCCAGGTGTTCTCTGACCAAGAACAAGTTTGCCAATTCCAATTATGATTTATCTTTATGCATGTCTATTGTGACTGTTGTACTTGGTTGCAAGCTAAGTTATATAATGGTCAGTTGCTCTCTTCTATGATTTATTCAATGGTAAGTGTGATGCTTCTTGTTCATATTCTTTTATCGAAACTTCACTCCATAAACCTGTGGACATGTTTACTGAGCTCAGTATTCGCTTGGGGACAAGCAAAGTCTAAGCTTGGGGGAGTTGATATGCCCAATTTGCATCACCTTTCTATATCATAATTTACCTCTATTCATTGATATTTGTCTTATTATGAGGTTTTACTTATGGCTTTTCATCTGTTTATGCATGTTGGATGATTCCTGGAGGATGGACTGCCGGAGTCTGGATTTTGATGGAAAAGAAGGCGTTTCAGTGCAATTTCGCGAAGATTAGAAAAATACGAGAAGAATATGGAAAAATATTATTTTACCATAAGATGAAGGAATCCAGAAGGAGGGACGAAGTGGGGCCTCAAGGGGCCCACACCCCCCTAGGCACGGGCCCACCTGACCCCGCACCTAGGGTAGGTGTGGCCCACCTGCCCGGCCTCCGACTCCGCCCCTTCGCCTATATCTTCCCTTCGAAACCCTAAGGCTCAGGCAGCAACCAAAGATAGATTTCCGCCGCCTTTGGGGGGCGGAAAACACCGAGAGAGAAAGATCTCTCCGGCAGACAGATTTCTGCCGGGGGAATTCCTTCCCGGAGAGGGGAGACCGTCGCCATCAACACCATCATCAAGCTAGGCTTCATGGGGTCATCATCATCATCCACACCATCATCTCCACCAGCACCATCATCACCACTCCGTCCTGCTGTAACAATTGTGTTGGATATTACTTAGTTCATTAGGGGAACTTTCCCGGTGTTAATTACTATTGTAGTTGGTGCTTGTGAGTGGAACCATTGGATTATTGTTCATGTTCAGATTGTTATCCATTATCATATCATATTTGATCTTGATCCATATGATGTCTTGTGAGTAGTTCGTTTAGTTCTTGAGGACATGGGAGAAGTCGTGTTGTTAGTAGTGAATCTGTGATGAGTTATTATTCAATGGTTTAGTATTTAAGTTGTGGTGCTATTCTTCTAGTGGTGTCATGTGAACGTCGAATACATAATACTTCACCATTTATGGGCCTAGGGGAATGCATTGTGTATTTGGCTACTAATCGCGGGGTTGCCGGAGTGACAAAAACCTGAACCCCTGTTAGGACACATTTGCACAAGGGAGCACGGGATCTAAGAGTTTAACGCTATGGTTAGATTCATATCTTAATTACTTTCTTGTAGTTACAGATGTTTGCAGGGGGTTTAATCACAAGTATGTATTAGTCCTAGGAAGGGCGGTATGTTAGCATAGGTTCACCCACAGAACACTTACAACACCAAAGAAGAGTACTCAACTATTTGAAGCGAAAGCACTTGACAGAATTCCCATGTGTCCTCGAGAACGTTTGGTCCTTATAAGTATTTCCACCGGCTTGTCCTTTCATAAGAAAGGATTGGGCCACTTGCTCCGTTTGTTCCTTACTTCTGTTACTTGCTCTTTGTTTTGTTTCCTTTTTAGAAAACCACTAAAAATCCGTTTGCTAAGTATTCATAGGGATTTCCTGCTCCATACCACTGTTCATCACCTTCGATCGACACTCCTATTGATCAAAAGTACTACGATACATCCCCTATACTTGTGGGTCATCAGCAGCCAGTTCCTTCCTCTCCCCTACAACCTTTCGTTCGGCCCACAGTGGCCCGTCGCAGCCCATACCCCTTCAGCCACCTAACGTCGTCGTCTTCCTCGCCGATGGATCCCGGAAGCAGCTCGTTGTCGCCAGTGCTGCCGTTGCCCGCGCCAAGATGATCGCCGCCGCCCCTTAGCACCTATAAGGACTCACCGACACCGCGAGAACCCTAGCCAAGTCTCATTTCTCCACTTACCCTTCCCTTCTGCTCGCAGGTTGCAAGAACCCTAACCCTAGCCTCTGACCTCGCCGGCGCCCCGTCTCCCTATCGCTCCCTATTGTTCTGTCGCTGAGCACCTGCATGAACAGCCGCTTGCCGCCGTCGTTCCTGCCACTCCGATGACCTCCAGTAAGCAGCGCCGACACGGTTTGGCCTTCCGCGACGAGGCGCGTCTAGTGCAGCTACACGTGCGCGCTCCTGATGCCTCCTGCCGTGGATTCAATCAAGGATCTAAGGATCAACCTCCGGCTGATGTTAGCATGACGTCATGCCTATGTCATAATATATTTTCTTTTGTTTTATTGTTTTTCAGTAATTCTTTTCTGGAATTTAAATAACCCTGTGGGCCCAGTCTGTCAGGATTTTATTCTTTTTGGAAATTATTTTCTGAAATGATTAAATATATGACATGTGGGACCAAGTGGATAAATATTTAATATAATCCAAAAATGTTTTATAATTTCCTAAAATGATTTAAAATGGATTTAAATTGGGGAAAAACATAACTAAAACATTATAAGTCAGAAAAATACAAATAATAAATGAAAATGTTCAGAAAAATGAGAACTATCTATCTAAGCTATACTCATGCATTGTTAAGCAACTTTAATAACAAGTTTAATTAGAACAACATAGTAACCCCTCACAGGTGATTCCGGAGTTTCCACGAGTTAGGGTTTTCACCCCTTGGAACCCCGATTAAATTGTCGAGCGTGTTTTAGGGTTTTAATTCAATACAATTCAACTTTCCATATCATCATACTTGCTTGAGCATTGCATCGACGACATGTGTTGATTGTTTCCCCTTTATTTCTGGTGTTTGGTTCTTCCCGGTAGAATACGATATCGTTATCGAGATTGAACACCGAGATCAACACCGTCGAAGCTCGAAGATCAATACTTGACCAACCATAATCAAGTCAACTACCATATGTCCGAAGATCTGCTTATTGGTTATCAACGGGCAAAGGCAAGCATAGCCCCACCATGATATAATCCTATGATTTCAAAAGTATTTCAATTCTTGCCATGATGCATACGATTCTACTGTGGTCTTTTATCGATAGATAGAGTATCCTATCTGTTGCATTACTCCCTTGAGCTTATATTACCTGATCCACTACTCCTAGCATAACTAGGTTTGGCTTGTGTGCACTGCTAGAGCTATTATTTGTGTCCTGCTTAGCCATGCATAGCTCTTGAGTCTGGTCCATCCAGATGATGTATCAGATGCAGAGAATCTAGTATGACAGGAGAACGTGATGAGATGATATCAGAGGTGATATGAGATTAAACATGCTAAGTCTTGTATGGGAGGCCACGGTGGGATGTGTTTTTTCTAGTCCCATGCTCGCCACCACTAGGGCCTGAGTTCTTGCCTTTGGAACCGAGATGAGCGTACAGCCGCACGGGGCTTGGGAACCCCTCGCTTGATTAACTTGCCTAGTAGATTCCATGAGTCACATAGTTCGGGCCTTCCATTCGACATGCATTCTGGATCTTCTCGAAGGTGCTGAAGGAGGTGCATTCATAACAAGTAGGGAAGCATGGACCGACTTGCTTGGGGTAGATAGCACCCCTCGTATACCAACCTCGCCTCATATCTTTAAGGACCGGCTTCGGGACTTGACCCATTATGGAGGAACCATCCTTATTGCGTGACTCATGGTCTCGGAGAAAGCAAGGTAAAGGTCATGGCCAACCACCCTCTGACGGCCTTCCAAGGAAGAGGGCTAATAGCTTGGCATTAAGAGTCGGTTGGTACATGTGGGTAAAGTTGTACACCCCTGCAGGGTTAAATCTTTTCTAAAAGCTGGTGACCAGATTCTAAGATCATAGAGAACTATAACCTAATCGTAAAACTTGGCAGTTCAACGTGTGCTTAAGGATGCTTCCTCATGGGTACGAGGGGGTGATCCTAGTTGGTAGATGATGATAACTTGGTGGATATCAAAAGATGATGATCAATATTTCAGAGATGTCTCTCTCTTATCCCTTTTTAAAATATTCTGATTAGACAAGCTTCTTCTCCCTCTTGTCTTACAAAACAAAGATGGATTTATGCAAAACAACTCCACCAGCCATAAGTCTTGTGGAGTACACCCTGTACTCACCCTTGCTTTGTTGATACCTTTTGTAGCAGATTAAGTGCTCCCTTGAAGATGATTTTGGTACTACATCGACACCGACGAGTAGCTTGGGGTTCCCGACCGGCAACCTGGAATCTATGGGCCGGGACGTCATCGTTATGCTTCAGGCCTCTTAGGCCATTTGTTAAGTTTGATATTCTTAATAGCATAATTTTCCTTCCATTGTTTGATGTTTGTGGTTAGTGACCTCGGCTTGTAATAATTTGGTTCTTGGCTCAGTTATGAGCTTGATGTAATAAATTTTGTGTCGTAGGATCACTGTTGTGTTACCGATTCTTCACTGGATATTCTCGATCTCAAGGTAAAGCTTATGTCAGACAGACGTCTGGGATTTTTTTAGCCCTGATCCCAGGGGTGTCACATGAGCCCACCCTAGGACGCGCCTAGGCAGGGTGTGGTCCCCCTGGACACCTCCCAGCATCGCCTCTTCACCTATAAGAAGCCCCCGATGCCTAAACCCTAAACACCCGATCAATATTCCACGAAACTCTCTGTAGCCGCCGCCACCACCATCGTCCCTAGATCGGGGGGATCTGAAGCTCTTCCCGGCACCCTACCAGAGGGGAGATCATCCTGGAGGCCTTCTTCTTCATCATGCCAGCCTCCGGTATGAAGCGTGAGTAGTTACACCTTGGACTACGGGTCATTGTAGTAGCTAGATGGTTGCATCTCCTCCCTGTGCTTTCATGTCTAGATCTTGTGAGCTCCGTTCATGATTAATATCTCATCTATTTGTAATCATGCATGTTGTGTTTGCGGGGATCCGATGGATATTGAGATTACTATGTTAGATTGATTAATGGTTTTGTCTTATTGATTCTATCATGCCTGTGTTGTTTGTGATCTTGCATGCTCTCCATTGTTAGTAGTTATCTTGGTCAAGTAGTTGCTAGTGACTCCAAGAGGGGGTATTTATGCTCGATAGTGGGTTCATGCCTCTATTTAATCAAGGGAAGTGACAGAAATCTCTAAGGTTGTAGATGTGATGTTGCCACTAGGGTGAAAACAACGGTCTCTTGTTCATGGAACAAGTGGATTGTTTACCTTACACATTTTTCTTAAAGCAGTTGTCTGTTGCTTGCAACTTAATACTGGAGGGGGTTCGGATGATAACCCAAAGGTGGACTTCTAGTCATAGATGCAGTTGGATGGCGGTCTATGTATCTTGTTGTATTGCCCAATCAAATCTCATAGGATCTTTATGTCTAGTATTGCATTGTTATGCCTTGCTCAGTCCTATCAATTTGCCTGCTATAATTTGTTTACCCAGCATGCCATGTTTTTTTTATCTAAGGAGAACACCTCTAGTGAACTATGGACCCCGGTACAATCTTTACCATTGATACATCTTCCACTGTTACTGTTTACTTGCTACAAACCATCATCACCTTCCACACCATACAGTTAATCCTTTGTTACAGCAACCGGTGAGATTGACAACCTCACTGTTAGTTGGGGCAAAGTCTTGAGTTTGTGTTGTGTATGTTTCCATGTTGCTTGCAACACCTTTGAGACGTTTCCTTCCTCCTATTGGTTTGATAACCTCGGTTTCTTACTGAGGGAAGACTTGCTGCTGTGCTGTATCATACCTTGCTCTTGGGGTTTCCCGACAAAGCGCTCCACATTGACGTAGCGCCATCAACTCTACAACCTTACCCGGATTAACAACGTCATGCACCCTGAGTTTCTCTCTTGTTCCCTGAGTTGCTCCTTTGATTGACTCGTATATTTTTGTTGCCTTTGCCAGGCAACTTCCTGAAGTGTAAATTCCAAGGTTCCACTGCCGTCCAAAAGGCTCGGCTAAATAGAGGCAAGTCCAGTCACCGCTCTACTTCTTATAACAATGATGATTTTCTGGTCAGCCTGGCCGCCAGCATGACGCCAATGAAGACATTTGGCGTTGACCTCATGGATGCAGCCATCCGAGTTTTCCATAATCTTTGGTCGATAAAGCCCAGGCCCAGAGCGTGTCACAACCATGGTCCAAAGACTGATGGATTGCGAGATGCAACTCAACTTATGGAGGGAGTCTGTCATGTGAGCTGGTGCAGACACAGTTTTGTCCTTCGTGCTATCTTGGTATGAAGGTGTCAACTTATATACTCTTCAGAACTTGCACACCGCGTCAAAGTGGACGAATGATCCAGAATTCATTAAGAAACACCAATCTCGGGCTTACCAACTTATCCAATATGACAACACTCATGCCTGCAATGAAGGGCTGAGCTTCCTTGATGACATTAACGATGAGTAGGTCGAAGAAGAGGCCAATGAGGAGGAAGAAAATTCGTCCAAGGATGAGGCTAATTCAGAAGATGAAGCCGAAGAAGAGGCTCCCGCTGCTGAAGCTGAGGATCCTAGTGCAGAAGCTGAAGCTCCTACCTCGGAAGCTAAGGCTCCTACCTAGGTGACTGAGACTCCTACCTCATACACTGCAATTCCTCCTCCAGCTACCGATGATTCGGCTTCTGCTACTCCTTAGGTGAAAAACTTGAAATTTCATTAGATCCCCGGTATGTTGGGAGCAAGATGTAATATACACGTTAAGTTGTTTTTCTACTACTATGCTTGCTTATATCAGATCCTTTTGGGTAGAGTCCCCGAGTTTCATTTTCTTGTTCGCTCAATTTTATGATCCGGCTCATGTCTACCATTTTTTGGCGTTCGACTTATGAGTCCGGAATCAAGAAACCAAATTAACAATACTTAGAAATTTCGAGAATGAGATCAGAGTGATTTGGCATAATAATACAATAATAAATAAATTAAATGCAGGGGTTAGTCCAAAACAAGAGTTGACTCGCGTATTTTTCTTTCCTTGGTCGTTTTTCATGTGTTTAGCATTCACCGGCTTTTCTCTTGCTTGCCATGAAGCCTATATTTTGGACAACAACAAGTTGAAGAGTGGGCCTTTGTTGCCGACACATTACTGATCCGGCCTAAGGGATAAGAATTCTACACCAGCCGACATATATAAAAAATAAATATAGCAAAAGACATTCTTTTGAGAAACACAGTACAAACGCAGACGCTCACAATGCGTACATACACTCACCCCTAAGAACACACGCACACACATGCTACCCCTATGATCACCTCTGAGAGACTGAGTCAACGGGTCTTGAGATTGACGAATTCACTGCAGGCGTCTCACTATCGACGGGAACGTCGCCTCCCACTAAAAGAATATTCCTCCTTTATGAGACACCAAAGTGTCAAACCTTGGATTTGAACTCTGTTGGGCTAGAGGTACCACCGCCCTCCTAACCATCCAACTATGGGTTACTGAGGCATTCCCCGAGTTACAGTTCGAGGTGTCGAGGTTTGAATAATTAACTCATTGCTGACATACAAATTTTACATATGAGAGTTTGAGATACATACACTTCAGCTAAGTGTAAAATGGACAAAGTAGAGCTACATTCCATGGCCTTTTCAATTCTTCTCATGACCTGTTCGCCTTATTCTTCTCCTGTGCTTGAGCCTCTATGAGATAATATGCATCATTGTGTAATGCTTTGCTCATAATAAATGGCCCCTCCCACGGGCTTCTTGCACTTCGGCTTCTGTGTATTGGGTGACTCTAGGAGAATCATGCATTATGTCGGATGGTAATGCATCTTCTTCCCCATATACAAGAAAGAATGGCGTATAGCATGTTGATCGATTCAGAGTTGTCCTTAGGCTCCATAGTACTGCCGGGAGTTCATCAATCCAACACCCCGCTGATCTTTGCAGCGGCTCAATGAGACGGGGCTTTATCTTAGAAAGTACCAACCCATTAGATATCTCCACTTGCCAATTTGATGCGGGATGTGCGACTGATGCAACATCAGGTCTTATCTGTTTATCTCGGCAGAGTCGAGCAAATGATCCCTTAGCAAAGTTTGTGCCATTGTCTGTGATTATATTGTGTGGGTACCCATATCTCAAGATGATATCCTTGAGGAATGATACGGCTGAAGCGTTTCGTAGCATAGTAAATAAAAAAATTTCTATGGATGTGAACGGGAAAGCCAAGATCTAATCTAGGAGATGCAAACAATGAGGGGGAATAGATGAGATCTTCATACCCTTGAAGATTCACACAGCGGAACGTTCGTCGGAACGTGGGTGATGTAGTCGTACTCGCTTCTCCTCCTCGTGATCCGATCCGATCTAACACCGCAAGTGGCGATGCCTCTGAGAGATGCACACGTGCAGCACCTCGATGTCTCCTCCTTCCTCGGTCCAGCAAGTATGGTGGAGAGACGGATTGGATCTACAACGCGACGGCGTGGTGCAAGTGGTGGAGAGTTTCTGCAGCAGGGCTTCGCCTACGTGCAGTCGGGAGGGAGAGAGAGAGGAGGGCAGCAGGGCGGCTAGGGCTTGAGGAGGAGGTGTAGGAGGGGGTGCGCCCCTAGCCCTCTTTATATAGAGGGGTGGGTGGCCAGCCCTTGCCCCTCCCCCAAGCCCTAGGGCCGGCGGCCAAGGAGGTAGGAGTGGGGGGCAAGTCCCCCCCCTTCTAGAAGCTCCCCTAGGGTTTTGCCCTAGGTTGGCCAGCTGAGCCCTATGGGGCCTTGTGCCCCTGGCCCAATGCAGCCAGGGCACTCCCTCATAGGCCCATGCCCCCTCCCGGCAGGTGGGGCCACGTTGGTCCCCCTCCGGAAGGTTCTAGAAGCTTCCGGTACAATACCGATTAACCCGAAACAATTCTGAACTCCAAAAACTGCATTGCCTTATATGAATCTTATTCTCCGGACCATTTCGGAACCTCTCGTGATGTCCTGGATCCCATCCGAGACTCCAAACAAAAACTCATAAACCAATTATCCAATCTATCCTAGCGTCAAGACACGTTAAGTGTGTGACCCTTCGGGTTCGAGAACATGCAGACATGATCTTCTATCAATAATCAACAGCGGGGTCTGGAAACCCATATTGACTCCCACACATTCATCGATGATCATATCGGATGAACCACAATGCCAGGATTCAATCAATCCCATATATATATTCCCTTCGTCTCGCGATATTTTACTTGCCCGAGATTTGATCGTCGGTACCGTCATACCTAGTTCAATCCCGTTCACAGCAAGTACTTTACTCGTTCCGTAATCCGATATCACTTTGTGAGTAACTCCTTAATCACATGCTTGCAAGCGGTGTTGATATCGATTACCGAGTGGGCCCGAAGTATATCTCTCCGACTTGGGAGGGACAAATCCCATCTCGATACATACAACCCAATAGGTACTTTCCGATCACCTGAGAGACACCTTTGTGATCACCCTCTCATAGGATGACGTTTGATGACCTCAAAGATTTCTTCCGATACCAGGGAGTTGTATTATCTCATGGTCTAAGGAATACAATATTTGACACAAGAAAAGCTTCGCAAAGATGAACACGATGACACGATCTAATTGCTCCGCTTAGTTTGGGTCTGTCCATCATATCATTCTCCCAATGATATGATCTCATTATTAATCGACAACTCATGTCTATGGTTAGGAAACCTTAACCATCATTAATCAATGAGCTAGTCCATAGAGGCATACTAGGGACACGGTGTTGTTCATAAACCACACAAGTATTAAGTTTCCGCTTAATACAATTCTAGCATGGAATATAAACTTTATCATGAACAAGAATTATAATAATAACATCTTTATTATTGCCTCTAGGGCATAATTCCAACAACGGCTGTGGCACCATCACACTTTTTTATTGGATTAAATTCAATCCACTTGGTGAACTTTTCTACCATGACCAAGATGTGGGTCATATTTCCACGAGCCAGCTTAAATGGCCCAACCATATCCAAGAACCACAGCAAATGGCCAAGTGACAGGTATAGTTTTTAGCTCAGAGGATGGCATGTGTATCTTGCTTGAATATCTATGGAAACCATTGCATTTTCCCACAAGTTCCTTAGCATCATGCAAAGCACTGGGCCAGTAAAATCCATGCTCGAAAGCTTTGGCCACCAAGGCTCTGGATGAGGCATCATGCCCACATTCGCCCTGGTGGATATCTCGGAGGATTTCCTGCCATTCTGCCAGATCAACACATCTCTGTAGGACACTGGTAACACTTATTTTGTATAATTCGCCACTTACTATGGTATATGCTTTTTCCCTTCTCTGAATTTGTCTAGCGAGTACCTCATCACTCAGCAAATTCTCATCTTTCAAGAAACACAAAATTTTCTTTACCCATGTTGGTATTGCATGGGCTGGGGTAATCACTTCATCCACTTCCATCAAATCTGCCGGCATAATTTCTTTCGGACTTAACTGAACAGTCCCCGGGTTTTTTGAGGCAGTCCTCAGGTTTGCCAAGTCAGTCCCTGGGATAATCGGATTGCTCCTCCCATCAATATCCATTGGGACAGCCTTGGACCCTGGGTTGGCCGAGATATGTATTGATTCAGATTCTGGTGATGGGATGATTGATGGTTTTTTGAGATGCTCGAGAGCTATACCTGGCGGAATAGATTGCCTGGATGAGCCGAGCTTGGACAATGTGTCAGCTGCATCATTCTCTGCTCTAGGTACATGATGGAACTCACATCCCTCAAAGTACCCACTGATTTTTTGCACATGAAATGTATATAATGGCATATTTGCATCAAGGGCATCCCAATGACCTGAAACTTGTTGTACTACCAAATTCGAGTCACCAAAACACTGAATCCGATGTATTCTAGTGTCTTTTGCTACTTTCAACCCATGCACAAGTGCTTCATATTCGGCCACATTGTTTGATGCGTCAAAATGTATCTGCAACACATATTTTAGTTGGTCTTTCTTAGGAAAGGTAAGGACTATCTAGGCGCCTAATCCGGTTCTCAGCTTTGATCTGTCAAAATGCATTCTCTAGTAATTCGAATCAGGCAAAGGCGAATCATATTGCATTTCAGCCCAATCGACAAAAAAAGTCGCATGTGCATGCGATTTGATTACATCTCGCATATCAAACTATGGAGCATAACGGGCTAGCCCAATATCCCATTTGGCGATTCGGCTACTTGCATCTTTGTTACCCATTATCTTGGATATTTGTGGTTAACATATCACCTTTATGGGGTGTTCCACAAAATAGTGCTTAAGCTTTTTGGCCGCCATATGCCATTTTTTGATAATGTGGGTAGTTTTGCTTTGAAGAAGATAGTACCTCACTTAGGTAATATACCGGCCTCTACACCAACTTACCCTCTTCGTCATGCTCCACCCATACCATGGCACTTACGACTCGGTTGGTCGCTGCTATGTAGAGCAACATTGACTCTTTGGATAGTGGTGAGGCTAACACTGGTGCAGAGGCTAGAATTCTTTTAATTCATGAAAAACATTATTAGCTTGTGGTGTCCAGATGAACTTATCCGACTTTTTCATTAATTGATATAAGGGTAGTGCTTTCTCTCCTAGTAGGCTAATGAAGCGACTTAACGCTGCCAGGCAACCGGTGAACTTTTGAACATCATTGAGACACATCGGCAATTCCATGTTCTCAACAACTTGGATTTTAGTTGGATAAGCTTCTATACCTCATCTCGACATGAGGAATCCGAGTAAATTTCTAGATGGGACATCGAAGGTGCACTTTTCCGGGTTAAGCTTCATTCGGAATATTCTTAGATTCGCGAATGTTTGCCGAATATCATCTAGGAGGGTATGACTCTCCTTGGTTTTTATCACCACATCATCCACATACACTTGGAAATTTTTGCCAATTTGGTCATGCAAGCATTTTTGCATGCATCTTTGATATGTAGCAGTTACATTACGTATGCCGAATGGCATGGTACGATAGCAATAAGCCCCGTATGGGGTAATAAAGGCGGTTTTTATTTGATCAGCTAGATTTAACGGTATCTGGTGGAAATCAAAATACACGTCTACAAATGATAACAGTTCACAACCAGCTGTCGAGTCAATGAATTGATCTATTCTTGGCAAAGGAAATGGACCCTTTGGACATGCTTTGCAAGTTGGTGTAGTCGATGCACATGCGCCACACCACTTCCACATTCGAGCCATCCTTCTTCTTTTCCACCAACACCGGATTAGATAGCCAATCCAGATGAAGCACTTCCATTATAAACCCGGCTGCAAGGAGCCGAGCTGTCTCATCTCTAATGATCTTTATCCTATCCTCGGCGAAACGGCGGAGAGGTTTCTTCATCGTCCTTGCATCAGGCCTAACATGTAGAGAGTGCTCAACCAGCTCCCTCGGTACACCTTGCAGGTCCTGTGTGGACCAAGAAAAAATGTCCCTATTTCCTATTTGTCATTCAGGCCTACACCAATGGTTAAAGTGTGCTCTGGGAACTGGTCATCAATCTAGATTTTCTTGGTGTCCTTAGTCGGCTCGAAAGACACACTTCCATGCGGGTTACTCAATGTTGGCATATTCAGCTGAGCCGACTTAGCCAAAGCTGCCACTTCCTGGATTATCCTTTTCTCTCGTGCAATCACCAATGACTCGGCCAGGTTTGATCCGGCCAAGGCACACTCCATTGACCTCCTATAGTCTCCTGCGATTGTAATGACCCCATTAGGTCCTGACAGCTTCATATTCAGGTAGCCAATGTGTTACTGGACATGAACATGGAAATTGCTGGCCTGCCCAACATTGCATGTCTAGATCCACAACCTCGAACAACAAGTTCTATGTTCTGCAGTTTTCTCGCATACCGAATAAAATATCTATTCAGACATTGCCAATTGGTTCACAGGACAACCTCGGCAAAATGCCATGGAAAGTTGTCTTGGTTAACTACAACATATTTTCCGAGATACCCAGCTTATGCATTGTATCTTTGTATAGTATATTAATACTGCTCCCATTGTCAAGGAGTACCTTGGAGAATTTCACATTAATGTTCATCCTGATAAACGTCGGATCAAGAACCAACGCATATGATCCAGGACTCGGCATGGGCTTAGGATGACCTTGATACTCCAAGCGATTTCCTGGTCTGACCAATTCATATACCTCGGCACGACCGGCATAACTACATTGACTTCCATGTGTTGCCGTTGAACACTTTGCATATCCTTCCCCTTTGTGGTGAACACACAATAACTCTGATGGTGCTCCCTATAGTCATTCCGGGCATCATTGCCGGGGTTCCCATGGTTCTCTTGGTTCTGATTAGCCACTTGATGCACAACATCTCTTCTTTCATGGTTCTCATACCTTGGAGGTAGTGGATGTAGAGCTAGGTGCTTCTAAGCATTTCCTTCTGTGAGTTGTGGTGGTGGGTTATTCTCCTGAGCTGGTCCAGCCTCACCCAATGCATGTTGCATCCATGCACAATTCCGAGTCATTTGATTTGCTGGCTTAGCTGGATTGGGCGTGTGGAACTTGTATGGATGATCCAACATAGACTCATATGTATACTTTGGTATTTACTGCCATTGATTCTTCTGCTCAACACCCCATTGCTTCTTCCCATCATTCTTTGATGTCCATTACTGGGTACTGTTTTTCTATCGCTGGTTTCCTCCAGCTCTCGGCTGATCTTGGCTCACAGCAGCGACATGGTTCGATTTATATCGGTAATTCTGCCTCTCATCTCTTCTTTTACCTCCAAAATCATTTCTTCGGGATGACCTGGCCACATCCCTGGCATAGTACTTATCATTCGGCTCAGCCGACATAAGCAGGGGTTAGGTTGGATCTCCCAATGCATAAGAATCTGCAATCCTGATTGTCTTAGCCAATGTAGTTGGCATATCTCTTTGAAACCATTGCCATAATACACTTGCATGTCTACATCCTTGCACGAACCACACAATAGCCTATGATTCGATCACTCCTTCACACAAGTTGCACAAGGTACTCTCGGTCAGTCTCACTCGGCCTCTTTTTACACATTGACAAGCGTTGTGGCTTGTTTGGCCTCTTGTATGTGCTGGTAAAGTTACTGATGAACATTTCTTCAAAATCCAGCCAACAGTTGATACTTCCCACTGGCAAATTATTCAGCCAGACCCTTGCTGGCCCTTCTAACATCTAAGGCACATACCTTACTGCCCATCTGAGATTGCCCTGAACTATGTTCACTGCTGTGGCATAATCAATCAACCAGTCTTGTGGCTTTGTGCTACCATCATATGTCTTTGTTCCCCTGGCTAACTGATAGTTCATCACATGTGGCTCTTTCATGATCCGAGGTCCAAAACATGCAGGGCCTAGAGGTCCCTGTCCTTCCATCAGCTCCGACCTATAAATCGTGTCCAGCTTCAACCTTGCGCCATTCGGCTGCAAGTTCCTGTTTCCCAGCCTTGATTCCATTGCATTTCCCACCAGATGATGATCTGGCCTAGGAAATCCAGCATTGGCCATAGCCTAATAACCATAATTGTATCTATTTTCTCCGGGATCTGTAGAGCTGGTCCTGCACTTTTCTCTTGCCAAGTTATATACCGCTGATGTTGTTGTGGCGGATGTTGCCCTCCACCAGACGAGTTACGCTGGCTAGCATGACCTTAATTAGGGTTTCTGTTGCCTCAGCTAACACTTCCTTGATCTGCATTGGGTTGTACTTGCTTGCCTTTCCCAGCCACTGCCAGTTCATAGGGCACATTTGCTTGCTCCTTCTTCCTAAGATCACCACCTCTTCTCTTCTTGGGCCTGCACCGCGTGAGGAAGCCGTCGCAACTGACTTTGCAGGAGCACCCCCAGCCGAATGAATGATGTGGGAACCTCCTGGCCTTGCCGGGTTGTTCTTGAGAAGTTCTTCTTTCTGCTGATTCGCTATGCACACCAGCTCATTGACTCTCTCTTGCTTCCTTTGTCAGGCCTCGTCGGATAAAGCGGGTATCTCGACAGCAGCTGCATCTGCAGCCCTGAGGTTCTTTGTTGGCATGCTATACCTCGGCAAGCCTGGGTTGGCCAAATCTCCTGGCCTTGGTAGATATTCCTTATCTGTATCACTAAGGAGGCTTTTCCCCTAATCCTTACACCATCCATGCGAGTTGGGCTAGTGTTAAGTTTATTGGCCCTAGTATACTCACGCAAAGTGATGTTCAGGGACTGCTGAGCTGCTACTACCATATTTTCTCCCTCTAGTACTTTCTACCGGGTCTCCTCTAGCTCGGCATGTGCCTGAGCCGGGTCTACAATTGGAGCTACAGGAGTGGTTAAGCTATCCATGTCTTCCTGCAGTATGTTCTCTGGCTTCTCCAACGGAGGGAACCTCGAACAAGCTGCTTTGGGCATAGCATCCCCATTGTCGGTCGGGACTCTGCTGGTTCCGACTCCAGCGCCTGTGGCTGGCGTAGTCAACATCACCTCGACGCTTCCAACGGGGCGAGTGGTACGCTGACTGCGAGATGCGCTGAGGGGTGGCTCACCCACCACTACGACTTGCTGTGGGTATACGCAAGAGACTTCCATGCCGATGTTGATGAAGACGCCATTGCACGGAGGAGGGCACTTGTCGAAGTTGTGCACGTTGTCGCTAACGTAGTCCTACGAGTTTAATCGCTGGACTAGTCTGGAGACGATGCGCTCTCCCATTGCGATGAAGTTTCCCATCAGGATCTTGACTCTAGCTAGCACCAGCTGTTGGCCTCATGGTGGGTGCCAACTATCATGGTGGTGTCATGGAAGATGTCATGGATAGGCTAAAGATGAGGCCAATGTGAACTAGTGGAATCCAGGAAGGGATAGTGTAGTGGATCTACACACGAAGGATTCTCTCTAGATCTTTTATTTAGATAAACAATGGTGTACCACTTGCTCCTTGAGCTGTATCAGAGAGAGAGGAAGAAGATGAACTAAGATGCTCTCTCTACTCGAAGGTTTCCCCTCTACAAATGAACCGATCCCCTCTCCTTGGAGGCCCTGGCTCACCTTATAAAGGGGTGGCCAGGTTACACTTAGGGCTTACGTGGACAGCATATTCCTTGGATATGCTCTTCCCAATATAGTAACTCGGCAGCCTCCTTTCCCCTGTCGCCCTCCTCTGCACGGCAATGGGACATAGTCCACGACATGTGACCATTGAGGTTAGGGACTATCACCTCGTCACCCTTTGCTATGTCCATGTCCCTCTGGCTCTGGTCCTTAGCGCTTTTCTCTCCTTTGATTCCAAAGAGTGACAGGGGAAAGTGTTGACCTTGGGGCTCATTCTCTCCTTCTTGAGCATTCCAACCAGTGACTTGGCCTCATCCCTATTGACTCGGCCAAGATGCTACCTGCAAACATACAACACTCTAGACACCGTGTCGACATACATTATATGTCAGCCGAGTCATGCCAATGCTATACATCTTAGGGTAACCCGACCCTTATTCGGCCATCCCTTATATACCTCGGCCAGATCATGCCTTGACCTGATCAATACCTCGGTGGGCTTTACCCTTTTACCATAGGTTGACCCTATCTAGGGTCATCCCCCCAACAACGGTGCGCCAGGGAACAGGCTCTATCTACGCCTTGATCGCCACGCGATAGAGGGCGCGTTTGGCCCGAGTCTTGTTGCGAGATGACATCCCGATGAGGTTAGTGAAGACCTTGGAAACACGCCTAAACCCCTACCTGGCACGCAAAATGTCGGAGACTAGCGTCCCGTGAAGGAACAAGGGGTATGATGAATCCCTAAGTTCGAGATGGGGCTGAACACGCATTTGGATTTTCTTGGCAACGAAGGCAGCGACGGAGATCGCACACGACAGAGAGTGACACGGTGGTGTTTTACCCAGATTCAGGACCCTTGTGAGGAAGTAAAATTGAAGGGAATATTCCCTGGAAGGAAATAATAAAGTTTTGATTATGTGTATTCCAAGTATATGATAGATGTTTATTTTGCATGCTATAATTTTATTAATATGGAAACGTTAATACATGTGTGTTTAATAAACAAAAAGAAATTTCCTAGTTATGCCTCTTCTTATAAACTAGCTCGTTGATTAACAAGATGATCACAGTTTCCTGATCATAGACATTGGATGTTGTTAATAATGAGATCACAACATTAGTGTAATGATGTGATGAACATTCATCTAAAGTATAGCATTACGATCAAAGTCATTGACTTTATATTGCTATAAACAACTTACGAAGTGATCCTAATCCTTAGACCATGAGATCATGTCAATCACTAACACCGGAAGAGTTTCTTGTTGACATCAAACGTCACACCTGTCGTGGTGGTGGCATGGCAGATGCCATGGGTAGGCTAAAGTATGGGGCCAATGGATGCTAGAGGGATCCAGAGAGGGAAGATGTAGTGATTTCTACACTCAACTGACCATTAAGTAGATCTTTATTCCTCTTCTCAAGAACTACAAGTGCTCCTAAAGTTGTATCATAGAGAAGATCCTCACATGTGCGCCTCGGGCTTCCTCACTATCACCTCTGTGATACTTGTCTGCCCCTCTGCAGCCCTGCTCTTTGTCCTTTGCACTTGGCTCTGTCTAGATTCCTCCTAGACAGAGACTAGGGTTTGACTATAGGCTGCTCCTTCTCCTGCAAGTCTCACATTACTCAGCCTTATCTCACATAACTCGGCTCGGCCTTCACCTGCATATAAATCGATCAGCCTTATTCGGCCGACATAGCTCATACGTCGGCCGAGTAAGGTGTTAATCGTCCTATATTCGCCAAGGCCCAACTTATCCCAGACGGATCTTGCATAATCCGGCTGACATAGTTAGTAATTCGACTTAGGGTAAGGGAGACTCCTTTCTTCTTTCCCTATCTTGACCCTATCCGGGGTCACCCCCCCAACATTAGTCCCCGAAGCTGGTGCGGTCCTGCCAAAAACCTCGGCCGGGCCACATCAGTTTCCAGACTTTTATCTTCTCTCTTTCTCGCCGAGGTATTTTGTAGCCGACGTTTTTTTTCCGTTATCCCCTTCCTCATCTCATCCTTTTCCACTATGGGTTACGTTCTGAGTTATCTCCTTTCGTTCGAGATATTTGCTTGGCTTCCTGGGTAAGCCTCGTCTTACGTGTCCCTATCATCATTGTTCTCTAGTTTTTTTTTCCTCTACGGTCCACCGACACGCCATGTTGATTATCATACTGTCAGCGTTACAGTGACACCTCGAGTACCACAGTCGTCAGAAGGCCCGATCCCCTCCTATGCCATGTGGTCTTCTGTGTGGCTCCACTACCTGCGAGCGGTTAAGCCACACAGGCGATTATGCGGTTATCGGGGCACAACCACGATCCCACTACAGTTTACCCTACGCGGTTATAAAGAGGGGAGCGGGGTTGGATGATTCACTTTCCCCCTTTCTACTCCCTTCATCTTCTTCCCTTCTCCACCGCCTCCGTTCGTGTTCCAGTGGCCGCGCCACCGTCGTCCCCCTTGACGGTCACGATGCGGTTCTCCGGCTCCCACGACCTTGCCGCGGCACCTCCGCTTTGGCGTTCCCGTCGGTGAGTTTCTCTGCAGCGCTGCCGCTAGGTCCCAGCGCTAGGCATTTTCCTAGTTTTCCAAGATTCCCCGTGGCGGTTCTTTCTCTGTTCAGCCGCTCTATTCGTCACCGTCGTGACGGGGCCCTGCACCTCTAGGCTTCTCCCCGCCGCTAGTTCTTCCTCGGTAGATTCCTCCGATGAGCCTATGTCTAGCTCCGCCAGCGGTTCTCTCGTCGGGGAAGATGACCTTGCGGCCGTTCCAGAGCGCGGTTCCTGGCAGGGTTCCACGGTCACACGCCGGGAGGTAGAATGGTTGATAAAAACACGCCGAATTCCTGCCGAGGTAAGTTGTCGCTTACCCGGCAATGAATCCTCGCCTGTACTCAATGAGGGCGAGTACGTAGTTTTTATATCCCACTTTGCTCGTGGATTTGGCCTCCCTCTTAGTGATTTTGCTAGGATCTTCTTAGACTACTTCGGCCTTCAGCCGCATCACCTACCAGCTAATACCGTAGCTTCTCTGTCGGCCTATATCTCGACTTCGGAGGGGTATTTCGGCCTCTGGCCTTCCGTAGATGTTTGGTCCAAATTATTATAGATCCGAGCTAACGTACTGCCGGATAAATCTTCTCATCCTTCTGAAAAGTCTCTCACCCAATGCGGGGCTGCATCCATTATACCTCAGAAAAACTCCGTGTTCCCTCGAGTCGTCAGCCTCGAATCTTGCAAGAAGTCGCATAAATCATTTTTCTATGTCAAGAATACTAGGAAGGAAGACAAGATTCGGCTCCCTGCCTTCTCCATTGGTCCTCCCTCAAAGAAGAACTAGATCTACAATCCGAGGAAAAGCCATGCTCTTGCCGAGGCATTTGAGCTCCGGCTCAAGGAACTGACTCGTGCTGGGCTCCGAGGTGAAGATTTGATGACTGCGTTCATTAGCAGCCGAATCTGCCCCTTCTATCTTCACTCTCACAAGCTCTGTTACATGAGCGGTCCTCTGGATCCCAACCGAGTTTACGATTGAGCTTGATAATTATCAGATCTATAAACATGTCTGAGCTATTTTTAAGACTGAGATGCCCGAGGAATGGACGTGGGTACTAAGGCCGTTTTCTCGCGGGAATCCTCCTCCTCAGGTGAGTTAAACATAGGTGTTTTCTCCCGAGATGTTTTTCCATTGTTCTTTTGCTAGGTCTTATTCAATTTTCTCGCAGAGGATTGCGGAGCAGACGACAGAATATGGCGAGGTTTTGGCTCTTCGTTGGACCGCTGACCACAATGCCCCGGACAATGGAGAGCCTGACCCGGAGGAATTTGTCCTAAGTCGGATGCTTCTCCTGTTCGTCCCAAGAGCAAGACCTCGGCCCGTGCGGATGAAGGTGATTCGGACGACGTCCGAATTCTTGAGGTAGTTTCCGCGGTGCCTATCTCTTACGCATTTCCGGCTCCTTCTTTCCCAGCTAACTAAGCTGGTCAGGTGCACGATGCCGAACCTCTTGCTTCCGAGGCTCTTGTTCCTTCGAAGAAGCGCACCGCTTCAACGGATCCTTCTGATGCTGCCCCCAAGAAATGAGTCAAGAAATCTGCTCCGCATATCCCGAGGCGTAAGACCATGCCTGGGTTACTAGGTGGGTTTATTTTCATTTGTATTTCTTGTTTCTCTCTTTCTTTTTCTGACTCAACTTTTTCTCTCTTTCAGAACTCCTCTCTCCGCAAAGCCAAGCGGTCTGAGTATGACAAGCCATACTACTCGGTCATCTTCTCCCCCACCTCCGGAAGATACTCGGGTTCCCAGTCCCTCTCGTGTTGATTCTCCTCCTGCGTCGACTAATGTATCGCCTCAACAAGATGAGCCTATTGCTCCCCCCGTTGTTGCCGACGTAACCCCTACACCGGATCACCCGGCTGAGCCTACTGTCCCTCTTAAGACCTCTGCGGTTTCCCCCGATGATCCTTTGATTACCGCAGCTCCAGTTCCTACTCCAATCCCTACCGAGAGCACCACTACCTCGGCCCCTTCAAAAACTATAGCACCTCCTACCGCCAAGGGCATGATTCCCAGTGCTGAAGTTGTTGCCCCTGCCGAAGTCTCTACTAAGAGCAAGAAAGTTGTTGTTACTAAACCCTCGGCATCTCAGAAGGGGACAACTAGCTCTTCTCAGCCCAACATTGCTGATGTACTTCACAAGGGAGCTTCCTCCGCTAAACCCGGCGTCGCCCTTGCTGCCGACACTCAGCTTACTCTTCATAAGAGTCCGGCAGCGGCGATAGTTACACAACGGGCCTGAGGTAAGGTGTTGACCCGTACTGAGAGCGGGAACAGCCTCGGCTCTCTGGTGGAGTATGCCAATAACTAGAATGCCGCCGATTAACTTGAAGGCAATCCGAGTAGCCAACCATTTCAGCTTTCCGACATCAGCAGTCACTTGCACATGGCTGCTAAGATTGTCCTTGATAGTGACAAGATGAATGAGGTAAGCGCTTTCGTTGATACTTTGTCTATTATTCAGATGGTATTATATACACACTAGTCCCCGAAGCTTGCAACCGGATAATCTGTTGTTCGTTTGGAAGCTTTATCAGGTTTCAAATGCATTACTTGCTAAGTCAATTCTCTTCGTGACTCGGATTATCCGTGGTCCAGGATATCAAACCATTCATATCCGAATCAAGTTTTGCTTGATTCAGATTTGCTTTAGCTTTGAATATCCAACCACCTAGATCCGAGTCAAGTTTTACTTGATTCGGATCTGTTTTAGCTTTGAATATCCAGCCACCTAGATCCGAGTCATGTTTTACTTGATTCGGATCTGTTTTAGCTTTGAATATCTAGCCACCTAGATCTGAGTCAAGTTTTACTTGATTCACATCTGTTTTAGCTTTGAATATCCAGCCACCTAGATCTGAGTCAAGTTTTACTTGATTCAGATCTGTTTTAGCTTTGAATATCCAACCACCTAGATCCGAGTCAAGTTTTACTTGATTCGGATCTGTTTTAGCTTAGAATATCGAGCCTCCTAGATCTGAGTCAAGTTTTACTTGATTCGGATCTGTTTTAGCTTTGAGTATCCAACCCCCTAGATCCGAGTCAAGTTTTAATTGATTCAGATCTGTTTTAGCTTTGAATATCCAGCCCCTAGATCCGAGTCAAGTTTTTGATTCGGATCTGTTTTAGCTTTGAATATCTAGCCTTGTAACTTGCTTTTGTATTTAGGTTGCCCATGATCGGCGGACAACCGAATTTCAAAGGTTGCTCTTTGCGCACAAGAAACTTCAAGACAAATATGATAAAGTTATTCCTGTTGTGAAGAAAAATGGTAAATTATTTTGTCTGTTTGGTTCATCTTCCCCTTGTGAAAGATTTTGTTTTTTGTGCTAATCCGTATCTTGCTGATATGCAGCTAGTGTCAACAATCTGAATACTCGTCTTACCAAGAAAGTTGGAGATCTTGAAGGTTAGTTACTCCTTTTGCCTTTAATTTGTCGATTCTTTGTTTGAGGTAAATCTTGGGTATCTTACGATCCCCCGGCTTTGCTATAGCCGAGTTACAAACCCTTGCAGCGTCGCATGAAGAATGCATATCTACGCCTGATTTGATGCTACATTTTTTAGAACAAGCTGCCACTCATTCGGCCCTTCTCAAGGAAAAGGATGACGAGATAACCCGGTTACGTGTCGAGGTTGAGTCTCTTAAGCTCTCCCAGAAGTCTGAGTTGGAGAAGGTTGACCGGGAGTTTTCCGAGGAAAAGAACCGACTTAGCCTGCAGCTTCAGAAGGGCAAAGAACTTCTTGACGCTGCCAAACTAAAAAATCGGGCGATGAGCGAGGAAATCACTCGTTTCGAGAAGAGTAGGGCCGATTGGTCCCTGGATCTCCAGAAAATGCTGAGTTATATCCATCGTAAGTTTCCGTCTATCGCCGAGTTATTTTCTTCCCTTTCTTATCTTTAACTGATATGACTTCCTTTTGTGTAGATCATTTTCCAGAAGCTAAACCTATGAGCTCCAAGGCTGTGATTGCTGCTCGTGAGCGCTGAGGTGTTCCTGTTGCTCCGAGTCAAGAATATTCGATGGAAGACTTCCTGTTTGCCGTTGGTGCTGCTATTGGACCAATGAAAATTATGGGAAAAGATCTTGTGCAAGCAGTTATCCGAGCCTACCATGTCCTTTGGCCGAATACGCCGGATATTGATGAGGTAGAAGTGCTTGTGGCAAGGCTGATGGAATCTCAGACTCAACTCAATCTCTGGAGGGAATCTGCTGGAAGGGCTGGTGCTAATATGGCGCTTACAGTTGTTTTGTCATGGTATGAGGATATTTCCCTCGATATCCTGATGAATTTGTGCACTGGCTCTCCTTGGATTGAGAATCCAGAGTTTGTTACTCGCCGTCAGGCCTATGCCTACCAACTTATCGAGTACGCCGACGTGCATCATTGGATCGAGGGGCCTAGTTTTCTTTCCAACCCGGCCGATAATGACAAAGCTGAAGATGCATCTGGTGGTGATTCAGCTGATCAAGATGGATTGGAGGATGGCTCGGATAATGCCGATGATTCCAATGATAGCTCGGGTGGAGATGGCGATGTTTAATCGTCTTCCAAAGGAACCGAAGCTTCTTGAGCCAGCAGCCAGAGCTTGGCTCAGGTGTTACTACAGCACCCGTCAATGCCGAGGTAACCTCTGCAGAGGCCCATACAACCTCGGAGCAACTAGTTCCTAAGGAAACACCTCTGAAGGAAGCCGAGGCTATTCCGTCTGTGTCCGAGATACCCGCGTTCGAGACTCCTGGTCCTGCTACTTCCCCTCCTACAGGTGATTCGGCCTCTGCCGGTGTCTAGGTTCAAAAAACTCTTAGTCGTTTAATTCCCCGGTATGCCGGGCGTATGATGTCTTTGAAACAATTGTACACCTTTTGATATAGTGTGAACCATTTTGCCTTGTGCCTTTGAGGCACTGGTAATGGTAATTGTTGTTAGTTTATCTAACTGAATCTATTTAAATTGTATCTTTGCTTTGTCAAACTTTAACTTCGTAGATCCGGATCATATTTTCCCATATGACTGATTTTCGTTCGGCATCTATCTTGTGTTCCTTATGTAAACTTGGTTGTCTAGTTGTCGTTTTTGCAACTTCTCCTTGAAGTATTATGTTCTAAGCTCATAGATTGGCTTACCACCCTCCCTGAGGTATTCATTGGTAAAATGATATAGGTAGGGTACGTCCCTTATTATACCTTGACTTGTTGAGGTTATCATTCTTGTTACTATGATTTTAGACATCGTTAGTTGTTTCCTCATTGTTATTCCTTTGATGGCTGAAGCAAGCTTATATCGCATCTTGCAATTTATGATTAATAAGTCGGGGAAGTCGCCGAGTTTCTGCTTGAGTTACTGAACTCTTATGTGTATGGCAAAAATCAGCGGGTAATATAGGTCAGTCCCCGAGTTATCGCTCGGGTTATTGAAGATTCACACATGCTCAAAAAATATCGAACAACATGAAGCAGTCCCCAAGTTATTACTTGGGTCATCAAAATGCAATTCATAATTCAACACAAAGAACATCATGGGGAAGTCCCCGAGTCACTGCTCGAGGTGCCGGAGTTTAATACATAGTTCGAAATAAGAAATAACATGGGGTAGTCCCCGAGTCACTGCTCCCTGCCGAAGTTTGATACATAGTTCAAAACTAGAAATAATATGGGGCAGTCCCTCGAGTCACTGCTCGGGGTGCCGAAGTTTGATACATAGTTCAAAACTAGAAATAATATGGGGCAGTCCTCGAGTCACTGCTCGGGGTGCCGAAGTTTGACGCACGCTTGATATTCTGACTTGGTGCGTCACGTCACAATATGCAATATAGGGTTTCTAAGTGTAGAACGGGTGAAGCAAGGCTATGTTCCATGGTCTTTTTGATTCATCTTCAGCCTTGTTTGCCTTGTTCTTTTCTGGTGACTGAGCGTCGATCATGTAATATGCATCGTTGTGCAATGCTTTACTCACGATGAATGGTCCTTCCCATGGGGGTGAGATCTTGTGCATGCCGGCTGTGCGTTGCACTAGCCGAAGATATAAATCTCCTTCTTTAAAAAATCTTGGGCTGACTTTTTTTCTATGATATCGTCTGAGCTCTTGCTGATAAATAGCTGATCTTGATAATGCCAATTCCCTTGCTTCCTCTAGCATATCCACATCATCTTGCCGCGATATCTCGTTTACCTTGGCACTTGTGTATTGGACCACTCTTGGCGACATGCATTATGTCGGCTGGAAGTACAGCTTCTGCCCGGTATACTAGAAAGAATGGGGTATACCCCGTCGATCTATTTGGGGTGGTCCTGAGGCTCCATAGTACTGCTAGAAGCTCCTCAATCCAGCATCCTGCCGACCTTTGCAGTGGTTCGATTAATCGAGGTTTTATTCCTAACAATATCAGTCCATTTGATCTTTCTACTTGCCCGTTCGATGTCGGGTGAGCCACCGATGCAACATCTAGTCTTATGTGTTTCTCTTGGCAAAATCTAGCAAAAGCTCCTTCAGCAAAGTTTGTGCCATTATCCGTGATAATACTGTGTGGGTATCAATATCTCAAGATAATATCTTTGAGGAATTTCACCGTTGTGGGTCCGTCACATTTTCTTATTGGTTTCACTTTTATCCACTTTGTAAATTTATCCACCATGACCAGAATATGAGTCATTCCGCCTCGGGCAGGCTTGAATGGACCAACCATATCTAAACACCATACAGAGAAGGGCCATGTGATTGGTATTGTTTTTAACTCGGACGAAGACAGATGTATCTTGCTGGCGTATCTCTGGCAACCATTACACCTTTCTACCAATTCTTTTGCTTCCTTCAGCACAGTTGGCCAATAAAATCCATGCCTAAATGCTTTGGCCACTAGGGCTCTGGACGAGGCATGATGCCCACATTCTCCCTGATGTATATCCAAAAGTATTTCCTGCCCTTCTGCCGAGTCAACACATCGTTGCAGTACGTTCGTTACACTTCTCTTATATAGCTCATTGTTTATGATCGTGTAGGCTTTTTCTCTTCTCACTATCTGTCTAGCTAGGAACTCATCACTCGGAAAGATTTATTATTTAAGGAATGAGAATATGGGTTGTGCCCATGTCGGCGTAACTTTCTCTGGGGAAATTATATTGTCAAATTCCATAACTTCCGCCGATATAACATCTCTGGGATTTTCCATGTTCACCCGTTGGTCAGCCGAATTAACCGTTAAATGATTCGGGTCATATTCTTTGTCGATTTCCATTGGGACATTTCCTTCTATCTGTTTTGCCGAGATACGAATTGACTCGGATTCTGGCGAAGGTGTAATTGATGGTTTTCTCAGGTGCTCTAGAGCTATACCTGGGGGAATTGACTTCCTAGTCAATCCGAGTTTTGACAGTGTATCTGCGGCGTCATTTTCCGCCCGAGGTATGTGATGAAACTCGCACCCATCAAAATAACCACTAATTTTTTGCACATGGAACCTATACAGGGCCATATTCGCATCTAGTGCGTCCCAATTTCCTGATACTTGCTATACTACGAGGTCTGAATCCCCGTAACATAGAATCCGACGTATGACAATCTCTTTTGCCATCTTTAGGCCATGGACCAGTGCTTCATATTCGGCTACATAATTTGATGCGGCAAAATGTATCTACAACACGTATTTCAGCTGATCTTTTTTCGGTGAGGTCAATACTATTCCTGCCCCTAGCCCGTTTCTTAACTTGGACCCTTCAAAATGCATTGTCCAATAGTTCGGATCTAGTAATGGTGTCTCATATTGTACCTTGGCCCAATCCACAAAGAATTCGGCCACTTCCTGAGATTTAATTGCATCTCGCCTATCAAATTGCGGAAAATAAGGTGATAAATCGATTGCCCATTTTTCTATTCGGCCACTTGCATCTTTGTTGCTTAATATCTCGGCTATAGGTGCTGCACAAATCACTTTTATCGGATGTTCTTCGAAGTAATGCTTAAGTTTTTTCGCCGACATGTATACTCTATAAGCCATATTCTGGTAGTGCGGGTAGTTCTTCTTCGAGGCCGATAATACCTCACTAAAGTAATATACTGGCCTTTGTATTGATTTATCTCCTTCATTTCGCTCCACGACAACTACCGTACTTACCACTCTGTTAGTAGCTGCCACATAGAGTAATATAGGCTCTTTTGACAACGGTGAGGCCAAAATCGGTGCTGTGACCAACATCTTTTTTAACTCATGAAATGCATTATCGGCCTGTGGTGTCCAAATGAACTTGTCAGATTTTTTCATCTGTTGGTATAGAGGTAATGCTTTTCCCCCTAGACGACATATGAATCGACTCAGAGAAGCCAGACATCCTGTAAATTTTTGTACATCATTCAGACACCTCAGCAGTTCCATTCTTTCAACTGCTCGGATCTTAGTTGGATTTTCTTCTATACCTGGGGCTGGACACAAGGAAACCGAGTAATTTTCTAGCCGGCACACCGAAGGTACATTTTTCTGGGTTAAGTTTCATTCGGAACCTTCTCAAGTTTGCGAATGTCTGCCGAATATCTTCAAGGAGCGTTTTGATCTCTTTGGTTTTTATAACCACAACGTCTACATACACTTGTACATTTTTTTCCTATCTGGTCATGTAGACACTTTTGCATGCACCTTTGGTATGTTGCTCCTGCATTACGCAGGCCGAATGGCATGGTGCGATAGCAATAAGCCCCGTACGGTGTAATAAACGCAGTCTTTATTTGATCAGCCGGGTTTAACGGTATCTGGTGGAAACCAGAATACGCGTCTACAAATGATAATAGCTCACAGCCTGTGGTTGAATCAATGACTTCGTCTATCCTAGGTAAAGGAAAAGGATCTTTGGGACACGCCTTATTGAGGTTCGTGTAATCGATGCACATTCGCCATACGACGGCTACATTTGGGTCATCCTTTTTCTTTTCTACTAACACTGGATTTGATAGCCAATCCGGGTGAAGCACTTCCATGATGAACCCGGCTGCAAGGAGCTGAGCTATCTCATCCCCTATTATCTTTCTCCTGTCTTCGGCGAAGTGGCGGGGAGGTTGCTTCACCGGTCTTGCCCCTGGCCTTACATGCAAAGAGTGCTCAGCTAACTCCCTCGGCACACCTTGCAGGTCCTGAGTTAACCACGCAAAGATATCCCGATTCTCACGGAGGAAGTTGGTGAGCTCGCTTTCCTATTTGGCATCCAGGCCAGCACCAATCGTGATGGTGCGCTCTGGGAACTGATCATCAATCTGGATCTTTTTCGTCTCTTTAGACGGCTGGAAAGATACACTCCCATGCGGGTTGGCTAATGCCGGCATATTAAGCTGTGTCGACTGAGCCAGAGCTGCTACTTCCTGAATTCTTATTTTCTCCCTTGCAATTACCAATGATTCGGCCAGGTTCGACCCGGCTGAAGCATATTCCATTGATTTTCTGTAATCCCCAGCCACTGTTATTACCCCTTGAGGCCCTGGCAATTTCATTTTCAAGTAGGTAATGTGACAACTGCTCATGAATTTAGCCAGTGCTGGCCGTTCGAGTAAAGCATGATAGCAACTTTCTAGGTCCACCACCTCAAACTCCAGATTCTCCGCTCTGCAATTCTCCCTTGTGCCGAATAATACATCTACTCGGACTTTCCTAATAGGCTCACACGAGAGCCCTGGTACTATCCCATGGAACGTGGTCCTTGTGGGCTGCAGCATATTATGTGCTATTCCGAGTTTGTGCATTGTGTCCTTGTACATGATGTTGATACTACTTCCATTATCTATGAGTACCTTTGACAATTTCACATTGATGTTAGGCCCGACAAATGTCTGATACAGTACCAATGCGTACGACCCTGGGTTCGGCATTATCTTCGGGTGATCCTTTATGCTCCAGGTTATCTCTTGATCAGACCATGGCACGTATCTTGGTACTACCGGCATAACTACATTCACTTCCATATGTCGGCGCTGTACACTCTGTCTATCTTGCTGTTCTGTTGTGAACACACAATACGTTTGATGATGCTCCCTGTAATCATTACGCCGATTGTTCCCAGGGTTTGCCCTTCCATCTTGATTTTGATTTACCACTTGATGTACTGCATCCCTTTGGTCTGAGTTCTCATACCTCGGAGGGGGCGGTGGTAACATTAGTTGCTGCGCATTTGCCCCAATCAGCTGTGGCTGCTGCTGCTGATGTGCTTGATGATAAGGTGCTTGCATGCCCGCCGGATTTCCCATTGCATTTTTCATCCAAGCACATTGGCGAGTTGTGTGATTAGTCGGCTTGGCCGGGTTTGGAGTGTGGAACTTACACTGTTGATCCAGCATGGATTCCAATGTGTATTTCGGCCTTTCCTGCCATTGCTTCTTCTGTTCTGGTGTCCACTGCCTTTTTCCTTCATTCCTCGGCATCCACTGCTGAGGACCATTCTTCTGTCGCTGATTGTTCCCATGACTCGGCTGATCCTGCACAACCGCTGCCACTTGATTGGAAGCATATCTGTAATCCGGCCTCTCTTCCCTTCTTCTACCTCGGTATTCATTGCGTCGTGATGACCTGGCAGCATCTCTAGCATACTGATCCTGGTGCTCCCGAAGTTATGCTGACATTAACTCTCGTTGAGTCGGATCGCCTAAGGCATATGAATCTGCTATCCTGATGGTTTCTGCCAATGTGGTTGGCATATCTCTCTGCAACCTTTGCCACAGCACGCTCGCATATTGGCAGCCCTGAGCAAACCAAGCTATCACTTGAGATTCTATGACCCCTTCGCATGAGTTTCTGAGGTTGCACCACCGAGTCAAGAATTCTCTATCTATTTCATTCGGATTCTGCTTGCACATCGCGAGCTATTGAGGCCTGTTTGGCCTCTTATAGGTACTGGTGAAATTACTAACAAATATTTCTTCAAAATCTAACCAGCGGTTGATACTTCCTGTTGGTAGATTGTTCAACCATACCCTTGCTGGTCCTTCCAGCATCTGTGGGACGTATCTCACTGCCCATCTTAAATTTCCGCCAGCCATTATCACTGCTGTGGCATAGTCAATTAACCAATCTTGTGGCTTTGTACTACCATTGTATGTTTTCGTCCCCCTTGCCAACTGGAAGTTCGGCACGGGTGGTTCGCCCATGATCCGAGGTCCAAAACACGCCGGGCCAGGTGGACCCTGTTCTTCTAATAGTTCGGACTGATACAACCTGTCCAGCTTTGATCTTGCGTTAGTCGACGGCAAGTTCCTATAGACAACTCTCTCTTGTATTCCATATTGGTTATGCCCACCATGCTCTGCATGCTCCATATCCGAGTAACCATCATTGTATCTATCATTTGCCTGATTATGGTGAGCTGGTCTCGCATCTCATTCTTGCCGAGGCTCATACCTCGGCTGAGGATCTGGTGGAGGGTTCCTTCTCCCTTCTGCCGGATTATTGTTTTCATGATTTCCCCTTCTGAGGTTTCCATGCTCTTTATTTGCACGGCCGGGGTTTCTATCTCCACTGTTACCTCGGCTCCCATTGCCTCTATTCTCATTGACTTTCCCAGCCACTGTCGGATCATATGGAACAATTTTCTTATTTCTTTTTCCCGAGGTCACCGCTCTATCTCTTCGCGCATTGTTTCCGGGTGAGGATGCTGCTGCCACAGATAGTGCAGGGCTGCTCCTGTCGAGTGAACCATGCACGAAGCTCCTGGCCTCGCCGGGTCAGCCCTAAGCATTTCCTCATTCTGCTGGTTCGCGATGCGTACCAGCTCATTTACTCTTTCTTGCTGCTTTTGCCGGGCTTCCCCGCTTAATCCTTCCAACTCCAGAGCTACGGCATTTGCCGCCCTAAGGTTCTTTGCCGGTGTACTATACGTCGGCAAGCCTGGATCGACTGAATCATCTGGACGAGCCTCATGCTCTTTGTTGATATCATTTATGAGGTTCTTTCCTCTTAATCTCAATTCTGCTACTCGGCCAGGGGCCACATCTAGTTTGTTTGCCCTAGCATATTCTCACAGGGTCCTGTTTAAGGATTCCCGCAAGGCCGACACCTTTTTTGCCTCTACTAGCACTTTCTGTCTAGTTTCTTCTAACTCCGTCTGTGCGTTTGCCGGGTCAAGTATCGGCGCCACAGGCGTAGTTAGATTATCTATAGTTGCCTGAAGGATATTCTCTGGCCTCTATCGAGGTGGCCATCTTACCCTTGCCTCCTTGGGGGTCACCTCCTGCACCTCGGCCAACTTGGTCGCTGGTGGATCTACCTTAGTGGGTTGTGGAGCTGCTTGCTTCGTGGCCACCTATCGTCCTGTCGCCGGGTCCCTGCTTGGTCCGGCGCCTGCTCCTGCCGCTGGTGCTGGGGCCGTCACCATCACCTCAACACTGCCAACGGGGCGAACTCCACGCGGATCGCTAGTAGCACGGAGGGGAGGTTCTCCCGCCTCAATGACTCGGTGCGGGTAGACGCAAGATGTGTCGACGCTGACGTAGACCTTGTGAGTGCCCAGGTTGATGAAGATGCCGTTGTGCGGAGGTGCTTTCCTCCTAAAGTTGCCGGCATTATCGCTGACATAGTCCCAGATATCAAATATTTGGACCAAGCCAGAAACAACACGCTCACCGGTGTTGATGAAGTTTCCCGTCCGGATCTTGACTCCAGCTAGCACCGCTGCTGGCCCCACGGTGGGCGCCAACTGTCATGGTGGTGGCACGGCAGATGCCATGGGTAGGCTAAAGTATGGGGCCAATGGATGCTAGAGGGATCCGGGAAGGGAAGATGTAGTGGTTTCTACACTCAACTGACCAATAAGTAGATCTTTATTCCTCTTCTCAAGAACTACAAGTGCTCCTAGAGCTGTATCATAGAGAAGAAGAAAACTACTACGTGAGCCTTTCGGTGTGGAATAAATCGATCCCCCTCTCTGGAGCCCGTGCCCCTCCTTATAAAGGGGTTCCTTGACTCCTTCTAGGGCTGACGTGGCAAGCATATTCTTGGAATATGCTTGTCCCAAAGTGGTAACTCGGCGGGGTCCTTTTCGTGTCCCCCTTCTATTGGTGGCAATGTTCTAGAGATCCTCACATGTGAGCTCGGGCTTCCTCACTGTCACCTTCGTGACACTTGTCTACCCCTCTGCAGCCCTACTCTTTTTCCTTAGCGCTTGGCTCTGTCTAGATTCCTCCTAGCCAGAGACTAGGGTTTGACTATAGGCTGCTCCTTCTCCTGCTAGTCTCACATTACTCGTCCTTATCTCGCATAACTCGGCTTGGCCTTCACCTGCATATAAATAGATCAGCCTTATTCAGCCGACATAGCTGTAAGGTGTTACTCGTCCTATATTCGCCAAGGCCCAACTTATCCCGGCCGGATCTTGCATGATCCGGCTGACACAGTTAGTAATTCGGCTTGGGGTAAGGGAGACTCCTTTCTTCTTTCCCCTATCTTGACCCTATCCGGGGTCACCCCCCCCCCCCAACAACACCGTAACTGGGTGATTATAAAGATGTCTTCAAAGCAACTAAAGTGTTATGTTGAGACACATGGATCAAGAGTGGAATTTGTTCATCTCGATGACGAATAGATATACTATGGGCCCTCTCGGGGATATCACATTGGTTAGCTTGCAAGCAAGTGATTTGATCACTAGAATGTTATATCACGGGAACGAGAAAAGAGTGCATGTCGGTAATGAGATCAAACTAGATATGGAGATACAAATGGTCAAATCTTGGACATGTAATATATCGTGAAACAAAGGGATTAAGATACAAGCGTAAAAGGTTCTGACGATCACAGGAAAGTCATCGTTGAATGTGTGGGAGTCAGTATGGATCTCCAGGTCCCGCTACTGATTATCGATCGGAGAAGGGTCTCGATCATGTCCGCATTATTCGTGATCCGTAGGGTGACACACTTAAGGGACACTGCCATCCAGTTGGAGCAAATGTTTCATGCCGGAAAGAATAACAAGCGCGGGAATTTATTTCACTAGATACCGAAACAGGTTTTCAGGTGAAATTGCAGAAAGTGTTTTTGCATGTGAAATAGAATTCTAGCAAGGGGTTATATGTGAATGTTTGTCATTAAAGTAACTGAAAAAATTCTGAATAAATAAAAAGACTTTTATTTAATGAGAGTTTGCATTAAATTTGGTGGAAATTTAATAGCAAGTTTGAGTGGGATTTTGATTGGAGAGATTTGAAGAGGATTTTGTGAGTGGAGTGTCCACCCACATGAATGAGGGGAGGGCAAGGGGGCAGCCCCCATGCGCCAGACACCCCCTTGGGATCCCCCCTCCTATAAAAGGAACCCCTCTCCCTCTCTCTCTCACGCACACCTCCTCGTGAAGGATCTCTCTCCCCCTCTAGAATTTATTCCCCATGGTCTCGGACTAGCGAGATACATGTTCCCGGTGGCTATTCGGCAAGAAAGGGTTGTGCTTCCACTGCATCGCTGGAGCGATGAGGCAGAGGTTGCTCGGTGTCTTGTACGTGTGTGCGAGCACGGATGCGCTGCTGCTTTGCGGCGCTAGGACTTCCTCTCGATCTTGAGATCGGCAAGAGATCGTCTACATCAACCACGAGTTCAACTCGTTAAGATTTGTCGGTCTTCAAGGGTATGTTCTCTACGGATATACATCTGCCTGTTGTTTGTATCTAGTAGATAGATCTTGGTACATAGTTCCCATCGTAGGAATTTTTTTTGTGTTCTATGCTGCGAACCCTTCAGTGGTATCAGAGCCGGATCTATGCGTAGATGCTTTACACGGGTAGTACACATATGAGTATGTGGGCAATGATGATCATGTTGTTGCTCCTTAGTTGTAATTTTGGATATTGGTGGCATAGTGGGATGAAGCAGCCCGGACAAACTTTACATGTCCTCGCACATGAGACCTGTTCCACGCTTGACATGCAACTAGTTTGCATAAATGGCTAGCGGGTATCTGTCTGTCCTACTATAGTCAATATCTATTTTTCAACGAGTTGTCAACAATTTGGTTATCCTCGTTGTCGTTCATGTTCGTATGTAAGAATGGTTATATCTTCGAAAGCCCTAAGCCACGTAAAACTTGCAATGGATAAATTAGAGGCATCTAGTTTAGATTGTTGCTGGGCTAGTGTTATGATATGGTGTTGTTGTAAGTAGAAGTATGAGATGATACTCTTACAACACACATAACGTGTAAGTTCCATAGACCTTGGCCTTACACACAAAGGTATGATAGTGATCATATTGGTGCACGTGATAGAGATCATATGCGGGAACCATATCATTTCACTAATAAACATGTGATGTTTGATAACATCTTATATTGCTTGTTTAGCGCTTTATTAGCATAATAAGATGATCCCTCATTTAAATATCAAGATAAGAATGTGTTCTTTCTTTAGTATGCATCGATTATGTTTTCGTCGCTCCAAGACATCACGTGATGATCGGGTGTTCTTGGATCCACGACCATATTTCGGGTCTAAGGTTCTCACTTGACGAGCCTAGCATGTACAGACATGGCCTCGGAACACTGACCGAAAGGTTAAGCATGAGTCATACAGTATATATGATGCCCATTTGATGCTCGCCTTTGAAGCTACACCGACTCACGTGATGATCGGACTTGGTGTAGTGGATTTGGTTCATGTAATCACCAAAAAGGCATGAGGGATGTCGTTTTTGAGTGGGAGTTCATTCGTAATGTGGATTAGTTGAACTCAATCTATCATAAACTTAGTCTAAACTTTACAAATTCTGTTGTAGATGGCACCACCTGCTTTTAATTTCAATGTGTTCATGGAGAAAGAGAAACTTGCAACGAACGGTAGCAACTTTACCGAATGGGCCATGAATTTGAGGATTCTCCTCTCTGCTTCACCTATTGAAGAGGTAACTAATGATAATGATCATGAAACTCCGAAAGAGAGTACTACCGAACCTTATAGGTCTAGCAGGACGCGTGCAGCTCCCGAGCTGTACGGAAATCCTGTCATGAATTTCATGGTTGATGAAAATGATGACCCTGTGATGTATGAAGAAGCGATGATGAGCCCGGATTCCAACAAATGGTTAGAAGCCATGAAATCCGAGATGGAATCCATGTATGAAAATCAAGTTTGGAACTTGGTGGACTTACCTCACGACCAAAAGGCCGTGGAGAATAAATGGATTTTCAAAAGGAAAACTGATGCTGATGGTAATGTAACCGTCTATAAAGCTCGACTTGTCGCAAAGGGGTTTCGACAAATTCAAGGAGTTGACTATGATGAGACATTCTCTCTCGTAGCGATGCTAAAATCAGTTAGGATTATGTTAGCAATTGCTGCATATTTCGATTATGAGATATGGCAGATGGATGTCAAAACCGCGTTTCTCAATGGTAATATTTAAGATGAGTTTTATATGAAACAACCAAAGGGTTTTGTCGATCCTAAGGATGCTAACAAGGTGTGCAAGCTTCAGCGATCCATCTATGGATTGAATCAAGCATCACGAAGTTGGAATATCTGCTTTGATGAGGTGATCAAAGAGTTTGGATTTGTCCAAACTTATGGAGAAGCTTCTATTTACAAGAAAGTGAGTGGGAGCAATGTGGCATTTCTGATACTATATGTGGATGACATATTATTGATCAGAAATGATATAGATCTTTTAAACAGTGTTAAAAGTTATCTAAATAGCAAATTTTCAATGAAGGACCTAGGTGAAGCGTCATACATATTAGGCATAAAGATCTATAGAGATAGTTCTAGGAGCCTAATAGGGCTATCGCAAAGTACATACCTTGATAAGATTTTAAACAAGTTTAAAATGGAAGATAGTAAGAAGGGGTTCTTACCTATGACACAAGGCACGCCATTGAGTAAGACTCAAAGTACGGCTACAGCGGAAGAAAGAGAGATAATGGACAAAGTCCCCTATGCTTCAGCCATAGGCTCTATAATGTATGCCATGCTATGTACAAGACCGGATGTGGCACATGCTATTAGTTTGACAAGTAGGTACCAATCAGATCCAGGTTCGAAACACTGGAAAGGGGTCAAGAATATCCTTAAGTACTTGCGAAGAACTAAGGATATGTTTCTTGTATACGGAGGTGAAGAAGAGCTCGTAGCTAAGTGTTATATCGACGCTAGCTTTGACACCGATCCAGATGACTCTAAGTCTCAATCCGGATACGTATTTCTCATGAATGGCGGAGCGGTTAGTTGGAGGAGCTCCAAACAACCTGTGGTGGAGGGATCAACAACGGAGGCCGAATATGTTGCTGCTTCGGAAGCGGCTCAGGAAGCAGTTCCATGGATGAAGGAGTTCATATCCGAACTAGGTGTGGTTGCAAACGCGTTGGACCCAATGGTGATCTATTGTGACAACAATGGTGCCATTGCCAATGCCAAAGAACCAAGGTCTGACAAGCATTCCAAGCATATTAAGTGCTGGTTTCACTCCATCTGCGAGCATGTCAAGGATGGAGATATAAAGATTTGTAAAGTACATACGGATCTCAATGTAGCAGATCCGTTGACTAAAACTCTCCCTAGAGCAAAACATGATCTACACTAGAACTCCATGGGTGTTAGATACATCACTATGTAACTAGATTATTGTCTCTAGTGCAAGTGGGAGACTGAAGGGGATATGCCCTGAGAGGCAATAATAAAGTGTTTATTATGTGTAATCCAAGTATATGATAGATTTTTATTTTGCATGCTATAATTGTATTAATACGGAAACGTTAATACATGTGTGTTTAATAAAAAAACAGAAAGTTCCTAGTTATGCCTTTCTCATAAACTAGTTCGCTGATTAACAAGATGATCACAGTTTCCTAATCATAGAAATTGGATGTTGTTAATAACGAGATCACAACATTACTGTAATGGTTTGATGAACATTCATCCGAAGTATAGCATTACGATCAAAGTCATTGAGTTTATATTGCTATAAACAACTTACGAAGTGATCCTAATCCTTAGACCATGAGATCATGCCAATCACTAACACCGGAAGAGTTTCTTGTTGACATCAAACATCACACCGTAACTGGGTGATTATAAAGATGGCATCAAAGCTACTAAAGTGTTATGTTGTGAATCATGGATCAAGAGTGGAATTTGTTCATCCCGATGAAGGATAGATATACTCTGGGCCCTCTCGGTGATATCACATTGGTTAGCTTGCAAGCAAGTGATTTGATCACTATAATGTTATATCACGGGAACGGGAAAAGAGTGCATGTCGGTAACGAGATCAAACTAGGTATGGAGATACCGATGATCGAATCTCGGACATGTAATATATCGGGAAACAAAGGGATTAAGATACAAGCATAAAAGGTGTCGAAGATCACAGGAAAGTTATCGTTGAATGTGTGGGAGTCAGTATGGATCTCCAGGTCCCGCTACTGATTATTGATCAGAGAAGGGTCTCGATTATGTCCGCATTATTCGCGAAACATAGGGTGACACACTTAAGGGACACTGACACCCAGTTGGAGCAAATTTTTAATGCCGGAAAGAATAACAAGCGCAGGAATTTATTTCACTAGATACCGAAATAGGTTTTCGGGTGAAATTGCAGAAAGTGCTTTTGCATGTGAAATAGAATTCTAGCAAGGGGTTATATGTGAATGTTTGTCATTAAAGTAATTGACAAAATTCTAGCAAGGGGGGCACCCTCCATGCCCGGTGGCCATGCCCCCTTGGGCTGCCCCCTCCCCTATATAAGGAGCCCCTCCTCTCACTTCTCACTCACACCTCCTCGTGAAGGATCTCTCTCCCCCTCTAGAATTTATCCCCCATGGTCTCGGACTAGCAAGATACATGTTCCTGGTGGCTATTCGGCAAGAAAGGGTTGTGCTTCCGCTGCATCGCTGGAGCGAGGAGGAAGAGGTTGCTCGGTGTCTTGTACGTGTGTGCGAGCACGAATGCGCTGCTGCTTTGCAGCGCTAGGACTTCCTCTCGATCTTGAGATCGGCAAGAGATCGTCTACATCAACCACGAGATCAACTCGTTAAGCTTTGTTGGACTTCAAGGGTATGTTCTCTACGGATATACATCCGCCCATTGTTTGTATCTAGTAGATAGATCTTGGTACATAGTTCCCATCGTAGGAATTTTTTTGTTTTCTATGCTGCGAACCCTTCAAAAATCCCTACTCCTCCTTTGTTGTATTGCTCGTGTTGCTTCGCGAGAGTACAATGGTGGATGAATGTCTAGGGTTTTATATCGCAGAGATCGATCCCTTTCTAAGGTAGGAGTACCTCTCCTTTTATAGCAGTGATGGGCCTCTTCCCCCAATCTTTGGGCGGAAAGGGCTACCACAAGTCCGCCCAAATGGGTGTTGGGATATTAGATTGCTTTTGTTAGACTCGGTCTAGGACTCTACGGGATGGCCGGTTTCCCATAAAGCTGAAGCTATCGGTGATGTCCCTCGCTCCACGACGCCTCCCGCGGCTTCTCTTGCACCAAAGAAGGAAAGAGAGGGCTCTGCTGGTGCTGAAGTCACCCGTCAAGCTTTAAAACCGAAGGGGCTATACTTCCTCCTCTTTTACCGAGGCAGCCTGGGTGGTCCGAGAATTTTAACTTGCGGCCCGAAAGTTGAAGCGCCAAGGCAACGCGGGGTCCGACTTTGTCGGTATTGGATCGCGATACCTAGAGTTGGCGTGCCAAATGCTCAGAGGGTATTTTTCGGCACGAATTCAACAAACCGTTTGAACACGAGAAAACTCGCTAACGCCTGTCAAATTGGTACCCTCCTATCACTTTTGACCGTTAAGTCGCTGCCATCCTGGCTGCCATGTAGACTTGCATCGCTGGCGCCCTCGTGTTCAAACGTTCTTTTTGACGCAGCCTTCTTCTTCCCCAAAGGGGCAATCTGTGGTCGCCGCCATGGCGCGGAGCTAGGAGGGAATTCCTTCAGCAGCGAGATTCGGCACCCGACTGTACCTGATCGGTCTCGCCCTCCTCCTCCCAAACCGAAGCTCGACCCATGGCACGGCAGCACCCATGGAACGACACCGGGACAAGATTTTGGTCCCGTTGTCCTCCTCTAGAATCCGAGCTCGCCGTCCCCATGGTCGCACCCACACTAGCTAGGGCGCCTTACTCTCTGACCCCAAGGCCACATCCACTCTATTCGGCACAATGCCAACAAGGTGAAATTCCATCCAGTTTTCTTCTTGTGATTATGGTAGAAAACATGTACCGATATGTTGTTTACGAGACTTTCATTTGAAATTAGTAGCTCCATGATGAAGAAAAAGAGAGAACCTAATTGGAATAATGATGAAGAACATAGTTTGTACTTTGCATTGCATCAACAAGGGATCGTTGATGAAGCATGTTACTAAGATAGTGGAGTTCATCAGCCATTGCCAAAAAATATGGGAACAAATCCATGAGCGATTGAATGCAAATACGCAAACAGAAGCTAGATCCATGTCATTAATCATCAATAGGTGGCACATTCTAGTGATGCGTTCAAATACGTACACCATGTATCATTCATAACAATAACATTGTCGGCAATGTTGCTAGTTGTTTATATGAGATTTTCATTTTATATGATCGTGGCACCTTACTTTCCTGGATAGTAAACCTGAAACTGCAATTAACTTGAAGTGGTTGTTATCCCGAGCAAAATGTATGGTATACACATGAACCTTGTATGTTCTATGTTGCAATTCTATTGTTGTTTGAAGGGAAAGAAAAGATGGTCTTCACTGAATATTACAAAGTTAGGCATAACTTAGTCTTACACACATAGTCTTAACTTTTTCTTAAATAAATAAGCAAAGCAGTCTTACACAAATAAGCGTAACTGAGTCTTGACCAAAGAAGCATTTACTTCGTAGAACTAGGGGGAAACTAAAGATAAAGATAAAGATAAATGGTTTATCTGATCTGGCAGTTGAGCACTAGGTCACTAGAGCTGGTGGCATCGTCGGAATGAACTAAAATGCTGTGTTTGTCCGTCTCTCATTCTCTATCTACGACCCAACTAATGAGCCAATGGCAGGCCCCCTCCCCCCGACGTGGATTTGGCTCCAGGTCGGATCTGGAGTATCAACATAATATTCACGTGAGTGCACATCAAACACATAGTCTGCTATCAACACTGGAAGTGCTGGTGATAGCTGTGAGATTCAACACATTTTTGATGGTTTTTATCGATGGTTTTCGTTTGGATTTGATATTTTCTAGCTTTACCTAACGCTAATACTTCGTTAGCAAAGAAAACTTGGTTTTTAATGTGTGTTTCAGGTTCTGAACATCACCAAAGTGATTTAACAGCAAAAAAACAATATTCAGACGAAAACAAGCAAGTCTCTTTTTGGAAGCAATCAAGGGGAATTTACTGCAATATTAACGACTAAATATACGGGCCGCCGCCATATATTTCCTGCCGTATCGTTGCCATCTCCTTCATCTTCTTAAAAGGGACAACTTTCGTGAAGAGGCTGAGGTCGAAAACAGAAGACACGAGCCGCCATACCATCCAGAAGGGAGAAAGAAGGGATCCCGAGAAGAAGGGGAGGACGTTCTTCATCTCGCTCCACGATCTTCGATCTCCTAGGCACCACACCTCCATAGCCATTACTTGTGCTTCAGAGAGAGAGAGAGATCTCCACCTTGCAAGATTAGGGTTTGAGATTGTTCTTACCATCTTGAATTGTGTTGGATTTATTTCTATTTCTTATTGTGGATCTCCACAGTAATATCAAGAAGAACTCCCTTTATTTAAATATATCGATGATGCTTTCTTCTCTCATGTGTGAGTAAGTTCTCTTGGGCGTGGGAGATGTAGGGGATTGGTGAGATGTGATGTGCCTATATATTTTCCATCAAGTTTGTGGTTGATTTTAATCACTATATTATGTGTGCTTCACTATCTGTAGAATGCTTAATGCCCGTTGTCCAATTAAGGGCCCAGACAACATGATGCTTTGTTCTACATGGATAGAATCTTGTTTGCTAGCAGACCGGCGGCCCCTGAGTGACACAAGATGTCAATGGGAAACTAGTTTGACTTGAGGATAACGAGGAACCACCAAGCTTATTGCATTAGTCCGATCCAAGGAGCTTAATTGCTAAGCAACTTGAAGGATCTTAATCGTCTAGTGACTGACCATGGTTGTGGTAAACAGGCTAGTAGGATTATTGCAGTTGGGATGAAATCTACCAAGAGGAGTTCCGGCTAATTATGGGTTTCTCGTCTACACACATACTTATAAGATTATAATTGTTACGTTTATCGCTCATTCACCCATCACATTCACTATCACCATGCACTGAAACTCCGCGCGCCTATTTTGTCATCTGTAGAAAACAACAAACAAATCGTTCTTTACTTTTATGCTTTTTTATTTTAGAAGTTTACATTTTAGTTTTATTTAAATACTTTCGTTAAATCCAAATTCTTTTCTCATTCTCAACACTTGCAGTCCATTCACTCGAAGACCTATCACAACTTCGGGTGTGACAGAGATTTCACCAAAAAACACTTACCTTTGGGCTCCCTGTGGGATCGACATCTAAACTTTGAAACTAGCTACAAACGACATGTGCACTTGAAGTCATCAAGCTATTTTCTGGCGTCGTTGCCGGGGAGCTAAGCGCTAAGTGTTTTGTCTCTTGACATTTCAGGTGTTACTATTACAAGATGGTCACTTTAGGAGACAAAGGGCCTATATGCTCTGGTAGGGCTTATCTACCAGATTATTTTGAACGCGTGCCTACTCAAAGGCGCGAGGAAATCATTGAAAAACTTTTGACATCGAATAAAGTTGAAGTTGACAACCTAAGTGACTTCATGGAAATAATTTCCATTCATAGGACAACCCCAAAGAAACCTAAGAAGACTCTCGAAGAATATACTGCTTCAAACTTTGAATTTCTTAAACAACCAATAGAATTTCCTAATCCTGGAGTTAGTGAATATCGATTTGATGGTGAAATTATTAAAATTTTGCAGGAAAAAGCTTTTAGTGGAACGGAAGATGAGGACCCAGGAAGGCATCTTAGAGAGTTTGACGATGTGATAACATCACTTGGACCGAAAGGTTTGCCAAGAGAATTCTCTCGTCTGAAATTATTCCATTGGTCTCTCAAAGGTAAAGCTCTAGACTGGTTATATTCTCTCCCTCGTCATTATATTAAATGTTTAGAAAACTGCATTGTTAAATTCATAAACAGGTTTAATCCTTTTACAAAGGTAACAGAACTTAGAAAGAATATAGGAAACTTTAATAAGAATGTGGGAGAAAACTATCCACAAGCCTGGGAAAGATTTTTGGAATGATTAATAGTATTCCTAATCATGGCTATTCCGAGTCAACTGTTTGCCATTTATTTTACCACGGTCTTAATACCCAATGAAAAGAGTTGCTAGATTCATCAGCAGGAGGATCGATAAATACTTTAACTATTAAATCATGTTTGAAATTAATAGCTACTACGACTAAGAATGATTCTTTATATTATCCTGACTTTGGCACTAAGCCGGAAAAAGGAATACGTCGTATAAATCCTGATCTTATGCCTGAAGTACGCAAAACCATGAAAAAAAGGTATACCTTCAGAGCTTGTTAAGGAAAACAAAGTAGATTTGTTATAAGTTTTTACTGAAGAGGATAAAACTAGAGAAGTTTTTCAAGAATTGAAACATCTACACACAAGGTCTTATAATAATTTGCATAAGAAATTCCAAAGACATAAAAAGATTTTGGCCAAACTTACAGAAAATTATGAGGAGATTGAGCAAGAAATAAAATTATTTAACAAGTACCTCAGTTTGATTGAAACTCAATGTGAACAAATAGCATCTGGTTATCAAAAATTTTCTTTGTGATGATATAAATATTCCTGTTTCTACTAATGTTGTTACCAGAAGAGGTGCAGTTGTTAAAGGACCGTTAGGACCACCGGAATATGAAGCTAAGAAAGATCGAAAGGAAAAAATTCTTGCTCAAAGCAAGCGAAGAAGATGATACATTGATGGATCCTGAAGATGAGACTATTCAAGACACACAAGATCAAACCTTGGAGGAGAAGAATGATACACATGATGACAGTTATAACTCTGATGCAAAGACTGTTGATCCAAGAGAAGAAAAAGACACAAGCAAAGAAGATAAAGTTGTTGCAATAGAAAATAAGAAAAATGATAAGCAACATCAAAAGAAAGAAACTAAAGATCCAGACCCTCCACAAAAGGTAAAAGATAAAGGTAAGAAACTTCCATATCCAGACCGTAAAAAGAAAGCACCAGATGAGACAATCTATGATTCTTTCGCAAAGGCACTTAATGATCTTTGTCTAGAAATTCCATTTGCGGATGCAATAAAAGTGCCTGCCTATTCTAAATTTCTTCGTGACATTCTTAGTAAAAATAAAGAAATAGCTGAAACCGTTGCCATGGTGACTAGTTACCCTACTAATGGGAGACTATTGCCTAAGAAGGAGATCCCGGTATACCAACTATTTCATGTTCAATAGGCAAAACTGATATTCATAATGATTTATGTGATTTAGGTGCAGGAGTTAGTGTAATGCCATACTCCCTCTATAAAAACCTAGGATTAGGGGAATATTCCCCCACTTCTATCACTTTACAGATGGCTGACAAATCCACTAACAACCTATTGGTATGATTGAGCATGTTCTAGTTAGAATAGATGAGCATGTTATCCCACTGACTTTATTATTCTTGAAATGCCAGAAGATGAAAGATTATATATAATACTTGGAAGACCTTTTCTTACCACTGCAGGAGCATCAGTTGATTGTGCTGCAGGAAAAATAATCTTCAATGTTTATGATGCTGAAATAATCCGGTATTTACAAATAAACTAGAAGCAGGAGAAAGGTATGTTCCATAGGAAAAACGAGTCCATGTGATAAGTGCCTTTGATAAAGGGCAACCGAAGGTAAGATTTCGAGGGGTTAAAAAATTCAACCATTCTCAATAAAATGCTTAATGGGAGTCAACCCATCATCTATACTATTAAAATGATTGGAGACATTCGTCGCCCCTTTTTTCCTTCTATCGACTTTTTACGATTTTGCCCCTGGTAGTTCAGGGATATTGCAAGCTCTGCCATTGCCAAGTCGGTCAACCTCTTTTTATCTCTCTCCCGAATTGCACTTCCTTCTCCGCCCCACTCGATCGATCCCCAGCGGTCGACGCTTCGCCGCACCGGTCTGCCGCCGACCTCCATGCCGCCACCTGCACCCACCCGTACACCGTCCATTCTATCCCCTCCATCTCCTTTACTCCCACCTTCTCTCCCTGTGGATGCCCCTGCCTACGAAGCCCTCTCGAGCTTCAATCGCGCCTCCATGGGCGAACGCACTAAGGACGGCGGCCGGCGGCCGGAGAAGGAAGGGTGACGGTGACCCGTGGAGGTCGGACTAGAGAGGAGCCTTCTCGCACCCTCATTTCCAAGAGGAGGGCGACCCCCTACTACGAAGCCCTCCCGCGCTTCAATCGCGCCGCCATGGGCGAACGCATCATGGACGGCGGCCGGCGACCGGAGAAGTAATGGAGATGGTGAACCGCGAAGGACGGACTGGAGAGAAACCTTCTCATGCCCTCATTTCCGAGAGGAGGGCGAGTGGCGGTGATGTAGCCTAATACATGGCCTTCACCATTGGTCCACAACATGCTTCATCAACCGTGCCCACAAAGGTGAATTCATTCCATATCTCACCCTCTTTTGGTTATGATGTGAATGGGATCCTACTTGAGACAAGTGCCAATGCTATGACCAGGCCCATGACCATGACGGCAAAGGTAGACGACAAGAAGACCCCAGGAACCAAGACCCCCAAGCAAGAGGCATGGAAGAGAAGGAGGAAAAGGACTTCCGGCGCCAGGCCCGGCACCACCGGAATCCACGCCAGAATGTCCGGCGACCATCCCGGCGAACCGGAGCCTCTGCCGGATCTTCCGGCGCACACACCAGCGAACCGGCCCTCCCCCTGAAATCGCTTACAGAGAGTGCTTCCGCCAGACGACCGAGAAAACCGGTCGCCGCCGGAAATATCGGCGCCCACCCCGGCGGCGCCGGACTTGTCGCCGGAAATGCCAGCCTGTGTGTTGTGAAGGGTTTGATGCCCAGAATATTCCCTCCCACCTACCCCTTCGCCCCTAGTACTATAAATAGCCCTCTTGTGGCTCAGATCTAGTAGGAGTTTATGATGAAAGAAGGCTTGTGCCTAACCCTAGATGGGAACCCCTCTCTATAGTTAATCTATGAGTTGTACAAGGCCTTGGAGTTCGGTGTTCGTCTCCAAGTCGTCAAGACCCTCCTCAAGTGTTTGGTCTCTCCTCATCAAGGATTCTAGTAGTGCTAGGTATCTCCCCTTTGGGATTCTACTTGGTTGCTACTCTCTCCTTTTATTTGGATTCTATCATCCGCTTGCCGATCTCTCCTTTGGTGATTCTACCTAACGGTCTCTCGCCGAGGATTCTATTGGATTGGTTGTTCGAGCCAACGGGAGAAAATCGAATCGGGTTGTGTTTGCGTGGGTTTGTATCTTTACCTTGCGTTTGTGTTGCGTTCATCGTGTTCATTGGGTATCCCCTCACTCCCCGCCTCCAACCCGTGAAGATCGGGCCACCCTAGGGTCAACCCCATAAGGGATCCCATATCAACTGGTATCAGTAGCTTTTGGTTGCCACGGATTTGACTTCGTTTACCCATATCCACCATAAATTCGAAAATACCAAAAATATTGCCCAATTTGCTCTTGGATCGATCTCTCGATTTGGTGAGTTTTTCGTGGTTTTGGTCCACAAATCTGTTGCTTTGGGTGTCGATCTACCTTCCTTGCCCTATCCCCCAGCCCAAATTCCACTAATTTTTAACAAATTCCTCAATTTGACTTTTGGAAGTTCATCACGAACCAATTTCGGCGAGAATTTCTGGCGTCACCGAAAATTCGGGAAAGGCCGACCGAATTTCCGCGACAAGACCGTTCGGCCGTTTACCGAAAAACTATCTGGCCCAAATTTTGACCGTTTTCCTTTTGTGTTTTGTTCGTGTTTCACGTGCGTGTCACAACTAACTTCAAGCTTCCGCAACATCTGTACATACACACTCTTCGACACCGCGACACCCGAACACCTTCCCCAACATCGGTCACAAGTCATCAACAATACCAAACGTATAACTTGCACCACCCTTGTATAGCCTTTCTTACTTTGTGTGATACCTAACCTATCGAGAGTAGCTCATTTTGTGTTTGCCGAAGCATTGTGCGCTTGCTCTTGCGAAGTGATAGTGCATAGGCAATAGCAAAAAGGTGACTCCATAGCATAGAAAGAAAAGAGATATAAAAAAAGCAAAAGAAAGATACCAATACAAAAAGAGAGTCCAAAGCTTCTTAGCAAGAGTGCGAGTTAGAGCAAGGCAAGCGTGCAAATCCGTTGCTTCTCAATCTTGTTGCAAACGAGCTATGGTCTCTCCTTGTGTTGGAACGACACCGAGCTTAGTCATTGTTAGGACATTTTGTGCTCATTTTCATAGTCGTGCTAACCCCATTTTTCTCCACGCGTGTGTTTTCTCCATGTTTTTGTAGATCGTATCCTTTTTGCTTTTGATATTTGGTCCGTTACCACTTTTGACAATAACCTTTTCGTTTGGTTGTTCCATTTGCTATCCACCTTTCTAACCTACCACCACAGGCCTTTGTGTGTGTGTGTGTCTTGTGTACCCGCTATTCGCTTTGCTCTCGGCAACAACAATCTTTCCAATCTTTGACTCCGGTGAGACAAGGTAGCAATTACCATTCCACCAATCTCACCCTATCTATCAAGTGTGTTTGTGCACCATGTCTAGGGCAAGTGGAGCTAGTGGAGATAGCAATTTCAACAACCAAGATGGCTTTGCCACGCGCCACAACCTATGGGCGCAACGCCAAGAATTCAACAATCAATTTGAGCGACTTGAGCATCGTCTTTATGATACTTTTCGAGAATTTGAGTACCGTGAGCGGCAACGTCAAGAGGAGCACCATGCTCAATTCCAAGATCTTCACCAAGCTATTTCCAACCTTAGCAACCGACACGGTCATCGCTCAAGCTCGTCAAGTTCCTCCCGCACGCACTCTTCAATTCGACATGGCGAGTCTTCAAGGTCACACTCCCGACGCGGAGAACCCCACCACCATAATGGGGACCATCAAGCTCATCATCGTCGCCCTCAAGCGGTGGACCCAAATGCTCCTCAACCTCAACAACAACGACAAGAGCATGGTCCACCACCACACCAAGCAATCATCAATGTGCACCAACCTCGAGAACGCCATGATGAAGCAAACCACAATGATAGGTGTCGTCATCCTCCTCATAACTACCACGAGCATCGTCAACAAAATCAAGAACCGGTATGGGATACAAGTGATGATGATGAGGATGCACGCCAAGCTCGACGCAATAACCGGCATGCACAACACCACCACCGACACCGTCAAGCTATGAATGTCAATGATGCCGACCAACGGCGAAGAAGAGACTTCGAGCATCATAAAGCTCATCAACCACAACAACCTCAAGGCAATCAAGAGCCTCCTCCTCCGCCTCCACGCCCACCAAGTGACGCAAGTATGCACCAAGAACGTCGCAACAACCACCATGAGCGTGATGATGGAAAGTTTGGGAAGCTCAAGTTCGTTATGCCCAAGTTCAAAGGAGAAGAAAATGCCGATGCATATCTTGAATGGGAGCTCAAAGTTGACAAGATCTTCTGGGTCCACAACGTTTCCGAAGAGAAGAAAGTGGCAATGGCATCTCTTGAGTTTGAGGATTACGCTAATGTTTGGTGGGAAGACTACCAAAGCAATTGTGAGAAGCAAGAAGAACCACCGGGCACCACTTGGACCGAGATGAAGAATGTGATGTATGCAAGATTTGTCCCCGAGCATTATCGCCAAGACCTCTTCGACAAGCTACAAAACTTGAAGCAAGGCACAAAGACAATTCAAGAGTTATATAAGGAGATGGAGATGACTATAATGAGAGCCGATGTGAAGGAGCTCGAAGAGCAAACAATAGCACGGTTCCTCAACGGTTTGAACCGGCCAATACGCAAAATAGTCGATTTCCAACCTTACAAGACTCTCGTGAACCTTCTTCACCAAGCAACCAAGGCCGAGCGCCACTTGCAAAAGGAACATGCTTATGAGAAGCAAAGGGCGTACTTCGCTTCAATCAACTCGAGTAGCCCCTCCAAGCCAACAAACCAAGCAACAAGCTCCTCCAAGCAATCCAAGACACCTATGGCATCCTCCTCCAACACAACAATGGAAAGTCAAGTAGTTTTCTACAAGTGTGGAGGAAAGGGCCACAAGTCTTATGAGTGCATCAACACAAGAGTCATGCTAACGGATGAGAACGGTGCAACATACTCTGTGAGCAAAGATGAATTTGAAGCTTGTACTCAAGCCGCTATCGCAAAGGATGCCACAATGCAAGATGAGGACACGCTTCTATGTGAACATGATCCAAGCCCCTCACTTGTCATCGCCCAAGTCTTGACGACCAACTCCATCCCTAGAGAGGACCAATGCCTCAACATCTTCCAAACCCGATCCAGAATTGATGGCAAGTATATAAAAGTTATCATTGATGGAGGAAGTTGTCACAACCTTGCGAGCATCGATCTTTTTGAGAAACTCAAGTTACCATACATGGAGCATCCTCATCCCTATCATGTCCAAGTGGCTTGATGACAATGGCACCATTCAAATCAAAAACAAGGTCAACATCTCCTTCAAGATTGGTCCATATCAAGACACCGTCGAGCGTGATGTCGTGCCTATGACCGTGTGACACATGCTCCTTGCAAGACCATGGCAATACGACAAGGGCGCACTACACGATGGTACCTCCAACCAATACTCCTTTAAGTGGAATGACAAGGCATTGGTTCTACAACCTATGACGCCAAGCCAAATTATCACATCCAACATGACGTCGTTGCCCAAGATAAAACAAGCTAAGGACCCTTGTGAGATGAGTGGTGAGAGAGTGATCCACCAACACGTGAGTGAGTGCTACAATCCTCAAATGAGTGGAAAAATCATGAGTGCCACGTCGCATGCCACCACACGTGAGAAGAGTGATTTGAGTGCGACCAATACTAACAATCCATCATACAACTCTTTCTCCTTGATGTCGGTTTTGCAGGATACACAACCTCACCCACCACCTACAAGGAACACGCTACAAGATCTCCAACCACATCTTCATGACAAGCTCAACTTCAAGATCTTCAACCAATTTGAACAAGGCTATGACACCGGATATCCAACAACTTACAAGCTCAAGACCATGTGCACACCTCCCTCCCTATATGATGTTGGAACTTCGTCGAGGACGACTCATTTTGAAGCGGGGGGAGATGATGCAGCCCAATACATGGCCTTCACCATTGGTCCACAACATGCTTCATCAACCGTGGCCACAAATGTGAATTCATTCTATGTCTCACCCTCTTTTGGTTATGATGTGAATGGGATCCTACTTGACACAAGTGCCAATGCTATGACTAGGCCCATGACCAATACGCCAACGGTAGACGACAAGAAGACCCCAGGAACCAAGACCCCCAAGCAAGAGGCATGGAAGAGAAGGAGGAAAATGACTTCCGGCGCTAGGCCCGGCACCACCGGAATCCACGCCGGATGTCCAGCGACCAGCCCGGCGAACCGGAGCCTCCGCCGGAACTTCCGGCGCACACACCGGCGAACCGGCCCTCCCGCTGAAATCGCTTACAGAGAGTGCTTCCGACAGACAACCGAGAAACCGGTCGCCGCTAGAAATATCGGCGCCCACCCCGGTGGCTCCGGACTTGTCGCCGGAAATGCTAGCCTGTGTGCTGTGAAGGGTTTGATGCCCAGAATATTCCCTCCCACCTACCCGTTCGCCCCTAGTACTATAAATAGCCCTCTTGTGGCTCAGATCTAGTAGGAGTTTATGATGAAAGAAGGCTTGTGCCTAACCCTAGATTTGAACCCCTCTCTATAGTTAATCTATGAGTTGTACAAGGCCTTGGAGTTCGGTGTTCGTCTCCAAGTCGTCAAGACCCTCCTCAAGTGTTTGGTCTCTCCTCATCAAGGATTCTAGTAGTGCTAGGTCTCTCCCCTTTAGGATTCTACTTGGTTGATACTCTCTCCTTTGATTTGGATTCTATCATCCGCTTTCCGATCTCTCCTTTGGTGATTCTACCTAACAGTCTCTCGCCGAGGATTCTATTGGATTGGTTGTTCGAGCCAACGGGAGCAAATCGAATCGGGTTGTGTTTGCATGTGTTTGTATCTTTACCTTGCATTTGTGTTACGTTCATCGTGTTCATCGGGTATCCCTCACTCCCCGCCTCAAATCCGTGAAGATCGAGCCACTCTAGGGTCAACCCCACAAGGGATCCCATATCAGGCGGGACGCCTCGGCCATGGGACCGGAGGGCGGTGCCGGCTGCTGGTGGACTCGTGGACGGGGCGCCGATGAGAGCTCTGAGGCGCATCACATCGGCATCGGCAGGACGAGCAATCCTTTCTCGACGCGAGCGGAAGTAGGAAACGAGGCTCAGTGGAGGCGGCCATAGGAACTCTGGGCGTATGGCAGTGGACAATGGCACTAGCAGAGGGAGGTAGACCTTGAGCTCTTTGGCGCCATCGACGAGTTTCAACTTGATCTCCACATCGTCCGCCTCTCTAGCCGCTCCGTGCTCCGCCTCTATGCCACCGGCCTAGAGCTCTGCGGCGCATCGGCACGGGGCTCCATGGAGGACAGTGAATGGGGCTCCGTGGATGAGGCGGCCGTAGGAACTCCAGGCTATGGTTGCGACAGATGACAACACTGGCATAGGGAGGTCGGACATCGGAGCATCGGTCTGTCTCCATCGGGAGAGAGCAGCCCAGAGGCAGGGGTCGTTGCGAGGTGACCACGCGGGGCTTAGCACTGCCTTGGAGGTCGACGGGGAGGTCTGGTCGGCGGGATCGAAGAGGAGGAGAGACCAGCTACGAAGGACGACCACGAGGATCTCGTCACTGCCTTGGAGGTCGACGGGAGGCCTGGCCGGCAGGGTCAAAGAGGAGGCGAGACTGGTCGTGGCTAGAGCGGAGTACTTGGCGGCGACCGACGCTTGCCGTGTTGTTCTATGCGTTAATGCCCGGCTTTGGGTATAAGTTCCATGACCGCGGTGACCAAATCGATGGGCGCTGCCCCTGCACCGAGGAACTTGCCTCGTCCTCGCAGGTTCTCATTGCATTCATCGGGAACTTCCCTCTGGTCTTGATATTTTTAATTGGTTCAACTGATTTTCAGTTTCTCCATGGACTTGCCGATTTGGTCTTGATTTTTTTGGCTGGACTGATTTTTAGCTTCTCCCTTGTGCTAGCAGGTGGAACATCATGCGATCCTTCGAGGTAAAAAAAAGTGAGAAGCTTAGCGTTGTTCATCAGCAATCTACTGGATGACTTCAGAGGTAAAATTTGTTGTTGTCTTTCCGTAGAAGTATTTGTTGGAACTTGCTTGAATCTGAGGTATACATGGACTTCAATGACGAATAAATGTTCAGGGAGATGATTTTGCTTCAGAAAATGCCAATGCAAATGATGATGTATCCAGGTTTCTTAACTTGACTTACATGTTTCTCTCCCTTTATAATGGTCCAACTCTTAATTTTGGACCGAATACAAAAGGAAAACAATTCACATATCCACTGGAGAACACACATCTATCGTTGGATGCTCAGTCTTTCAAGGAAAAAAATTAAACAAGATTCATTCTGGTTGTTGCTCCAGTGATAAGCTTGAATATGCTTTTGTTACATGTGGAGAGAGAGTTTTTAGTTCTTGCTATTATGGTGCTAATTCAGTTGGCAAAGGAGCTAGACCCTGTAGGATCAGGGATGTATGCGCCCTATCAGACGATTGTCTTTTCAGGATATCTTGCCGTCAATCCTAGCTCGAAGGAATTGCAGGTAGCAGGTTTTTGATTTTTCATCCGTGAGAGGATACAATTAACATATTACTACAAGAATATACTACTATGAGAAATAAAAATACCCTAAAAAAAGCATAGTACATCTATCATGAGTTGTATTGACAACATGTAAAAGCTCTTCCTTAATTTTATAGCGGTACTGAAGTGTTGTTAATTTCGGTTCTCCTCAGCTTTTTGCTTTGTTTCTTAACCTTCACACTATGATATAGTAATGAAGAGATCGCCATTTTACTAATATTACTTGAAAGTGAGTTCTACATTATGTTTGAAAAAAGGGAGCTTGTACGATCTCTATGTAAGTATTGAAGCTATTACTTGAATACACTGTAGGGGTTTGTAGCATGGAAAACAAAAAAATTCTACTGCATGAACACAAACAAGCCAAGATCAATCTACTATATTGTAGAAACGAGTCGATTAGAGTACTCACCCTCAAAGATTTCAAAGCGGTTAACGAGAGCAGATTCTCGTCGGTGATGTAGTCGTTCACTTGCCGATCTCAAGATCGTGTAGACGATCCTTCCGGCAGACCTGCATTCGCAAGATGCTTCATGATCGGTCACACGTTCGGTACTCGATGAATACCTTCCTCTCCCTTGTTCTAGCAGGCAACGGAGGTTGTAGTTCTCCTCTCGCGATTCCGGCAGCACGACGGCGTGGTATCAGAAGTAGAGGGAAGATCTTGCAGGGCTTCACCTAAGCCGGAGCAGGTTATGGTGGAGAATTAGGGTTTCCGGTGATCTAGGGTTTAGAGGGCCGGAGAGGAGGAGGTGGAGTCAGCAGCGGCTAGGGCGGCGGCGACGAACCGGTGGTGGCGCGACGACGGCGCTGGGAGGCGACGCGGCGGCGGGGGCAGGCGGCGGCGGCGGTGTGGGGAGGGGCTAGTGTTATGTGTCTCTTAGGGCACCCCCTCCCCTCTATTTGTGACAGGGAGGGAAGCTTGGGAGAGGGGAGTTTGAATCCTTCCCCAACTCTCTCTCTCCTAGTTGGCTTGTGGTGGAGGGAAAGAAGGATTCTTTCCTTCCTCCTCTAGGATACATTGTCCCAGTTTGACTTTTCAAACTTGCCTTTTGACTTCTAATTTGGAGCTTAATTTCTTTCTTGAAAATGCCCAACCAAGTGACCTAGGACATGATTCAATCATTCCACTTATCCATGACACATTCGTATACCCTTCCCCTTTCGGTCCGGTGAACCTTCTAGACCCTTCTAGATCATTCCGGTGAAAACACCGGAATCATTCTCGAACTCCGGAATTGGACTTCCTTATATGAATCTTATTCTCTAGACTATTCCGGATCTCCTCATGATATCCCGGATCCCATCCAAGACTCCGAACAATATTTGGTCTCCCTACTTTCTTTCCATATCTACTAAACAACATCGAATCCTTAAGTGTGTCTCCCTACGGCTCGTGAATTATGCGGACATAATCGAGACTCTTCTCCGATCAATAACCAATACAGGAATATGGAAATTCATATGGATCCCACATATTTCTACGATTACTTTGCGATCGAATGAACCATTTACATACGATACCAAGTTTCCTTTGTCTCGCGATAGTTTACTTATCTAAGGTCTGATTGTCGGTATCTCTGCACACCTAGTTCAACCTCGTTACCGATAAGTACTCTTTTCTCGTTCCCGTGATATGTGAGCCAGTCACATGCTTGCAAGCTAATTGGATGACATTTCACCGAGAAGGCCCAAAGTATATCTATCCGTGATACGGATGGACAAATCCCACTCTTGATCCATGTGCCTCAACATATACTTTCCGAACACTCAATGCCACCTAGTTACGGTGTGGTGTTTGATGTCATCAAAGCATCCATCCGGTGATGGTGATTAGCATGATCTCATGCTCGAAGGAATTGGGTTACTATGTATCATAAAGCTTATAGCAAACGAACTATTGAAATGACTTGATCTTTATGCTACGCTTATCTATAGGAGTATGTCCATCACACCATTCTCCTAATGATATGATCTTGTTGTTAATAACATCTCAATGTTCATGATCAGAAAACCATGATCATATATTAACCAACAAGCTAGTTTAACAAGAGTCTTTACTAGGGACTCTTTTATGTTTATAAATCACACAAGTATTAATGTTTCTGGTTAATACAATTATAACATGGTATGTAAACATTTATCATAAGCATGAAGATATGATAATAACCTCTTTATTATTGCCTCTTGGGAATATCTCCAACAGTCTCCCACTTGCACTAGAGACAATAATCTAGTTTCAAATCTTTGCGTATTCAACACCTATTGCTTCCCGGTGTTGTATGTACATGATTGCTAGTGATCAACCAATCTTCAGATCTGACACTTTCAGGTCCGTGTGTAATTTCATGTCTTTGCGTCTCTACGCATCACTCATTCTATAATGAGATGGATTTTTATAAATTTGGTCCTTTGGTGAGACCTTTAGTTCCTAGGGGTTAAAACATGTTGACAATATTGTCGTATAATATATCTTCATAGTATTATCCCGCTGTGAACTACACCTAGTTTGATAACAAACTACTTGACACAAATGCCCTCTTTTGATGCTATGATAGAAGTCATATACTTAGCCTTTTATTGTAGTATCTGTCATAATGTCTTAACTTTGGAACTCATCCAAATCCATATGAAACTTACTTTCCATCATATTGTACCACCCTTAGTTTAGATTGAGATAAACTTAATTTGTACTTTATGACAAAACTAGTATGAATGTAGTACCTTTTACAATAAACTAACCATCTATTTGTCACTTCTAAAAAATAATATATTCTTAGTTCTTCCAAAAGATCATAAGAATATCCTTACTATCATCCAACGATCATCTTATGAATCATTCTGGTATATGCTCATAACATTTAGAGTATATGACATATCTGGATGTGTACATATCACAATTTGATTGATAAACTCTCTTTGTGATTTCAATCATCAAGTATCAATCTATACTTGAATCTTTGTTTCACTTACCAAGTGTCAATATACTTTAATTTCGATTCAATCCTTTCCGTGCGACAAGAACCTTTCTTGTAGTTTCTATATTGAACGTATTCAATATAAAATCTATGTACTTTCGGCACAATCATATTAGCGACTCAATCTATCCATATAGACATTGATGCCAAATATTCAGGTTTTGCCTAAGTCTTTTATCAAAATGAAATTCTTAACTTGTGTTAACAAAAGGTACATCATTTCCAATCAACAATATGTCTTCCACATAATGTATTAGAAATATGTCTTAGCGCTCCCACTTAATCTCTTGCAAATGCAAGCATCTTCATCATCTCCAATGAGATTAAACTCTTTTAACAATTTCATCATGGTGAAGATTCCAAGTCCTCGATGCTTATTTCAACCATTGAAGTTTGCATACGCTTTTAGCATCCTTTTAATTAAAAAAACCCTTTGGATCATGTTATGTACACGTCCTAGGTAACCATTCTATTATAAGAACTTGTTTTGTTAATTCAACTATCACATAACAAAATTATATGTAGTGTTTGCTACATTAATCCGTCTAGACTAAATATCGCTATGAAAGATCAAATCTTGTCATAGTCAACCTTTGAACATTGTTGTGAACTCTTTCCCAACATGTCGACTATTTCATAGATGGGAAACATCCATGTCTATTTCTTTATAGATCCAAACAAGACTATAAGGTCTTACACCTTGTAAGAGGGTCTTTCAAGTTCAAAGCTTGATTTCTCGTGTATGGAACTATCACGGATTTTATGGCTTCAAGCCATTTGATGGAGTTAGGGCCCATCATCGCTTCTTTGCATGTAGTCCATTCATTATTGTCAAATAATGATTCAACCCTCAAATCTTGGTATTTGATTGTTTACCCAACCTACTTGGTTCAATAGGAACTTAGACCTCCGTAACCACAACCTTTGAGGCACGTGAGCCATGAGCATTGTTGCTGCCTCCAGAACACTTTTCGGTGATGTGCAACTTTGCACATATCGCTAAGGTTTGTTTAACCTTATCAAAGTTCTATTGTCCTCCCACTTAACTTTTCACGGAAAATTCCTTCTCAAAGAAACTTGACGTTCTAAGAGACACACATTTTTGTCTTCGGTGTTATGGAGGAATACTCAATGATTATTCGAAATAACATACAAAGACATGTTCATACGACTTTGGTAGTAAACATCTCACTTATGCATAACATACCAATGTTTAAGAAAGGACAACTTGGGTTATATCCCAAACCATAACTTTATATGGTGTCATTTCAACGGATCATGATGGAGATCTTTTCAGTGAAAAACGGTAGTCTCTAAAGCTTTTAATCTTTAAAATATAATGGCAGTTTTATGAATTACACCTTTGATCTTACCATGTAAAACAAGGTTTCATTGCATATCTCGATTATTCCATACTCATATGGTGTTTCAGGAAACGCAAATCCATGGAACGATTCCCCTAATCTTAGGTGTTATGCTAAACTTGTTACTCAAATATCTTGCTTTATGATCCTATCATAAATTCTTTATTTTATTGTTACATTGATTTTGCACTTCATCTTGAAAGTCTTTGAACTTTTCAAATGTTTCACACTTCATCCTCATTAAGTAAAATATTCATATATTCATTCAAATTTTCGGAGAAAGCATATGAAGTTGAAATCCATTGCTGTTGACTATACATAATGGACTTCATACAACAATATGTACAATTTTCAATAAGCTAGTCATTTGTTCCCTTTGGCCTATGAACGGAGTTTTAATTATCTCTAGGAAAGTTTCACAAGCGTCATTTGATCAAAAATCAAAAGATCCAAAATTCCATCCACATGGAGTTTTTTCATGTTTTCTTTCCAATATAATTTAAATGGCGATGTCACTTCCTAAGTGATCTTTTAATCAATTTATCTTTTGAAATTTTTAGCACACGTTTTATGGATCTGATTTCTCCAACGAGATTTGTAAATCATCCATATTTTATGGATTACGGCAATTATTTGAACAACCCTTTTGTTCTCATAATACTTGATCGGAATAACAATTATTGAAACAAATCTTGAAAGTAAGTTTTGATTTCAATGAGCAACATAACAACCCTTTATTTGTTCTCGATGAACATCATCACATATTCTTGTGCTAGTTACTTAGGCCACTGTAGTTCATGAATTGTGTTGTTTTGTATGATGATTCACACCAACAAATTCAGTATCCAATACTCAAGAACTACATTGTTTAACAAGCAAAGAATACAACCATAACATGTATATCCTCTATATACTTAAGCTAAACAATTCTAGTCTTTTCTCTTCCGCCAAATATTTCTTAGATTTCTATTTCAGTATTTCTTTATCCTTTCAAAAGAATCTATCAACATCAACAGTGGTGCCATACTCATGACACATATTCCAAAGCTTGTATAGTTAAATACCAATGTCTTTGGACTTGCACTTTTTAAGTAGATCATCATCATCAAATGTTTGGTGTTCTTTCAAATTCCATTCCTTAGTAATATTTTAGTGTAGTAAACATTTTACCTACATCAAATATTCATATGTATCATGGAACTATTCATGATCAAGCTACTTTAGCTTATAATGGTTAATTGCGAGTATAATGTTGCTCTCCAAAACCTTTTGGAGAATTAGGACGACTAGTGTAGAGGTCCCAACCTTTAATAAGGTAGATATCCCTGTGTTTACAATGCTAGTCCCTGGATCAATAGCTAGCATCCACAGTTAAGATGTAATATCAAGAAACAAATGTCATAATACAACTTTATAACCAGGAACAAAATAATTCATTACATCTTACATAGCTCATTTGGCTATCTCATTACAATGCAGCATAAATAACTATATAACATGGAGTCCTTCATCTTCAAAGTGCCACAGGCAATCATGTTGGTTGTAGACTTGTAATACTAATCAACACACTTCACTAACATCAAACAAACCTGCAACATAATAAGTTACAACCATAAGGGTCAATACATTTGAATTGTATTGGCAAGTGATAATATTGTAGAATAGTGGTATCTATCATCTATATGCATTTGGCTAAGTGGAGCTTACACTTGCTTTGCTCAAAATAGATTTTACTTATCATTTGAAAACACTAAGTTTTTGTTTATTAAAATCATCCAAGGCATCTACCAATCAAAGACTGAAGATCCTTTAACCCTTGTTCAACCACAAGTTTTTAACTTAGAAATTGGGATGAGGAGATTCTTGATAGCTTCCATGTCTTGATGCTCAAATTGTCAATTGCCAGGGACACGGCTAAGTACTTAGATTTTACTCTCTCGAGAGGTGGTGCACTTTCCCCACAAGACTCGACATGCATCGAGACGAGATCTTTCAGAAGCCTTCCCTTAGACCAGAATGGACGCGTTCCCAAACCTATCATCCCCTACCACCAACTGTCCATTTGGCTAAGTTATTGCAACCTATATGATCTAGGCAGAGCCCATAATGCCAAGTGGCTGCACTTGAAGCTTCTCAACATTTGACATCTCAAATCTCTTTGTTCCTGGGTGGCATTCCACAAGTGAGATACACAAGGTTCACCAATCCACTGGCCTTGTGTAACCACTCAACAAAAATCCATCCAAGCAATACCATTCCACCCAGGTGATTCATTCACATAATTGTTTTATTAAACAAAACACAAGTCCTTGACTTAGAAATATTCCATAGCATGAATATAATCCACCCTTGTTTTCTACTAGCTAAGCTAAGCATGATAGTAGTAGGAATATTAACTTAGGAAAAATTCTACTAAGGTTTCATCTACTAGGGAGCGGGTTTACTTTCTGGTACAAATCGTTTTTCTGCGGGGGAGAGGAGATAGGCTAGCTAGGCCTGGTGGGTTTTGCTGGGCTAGGCTGGCTTCTTTCCCTTTTTTTGTTCTGTTTCATTTTTCTTTTTCTATTTTGAATTTATTCAAATGATTTTTAAACCCTCTTTCATTTCAAATCTTTTCAAACTTTTCAGCAAGTTTTTTACCGTTTTAAACATGTATTTAAAGTCCATTTTAGAATAATTCTTTTATTCTTTTATGGCTTATATTTTATTTAAAATGGGAACTTGTCTTTTATTCAAATAAGATTTTACTTATTTTCAAACTTTATTTGAATTCTAATTTTTTCACCAAACCTTATTTAGTAGGTTTTACTTATTTGGTAGGGTGTTAAATAATTCATTTTGAATTATTTGAAATATTTTTATTATGATTTATTAATCATTTAAATTGAGCATTTGTCTTTATTCAAATAAATTCTAATATGGTTTTAAATCCATAAAAATTCTTATTCAAATGATTCTTCTATTCCATTTAAGTTAATTAAATAACTTTTATTCCCCTTGGTAATATTCCAATTATTATTTTCCCATAATTTAATTAATCATTTACTTTAGGGATTTTGTGTTTATTAGAATATAATTGGAATAGGGTTTAATTCCATATACTTTTAATCTGAATATTCTTTATCCTTTTATTTTATTTGGATTTGCATTATATTTATTCCATTTTCTTATGGATTAGGACAAGTTTTAATTTGGCTTTTAAATATTCCTTATTTATTTATTTCTTCCTCTGCCTTATAAAATCCATATCTTTTTATTTAAAGAGCCACAATTGGTGATTCCAATTTGTAAAATTTTATTTAGTATTTGTTTATCCTTTTATATACTTTTAGGATTAATTCTCACAATTTGGTATGGATTTTAGATAGGAGCTTTATTAGCTTTGGAAATTATTTCCTTTCAACTTATTAAATTCATAAGTTTTTATCCATGGTTCCAAATTGAATAGAATCAATTTCTATGGTTTTATAATATTTCTATTTGTCATTCTTGATCATTTATAAATGCTTGTTGCTAAATTTTTATATGGATCAAATCCATGGTCTTAGAGAGATCTTGGAAATAATTTTCTTCCATTAGGGTTTTAGAGTTTTGGTTTAACTTTTCCACGTTTGAATTTCAAGATACATTCATTGATGATTGCATTTTCTCTTGATTGAAATTTTGTTGGATTCCATTTTATTCAAAGTTTGTTCAAGATGGGTTTTTAAGTTTCCATTTAGAAACAAAAAGTTTATTTTCACCCTAAATTTCAACAATTATTTATTTTGTTTATTTATTTTTCACATTTCAAAATTTGGAAAATTTGGGATGTGACAACTAGCGTCTCCAACCTTTTGAAAATTCTCATCAAATATGAGACCATAAACTTTGCTATAAACTATCATGTTGTAATCAAAACATCATTTCATATATCACAATATCTTCCACATATGATGGTTTCCGAAACAATTCTTTCAGCTCCTAGATAACCTTGATATTAAAACAATATTTTGAATATCAAGAATCATGGAGATAAACATGATACTTATTTACTAACACTGGAATTGTTACTCCTAATTTAATACCAATTATTAAACTTCACGAAATCACCGGAACTTACTGAATATTTTCAATTGGACTTTTAAACTTTAGATCAACACTTCAAAATAATACGATACCAGTTTGTAAAGTAACTAACCAGAATTCTATAGTTCTATTATCTCAATTATAACTAAGCGCAAGGTAGTAAACGGATGCCAATGACTACGACAACTATGCAAATTCACTTTGATTTAATTTATGATAAATAGTGTTCAACTTTTAATCATATTGTTGTTGCTCCCACTCAAAACAATATCGCTCACATTGTTTTAGTGATTACATGAACCAAATACACTATACTAAGTCCAATCATCACGTGACATGATGTAGTTTCAAAGGCGAACAGTCATCATGTTCATCATATCATCTATATGACTCATGCTTTACCTTTCGGTATTCCATGTTCCGAGACCATGTCTGTACATGATAGGCTCGCAAAGATGTAACCTTAGTTTCCATAGGAGCAAATCTGGCTTGCTCTCATTGTTTACACTCACAGAATCTAACACACCCAATCATCACGTGGTGCTTCGAAACAACGAGCTTTGGCAACGCTGCCTACTAAGTATGAACACTTTATAACTTGATATTTTGTGAGAGGGATCATCTTATAATGCTACCGTCGCTATCTAAGCAATACAAGATGCATAAAAGGATTAACATCACATGCAATTCATAATATGTGATATGATATGGCCTTTCTTCTTGTGCTTCCGAAAGTGGTTGATCTCCATCATCACCGGCGTGGCGTCAAGGTCAATGGCACCGCTCCATGGTTGTCGTACACCAGCATCAACTATTACAACTACTTTGAATAATAGACACGCATGTCTTAACGAAATTAAAAGACAACCATAAGGCTCCTGCCGGTTGCCGACTTACAATAAGGAATATTGCATACATCATATATAATCACAATCATGGCCATATCACATCACAACACATCCCTGCAAAACAAAGTTAGACGCCTCTAATTTTCTTTGCATGTTTTACATGGTTTGGGGATTTCAATAAGTGTTGTTCTAACTTACGAAAAAGAACCACAACATTGATACTACTATTGTCAATCACCCTTTGTAAATTGAATCTTCACTATGTTGGGAGAAACAAGCACCAGCAAAGCCACTTATGCAATACAAGTTGCATGTCAAGCGTGCAGAAAGTCTCATGAACGATGGCATGTAAGGTTAGTGCGGTGACCCATCATACCACTGCATGATGTAGTATACTATAGTCGTTGACATAACACCAATGAAACAACGTTCACTAGTATTACATCCCTCAGAGTAGTACAATAGAAACATAGCAGGTCCAAGACATGACTCTAGGTTACAACTCAACTCTTTACACAAGATCCAGAGAACACTCTAGGTTGCAGAGAGAGAAAGAAACTTCTTACTAAGAAGAATTAGAAATAAACAACTCAAAAACTATCATACTATTAAGTCTAGTATCTTAAATACTGGTCTGGCATTGCTGCTATTGCAATACACTATAGAAATAGGTTCAATGGCTAGATATTATATTCCTATCTAATCAGTAACTTCGTCTTCACTTGAGTTCATGTATATGTTGACTTTCTTGACTTCATTGAAGAGATTTAGCTTTTGATGATGATTCCTGGAGCATAACTTGATGTAGACGTCATCTTAAAGGCTTCAGAATCTAGCAAGGGTTAAGAAGATACTTTGAGTATGAGCGTACTCAGCAAGTTCACTAGAAAAGGAGTGTTTGATGCACTATATCTACAACCACATACCGTAGGTCGTAGGACATGCAAATTTTCGTAAACATTTCTTGATAGGTTGCTTTTATTCTGAAAAGCTATGTCCGTCATCCTTCACGGGTTTACCAGAACTTTCATGGAGTTCCTTTCCCGCCGCGTTCGCAACTCCTTCCCAAAACGGGGAGTAAAAAGTTACAGTTCTTACACTCTGTAGAGGTGCGTCACTTTACCCATGAGAGATCTTAGCTTTGTTGCACATCTGAATTGCAGGTTCGTTCACACTTCCTTGGTGTGAGGCCCAGACTAAGATCCAAGCCAATCACTGCCTTATCCACGACCCCGCATGTCTCCTTGGTGTACGCCAGCCCACCTATTGAATTACGGCAATGGTAGTACAGACCGTTCAGATGCCAGAACTATCGTGGGATGTTGAGGGCTCCCACCCATATGCTGCATATCCTCTATGAATTACCATAAATAATATGCACTCTACGAGTGATAATAGCCACGACCCACACATCCATCTCCATGCGAGAGGGAAAATATACAGCTGACTTCTTCGTCCCATTCCAAATCTCATGGTCAACGTGTGATATACGGCGCAAGAATCACTGGCGACATTGGTTGTTAAGTCCTAGGTAATATGTTCCTTTACCACCGGAACTCTTATAGTAGGTTATTACCTCATGGTAAATAACCTATAATCACATTATTATGAAAATAGTGTTTTCTGTCCTTTTTCAAATGCAGGTGATGACAACACTGGATTTGCAAAATACTTTACAGAAAATAATCGAAGGAGATGAGCAAGTGTGAACTTGCCTTTTGTGATTGCAATATTATGCACTCACGGTCTTCAAGACAATATAAGATCCAATAGTTGAATTCTGCATCATTGGTCCGGTAAGGACTAATGTTTAAAGAAGCAAGATGCTTTTGTGCATAAGTAATGCAATGCAAGTTGATAAACGCGAATCCCGAGAATAACGTTGTTCTAGGGTTTGGATATTCGAAAGGGTTTTTCCTTGGAATGTGTTGCCCTTTTAGATTAAGTTTCATACATGTGCTTCTTATTAAGGCTTGTGAGCGTGTGGGAAACAACATGTATTTATACAACAACAAAATACACAGTATGGAATGCTACTCAAGGTTGTTTACATATTAATTGTTTATCTTCAAGTTTTACTTTACAAGTAATGTCACTTAAAAAGAATTTAAGTATTAACAATCTTATTATACAAGTAAAGTATAAAGTAAGGCGTTTACTATTAACTATCATATGTTCATTGAAGTGGCAAAACGAATAACTTTTGAAGAAAAGATTTCCTTACTAAGGTTTAAACAATCTTTGTGTTTAATTAAATTTGATTGATGTTGTTTGTGCTTGCTTGAATAGTTTGGAATTGAGATGTTTTTACAATTTTATTATAACAGACCAAAGTTAACTATAAAGTATATAATAAAGTTTTTAGCATTATACTTAAAGCTTTGTAACTATAAGTAACTTTAAGAATGCAGATAGACTTCGGGTGTATTACTTATGATACTTGTATCCTGTTCATTTTATATTGTTTCCTTAGAGTTACTTAAGAAAGCATTACTTCTATTGGATTAGTGATTTATTTACATTATAATGGTATAAAGGGATTTACCTTCCTATAAGGGTGTGGTTAAGGTTTGTGAATAAGTAAACAATATTATTTATTACTTATGAACTCACTTATAGTGTTTTGATTTGTTTGTAAACTTGTGGTTAATATAAAGAATGGGTTTTATCTTATTACAATTATTCTTGAAGATTTTATATTAGATACGGATTCTTTTATAAAATAATTTATACTTATGGTTGAAGGATCATTCAATAAGATTGCATTTAAATGGTGTTAAATCATTTTGTCCTCATAATGTTAGTATTTAAGATTAATACTATTTATTACATTTAATTGGTTAATTTAAGAAATATTAACAAATTTTATTTGTCATTTTATGAATTATTAACTAAAGAAATAGGTTTAAATTCAAGTTATGAAAGTGTTTAACTTTTTATTTAACTCAAAAGTGGAATATCACATTTTTAACATGTAGGTATTATTTTTGTGATCACTTTGGTATATTACATTTATTTTTGGGATTTATAAATAATAAGATATGATTTTAATAAGGTTTATTACTTTATAAATACTTAATAATTAACAAATATTGAATTAAGTGAAATAATAATGTATAATTATAATTTTAAAGTATAATTCTTATTTTTCTAATATTTTTAGTATTTTATTTATATTTTTAACATCTACCATTATTAAAATATGAATTATCAAAGTTTTATTACTTATAAAACCTTTATTAAATAATGTTTATTTAAATAATTAACATAATAATATTTGATAATAGTTTAATGTTATAGATTTTCTTTTTCTGAAAATTTTCATATATTAAACATATTTTTCTGAATTATAAAACAAAAGTTATTAATGAAATAAGATTTAATCATTTTATTTATATTGGAATTAATATTGTTTTATCTAATCTGTAAACAGAAAAGACATTTTGTACCTAAGCTAAATCTACCCACGGTCACTGACTACTGGGCCCAAGGCCATGTCATATGCCACATCAGCAAAGACCAGTCAAAAGGCTGACAAGGTCAAGGGTGACCTCACCCTGACATCAGCGTGACATCAGCAATGGCAATGCTCACAGGTGATGCTCGCATCCTGCGACAGGATGCACACGCCCTTGCGGGCTTAGGAGATTCGGACGCGTGAGACTAAGGCGATCCGATTGGTGGCCGTGTCGCCCGTATTTGGTCACCGGAGCACTAGCTCCGACGAGCATCTGCGGTGGCGGACAGAGGTGCACGACGCAGGCGCGATGGAGGAAGAGAGAGAGAAAAAGGGGAGGTCCCTAAGGACCAGGAGCTCACCACGAAGCGGGCAGAGGGGTCGTCGAGGAGCTAGGTGGCCAGAATCGATGGCGAGTGCGACGGCCGGAGGCGAGGAATGAGGGTCTGATTGCGATAGTGGAGACCTCGCTCGCTTGCACGCTTCGGGGCAATCGACGGAGACGAACGAGGCGGAGCTCCCAGACATCACGGCAAGGTTCAGGATGGCCGACAACATCGGGAATGCTGGAGCACCTGCAGATGGGTTTCGGTGTTGAACGGGGAAACAAGGGAGGAAGAGGATAAGGCAAAGCTAGGGTTGTCAAGCGGTGGCACGGCGCACTTAAGGGCACTAGGGGGCGGCGGCATGCATCTCCACGCCGGCGAGCGTCGCGGTGCCGCCAGCGAGCTGCTTCCGGCGCGGCCATAGGTGGACGACGAGGATAGATTGGACGAAAAGGTAAGTTGGGCATGGGCCTTAGTTGGCTGCAGCAAAGTGAGCGGCTCGTGGATGCTGCTGCACGCGAGCGACGGTTAGTTCCGTGAGAATGTGGACCGTGGGCCAGATTTGATGTTTCCTCTGTTTTTTCCTGGTTCTATTCCTTTTCCATTTTCTGTTTTGTTTTTAGCATTGAATTTAGGCAATGACTTTGACTTATCTTTATGGAATTTCATTTGCTGAACATTTGCAGCAACAATGAAGTTATTAAGAATCAATTTGTGAACTTTTATTATATATTGTGATATTTTCTTTATTTCCTTTATATATACTTTTTCTATTATTATTTGTGAGGGCCCTTAATATGAATTTAATTTGACAAAAATTCATAAACTTATTATAGAATGTATTACTACTAACTAATGAGATTTTATTTTTATTAATATATAATATTAAGGCAACTTTTATATTTATTGATACTTCATAATTATTTGATACATAAAGTTTAGAGTACTTAATAGGGTTAATATTATTCTCATAATTTAGGAAATAGTAATGTATATTTTTTTTATTATTACTAACAAAAGAGTTAAAGTTTAAATTGAAAATGCTTACCATAAGTTCTTAGAAGATTTAATATTCTCATATTTATTTTATTGATGTGAATAAAGGTTAATAGCTAAATCTATTGTCTTTATGTTTGTGATTTTAATAATATCATCATTTAAAGTAAAATAATGAGATTGTTTTTCTAGGCTAACTTATGAGAAACAATTGATAAAGATAGTTCCTAAGCACCTATGATGATGATGGTTGAAACTGACAAAGATGTGCTTAAGGGATTTGTTATAGGAAAATATTCCTATGAAGCATTGTGGAAACAAGATGATAGATCAACCATAGAAAGTGGATATTAGATTTGGTCTTAAATTTAGGGTTTAGTGTTTAACAAAGATTCCTATATTCCATACTTAATAATTCTGGACTTCTGATTAAGGAATTCCTTTCCTAGATATATTATTTCTCTATGTCCATCATCATGTGCTAACATGATGAGCCTTGCTTTACAGAATATTCTTCTCCACCTTTTATTCTTCTAAATCCATTTGTAAATCCAATGAGCTTAACACTAAAGCTTTCATAATCTTCTCATACTCTTCCTTAATCATCCTTCACTAATATCACTTCAATAGATGTATGCATCAAATACTACTTCACTTCAAGTGCTTAGTATTTCCAAAGAGGAAACTACTACTTCTATAATCCAATGTTACTCTAGCATCATCTTAACCATACTATCTTGTCTCTTCTTAACTCCAGTATCTAACATTCCAACCTCACATTATATTAATGTGATTTGTAATGTCTAATCTAGGATAACATAACTATACTAGGGTTCAATCATGTTCTATCCACCAATGTCACTTATACATGATATAAGCATTCAATATTGGTGAATAAGGCATGATCATTATAATCCTTTGATCCTTTATGGTTCAGGTTTCTAGTTGTCTAAACAAGACTTCCATCCATACAACATTATAGTTGTATTCTAATTATTCTTTGTTTAGCTATATTGGATTAAGAGATATAATTTATTGACTATACCTACTTGATCCATTAGGACTACTCTTGTTAACTATCTTTAGACTTCATCCTTGTAATCTTCTTTGTTACCATATTGATTTGATTTCCTCCAATCACTCTCATCCTATAGATGACATCTTAAACTAGCATAAATATTTACCTCTTCTTACTTCTTTCTTTATAAGCCCTAAGTGAATGCTATAGTAATTACAAGAGTTGATAGGTCAAGAATTGATAGGTTAAGAATTGGTGAATCAATAGTTGATTTCTCAATATTGATGAACAACAAATATAAGGATAGGATTCAATAAAGAATGATATGGAAAGAAAGATATATGGTGAATGATCTGAACTTTGGTTTATTTCCTACTCCAACTCACTAAAGAGTTAAGGTTAGGTATTTCCATGATACACATGGCATAAGTAGATGAGATTAAAATAGATCAAGATTTAGTTGTTACACTCCTATTACTTAAGTTATGTTTATAACTTAGTATTCATGATTTGTGTAATGAATACTAGGGTATGATTACTTAAGGATTGAATATAGATCATTAAGTAATGTATTAGGGTTAACTTTTATTACATTTGATCTACCCTTAGATCAAATCTCCCTTACCCAAAAATAAGGTTTTAGCTAAGGTCATATTGAAACTTATCGCAGTCAACTTGATGATCTACTTCAATTCCATCAAGTTGAGAGAATCTTCAATCACTTTGACAAGTTTTTTATTTAAAAGCGCGAAAATTATTCGGATTTTCTATGTATGAATGCAACACACACATCTGTGTTCAGCTTATTTCTAAGCTCTAATGCTGGGATGTTATAGTTAGCTCGGGCCACTTCATACCACCATCTCGCAAGATGCAAAATACACAAGAAGCAATCGACAACCAAAGCATCAACGCCCATAATGACCATTGTGTTCTACTCGTGCAACAGATCTACATATAGACACGACTCTGATACCACTATAGGGGTTCGTAGCATGGAAAACAAAAAATTTCTACCGCATGAACACAAACAAGCCAAGATCTATCTACTAGATTGTAGCAACGCGTCGATTAGAGTACTCACCCTCGAAGATTCCAAAGCGGTTAACGAGAGCATATTCTCGTGGGTGATGTAGTCGTTCACTTGCCGATCTCAAGATCGCGTACGGTACTCGATGAAGACCTTCCTCTCCCTTGTTCCAGCAGGCAGTGGAGGTTGTAGTTCTCCCCTCGCGATTTAGGTAGCATGACGGCGTGGTATCGGAAGTAGAGGGAAGATCCCGTAGGCCTTCGCCTAATCCAGAGAAGGTTATGGTGGAGAATTAGGGTTTCCGGCGATCTAGGGTTTAGAGGTCCAGAGAGGATAAGGTGGAGTCGGCGGCGGCTAGGGCGGCGATGACGAACCGGCGGCGGCAGTGTGGGGAGGGGCTGGTGTTGTGTGTCTCTTGGGGCACCCCTCCCCTATATTTATGAGAGGGAGGGCAGCTTGGGAGAGGGGAATTTGAATCCTTCCCCAACTCCCTCTCCTAGTTGGCTTTTGGTGGAGGGAAAGAAGGATTCTTTCCTTCCTCCACCAGGATACATAGTCCCAGTTTGACTTTTCAATTTGGAGCTTAATTTCTTTCTTGCAAATGCCCAACTAAGTAGGACATGATTCAATCATTCCACTTATCCATGACACATTCTTGTACCCATCTGGTCCGGTGAACTTCTAGACCCTTCTGGATCATTCCGGTGAAAACACCGGAATCATTCCCAAACTCCGGAGTTGGACTTTCCTTATATCAATCTTATTCTCTAGACTATTCCGGATCTCCTCATGATATCCCGGATCCCATCTGAGACTCCGAACAACATTCGGTCTTCCTACTTACTTTGCATATCTACTAAACAACATCGAATCCTTAAGTGTTTATCCCTACAGCTCGTGAATTATGCGGACATAATCGAGACTCTTCTCCGATCAATAACTAATAGAGGAATCTGGAAATTCATATGGCTCCCACATATTTCTACGATTACTTTACGATCAAATGAACCATTTACATATGATACCAATTTCCCTTTGTCTCGCGATAGTTTACTTATCCGAGGTCTGATCGTCGGTATCCCTGCATACCTAGTTCAACCTCGTTACCGGTAAGTACTCTTTTCTTGTTCCCGTGATATGTGATCCCTTGTGATCCAGTCACATGCTGGCAAGGTAATTGGATGATATTCCACCGAGAGGGGCTAGAGTATATCTATCCATCATATGGATGGACAAATCCTACTCTTGATCCATGTGCCTCAACACATACTTTCTGAGCACTCAATGCTACCTTTATAGCCACCCAGTTACGGTGTGGTGTTTGATGTCATCAAAGCATCCATCCGGTGATGGTGATTAGCATGATCTCATGGTTGAAGGAATTAGGTTACTATGTATCAGAAAGCTTATAGAAAAAAACTATTGAAATGACTTAATCTTTATGCTACGCTTATCTATAGGAGTATGTCCATCACACCATTCTCCTAATGATATGATCTTGTTGTTAATAACATCTCAATGTTCATGATCAGGAAACCATGATCATATATCAACCAACAAGCTAGTTTAACAAGAGGGTTTACTAGGGACTCTTTTATGTTTACAAATCACACAAGTATTAATGTTTCTGGTTAATACAATTATAGCATGGTATGTAAACATTTATCATAAGCATGAAGATATGATAACAACCTCTTTATTATTGCCTCTTGGGCATATCTCCAACATACACGAGCGAAGTGATGAGAGATAATTATGGGTGGTTATTTTCTATGCACGTGAATCTAACATGTAGCTTTTAAAGTAGTATATTTTTTATGTATTGGAGTATAATGTGGCTATATTAAAAAAAATTAGTTACAATTATATATGTAAGAAGTAAAAACTTAGAGTATGTCGTAGAAATGCACGGGCATTCAGCTAGTATCAATAAACTAAATTAAAATTAGATAATAAAGTTGTTCGTTGCATTCCTACAACTTTTTCATAGACATTTTTACGGGAGCGCGCCCGTAAATAAGCAGCTCTCAAAAAGTAGGATAAATACCGATTGAATAAGCACAGACCTAGAGTAGAAATTAAAGTTTGAGTTTTATCAATAGAAACTAACTTAATAATATTGTTCAAATAAAATCCATCTCTAAAAATTTGGGTGAAAAAGCATGCTAGAGAGGGTCTAATGACCAACTATATACGACAGGAATTTTTATTCCAGCCATATAGTTGCGACCGTATAGTTATCGACAAAATTATCAAAACTTGGGGTTCGGATACAGAAGGTTTGACGACCAACTATATGGCGGGACCATTTGGTCCGGTCGTATAGTTGTGGCCATATAGTTATGATCTGGCGAAGGGAAAACCTAACCCTCGCCTCCACCACAACTATACAGCATGAGCTACCTGGCCCGGGCGTATAGCTCCCACTTTATAGTTTGGCCCAACCACTTAAATGGGTCGGGGCAGGGCAAGGATCTTCCTCCCCTCATTATTTATCTCAACCTCTCTCTCCAAAACTCTCAAAACCTCTCAAGAACTCTCAGGAACTCCCGGGCGGATTTTGTTCGTTTAAGTGGGGGAATCAATTGATCGGTATATTTCTCTCCCTATCCATGTTTTATTTTCAGAATGCGATGGTTGAAATCTTCTCATTTAATTAGTGTATGAAATCAAGCTTGATTGATTTTATCTTTTGATTTCTCACGTTAGGATTGAATTCCTCCATGTAGAATCGTTCATATATCATGTAGAAACTATATGCCTAAGGTTTATGTTGAAATTTCTTAGTGTATCAAGATGAAAAGCTTAGTGGTATTTTTCGCAAGAGCAAGCGCCAACGTGGTAAGGGCTCGGGGCTCCAGGCTGAGATCGACAACAAGTATGCCATGGTTTTGCGGAGGAAGGTGCTGCCCACACGATGGGTCGATAATGTCTTCCTCAACTCAACAGAGTTGAAGGAGGACTTCGACTACATGTGTTCAAATGCAGGGCTTGCCGGTCTTGCCAACTCCAACCACTACACCTACGAAGGGCTCACCTATGAGTTCCTCGCCTCCTTATACGACGACTACAGCGAGAAAGGTAATGCATGCATGATAAATTTCACCATTAACCAATGGCCATATCAAATTACCTATCAACAATTCTGCAATGCTTATGGATTCCCTCAAGAAGGGTAACCAACTGTTACAAACCTGTATAGCATCTCGAGTGCAAATACTTGGGAGGTTGTTTCTGTTAATGGTGGTAGGGACTTCTACTAGAAGAAGTTGTCCAACATTCAGAACCCAACCATCCTCTACTTTGCTATGTTTCTTGCTAACACTTTGTTAGGAAGAGGAGAAACTGGTTCGATTGCCAATTCATACATGGCCATGATCACCAAGGCGCTCTTCCCTAATGCGCCACAGAGTCCCACTGCTACAACTCTATTCCTCCAGCACCTCCGCCACCAGAGCAACAAAATGAAAGGTGATATTCATATCGGTGGAATGGTAACCCACCAAATCCAAGCTCTTGAAATTGCAATTACTATTGCGTAACCTTTTGATGGCTCCATACTTATGGATGTCAGATATGTAACTACTTGTGGCTTCCTTGGTGTTTACCGAGTTAACTGGAGGCTCCAAGCCTATCAATTTGGTTATCTTAATGATGTGTAGGATGGTCTGGTGCCACTGCCTTGCCCTCAAGCCTTCGAGGTTCAGGGAAGGGACCACTGGATCCTCACCAAGGATCAAGTGACTGAAATCATGGCGGAGCTCTATCTTGACTCCAATGAAGAGGAAGAATGAGGGAAGCACGACGAGAAGGAGCAGTAGAAGGAGCACAACCCAGATTGGGAGGGACAACAACAGCAGGAGGAGGAGCAGCCTTGGGACCAATGGCCTAATCAGCCACATCAGAAACAGGGGTTTAACAGTGTCCCCTATCAGGAGTTTCTGCAGATCAACCAGCGCGTTAGGGAGATCGACCAGACTCTGCATGGAGTAAGTGAAGATGTGAGTGCTTTAACTCACACCTTTGGTTACTTGATGACCTACTTCCCCGATTACTACCATCAGCACCACCAACCGCCGCCAAATGACATCAACTAAGCTTGGAAACAGCCTAAGCTTGGGGGAGGTTTTTGAAACCTCCAAACTTGCATTCATATTTTTATTTTTCTTCTTTTGATTTGTTTTATTTTCCAAGAATAGCATGTTTACTTTCAGTTTGCATTATTAAAACCCAAAACACAAAAAAACAATAGTGGTAACTTTCAATTGCAACTTGTTTTCTTTGTTTTTCTCGGAGACTACTCAATTACAGGTGACTTGGCAACAGGGAAATATAGAGAGTATTCGACTCAAGTACGAGAACAAGGCAAGCAAGAGGAGGTATCACATTCCTTGCATCACCTCTCTTGCAATTTTAAATTGATCCTACAATTATTTACTTGCTTGCACTTGAGTCACTCCCCACCTAGCTTGTTATCCTATAAAATTATATTCCCTTGCTAGTGTCCACTTTTAGCTTTGAACATTGAGCAATGAACTTGGTTAAAATATTTATGATATTTTTTAAACAAGAAAAAGCATCCAAGAGATGACTTGAGTCCATGTTTATCCCAAAAGATTTGATTTTAGAAACTACTCAACCCCATTGAGCTTTACGTAAATAGGCTCGATAGCACCCTTGAATGAAATTGTCTAATAAAATGGATACTTCGAAGTAATAGAGATTATGCCACTGCTTTTGCTAATAATTATAGTAGGATATTGCTTTACGCGTGTCACCACAAATACTGTCGTACTCCATGGGGAACTACTAACTCCGCTGGCCAACGAAGGATCTAAATGTCGGAAACCACTTGATTTCAGCTATTGAGTTATGCAAACATATATAGCTGCAATGCTATGAAGTGTAAAAAATTTAGTCTCCTCATGGTTTTATGTTCCAAGTGAAGTTGTAGTATTCCTCTGACCCACTATTGCTCAACATCTATCTATTGGCATGGTCACGAGTGCGCAACACAGCCCCAATTAACATGTTAAAAATAGTGGCATGATTTCTCTATGAAAAGAGTTGAAGTTTTTGAAAAACAAGGAAAAGGTGCTTTGAGAGTCTTGAAATTTTGACGTGGGAGTAGATGAGTTGTTCTTAAATTAAATTTTCTTGGTGCAAACTTGAGTACTCTTAATTGATTAAAGGAATGAGAGAAAAAAATTCATCTCTCAATAAGAGAGAAGCCAAAAAGATTTGTTTCACTTTCCTAGCTAAACTTTCGACACTCGCTCGTGCATATGATTTATTTGCTAGCAATATATACGTGGTTAGGAAGTGAACTTAGTGCAATCTTGTGAATACTTGTATGATCATGTTTAAGATTGCAGGAAATGTGAAGAAAAGAATTTGACAACAATTCAAGCTTGTAAGTTCTTTTATTTCAGTTTCCAATCTCCGCTATCCTTTCTTATTTCCTTGTCACTCGAGGGAGAGCAACATCTAAGATTGGGGAGTTGATAGTTGTGAGATTCTACACATTTTCTATGGTTTTTATCTATGGTTTTCGTTTGGATTTGATGGTTTTCTAGCTTTACATAACGCTAATACTTCGGTAGCTAAGAAAACTTGGTTTTAATGTGTGTTTTAGGTTCTAAACATCACTAGAGGAATTTAACAACAAAAACACAATATTCAGACGAAAACAAGCAAGTCTCTATTTGGAAGCAATCGAGGGGAATTTACTGCAAGCTTAACGACCAACTATAGGGGCCGCCGCCATATAGTTCCCGACTTATAGTTGCCATATCCTGCGTCTTATTAAAAGGTACAACTTTCATGAAGAGGCCGAGGTCGAAAACAGAACACACGAACTTCCATACCATCAAAAAGGGAGAAAGAAGGGATCCAAAGAAGAAGGGGAAGACGTTATTCATCTCGTTCCACGATCTTTGATCTCCGAGCCACTACACCTCCATAGCCATCACTTGTGCTTGAGAGAGAGAGAGAGAGAGAGATATCCACCTTGCAAGATTAGGGTTTGAGATTGTTCTTCCCATCTTGAATTGTGTTGGATTTATTTCTATTTCTTATTGTGGATCTCCATGGTAATATCAAGAAGAACTCCCTTTATTTAATTATATCGATGATGCTTTATTCTCTCATGTGTGAGTAAGTTCCCTTGGGCGTGGGAGATGTAGGGGATTGGTGAGATGTGATGTGCCTATATATTTTCCATGAAGTTTGTGGTTGATTTTAATCACTATATTATGTGTGCTTCACTATCTGTGGGATGCTTAATGCCTATTGTCCAATTAAGGTCCCAGACAACATGATGCTTTGTTCTACATGGATAGAATCTTGTTTGCTAGCAGACCGGCGACCCCTGAGTGACACAGGGATGTCAACGGGAAACTAGTTTGACTCGAGGATAACGAGGAACCACCGATCTTATTGCATTAGTATGATCCAAGGAGCTTAATTGCTAAGCAACCTGAAGGATCTTAATCGTCTAGTGACTGACCATGGTTGTGGTAAACAGGCTAGTAGGATTATTGAAGTTGGGATGAAATCTACCAACAGGAGTTCCGGCTAATTATGGGTTGCTTGCATACACACATACTTATAAGATTATAATTGTTACACTTATCACTCATTCACCTTGCACATTCACTATCACCATGAACTGAAACTCCTTGCGCCTACTTTGTCATCTGTAGAAAACAACAAACAAATCGTTCTTTACTTTTATGCTTTTTATTTCAGAAGTTTACATTTTAGTTTTCTTTAAATACTTCCATTAAATCCAAATTCTATTCTCATTCTCAACACTTGAATTCAATTCACTCGAAGACCTGTGCCAACTTTGGGTGTAACAGGGACTTCACCAATAAACACTTACCTTTGGGATCCATGTGGGATCGACATCTGAACTTCGAAACTAGCTACAAACAATCTATGCACTTGCAGTCATCAGCTGGCACCTCAGCAACAACACCAGCATGATCTCCCTGGACTCTAGTAGCAGCCTCAGCAAGTATTTCGCCAGCTTCACCAGCAGCAGCATCAGCAAGTATTTCGTCAGCTTCACCAGGAGCAGCAGCAGCTAGTTCTTCGTCAGCTCCACCACCAGCAGCAGTAGCATCATCAGGAGTCGGGGCTGCCAGAGCAATTACAGGTTCAATATCTTCAGGGGATCTGACAAAGAAAGGGTAGTTGATCCCAAGAAACAGAGATTATCCCTTCAAATTGTCGACTCTGCTTCAAACATGTTTTACTGGGTCTTTTGATGGACACGCGGACCTTGAGAAAACATGACACCGCAGCGATGGGTATGAAGAAAGTTGTGTCCCCATATGTTCTATTATATCACCAACGCTGTTTAGTGCTCCCCTGATATGAATCCACATGAGTTCAGCATCCTGGTAGCTATCGCCTCTGAGAGGTGCAAGGAACCAGCGCCGTGATACAAGATCATCATCTACTACTGCATCTTCGATCACCGGAGCTGGAATGACACACGGGGCTGCATGTGTACCTACGTGTTACCTTCAGTCAGGAAGCAGAATTTTGAATGGAAATTTACATGCTATATGACACCATGACTCACCCCAGGTGAACGGCTCCCAAACACTCACGTCGCTGCTTGGTTCAGTGATCGCGTATATGTGTTTTGGTGTATCGTCATACCAGCTGGAGGTGAAGACGGCGTCGACATACTTCTTCGGCCGCAGATGGCCATCGCGCAAGACTGTCCATTGATTGTCATGTGGGCATCTAATTAATGTGATTGCCTTGTTGAACACCGCTAAGAGGTTGTAGTGCCAAGTTTTCCACACCAGCAGAGACTTCTATGGGAGTTGTACCTTCAGGAGCTCAAGTTCTGCCATGTTGAACCTATAAGTGAATTCAGATTTTGGCGGTGGCCATCCGTGGTTGAATGCAGTAATCCCGACACCCACTAAAGATGGCAGTGTAAGTATCAACAATCTTTAGACATTTTTGAGAGTCCAAGTACTCCCATCCTAGGTTAAAAGGACCAGCCACTCGCCGTTTCCACCCACCCAGTTCTACTCATCATCCATTTCCATCTCTCTGTCTCCTTGATATTCACCACAACCGATTACGACCACTTATCCAGTAGCATCAGTTTTGCATGAACATTATGCAAAGTTTGTTGTCAGTTGGTAGAATCACCTAGCATGAATTCCATTGCAAATACAATTTGACACCTAGGCGCTCAGATTAAAGTATTATATACGACTGTCTCCTCATCTCTCGCCTAAATTGTTCCTGTGTCACTACGAAAATACCCAATATATCAAGTAGGAGCAGAGCTTCCCCTGAACAAACTCCTGACGGTGATCATAAGCAACTAGGGACATAATAGCCTTAAATCGTCTAGTTTGTTTATTTTTTTAGAAAACAGAATATCACCTAGCAGGCATTTCATTGCAAATCTAAATTGACACCTCAGCTATCACCTAAATTAAGATTGTATCACTACGAAAATACCAAAATATCAAGTATGAGTGGAGCTTCCTCTATACAGAATAGTATTAAATGGTCCAATTTGTTCAAACTGCATGTGCACAAAACATCTTTGACGGAAGGAACATAGGATTCCGAGTTAAGCACATATGAATTAATGATATGACTGAAACAATAAGCAATATATTGGAACTTACGTGGCCATCGCTGTCGTTTGGCCATACACTGGTATCGAGGTAAAGAAGGCCTGGCATGCCGAACGGTTGTTCGTACATTTCGCGGATCGGCGGGTGTAAGCCAGGGATGCAGCGACCGACAAAGATGATGTCCAACTCCTTGGCGACCCCGTACACGTTCGCATCACTGAGGTTTGGCCATCTCCAATCCTTGCGGTGGTGGTCGCCATGGCCAGCCGTGTCGTCATCGTCTGCCTTACGGTTCAGCCTGCTGCTAGCCCAATGTTTACCTATGGCGGCAAATGGAGACTAGAATCAGGCAGATTAATGGAGGTGATCCAGAGGAGGATGGATTCGTGAGGGGATGGAATCAGGGAGGGAAGAATTTTTTCGAGTAGGGAGTGAGTAACCGCCTCCATCGGTCATTTCCGCGTGGAAGACAAGGAGGGAGGGGCATAATTAGTGAGGGTGGGAACGGGGACCGTCTAAAGGGGGTGCAAAATATAATCATGAGGGGAAATGTTGGGTCCCACCTATCAGCGAGTGAAGGTCGGCACGTGCAAACGTGAGTACATTTGACTTGGATCATGCATGGTGAACCTCGATTCCACTGCATGCAAGTGGCGCAGAACCAATTTCATCCAGCGCTAGGGTCGCAATGTAAGAGCATCACTAGCAATGCAACTGCTACATGGAAAATTGAATGATGCACCAGTGTGATAGAAGCTATATCACCACATCCATTAGAGTGTACATGTGGTCGTGTGGATCATTGTGGTTTGTTAAATAACACATGAAATTACTCTAGGGACTCCATGTGTCAAACCATGTCCAGAAATCCCAAGAAAGGCCCTGGAATGCAACCGCCACATGGAATGATGCACTGGTGTGACATAAGTTGCATCCCCACATCAACTTGCATGTGTGTGGGCATGTGGATCATTGTGGTTTGGTAAATAACACATGATATGACTCTAGGGACACCATGTATCAAACCATGGCCAGAATCCCCAGAAAGTCCATGGAGTGCAGCTGCCACATGGAATGATGCACCAGTGTGATAGAAGTTGCATCACCACATCCACTTGAGTGTGTGTGTGGTCATGTGGATCATTGTGGTTTGGTAAAAAATAGATGCAGTGAATCTATGAACTCCATGTGTCAAACCGTGGTCATAAATCCCCAAAAAGCCACTCGAATGCAGCTGTCGCATGGAATGATGCACCAGTGTGACAGAAGTTGCATCACCACATCCGTTGTAGTGTGTGTGGTCGTGTGGATCATTGTGGTTGTGAAAACAACATATGCAAAAGACACTGGGGAACCCATGTGTCAAACCATGGTCATAAATCCCCAGAAAGCCACTGGGATGCAGCTGCCACATGGAATGATGCACTAATGGGACATAAGTTGCATCACCACATCCACTTGAGTGTGTGTGGTCATGTGGATCATTGTGGTTTGGTAAAAGCATCTAAAAAGTACAGTTGATCTTCTATGATGCCAATGTGATATAAAACCACACAAGCATGCAACTAGAAGGTTTTAAATTGTAGTTTTTCTACTTGCTTCACAAATGAAAGCCCTTTTTGAGTTTGAGGGTGAAATTTTCAAACCAAATGGCTAGATACAATGCTACCATCATTAGGAGTGTGGTGATACCCCCTTGTGCCAAATTTGAGTCCATTTGAAGAAAGGTAGATGAAAACATGGTACACAAGTTGCTCTGTCGAGTAGTCGGACATGATCGTTGACCTAACTACCCCACATTTCAGATAGGACTGCTAGGGGGACATTTTTTCCAAAGTTTGTCATTTTTATTCAATGTATTTGCCACACAATGAAAAAATTTGAAGGTTTCCAAGAGAATTTCTCAATTTATTATGAAATTTACAAGGTTTGGTCAACCCAGGGTTGACCAGAGTCTTTCGAGAGATTGTGAAAGCATCTGAAAAGTACAACTGATGTTCTGTGATCCCAATGTGACGTATAACCACACAAGATACTACAAGGTCACACATTTTAGTTTTGGTACTTGCTTGACAAATGAAAGCATGTTTTTGATTTTAAGGGTGAAATTTTCAAATTTTGAAACCATAATGGCTATACAGAATACTAGCATCATTAGGGACATGGTGATACACCCTTGTGCCAAATTTGAGTCCATTTGAAGAAAGGTAGATTAAAAAATGGTACACAAGTGGCTCTATCGAGTAGTCGGACATGCTCGTTGACCTAACTACCCCACATTTGATAGTGGACTTCTAGGGGGATTTTTTCCATTATTGTCATTTTTCTTGCAAAGTATTTGCCACACAATGACCAAATTTCAAGGTTTCAAAAGATTTTGAGAATTTCTAATTTTATTATGAAAGTTATAAGGTTTGGTCAAACCAGGATCCAAATGTGATGTACGACCACACAAGCATGCATCTAGAAGGATTCAAATTGTATTGTTTATACTTGCTTCACAAATTAAATCCTGTTTTTGAGTTTGAGGGTGAAATTTTTAAAATTTTCAAAATAACATGGCAAGATAGAATGCATGCTATCATCATTATGTACCATGTCACAAACACAGGTATATAATTACACAATAAGTCACGATGATTCCCATACATATTAAACATGGTTCGTACACTAATAATTCCATAGGACCAACAGAAGATCTTGACAAGCTACCAGACATATACAAAAACATAACTAAAAGAAGTAAAATTTAATTCACTCCTCATTAGACCACTTGATGCGCTTGTCATATTTCCTAGGAGACCAATGGCCATCATTCCATCTATCCCTTGTGTTATTGGCTGCCCACCGCTGAAGATGTGCAAGTTCATCCCACCTGGAAGGGGCCTTAGCTTCCCTATCTTCAGCTGCAGCCTCTCTGTTTGCGGCTTCAGCTGCAGCCTCTCTCTTTGCAGTTTCAGTGTCACGCTCAGCTATGCTGCATTTCCGACAAAGGGATCCCCTTTGCTTGTCTTCCCTCTTGCAACTGGGGCAAAACACGAGGAAATTTTGAAAGAAAATCGATCTGAGCATACAACTGGTAGGTCATGTAGGCATCTATGGTTGCATACTTCAGGTTTATCTCAGACAACGGCCTCTCCTACCAAAAATCGTGCCTATCTCCAGGGAAATCTTCCTTCATTTTGGTGTACGACGGATCGATGATTCTAGCCGCGAGACTAGCCATTACATCCCTCATCCAGCCCCCTTTGATTTTGATAAGATATTGAATATCGGTCCACTTGTGCTTAGGAATTATGATTCCCGCATGAAAAAACTTGACATAATCAGATGTTTTGTCGACAGTGCAGAAAACAATTCCTTTATGCACAAGGAATAGGCGCAGCGCCGGACACTTCTTGTCAGTCCTAGAAGTATGTAGTTTGTCATCATAAAATGCATGACCAAAACAATGACAAAATGAGTAACTACAAATGTTTTGTCCATGCAAGATCATCATCAATGAATATATTTTTAAGGTACAAAAGTTTAGTAAATGCAAAATCAAGACTCTCAACATTGTCTTGTCATAATTTTTTTGGTCCTAATAAAATTCAGTAGTTGCAACATGACCAAATGGATAGATTCCATATGCAATAAAATTCACTAGTTGCAAAAATGCAGTACTTGCAAGATCCCCACTATAATAAAATTTGGGACTAAGACTATTTAGACAATGCAATACCATATCCTGAATAAAAATTTAAACTACAAAAATTTAGTAAATCCAAGGTGAACACTCTGAAAGTTAGATAGTCTTAATTCATTTGGTACTAACAGAATTTAGTAAATGCAATATGAGCATATGAAAAGATTGCAGTACTTGCGAGAACAACATTTGAGCAAAATTTGGGACTAAGACTATTTAGTAAAGGCAAGATAAATTGATTAAAATCATACAAGTGACCATTAAAAGTAAGAAAACCCTAAAAGTGGTAAACTAAAGAGATCAGATTTACAAACCAAGAGTAGTGGTAGACGAGGACGTGTTGTCTCATTGCTAGTTGAACACCGACGACATCGTTTTTGTACTCTTCCTCCTCCTTGGTGTACTCGAGGTCCAATCCGACAAAATTGTCCTCGTCTTTCTCAAGACATTCCTCGTACATCCTCAGGACTCGCACAATTGTATCCTCCTCGTTGGTGTAGATGAAATCTATCTTTGTATTGCCATGGGCAGTGAAGCTTGTCTCTCAAGTGTAACCTTCCATGGCGGTACAGAGTAGACAGAAAGAAAACAGATGGGATGCAGAAGATAGAGAACATGAGTAAGAAGAATGCTTTCAGCGAAACAAGGGAAGGCTGGAACCATCCTGCGATTCAGACGTCCTTGTGGAGAAGCATGGCAACGGCAAGGAGAAGACAGAAAGAACAACCGATGGGAAGCAGAAGACAGAGTACAGGAGGAAGAAGAAGAGGGCTTTCTTCCAAACAGGGGATATGCTAGAACCATCGCTATGATTCAGATGTACTTGTGGAGACGCGTGGCAGCGGCCGTTCCACCTTTTGAGTAAACAAATTTTTAAAAGCCCTCATTAAAAATAGTAATAACGGGGATATATACGTCTTGTGCTGTTATGTCAATTAAAGCTATCGGCCGTTTAGTCCTGTCCATTGCGTCACCTATTGCTCACGTGATCTGCATCACTACTTATCATGTGTCAAATCCTGCCATGCAATTTAATTGTTCATACGCAGGTCTCGTCTGCGTGGAAGGAAAGGAAGGGGGCCGTAATTAGTGAGGGTGGGCACAGGGACCGTCTAAAGGAAGTGGAAAAATTAATCGTGAGGGGAATGTAGGGTCCCACTTGTCAGCGAGTGAAGGTCTTGACACGCAAACGTGAGTACATTTGACTTTGATCGTGCATGGCAGACCTCGATTCCACTGCATGCAAGTGGCGCAGAAACAATTTCATCCAGCGCTAGCGTTACCATGTAAGAGCATCACTAGCAATGCAACCGCCACATGGAAATATGGAATGATGCACCAGTGTGACAGAACCTACATCAACACATACATTGGAGTGTACGTGTGTCATGTGGATCATTGTGGTTTGGTCAATAACACATGAAAATACTCTGGGGGCTCCATGTGTCAAACTATGTCTAGAAATCCCCAAAATGCCCCTGGAATGGAACCTCCACATGGAATGATGCACCGATGTGATAGAAGTTGCATCCCCACATGAACTTGAGTGTGTGTGCTCATATGGATCATTGTGGTTTGGTAAAGAACACATGATACGACTCTAGGGACACCATGTATCAAACCATGGCCAGAAATCACCAGAAAGCCACCGCAATACAGCTGCCGCATGGAATGATGCATCGGTGTGATAGAAGTTGCATCACCACATGCATTGTAGTTTTTGTGGTCGCATGGATCATTGTGGTTTGGAAAATAACATATGAAATGACTCTGGGGAATCCATGTGTCAAACCATTGTCATAAATCCCCAGAAAGCCCCTAGAATTCAACTGCCACATCGAGTGATGCACCAGTGTGAAGAAGTTGCATCACCATTGGAGGGTGTGTGGTCGTTTGCATCAAGGTGGTTTTGAAAAGAACACATACAATGACTATATGTACTCCCATGTGTCAAACGATGGTCAAGAATTCCCAAAAATCCACTGCATTGCTATTGCCACATGGAGTGATGTGCCGATGTGACAGAAGTTGCATCCCCTCATCCACTTGAGTGTTTGTGGTCATGTGGATGAAGGTGGTTTGGAAAAGAACACATGATGCGACTCTTGGGACACCATGTGTCAAACCATGGCCAGAAATCCCTAGAAATCCACTGCAATGCAGCTGTCGCATGGAATGATGCACCGATGTGATAGAATTTGCATCACCACATCCATTTTAGTGTGTGTCGTCGCGTGGATCATTGTGGTTTTCAAATGAACATATGCAAATGACTCTGGGGACTCCATGTGTCAAACCATGCTCATAAATTCCTAGAAATCCCCTAGAATGCAACTGCCACATGGAGTGATGCACCGGTGTGAAGAAGTTGCATCACCATTGGAGTGTGTGTGGTCGTGTGCATCAAGGTGGTTTGGAAAAGAACACATACAATTACTATATGTACTCCATGTGTCAAACCATGGTCAGGAATTCCCAGAAAGCCCCTGCATTGCCACTGCCACATGGAGTGATTCACTGGTGTGACAGAAGTTGCATCCCCACATCCACTTGAGTGTATGTGGTCATGTGTATCAAGGTGGTTTGGAAAAGAACACATGCAATGACTCTATGGACACCATGTGTCAAACCATGGCCAGAAATCCCTAGAAAGCCACTGCAATGCAGCTGTCGCATGGAATGATGCACCGGTGTGACAAAAGTTGCATCACCACATCCATTGTAGTGTGTGTGGTCACGTGGATCCTTGTGGTTTTGAAAAGAACATATGCAAATGACTCTAGGGACTCCATGTGTCAAACCATGCTCATAAATCCCCAGAAAGCCCCTAGAATGCAACTGCCACATGGAGTGATGCACCAGTGTGAAGAAGTTGCATCACCATTGGAGTGTGTGTGGCCGTGTGCATTAAGGTGGTTCGGAAAAGAACACATACATTGACTATATGTACTCCATGTGTCAAACCATGGTCAAGAATCCCTAGAAAGCCCCTTCATTGCCACTACCACATGGCTTGATGCACCGGTGTGACAGAAGTTGCATCACGACATCCACTTGAGTATGTGTGGTCATGTGGATCAAGGTGGTTTGGAAAAGAACACATGCAATGACTCTATGGACTCCATGTGTCAAACCATGGCCATAAATCCCTAGAAAGCCACTGCAATGCAGCTGCCGCATGGAATGATGCACCGGTGTGACATAACGTGCATCACCACATCCATTGTAGTGTGTGTGGTTGTGTGGATCATTGTGGTTTTGAAAAGAACATATGTAGATGACTCTGGGAAATCCATGTTTTTTGATTACATATTAAATATACATTATATATACCTTTTATGGCCATTTTGTTCTAAAATTTTCTTAAATTTTACGAAAAGAACTATTTTTTTGTTGCCATCAAACCTAATGAACTAGTGCTCCAACCAGCAAACCAGTGAAAAGTCACCTCACCGGTTCACTGACTGGTCCAGTTTTTAAAACTATGCTGGAATGCAACTGCCAAATGTAGGGTCCCACATGTTAGAGAGTGAAGGTCGGAACACGACTATGTTTGACTTAGATCATGCATGGCAGACCTTGATTCCACTGCATGCAAGTGGTGCGGAACCAATTTTAGACAACGCTAGCATTGCCATGTAGAACCCCCGTTTTCCTCCACTTCCACCCCACTACAAACGGTCGTGCACCGTTCCACATACTAGGAAGGGCGATTGCAATCTTGCAATAAGTAGTTCTATCTTCTCCGTCTCCTTTCCTCCTCCACAACCCCATCGTCTTCCTCCTCCAAGGCCCCATCTATTTCCCTCGCCACGTCACCATCTTCCTCCATGTACTTCCCTCTTGCCTGTAGTCATGGACCGGCGGGATGTACGAAACGACGGCATGATAGGGACTGCGTACTTCAACATAGGAGTCCACGGCAGGAAGAAGCTCAGTGTAGTCTACACCATCGACCCTAAGACGGTGAAGCGCACTATTGCCCAGTACAATAATTGGCTTTCATCAGAAGAAAGCAGGTTTAGGTTCGTGGGTCTCAACCTCGAGTACAGCCGAGATCACCGCAGGATCGCCATACTACAACTCTCCATGAAGGAGCACATTCTCGTTTACTATCCTTTTTACGAGAAGGGGGTGATGGGAAGAGGTACATGTTCCTGGAACATTTGTTTGCAAAAGTTCTTGCTACATAATTTGTCTGAATTCATTTTCATGCAGGTGGGGCAAAAGAATTAGGTCGCTCTTTGGTGACTTTCTCGTGAACCACCAGATAACATTTACTAGTGTTGACACCAGGTCTGACACTGGCCTGCTTACCATCCCGACTGTCAGAATTTTCATCCCAAAGGACTATAAAGTGGACATCCAGGATATTTACTGGATCCTAGGGACGAATGGCAGTACGACTGGGATGTTTGATCTTACCGCAGATCTCATCGACCCGTGGTACACTAACATGAAGGACAAATTCCCGAGATGTTTGTGGAGGCGTTTAGGGCACGAATACTAGGAGGATAAGCCGCTTTCTAAACCTAACCTGAAGTACGCTGCTATTGATGGGTATGTCAGCCACGAGCTGTATAGCCAGATCAAAGTGTTTTGTTCTAGGCAATGCACCCTTGAACCACCACCAAGGCAAGTGGTTTACCGCAGATACCAAACTGGAGAGGAATCTAACAGCTGGGGCAAGCGCCTGAAGACATTCTGGGATTGATCGTGTTCTCCGCCAATCATTCCAATAGGATAGGATGTCCAATTTTAGTGCACGATTGTTGTGTTTCTATGGGGATTGTTATGTTTGGGAAAACATGTTATTTCACAAGTACAATGTGTGATAGCTATGTGTGAGCACTTCCGAACTGTTGTGTATTACCTTTTCAAACTATAATCTGGGTCTTTTTATGACTGTAGCCTTCATTATAACAACAATTATGTCTGTGCCACTACAGTCAAGCACGATGTGCCAAGTTTGCTAGCATCTTATATTACGAATGTGTCCTTAGATTGTACCCATTTGTGGACAATAGCATCTGATCATGTGGATCCCACCATAATCTCAGGTAGCTATATTCAGTATTACTCCCTCCATCCCAAGTCTTAAGGCCTATATTTTTTTGAAAGGTCAAACCACAGAAAGTTTGTCCAAAGTTTTAGAAAATTCAAGCCACGGAAAGTAAACCCAGGCACTGCATGGAAGTTCTGGATTTTGCCACATGCAAAGGGCACATATAGAATTTTCACAGCGCAGGGCTGCAGGGCCGGGAGGCCCTTCATTAAAAGGGGAGTGGGAGGAGGGCTAGGGATGGTAAATCGCATTTACCATCACTACGGTGTTTACCTACCCTGAAGCAAGTTTGACGGGTCGAGCACCGTCGGTTTCGACATCTCAGGGCTACGATTGTGAGGTCGTGCCGGGCAGGAAGGGTGTGTGTGCGACTTGGCGATGGCATGGGGATCGAGAGGGCGGCAACACGGATACCATGATAATGCGCCATGGAGTCCACCTGTCCCGTTTCCGCTATGTAGCGGGTGCACAGTGCTGACGCGATGTAACTGTGACTTGACAGAATGTAGAGGTAGATTAATTTGTCATCATCAATATGCTCTGTGGAATTTGTTCGTGATCATTATGCAATCATGATCAAACAAGGATGCAACACACACACGCACGCACACACACGAAGACATTGCGTCCGTTCCAACACACCACATATAGTCTCATGTTCTAGAAACGGCAGAAACAACTTAAAATTATTTGGTGTCATACGAAGCAGCAAGATCACTTCTTGGCCATCTTGGAAGGGCGGATCCCGATCCTGAATGATGGGGATACAATGCCATTCCTGACATACTCCCTTTGGAATTTTCCATACGCAGCGTGCATAGCCTTGGTCGCTGGCTTGTGTGTAGCCTTGGGGCTTTTACCGATGCCAAGCGCATGCGGAATCATGTTGTCAATCCTCGGTTTGAATTTTTTGCTACAGAAGGGGCACCTGAGCTCCCCACTTAGAGTGCGAAAAGGGAACTTCTTGATCTTTATACTCTTCAAGACGTGGCGGATCTTGTTGTCCCTGTACTCCTTGTCAGAGTCCACCTCACTTGAGTCAACCTGTAATGTGCAAAAAATACAAAAGAAATAAGCAAAATAAATTTACTTAGTATTGTTCGAAAAAATCACACAAAATAGTAGTGCATTTACCGACCATGCATAGATATTCAAACAACCATTTAAAGTTACTTTGAAAACCATAGCATAATTTTTCGGGTTTATTACGGATGTCTCCACAGCTTGCTCCTAAATTTAGAATGTGGAGTAATTTAGAACAAACTAAATCTCTGCATGCAGCGGGTTGTATGGTGCATCTGATCATAATCGGTAGAATAAGGAGTACTTGAATAGATTCAGTACTAGTACATTTATAGCCCGAACAGAAAATATGAACAGTAAACTAGAAAGATGGAGAAATAAAAGTACCTCCGGGTACACAAGTGGAATGTGCTCGTCGAACTCCTTGCCCTCATCGGGGGCTCCGAAGTCTTCTGCACCCGTGAGCACATAGTACTCATAAGGGTCGAACTGGACGTCCTCCTCGCCCTGGGATGCATGCATCTCATCCAAATCTGCGACAGGAGGTGCCGCATCGCCCGTGGCAGGCGCAGGCAGCCCGGCGACAACACCCAAAGACTCACCTACATGCTTCCTGGCGTCGAAAGGGAGAAGGTGGTTGTTCGGCCTCGACCTATACGGTGAGGTTTGTGGGTTTTGCTAGATCGGGGAGAATGGGTCGATGCGTGGGAGGGAGACGATGTAGAGGAGTAGGTTTTAAAGACAAGGCATTGTTAATTCTCCTCCTGGAGGTCTCCGCCTTGAGGCTCAATTGGTTCCCCGGTATCTAGTTGTTCGGCTTCTGGCTGACACGTGGATGGTTCCTGCCATGGGCCCCAGCTGGAAGTGAGATTGCAGGCACGGTACTATGAGGCCCATTCCCGTTTGCAGCTAGAGTAGTAGTAGGCTTTTCATAGGCATTACATGAACACTCGATGGATTCTTTAATCTGTGGCTCAATCGATTGCTTCTCGTAGAATGGTCAAAAGGAGGGACACCTAAAAACACTACGGTTAAAGCATGGCTAGCAAGAACCGTGTGTTGTGACGCTCTAATGTTAAGGGTACGACGTGTGCAGAGGATGCATCGTTTGACCCCCGCTAACACGATATTACATTGCACCGTACTTGTCCCATGGTGGACGTGTTGCAACCGGTTAGACGATCGTGCCACCGTGTTTCCCCCTTTCTATACTAGAAAACATACATATTTTTTATATTTTATCTACCCTCGTGTATATAAATCCAAATAGTTTATAATTTTCAGAGAATAAAAGGAAATGCATAGACACGCATACACGAAAATTATATGCCTTTTTACACTTTTCTTCTATTTGATTATGGAAGTAAAGTATCGGTGGAAAACTCATTATTTCACGTAGATAGAGAGGTCTGTATCTAGAGAGAGATAGAGAGAGAAGGGGGAGGGGGCTATCTTGCCCGTTATATCACAGAGGATCAATGTTGGGTGGGCACGATCCGCGTGACAACCGTCTCGACCAATTAGGGCATACCAACCAAAGTGAGGATGAGTTACTGTGAGAGGGGGAAAACTGAGTACTACCATTTTCAAATCAACCCTAGACACAACACACACAAACACACACTAGACCTCCCCCTCACTGCCTAGAACGTGTATGCACTACGCAGACTGAGCCCGAACCCGGCACCTAGCTCCCTCTCGGCATTCTAAGCAACTTCTCCAACTAGGGATTCCAGGGTTCCATGAAAAATCTAGAGTTTCCATTTACCGACTCCGAAAAACCAGCGATTTGCAAAGGAGGTGCAAGAATTGAGCGTGCCCTAGGCCCCGAGGAAATTTACACGCATGTTACGTCATGGCAGACCGCCATCCCCGGGAGGTTGGTACTTATCTCGTGGTGCAAGCATATACTGTATTTTCCTGAGTTATGCCTCGGTAATTGCGGTTTCTAACTATAGGTACCGTAGAAATGGCTCTCAATTTTCGGGAAAAAATGGTTTGGGTTTCCCATGGGGTACCTAGGCTGGGAATGTGCCTAGGTTCAAGGTTTCAATGGACCTCACGTGCCTGCGCACGCCGGCGGGTTTGCCGATTTTCCCCACCCCCCGAAACCCGTCAATAGGAAATTCATCAAAACTCAAAAAAATATGAAACCATCTTGAGTATCCCTTGTGTGTCACCCACTACCAACATAAAATCATAAACAAGAAAAACCTGGACTTTTGGCACATGGTGCACCCCCCGGATGGCTATCGAGTAGGAGTTAACATGGCCTTCAACCCTAGACCTCCCCCTCACTACCCAGAACATTGATCCACTACGCGGATTGAGCCCAAAATCGGCACCTAGATCCCTCTCGGCATTCTAAGCAACTTCTCCACCTAGTTATTCCAAGGTTCCATGACGAAATCTAGAGTTTCCATTTACCGACTCCGAAAAATGGCTATTTTGCAAAGGAGGTGCGAGAATTGAGCGCGTTGTAGGCCCCGAGGCAATTTACACGCATGCTACATCGTGGAGGACCGCCATCCCCGGGAGGTTGGTACTTATCTCGTGGTGCAAGCATATACTTTATTTTTCCCGAGTTACGCCTCGGTAATTGCAGTTTCTAACTGTAGGTACCCTAGAAATGGGCCTCAATTTACGGGAAAAAATGTTTTGGGTCCCGCATGGGGTACCTAGGTTGGGAACATGACTAGGTTCAAGGTTGCAATGGACCTCGCTATCGTCAGATTGTCGACAAGTACGCCATAGGGTGTCTTAGTGGCATTGGAAAGATGGGGTGTGAGACGTCGGATGTTCCAGGAGCAGTGAGCACAAGTTTACCCAGGTTCAGATCCGACTGCGGTGATCGGATCCTACTCCTTCTAGCAACCCAGTAATATATCAGCGTAAGCCGGATGTTACAGCAGATTACAAGAGAGGTTCGCCTATGCGAGTTGGTTGTGGTGTTAAGATTGATTGGTTGCCCTAAAGGCTCCCATAGGGCCGGTTTATATAGTCACTCGGGCCTAGGGTTACAGGAGAGACCTATCCGGCTACGTTACAGAGTCGGTAACTATGTACCCTAAAGGCTCCCATAGGGCTGGTTTATATAGATACCAGGACCTAGGGTTACAGGAGAGACCTATCCGGCTACGTTACAGAGTCGGTAACTAGATACAGCTTGGACTACAAGTAATACTACAGGCCTAAGTCGGTAACTCTTCTGGGCCTTGTCGTAGCCGGAACTGGCTCATCCTCTTTCTCTGATGGCGCCTGTGAAGCAAAGCTCTAACTCACAGGGCCACCCTGTCAACGAGTCCTGTGGGTATACCGAAAATATATCTAACAAGAGCCGGAAGTCTCCAAGATCTAAAGTCGGATAAATCGTCTAGCTTGATGGTTTCTTCGTCTTGAGAATCTTGAAGGGTTCCCGAAAACTTCATTTAGTAGTGTAGGATTCTGAGTCAGTTGAGTCGGATAAGTTTTTTTTCTGACTTTAGTGTTTTCCTTGCTCAGTTTAAAACGTGAGACGGATTTTACAACAACGTGCGGGCTAACAACTTTTCAGACCAGGTTCTGTCACTGACAGGAGTCCCATCGACATGACCATTGGTGGGTCCATTCCCTACAGAACAGAGCACCGTTTTAATGCTCATGTGAGAATCAAGGGGGCGGAGGAGTCACGAGGAAGCTACCCCCCTCTATCATATACGCGTGGAGTAAATCGCACGACCAATGCACAAATCTTGGCCTAGAGGAAAATAAAAGAGAGGAGAAAACCATTCTCTCCCAGATTCATCTCTCCATCGCTTCATTCATTGCCTCCTCGTACTCCTCAAGTACTCCGCAGCCATTCCCATCTACACGCCGCGAGAAAATCTCTTCCCCCCACCAATTCTCAATCTCTCCCAGAGCAATGGCGTCTGCATCAGGTTCCGGAGCGGTGGCAGGTACCTCGGCGGTGGTCGAGAAGAAGATGTGGGGCCTCTAGGTTCCCAGCGTCATGGACGACGCCGAACTCCAGGTCATGCAGGATGAGGGCTTCGTCGTTGCCGGCTCGTGGCGGAGCGCCTCAGGACACGCTGTTCCCGCCCCGCGCGACGGTGAGCGGGTGCTGTTCGGCATGCACATTGACCGCGGCCTCAGACTGCAACCGTCGGACTTCATCGAGGTCCTCAAATACTATGGTGTGCAGCTCCATAATCTTCCTCCCAACTCCCTGCTAGAGCTTAGTACTCATGCAGCCTTGTGCGAGGGGTTTCTTGGCATTAGGCCAAGTCTCACCCTTTTCCGGTACTACTATGGTACCCGGAAGAATTCCATTAGTGCTGGTGTACCTTACACCACTAGCACTCTTAGCTTAGTCCTTAGTAGAAACCGAGTTTATTCTAGGATTAACGCTAGTGAATCCGTCAAACGTTGGGCTAGAACCATCTTTTATCATAAGGATATTCCGACTCCTGGAAAGGCAGAAGGTCCTCCGGCCTTCATCGACGGTGCCGCTCCCCACCAAAAGTCATGGGACACGGAGGCGCCGGAACTGTCGGATATCTTGATCCTCGCTAAGAGGCGGATTGAGTTTCTGATGAAGCACATGGGCTGGAGCGCCGGATTCAGCCTCTGCAGCACCATGGATATGACCTCATGTACCAGATCAATAGCGACAAGAAGGACAGCATGCGGGTCAGCCCGAACCAGATTTCAGTGAAGGATTACTAGACTCTCATGCAGTATTTGATCAAGGAAAGAGTGGAACAAAAAGTTCCGGATGTCTCCATGAAGATGTTCACGCCCAACCGTCCTCTAACTCCGGTAATTATTTCGACTCTACTTTCGTGTTTTGTTGTTATTTTCTGTTCTTTCTCCGACTCTATTTTTATCGATGCTTTTTGACTTTGTTAGCTCGAGAAACTCCGCGAGTCTGAGCTAGATCCACTAGAGGGCTATCTCTCATATGATCCGGAGGCGACGGAGCATGATGAGGTGCAAGAAGTTTCCGCCTTCGCCTCTAAGAATCACAAGGCGAAGGAAGTTGTTATCACTGCTAGTAGCCAAGTGATGCCAGTAGTTAAAAAGTAAGCACCATGTATTTTGTTTTCAGTACCTTGTACCTTTCTTTCTTTCCAAAGCACACCTAACATTTGGATTTTCGTGCTTCAGAGCTAAAGTAGTTTTGAAGAGTAAGACTAAGCCACACAACAAACCAGGCATGCGATTGCGTCAGTAGAAGCTTGTTATCTCCCCTGCCATGCCGCCACCGACTCCATCCAGTACTCCATTAGCACCAGAGGCATCTTCCTCTCCTGGTGCTGGAAGCATCTTGAAAGCCCTGGTCACCGTTGGTGGCCAGGCAACTAACAAGGGTGAACCCGTCAAGGGTAATGATCCCATGGTAATATCTACAAGAGTGTTAGATAAAGTGGCCGGCTCTGCTGCCTCCGGACTAAAACGGAGGAAGAAGGAGGAGATCCTCAGGTTGGCTCAGTCCAGTCTTGAGAAGCAAACCCTTACCACAGAGGCAGCAAGCCAGGAGATGGAGGACGTTAAGATGGTCAGCCTCCTGGACCAAATTATGATCAGGGACACAAAATAGAGTCTGGAAAACTCCCAGCGATAGATGTGCCCTCCCTCTCCCTTACCGAGAAAGTGTTTCACAACACTAAACTCGGATTTGAGAATTTGCACCTGTAACACATTGTAAGTTTCCGATTCTTATTTGTAGTTATTTTATTATCATATCCTCTAGCCCCCAAGCTGTCGTGGTATTGCCGACGAGTATGCCATGGAGGGGTCCTCACAGTGCGTGTTTAGAGACGTGGGGGAAGGCGAACGGTTGACGGGTACGAGGTAACATAGCTTACCCAGGTTCAGATCCCACAACGGTGGCAGAATCCTACTCCTTCTATAAATCACTAAAATGGCAATACGCCGAGTTACAGAGATAGGTTCGCTGTGCGAGGTTGTCTCAGATTGTCTAAAGTTGTGCCCTAAAGGTTCCCATAGGCCTGACTTATATAGTCGCCAGGTCCTAGGGTTACAGGGAAAAGTCCTAGCCGGACAGGTTACAGAGTCCTACACCGTCTATTACTAGTCTTGCGTGTCGTGTACTCCAAGGCTCCGGGTACGTCGGTGACTCCACCATAGCCTTCCTTTATCCGGCATGGGCCTCCCTTCTGGATCCATCTAACTGGGCCGCCCAACAGACAATGGGCCATGCTACCAACTGTGGGCCACCCGGGTTATCCGGATAGGAGACATGCTATGAGGATACCCATATAGCATATCCCCAACAGTAGCCCCCGGAGAACTCCAAGATCTTGCGCCGTCTTTCCTCTTTAAGTGGAATGCTCCGTCTAGATGGATGTCGGCAAATCGTCAAGCAATATCTTGTAGTCCTCCCAAAGAACCCTACAAGGTTTTCTCCGTCATCAATTAGTAAGCCAGAGAATTGCTAAATCTTCCATCGTACTCATCCGTAACCGGACTGGATCCCTCCATGCCGGAATCTTCTGATGTGATGGTTCATCTGCCTATGTCATCTAGAGCGACGTAGACGTAGGTCAGCAACGCCTCGCAACTCACACATGCAGAGAACGCAATCATTTCCACTTCTCCCGCGCGAGCGATATGAACCGTTGGCGGCGACGGTTGGGACGTGGCGAAATTTCCGCACACGTCCGCACACACATTGTCTACGGGGCAACCGTCCGATCAGGATGCACGAATCTCTATGCTGGAGATCATAAATAGTAACCGCGGTGAAAATTTTACTTTTCACCTCATTCTCTCCTCTCATCATCTTCTTCCTTCAGCGAGCGCCCCCTCGAGCTCTTCGTGCAACTTTGTGAAAAACCCTAACTCCCAATCTCGCCAGTCACCTCCAAACACACGCAATGGCTAGCAGCAGCTCTTCTCCCTCGATGGCGGCGTCGGGCGAAGCCGCGGTGAAGCCGGCGAGCTCTATAGTCATGCCTCCAAAGGGCTTGGTCATCCCCATCTTCGCGGTGGTCGAGGACACCGGCGGCGACCACAATCCAGCGGCGCTGGAGCTGCTCGAAGAGGAGCTTGACTCCCACAAAGGCGATTGGCACGGTTTGGACATCACGGACCACGACATCAATGAGTTGATCGTCGAAGGCTACCTCCCCGCGACGGAGGGGATCGCCTTGCGGGCGGTGCTGGCCGGCGAGGTTACACCTTCTCCCCAAGCCGGAGAAAAGGTGTACCTCAAAGCACAGATGGTACGCGGCATCTCCCTGCCCATCTATAACTTCTTCCTTGCCGTCTTGAACCATTACCGGGTCCAGCCCCAAAACCTTTCTCCCAATAGTATCCTAGCACTTAGCACTTACATGGCGCTTTGCGAGGGTTACCTAGGGATTAAGCCTAGGCTAGACCTCTTCATCTATTTCTTCACCGTCAAGCGCGAAGCCAGAGCCAACAAGGATGAACTTAGAAATTGTGGCACTATTAGCTTCAAGATCTGACCTGGCCGGCGCTTCCCCGACATCGTCGGCCATGAGTCCTGCAAGAACTGGCAGCGTACTTACTTCTACAACCCAGATATCCCTCTGGCCTGCCGAGAAGTAACATACCCGGACTTCGTCAATGGAGCCGCCGCCGAAACTTCGACATGGAGATCCTAGGACTCCCTTCCCTCCGACCTCGACGCTTCCCGCGCAATAAGGCAGATAGAATGGTTCGTAGATACGGGTTTGACCGGCTTGGACCTAGCCATGTGCTGGTTCATTAGGCGAATCCATCCTTTGCAGCACCGCTCGAAGATGATGCATGAGTATACCAGTGATAGAAGGGATATCCTACGCATTTCCGTGGACAATTTCTCAAGCGACTCCGTCAAGCTCCGTCTCAAAGACATCGTCAAGGTGAAGGACAAGAAGCGTGGCTTCACCATCACCTACGACATGTTCGTAGAGAGCAAGTGCCCAAAGGTAACTGTTTATTTTCCGTGTATGACATATACTCCAGTTCTTCCGTCTAGCAATTGCCATCTCATCTAACACGGTGGTTCTTCACCTTACAGCTTAGCGACATAGATGAGGACAACATGGCTCCTCAAATCTATGATCCAAAGATGAAGGAAGTCACCGTCGTGTCTGACGACGATGCTCCATTGGCGTGAAAGCGGAAGAGCTCCACCTCTAACGCTGCCGACGGAGGCAAGAAGGAGAAGACGGAGGGTGGAGCCTCCAAAAATACTACCGCCGCCCTGGAGGCGGAGAAAAGAAAGACTACTGGGATTCCTTTTGCCAAAGCTCCCCCTCTTGTGTAAGCTTCTTTCTCTCCGACATTGTCTATTTATCTCTCTTATTCTTGTACTTATGCATTTGCACGTTTCAGGAAGAAAGCCATGACCAGCTTGAAGAAGACCTCCAAAACATCGGGGCTTCTAGAACCATCAAGGACATGCTGCATCGCGATGCGTCTCTCGCCATTGCCCCTGTCACTCCCACTGTCAAGCCCTCGTCCGTTCCGACAAGCTCTCAAACCAGGGAAGCCGCTGGCCCTTCCGCCATGGAAGTGGACTCAGGTGCCTCTACCGAGCTTGTTGTTGTCGACGAACATGCGACGCAGGAGAGTGCCGCACACCAAATGGCTGAAGCTCCGGCTAAGGATGCCATCAGTTGCGGTAAGGTGGTGGTGGAAGGTGGTACTTATGCCGTAGGTGGCGCCCCTGCACCCAAGAAAACTATAGAATATCCAAAGATAGTCTATCCGGTACTTACACCGGGTAGCACTACTCTGGTTCCTGGTGCGGTGCCAACATCTCCGACGTGCGGTCTAGAGGAGCTTCTCCGGCAAGCAGAGATCTTGCAAGGAAACAGTGCATCCTTCGGCAAGCTATTGGCTGAGAGTGCTACCAACCTCAAGATCATTGCACTTGTAAGTTTTATTTGCCTTTTGTATTTCATATGAGTATCCCATTGTAGCCACCGAGGATTTAGACGGAAAACCATAGGTCTTTGCGTCTGAATGCTCTAGGAGTGACTAAAGTAGAAAACTTCTCACTGTAGCCCCCAAGCATGTAGTTTGAATGAATTATTCCGACTAGATGCTTTAAGAGTAGCATACGCAGTGGTTATAAATTTCGATACTGTAGCCCCCAAGCCTCTAGTTGTAACTAAATTAGTTCCGACTAGATGCTTAAAGAGAAGCTAAGCATATATCCGAGTTAAAAACTTTATACTATAGCCCCCAAGCTTCTAATCTAAAACTGAATTAGTTCCGACTAGATGCTTAAAGAAAGACTAAGCATATTGCTAAGTTAAAAACTCTCGCTGTAGCCCCCGAGCGTCTAGGTGGAAATTTTCCGGCTAGATGCTCCAAGTAGACCAAACAACGTTTAATTTTTATTTTTTCCATAGAACGAGAATGTTCGGAGGGGCATGGCCAACAACAAGTACCAGAAGATGCGCGCGGACTTGGAAGCAGAAAAGGGTAAAACTGCCTTCTTGAAGGAACAGATCATCAAGAGCAAGCGTCTGTTTTTTCCTTTCTTTTTCGTATTCCGACTTAAACTTGTGTATTCTCCGAGTACTCATTGTGTACTTTACTTTCTCCGACTTGCAGAAACCATTGCCAAGGCTAAGGACATTGTTGAGCAATCCAAGCACATTCAAGAGCTGGATAGCAAGAACAAGATCCTTAAGCAGGAGAGGAAGGACATGCTGAAGATGCATGAAGAATCAATGAAAGCCCTGCAGGACTCCGCCACCGAGGAGATGAACCGCTTGAAGGAGGAGATCTTGATCTTAAGTGATCATAAGAAAGCTGCCGATGAGCAGAATCAACGCCATCATGAAGCGTACAAGCTCCTCCAACAAGGACGGGACTCCTTGGCAGATACCCTCTGGCAAGCTGAGGCTAGCATCTTCAGTAAGTGATTCTCTGTCTTGGATTTCTGTAGTCTAGATAATCTGAATTTTTGAACTCATGTGCTCCTTGTCGGAGTTTGTAACACCTATGGGTTTAACCCGGTCGCCTCCTCCGACCAAGGAATGCATGGTTATTGCCGGCAACTTCATCAACACCGCCTTCGCGCAAGCCAAAGAGATTGCCAAGCCCCTCCAGATCAACATCAAGGCATCAGACTCTGTGGCGAAGTTCTCGGAGATCCTGCACCGAGCCTCGAGCGTATCACAAGCTGGAAAGCTTCATGTGCACGGGCCGGTGCAAGGATGGTGCTGTCCATGGTTAAGGCACATTACAAGGATGCCGACATCGACACGGTAACCTCTGGCATTCCCGACATAGATGGCGATGGCAAGGAGATAACCCATGAGTCCATCTTGTCATCACTCGCTGGTTATGACACTAGATTTGCCGAGTTAGTCGATGTCAACGTCTTCGTGACGACGAATACCATCGATGGCGGCAACCAAAGCTCCTCCGAGTCTCTTCACACTGCCGACTTCGGGGGTGATTCTCCTGCTGCCGATGACGCTGCTTCCAAGTCGCCTGCGCCAAAGGAATGAAAAACAACTTGTAATATTTGTTTCATCTTTGATGCATATGCGGAAAAAACTATGTATTAACTTAAGGTGGAAAACAATGATGTATGTCCTGCTACTTAAGAACTAGTTTCCAGCATGTATATATTTTTAAGCAAGTGTTGGCTTATCCATTACTTTGGTTCTTATGCTTGACTTTTCGTGAGTCGGAAGACTCGTTGTCGGAACCATGCGCTTAGGTGATGATGCCCAATGGCACCGTCAATAACCTAAGCACAAAATCGCCGATAATAAGTGCCAAAAGTCACTACTCCAGAATCCACATAAAACGACAAAGCACGTGTAGACCAGAAAATTTAAGATAACGCCCGTAGGCGGAATTTTCACAAGTGCAATCGCAAAGCTTGTGCATAAAGGTTTTATATGATCCAAAAATGAACACTAAAGGAGGTAAAAGACTCAGAAATATGAGTGAACCAGAGATCTTTATTTCATTGATCATATAAAAGGTACACAATTAGATAAAGAATGCTAAGTGTAAAAAGGACGTAGCTGTGCTATGTTCCATGGCCGATCAAGCTCCGGGTAGTCATCATCCGGGTCATGTCGCTTACGCTTATGATCCTCGTTGGGTCTATCCTTCAGTTCACGATTGTCAACGAGGTAATAAGACCCATTGAGTAGCGCCTTGCTTATGATGAACGGTCCTTCCCATGGCAGGGATAATTTGTGTGACTTCTTCTTCTTAAGTCGGAGCACCAAATCCCCCTCTTTAAATGAGCAATGCCGAACACGGCTACTATGATAGCTGCGTAGCTTCTGCTGGTAGATGGCGGATCTTTGGCATGCCAAAACGCGCTCCTCCTCGAGAAGGTCCACATCTAGGCGTCTGGATTCTTCAGCGTCATCTTTGTCGTAGGCGGCGACTCTTGGTGCATCGTGAAGTATGTCGGAAGGTAGGATGGCTTCTGCTCCATATACCATGAAATAAGGGGTGTAGCCGGTGGATCTGTTGGGTGTAGTTCGTAAACTCCACAACACAGATGGCAATTCTTCCGCCCAGGCTCCAGCTGCCCTATGTAGCGGTGCCTCAAGACGTGGCTGATTCCCTGCAAAATTAATCCATTGGCTCGCTCAACCTGACCATTGGATTGTGGATGTGCCACAGATGCAAGGTCAAGTCGGATGCCCTTCTCCCAACAGTAAGACTCCACTTCTCCGAGTGACAAGTTGCTGCCGTTGTCGGTGATAATGCTATGTGGGAGACCAAATCTCACCACTAGATCCCACAAAAACCTGAGGGCAGTTGCCCCATCAAGCTTTCTAATGGGTTTAGCTTCTATCCATTTAGTGAATTTAGCAACTGCTACTAGAAGATGCGTAAACCCACATGGTGCCGTCTGTAACGGTCCCACCATGTCTAGCCCCCAGACTGCGAACGGCCAAGTTATTGTTCACAATTCTTCAGCAGGAACATGTGGTTGTTGGGCATAATACTGGCACCCCATGCATGCCTCAACCAGCTTGCCGGCGTCCGCCTTCGCGGTCAGCCAGTAGAATCCTTGCCGGAAGGCTTTTGCGACCAACGATCGAGGAGCGGCGTGATGCCCGCAATCTCCGAGATGGATTTCGCGTAGAATTTCAATACCTTCTAGCTGGGAAACACACTTAAGGTATATACCAGTAGTGCTCCTTTTGTAGAGTTGTCCATTGATTATGGTATAACCCTTTGCTCGTCATACTATTTGCCGTCTTTCGACCTCGTCGTTGGGCAAAGTTCCGTGTTCGAGATATTCCATGAATGGTTTTGTCCAAGCCGGAGGGACCTTTGCCACCATGTGGACGAAAGAGTCAACTCTATCCAGGTTGTCGATGTCGGCTCCCTTCACGGATGGTGTTCGCAGATGATCTAGGAAAACTCCTAGAGGAATTCGTGTGTGCCCTGTTCCAAGCTTAGATAGCAGATCAGTCGCCTCGTTTTGCTCCCTAGGTACATACTTCGTAGCCCAAGAAGCTCCTGGCTATCTCGTCTACTTCGTATCGATATGCCGCCATCATAGGGTTCCGCGCATTCCAGGTGCCAGCCACCTGCTGGGCAACCAAGTCGGAATCTCCACAGCAAACTATGTGCTTGATGCCAATATCCTTGGCTACGCGTAATCCGTGAATGAGTGCTTCATACTCTGCCATGTTGTTCGTAGCCTCGAAGTGGATCTGCAGAATGTAGTGTAGCTTGTCTCATGTTGGTGACTGTAGCAATACATCAGCCACTGAGCCGTTGAGCAGCTTTGATCCATCAAAGTGCATCACCCAATACTTTGGTTCCGGCAACGGAGTAGCATTTGGCATCTCCATCCAATCTGCGATAAAATCCGCCAAGGATTGTGACTTGATAGCGTCGTGTCTCTTGTAGGTGATCTCGAAGGCGGCATGTTCAATGCCCTACTTCACGACCCTTCCCGTAGCGTCGCTGTTGTTGATAATGTCGTACAATGGAGTCTTGCTCACCACTGTGATTGGGTGCTCCTGAAAGTAATGCCTCAGCTTCCGAGAAGCAAGGAATACTCCATAATCTATCTTCTAGTAGTGCGGGTAACGCTGCTTGGATTCCATCAAGACCTCGCTCACATAGTAAACTGGTCGTTGAACTCCATGCTCATAGCCTGGTTCCTTCCGCTCTACCACGACGACGATGCTGATTACCCGGTTGGTTGCCGCCATGTATAGTAACATGGGTTCTCCAGGCTCGGGTGCTGCAAGGATGGGCTCTTAGGAAAGAGTCTCCTTGAGCTGATTCAATGCTGCATCTGCTTCGTCCGTCCATGTGAATTTGTCCGCCTTCTTCAGCAACTTGTATAGCGGCAGAGCCTTCTCTCCAAGTTGACTAACGAACTGACTAACTGCTCCAACACAACCTGTTAGCTGTTGAATGTCCTTTAGGCATGTCGAACAATTTATGTTCAAGATGGCCTTGATTTTCTCCGGGTTGACCTCGATTCCACGCTGGGAAACGATGAAGCCCAACAATTTGCCGGCTGGAACCCCGAAGACGCACTTCTTAGGGTTAAGAATCATGTTGTATTTCTAGAGATTATCAAAGGTTTCTTTTAAGTCGGAGATTAAGTCATTTGACTTTATACATTACCGCTATATCGTCCACATAGGCATGAACGTTCCGACCAATTTGGTCATGAAGGCAACGTTGCATTGTCCGCTGGTACGTAGCACCTGCGTTTTTCAGCCCAAAGGGCATCGTAACATTGCAAAACGTGCAGTATGGGGTAGTGAACGAAGTGGCCAATTGGTCCGACTTCCTCATCTTAATCTGGTGGTATCCTGAGTATGCATCGAGAAAACACAAAACTTCCGAGCCAGCCGTCGAGTCAATGACTTGGTCAATGCGAGGCAAAGCAAACAGATCTTTGGGGCATGCTTTGTTCAAGCCGGTGTAATCAACGCACATTCTTAATTCTTTGGTTCCCTTTTTGGGGACAAGTACAGGTTTGGCCACCCATCGGGTGTGAAGGACTTCTCGGATAAATTTAGCCTTAAGTAACCTAGCTATCTCTTTGCCAATGGCGCGTCTCTTCTTGTCTCCGAAGCGTCGTAGAGGTTGTTTCACTTGTTTGCATTTTGGATCAATGTTTAAGCTGTGCTCGGCAAGTTCCCTAGGTACACCTTTCATGTCGGTAGGTTGGCAGGCAAAGATGTCCCTGTTCTCACGGAGGAACTCGACGAGCGTGCTTTCCTATTTGGGATCCAGGTTCATCCCAATGGCGGTGGTCTTGGAGGCATCGCCTACCACAAGTTCCACCGGCTTGGTCTCAATGGCGGCCTTGAATGCAGGAGCGGAGTCGGAGATCTGCTTCTTTGATGCGGGCATCTCTGAGTCATCGACCTTTCTCTGGATCTCTTGGAATTCTTTGCTGTAGACGACAGCTTCCGCGAAGGCTGCTTCATTAATCTCGCAGTCCCTTGCCTTGGTAAAGCTTCCGGATACGGTGATGACACCGTTTGGTCCGGGTATCTTGAGTTTGTTGTAGACGAAGCATGGATTGGTTATGAAGGTGTGGAATATGTCACGGCCGAATATGACGTGGTACACGCTCTTGAAGGGGACCACCTCAAAGGTCATGCGTTCTTGGCGGTAATTATCAACATCGCCAAAGGCAACTTGAAGTGTGATGCACCCAAGGGACCGAGCCCCCCGACCAGGAACTACGCCGTGGAAGATGGTGTTGGTCCGCCTTAGGTTTGCCTCCGTCAAGTTCATCTTCTGCAGTGTAACCAGGTACATGATGTTGATGCTGCTTCCACTATCCACCATACACTTGGTGAACTCCACGCCGTCAATCAGTGGGTTGATGACCATGGCATATTGATTCTCCGTAGGGATGAGGTCTGGGTGATCCTTCCTGTCCCAAGTAATTGGAACTTCCGACCAGCACAGGTACTAGGGAACTAGGGGTAGAGTGGCCATCAGTATCCTCATAGAGGTCTTCTGTTGTCGGACGGTGGGGGTGCTAAGGAAAGTGTGGTAGACTAGCGCCTTCTTCACAAAGGGGTTCATGCCTTTGTCGTCGCTCTTGGCGGCGTGCTTGGGGTCAACGTCCTCGTCCATGTCACTTGAATCCTTGGATTCCTCCTCCTTCTTCTTCCCCTTGCCCTTGCCTCGTGGTCTATTCTTCCGACTTCTCTTGTAGCCGGACTCCGGGTCCTCCTTGAGGTCGTTGACGAACTTGGAGTGTCGATTGGTATGGGTGGCCTTGCCAGTGGCATCGAGGTGTACGAGGCACGACATATCGCGGTATTCTTCGTAGGTTTGGGGAACGCAGAGCGGTGCCGAGGTAGTTTCACTTCCTCACTGCTTCCCACGACCAGCTCCCCGTCCTCGGCCACGTTGCCCGCCATCACCTCGTCCTGCAAAGGTCATGGCGACCATGTCGGGAGTTTGCTTTTCTTCTGGAGCGAATTTACGCTTTGTGCTGCTGTTCCTCCGAGCTTGAGTTGAACGTCCGTTGCCGGCAGAGAGCTGCGAGCATCATCAGCGGCGGCTGCGAACTCACTAGCCAACTGAATCATCTGGTTCAAGTCAAGCTGGTGATTGTCCTGCAAGCGCTTCAGCTTATGTCGGAGCAACGTGCCCCTTTCCAATCCATCGATGACGGCGGCCATGGCGGTCTGAGCTTGCACTCCTGCACAGGAATTCTTCATATCCAGCCAGCGGAAGAGGTAAGCACGAGATGTCTCGTCTTTCTCTTGCACGCACCGCTGTAGATCGCCGACAGTGCAAGGACGCTTGTACGTACCCTCGAAGTTCTTGGTGAACGCTTCTTGCATGTCCAACCAATTGCATATGGATTTCTCTGGCAAGTCATCAATCCATTGACGGGCTGTGCCCACTAACATCAATGGGAGGTACTTGACGGCGACGTTGGGGTTACCCCCGGCGATCTCCACCGCGTTGCTGTAATCTTGCAACCATGTAGCTGGCTTGGCGGTGCCCTCATAGGTCTTGATGGTCTTGTCAATCCGGAAACCTTTGGGGTAAGTTGCGGACCGTATCACAGGTCCAAAGCAACGTGGTCCCAGGTATGGTCCTTCCCGGGCCTCGTGGATCGTATCAATCCGCGAACGAGCGTCATATGGCTCCGGGTTTCTTTTCTTCTTGTCAACAGGGGATGGGCTGTGTGAACGACGCGGGCCCCCTCCGCCATGGTGACCGCTAGGTGGTGACGAAGGCGGAGGTGGCGGTGGGTTAGCCTTCTTGCTATTATCCTCCTATGACGCCTCACGCTTGTCGCGATTGCTTACTGGACACGGAGGGTCATGGTGCGACCTGCTCTTGTGTCCTTGGTTGCGCTCTCTGTCATGACGGGTCTGCTCCGTGTTGTCACGGATGACGATGCCGCACTGCCTTGGCAGGGGCATATCCGTACGATGGTGAGCCTTGGGGTCTTCGCGATGTCAGGGGGATCGGGATGGTGGCGATGGGCGACGAGGTCAGGCCTTTTCTCCATGGTTGGAGGATATGGGGATCGCATCCTTCCTATTGCGCGCATCCCTCCGTCTTCGTTCTCATGAACCCGTCTGGGACCCGACATAAAGTGGAGATCTGTCCCTTGGCGGCTATTACTGGCTAGACTGGCAAAACGCTGGGTCAGACTCAAGCCTCTGAGAGGTGGCCTTTTCCTGCTGTTTTACCGCCTTGGCCACTAGGTCATAGACTTGTTCCACTGCCTTAGGCGATCTATCCTGCTCCAGAAGGGTCTTGGCGACGGCGAGGTTGAGGAGTAGAGTGGGCATCACCTGTTTGCCTTCACTGTCAATGTATGGCTTAGCCTGTGCCAGCTTCGGGGGAGCCCATCCTAGGTTTCGCCGTACACTAGGATCATTGATGATGCGAGCCGGAGCTTTCTTGGCCTTCTGCTGCTGCAGCAGAGTCTTGTACTCGGCCTCCATTGTTCTAGCTTTTTCTATGGATTTCTGCGCGTTGGCCAGATCTCGATCTATCTTAGCGCCTTGCTCCGCGATGGCCTGCGCTTCCTCCAGCAGCTGCTGGCGCTTCTCGTCAAGCTGAATCACGTTCTGGATATGGGCTACGGTTAGTGGCTCAACGAGGAGATTTCCGTACATCATTCTATCAGCTGGAGTAACTTGGGCAGCCGCAGACATAGATGCCGGAGGCAGAAAGTTTCCGGTGTTGTTGTTGCTTGGGCCGGTGCCGAGTTCCTGCGGCTGCTGCACTGGATTATGCGCAGGGGGAATGACCTTTGCGCGATCAATGTCGTCAGTAACAGGTGGTCCCTTCCCCTTGTCCAGCGTTGTAGGCGGAGCTCGTCCGGGTTGATCTTCATCCATCGCCGTCCCAATGGTGACGAACACCTCTCGAGACATGACGGTATTGTTGGCTTGCTCGTCGCGCGTGTACTCCTCCTCCATCTCCTGCATGGCGGAGTCTACTTCCTCTGGACTGAAATCTATCTCCTCTGAGTCTGCACTGAAGTCGGCATAGAGAGCGTCAATCACAAAGTCGGAGGGTGCCAGGACTTCCTCGATGACGGGGGTGGAGGTGCAACAGGGGCGACGATGACTGGAGGTGGTGGCGCAGCTGCGGTGATGGCAGCTGGAGGTGGTGGAGGCGGCTGCTGAGGCGGCGCCGCTCCGCCAATGAGCGCGAGATCCGCCTGAGCTGCCCCTTCGGCCTACTCGTAGCTGTTGACGGTGGTCACCATGCTTTCGAAGGTGAGATGCCCTGAAGCCTGCTGCCGCCTTAGAGAATGCCGGAGGAGCGTTCCCTGGTCCAGTCCTTCCACAAAGTGATACATAGCATCATCATTGGGGTAGTGGGCCAGATCGGCTTGTATACGGAGCCACCTGGCCAGGTAATCGTGGGGGTTTTCGCCCTCTCTCTGAACGCAACGCGCCAGATCGAAGATGGTAACCACGCCGACGAACTTGGATCTCTGGTGTCCAGACGCACGGGCGAAGCTGGCGGACTTGCAGTGATCTTCCACCGTTATATCCTGCATAGGGGCGGTTTGGGTGGGCCTTGAATTTTCTGATCTTTCTCGGCGAACTCCGAAGAGAGATCCGACATCGATCCTGCCGCGAACGTATCCTGCCCGTAGGCGGTCCGTGCGGGCCTTGATGCTCCTCCGACTCCCAGGGAACTAGTGCCCGAGTCGGTTTCGCCAATGAAGAGGTGGATGTCTCTGATAGGAACGATCGAACACCGCGTAGGGTTCGTCTTCGCCGGGATCCAGAACTCATCTGGAGGGATGATCGGAACGTTGCCGGAGAAGAGAACGCGACCGATGGCTATGATTTCGCCGATTCCCGCGAAGATCTTGGTCGTCGCCCGCTGAAGAGCCTGAAGCGCCTCTTGCCCCACGATGGGCGCCAATGGTATTGCCAACGAGTACGCCATGGAGGGGTCCTCACAGTGCGTGTTTAGAGACGTGGGGGAAGGCGGACGATTGACGGGTACGAGGTAACACAGCTTACCCAGGTTCAGATCCCACAACGGTGGCGGAATCCTACTGCTGCTATAAATCACTATAATGGCAATATGCCGAGTTACAGAGATAGGTTCGTTGTGCAAGGTTGTCTCAGATTGTCTGAAGTTGTGCCCTAAGGGCTCCCATAGGCCCGACTTATATAGTCTCCAGGTCCTAGGGTTATAGGGAAAAGTCCTAGCCGGACAGGTTACAGAGTCCTACACCGTCTATTACTAGTCTTGCGTGTCGTGTACTCCAAGGCTCCGGGTACGTCGGTGACTCCACCATAGCCTTCCTTTATCCGGCATGGGCCTCCTTCGATCCATCTAATGGGCGCCGAGGCCATGGGCCATGCTACCAACTGTGGGCCACCCGGGTTATCCGGATAGGAGACATGCTATGAGGATACCCATATAGCATATCCCCAACACAAGCATAAAGCCGGATAAACATCGTTGAATCCGAGTTTACGCTTATAGGATGCAAAAGAACGATGTAGTGTATCCCCTAAGGCTCGTAATGTATTTTTACTTCATTAAATTTGCAGCCCAGGTCTTAGTAGCCGTCTGACGGTATTCTGTCTCTAAACTTACAGCAAATTGCATCTTCCAACCAGGAATTTCTCAAGAACATATGCAATAAACGCAAGGAAATCAAAGCCCTACATCTTGTGAATTCAAAGTTAAAAGTTGAAAAATATGAAGCATAAGGTAAACTTTTCCGTCTTCGTCTTTGTCATTTAGCTATTGTCATAGTCAAACTTATTCTGTCCAACTGATTTTTTTCCGTTTGCTGAACTGTTATGTGAGTCTAGCAAGATGGTGGAGCAATTCGAGAACTTCAAGGTCTTGGAATTGGAGAATGCTGAGCTCCGGGACAACCTTGAAAAGCTTATTATTGAATCAGAGAAATCTGTAGCTGCTGTCCTAGAGTCAAGCAACCATGAGACCGTGAGGCTCGAGAATCTGGTAGCCCTCCGAGACAAGCAATTGGATGATCTTCAGAAGGATTTCGATAGTCAGAGGGATTTGGACCAGGCCATAGAGAGTGAGCTAAAAAACCTCCGCTATGAGCAGGCCCAGTGGAATCATTTTGTGCTAGGTAAGATTTCTGACTTACTTTATTCGATTGGTTTTTTACTTTCTTTTGAGTCAAAATTTGACTTTTGGTTCTTTACCAGCCCCCTGGACCTTTCCGACTCTACTACCTCTGAACCTCGCCTTGAGCGCATGAAGCTCGTCGGAGATATTATGTTCGACTTCCGCCAAACTCTTGAAGAGGCTGGCGAGTCGGTCAAACTTTCCGATTTGCACAAGATGTCAGTGCAAGAGGTGAGGGACAAGGCCAAGGAGATTCCGAAGCTAATTGAAGATTGGAATATCTCCTACGCTCGGACTGCTGCACAAACTGCTCTTACCATGGTGATGAGCCACCACAGCGAGAGGGAAATCTGGCATGTCACCAAGGGTATTGCCGAGGAGGACGATGAGGGTAACCCGCAGGACATCAAGGCTATCCAAGATTCCTGTGCAGGTTATGCTTTCGTGTGGCGGATATGACCAATTACATGATGCCATTCTTCGAATCCGTCGTTGTGCCTCCCTCGCCTCAAGAGCTAGAAGACAGCCTTGCTGAAGCAGCTTCCGAGTCCAAGGTTCAGGGCGACAATGTTGTCGACTCAGTGCTCCACGCTCTTCAACACCACCACCTGAGTCTGCAGCATAAACAAGTTATATGCATTATTCTGAACTTGGGCATGTAATGATGGAAACACTATTTTTATTGTGATGGTCTATAAGAACTAATGTTTTTACTATTGTAGCACTTTTGTTTGTATATATTTTTATGCGTGTGCTTGAAAATTTCCGAAGAAATCTTTTTTTATGCTTATACTTGTCGTTTTATGTGGCTCTTTGCCTCGTCCCATTTATGAGCCGGCCAACCTTAAGCACGGAAACTTTTCCGAGCAATGAAGCTCAATTGCTAAACCAGTTTAAACTCGGAAACAAAGTCGGCTTCTAGTACCAACAATTCATTACTCGGAAGATACCCGTGTCTAAGCAATCAGATAAAAAACCAAAGTATAAACAATAAACTGATTTTTTTTACCCTAAGGTAACATTATTTAGATATTCAAAAATCATAACCAGAACGAATATGAGCATAAAGTACTTTCAAACATTCTGGGATTTTTGAAAAATGACATGCTCTTTTGGAAATAAGATGGCAAAAAACTTCTCAAATGACTCATGAGGAAACCAATACTTTATTTCACTTTGAACATTTACCAATATAACTAAGAATAGAAGGGACATAGATGTGCAATATTCCATGGACGGTCTATCTCATCCGGGTCTATACTACCGCCAACTCTCTTTCTTTTGCGAGTATATAGTCTTTCCTTGACTGGTCTCATATCGGTTAAATGATACGACCAATTATGCAGAACTCTGCTAATCATAAAAGGTCCTTCCCAAAACAGGGAAAGTTTGTGCTTTCTTTTTTGCACAAGTCGGAGAACCAAATCGCCTTTCCTGAAAGAACGGTTTTGTACTCTCTGACTATGGTACTTGTGTAAATTCTGCTGATAGGCTGTAGATCTCTGTCCAGCAATGACGTGTACTTATTCGATTATAGCGAGATCATCCTGTCGAGAAACTTCTGCATCTTTTCCGATATACGCTTGACTCGTGGAGACTGATGAATTAGATCACTTCGAAGAACTGCTTGTGCGCCGTAGACCAAGAAGAAAGGGGTGTATCCGGTTCATTTGTTAGGAGTCGTATGTAAGTTCCATATCACAGACGGTAATTCTTCCACCCAAGCCCCCACGGCACAACGAAGCGGTGCCTCGAGACGAGGTCGGAGTCCTTGTAAAATAAGACTGTTAGTTCTTTTGACTTTTCCATTAGCTTGTGGATGCGCGACTGATAAAATATCGAGTCGGATCCCTTCGGCAAGTTCTCCCATGGAAAAATTGCTCCGATTATCAGTAATTATACCGTGCGGATATCCGAATCGGATGATCACGTCCTCAACGAACTTTCTGGTTGTGGCTCCATCGCAACTGGTTATGGGTTTAGCCGCAATCCACTTTGTAAATTTATCCACCATCACTAGTAGGTGAGTAAATCCACATTTTGCCGTACGAAACGGCCCTACCATATCAAGCCCCTAGACTGCAAATGGCAAAGTAATAGGTATTTTTCGCAGATGTTCAACCGGAACATGTGCCCGATGGGCGTACTTTTGGCAGCCTTTGCATGTTTTGACCAGTTTATCGGCATGCGCCTTAGCTGTAATCCAAAAGAATCCGTGTCTAAAAGCTTTTGCCACTAAGGATCTGGCTGCAGCATGGTCACCACACTCATCTTTGTGGATTTCTCATAAGATTTCCACTCCTTCTTCCGAAGAAATACATCGCTGAAAAACCTCAGAAACACTCCGCTTATAGAGATCACAATTTAGTATAGTGTAGGCTTTTGCTCGTCGGACGATCTGCCGGCTCAAGATTTCTTCTTCGGGTAATTTTCCGTCTATCAGGAAATCCAGATAGGGTTTTGTCCAGCTAGGAATTATAACCAGAACTACTATTAAAGGTGATTCGGATTTCTTGGGATAGTCCTCGTCAACTCTGGTTATGGAGGGGACCCTTAAATGTTCTAAAAAAGCGCCATCCGGTACTTGTTTCCGTGCAGAGCCTAACCTTGATAGAGCATATGCTTCCTCATTTTCTGCTCGAGGGATGTGTTGTACTTCATAACCTTTGAACGATTTAGATAATTCATCCACAACAGCTTTATATGTTGTCATGTGCTTGTTTGCATTGCAGATATCGGATACTTGCTGAGCAACTAAGTCTGAGTCTCTGTAAGACATGAGTCTTGTTACACCAATGTTTTTGGTCATGCGTATTCCATGCAACAATGCTTCATACTCGGAAATATTGTTGGTTGCCGTAAAGTGTATCTGTAACACATAGAATAGCTTATCTCCTTGGGGTGATTTGAGCACCACGCCAGCCCCCGAGCCTCCTCGTGCTTTTGATCCGTCAAAGTGAAGGGTCCAAAATTCCGAGTCTGGAGGACTTGTGTTTTCGGTCGTCTCTGTCCAATCAACAACAAAGTCGGCAAGTATTTGGGACTTGATTGACATACGTGGCTTGTACTCAATGTCAAAAGCTGCAAGCTCTATTCCCCACTTTGCGACACATCCTATGGCGTCGCGATTATTGATTATATCTTGCAGGGGAGTGGTGCTCACCACTATGATCTTATACTCTTGAAAATAGTGGCGTAGCTTTCTGGATGCAAAGAACACTCCATAGGCTGGCTTTTGATGGTGTGGATACCGTTGTTTCGATTTTGTCAAGACCTCACTCAGGTAGTAAGTTGGACGCTGCACCTTGTGATCGTGGCCCTCTTCCTCGTGCTCCACTATTGTTACCACACTTATGACCTTGTTGGCCGTTGCAATGTAGAGTAAAATAGGCTCCTGAGGTTCTAGAGCTGCGAGAACTGGTGGGTTTAAAAGTAGGTATTTCAAAATTTGTAGGGCAGTGTCGGCTTCCTAGGTCTAGACAAACTTGTCAGTTTTCTTCAAGAGTTTGTATAAAGGTGCAGCTCTTTCACCGAGACGGCTGATGAACCGACTCACTGCTGCAATGCAACCAGTGAGATGTTGCACGTCCTTCAGGCGAGTCATCCTAGTAATGTTGAGTATAGCCATGATTTTGTCCCGGTTCACCTCTATGCCTCGCTCTGAGACGATGAAACCTAATAATTTTCAGGCTCGAATTCCAAAGAAACATTTCTTTGGATTTAGCATCATGTTGAATTTTCATAGAGTAGCAAATGTTTCCTCCAAGTCAGAAATTAAGGTTCCCTTCTTTTTAGACATGACTGCTATGTCGTCTACATATACATGGACGTTGCATCCGATTTGGTCGTTGAGACAACGCTACATAGTACGTTGATATGTTGCTCCTGCGTTCTTTAAGCCAAAAGGCATAGTTTTGTAGCAGAAGGTTCCAAAAGGAGTGACGAAAGACGTCTTCATTTGATCCGACTCTTTCATCGGCATTTGGTGATATCCAAAATATGCGTTGAGAAAACAGAGTAATTCCGATCCTGCCATTGAGTCGATAACTTGATTGATTCTTGGCAAAGGAAACGGGTCTTTTGGGCATGCTTTGTTTAAAGCTGTATAATCAACACACATCTTAAATCAATAGTGTCCTTTTTAGGGACGATTATAGGATTTTCCACCCAATCTGTGTAGATGACCTCAGTTATGAATCCGGCTAACTCTACTCGGGCTAATTCCTTGGCTATTGCCTTGCGCTTTTCATCACCAAACCATCATTAGAACTGTTTGACGGGTTTAGTGTCAGGGTACACATTAAGAGAGTGCTCGGCAAGTTCCCTAGGTACTCCGGTCATGTCGGAAGGTTGCCATGCGAAGATGTCACTATTAGCTTTGAGGAACTTGATGAGCGGGCTTTCCTATGCAAGGTCTAAGCCTACCCCTGTGTTCGTCGTCTTGGAGGGATCATCTTCCTTCAGAGACATTTTCTTCATATCCTCTAACACCTTGAACTGTATGCTTGGCTTCAGCACCTCGTTCTTCATAGCGGGCATGTCAGATGGATTGATGGTCTTCTTGATCTCCTGGTACTCCTGGGCATGTAGCACAGCTTCGGCAAAGGCAGCAGATTCTTCGTCGCACCCTCGCGCCTTCCTCGGATTTCCTCGGATGGTGATTACGCCTATTGGACCTGGAAGTTTTATCATAGTGTAGATGTAACAGGGACGATCCATGAACGCCTAGTAAGTCGGACGTCCGAAGATGGCGTGGTAAGCACTTTTGAACAGTACCACCTCAAAAGAGAGTGGCTCGGTTCGGTAATTATCTTGGGTTCTGAATGTCACGTCTAGAGTAATCTCACCCAGAGAATCCGCGTGTCTCCCTGGTACAATACCATGGAAAATTACAATGATGTAACTCAACTGGCTCTCGAGTAGCTTCATGCGGTGGAGCGTCTCGATGTAGAGGATGTTAATGCTCCTTCCACCATCCATGAGAGTTTTAGAGAACTCATAGCCATCAATAAGAGGATTGACGACCAGAGGATACTTTCCCCAACGATGTGTTTTCCTCGGGTGGTCTGAACGATCAAAGGTGATGGTTACATCCGACCAATCCAGATTTTGTGGAACGGCCGAAACCGTGGCATTGAGCTCACGGAGAACCGCCTTCTTGTCTTTAGTCGGCTGAGATCCAAGGAAGCAGACGTATGCGTCTTTTTTAGTCCGGAATTCCTTATTTCCATCCGACTTGGGCTGTGCGGCATCCGCTTCTTCCATGTCGGAATCTTCCTTGGGCTCCTTGCCTTTCTCAGAATTTTTCTTTCATTTTCGTCGCTTGGCTCTGTAGCCAGCGGATTGGTCTTTCTTGATGTCGTCATTGAAACGACACTCGACGTTTCTGTGGGTAGATCCTCCATTACTATCCAAGTGGTGGACACAGGGATTGTTGGCAATGTCGGCCCAGGTATAGGTTCTTCCGGGTTGCTGTTCTCCTCTGCCCTGGATTCGGGTATTTCCATGACCTCGACCCCGGCCGCCTCCACGCCCTCCTCGTCCTCCAAATCCGAACGTTGTGTTGACAGCTGTGTTTTCTGGAGCCGGTTTATCTTCCAAGGTGTTCTTGCGCTTCTGAGCTTGTTGTTTTGGCTGTTTGGCCACATTGGGATTGACCATAATATTTATCAGCCCTTCTGAATCATCTCGGCATCAGCATATTTGCTAGTCGTCTCTATCATTTCTCTCAAATCTGTGACGTGGTCATGCTTCAGTCTGTGACGCAAAAGTCCAACTGGAAGTCCTGTGATGAAAGCTTCTATCAAAGTTTGCTCATTTACTCCTTCACAGGAGTTTTTTATGTTAATCCAGCGTCCGAGGTAATCCCGGCAGGTTTCTCCGGGTCTTTGCGTGCAACGCTGCAAGTCTCCGACTGTGCAGGGCCTCCTGTATGTTCCCACAAGTTTGAAAAGAACGTACTTTGAATATCATACCAGTTATGAATTGAGTTCTGTAGCAGTTCATTGAGCCATGATCGAGCCGTCTTCCTCCGCATAAGCGGGAGATATCGGACTGCGACTAGGATGTTTCCTCCTTTGGCGATGTAGTAGGCCTGGAAAAAATCCTAGAGCTAGGTATCTGGCTGAACCGCACCGTCGTAGATATGGATGTGTTTGGCAATACCAAAGTCAACCGAAAATTTGGTCCGACGTATGCGTGGGCAAAAGCACTTGGGTCCCACGTACACATTTTATTCCTCGTACCTTCGCGCCTCTATGTTTGACTCAATGCAATGGAGAGCGTCGTTTGGTGAGAGAGATCTACGCCTCGGAGGCTCATGGCTTCTGCGCGGCGAAGTTAGATTTCTGCTTCTCCTCTCATCATTGGTGCCTCCGCCCCTGCAGCTTCCATGGCTGCGTCGGGATCCTTCATGGTCGCTGCTTGGGGGCGAGGGTGGCCCTGGTGGATTATTTCCAGCTGGGTTACACGGTGATGGTGGAGCCTCATTATGCTGACTCCAATGCTGGTTTCTTCGGTATCTGTCCCTACTTGATTCAGGATGATCCGGATCATCTCTTCGTCCGGCGTTACCAGCCGTATGGCTCGGTGGTGGCATCCTTAGACGATCTTGCCTCTGCTGGCGTAGCACTTCCGGGTCTTTTGTATAGCGTTTGTTTTGCCGACGATGGTCCTGATGGGGGACCATGGTCCTCATGGCATCTTCGGACGCAGCCGAAATAACTCTTGACCAGTCATGTGCCAGCCTACGAGAGTGGCCGTTTGAGACGGTCCTTGAATTATCTTCTTCTCCACGGGGACGATAGTGTTGATCTGTATCCCTAAGGAGTCTCCCGTCAGCGCTTTGGTCGGCGTCAGTGTGGCAAAATTCCGATTTTTAGGCCAGCTTGCCACTGAATGACGTGGCCATTTTCTGCTGCTTTAATCCTCTATCCAGCAACACAACGCATTGTTGGACCTGTTGTGGAGACGGATTATTGGCGAGGATAGCTCGAGCTGTAGCAACGTTTTCCAATGGCGTGCTGTACACTCGGATCTTCTCCCTAGTTTTTCTGTCAAATAGGTCTTTGTGGATATCCAGGTTCTTGTTAGCAAGAAACAAACCTCCTCTTGTTTTGTTTGGGTGTCGCTTGAAATCTTACTGATATTTGGCAAGATCACTGTCTAACTGTTGCTTAAGCTCGATGCTGCGCGCAGCCTCTTCAAGCAAAAACAGACGATGCTTTTCCAGGTCCTTAGCCCTTTTCTCTGGCACCTCCAGAGTGATATCCGAAGTTGTTAGGATTGGAATCATGAGAGCATCTCCGTAAATTTCACGTGCACCCTTGGTGACGAGATTTCCATCTACAGGAGGATCGATCGACATGGTATTAATCGGATCTCCATTCTGATTCTGCATCTCGATCTCTTCGTCAACTTTTTCTTCGTTGGTTTCCTCGACATCCGGCTCTGCTGGTGTCGGATTCTTGTTCTTCTTCTTATTTGACCGTCCAGTAGCTTTAACATGTGTACCGGTGGCAAAGACGACTTTTGGTCAGGTACCGGGGGATAAGCTTCCATCGGTACTTTCCGTAGTGGTTGGCTTGTGGACCTCAGATGAATCTCCAGTATCCATATCATCCTGCGAGGTGTAGCTTTCATCCATGCTATCATATGGACTAGGAGGATTTTCCGGCTCACCTTGCGTTGGCTTGGAGGCGTGTTCTTCTTCGTACTCCTCCATCTCCTTCTTGAAGTCTCAAAGTTAGTGCAACGTTATTGACTCCTGAGGGGAGCCAGGTAAGTCGGCGTTTTCTTTGATTGCATCGAGGACTGAACCACTGCCGGCTCCAGCATCGACAGAGTCAGATCCAGAGCTTATGTGGTACACGAAATAGTTCCTCTTCTTGTTCATGTTCTTGAGGTAGTGTCATAGTTGGGTTTCTGCCTCTTCCATCTCAAAGCTTTCCTTGATGTCGGCGATTGCTTTGTAATCGATGTAGGGGTGTCTCGTCATCTTCTTTATCTTTCTCCACAAGAGTGCTTTTTCTGCTACAACATCGGCAGGGCCGGATCCGTAGCGGATATATTCTCCGTCCGTGTATCCGATCTCATTAGGGAAATCAGATCCGGATTTTTCTTCCACCGCTACTTCCACTACAGGAGTGGGCTGGGTGGGTTCGATTTTTTCCGGGATCTTGAACTCTTACACCTCTACGGACAAGGTAGATCCGGTTTTTTCTTCTGCCATGGCCATCACCTCAAGGGTGGGTTGGGCGGGTTCAGCGAAGCCAAGATAAATATCAATCTCGCCAATAGAAATTATCGTGTAGGTCGTCACGGGTTTGCTAGCCGGAATCCAAGTCTCGTCGAGAAGAATGAGAGGGACATCACTAGCGTAGACCATGCAACCCATGTTGATAGTTTTGCCGATTCCTACGCACATATTCCGCCTGGAACAAAGATCTAAAGTTCACCTGCCCCACGGTGGGCTCCAACTATCGTCGGATTGTCGATAAGTACGACATATGGGGTCCTAGTAGCGTTGAAAAGATGGGGTGTGAGACGTCAGATGTTCCAGGAGCGGCGAGCACAAGTTTACCCAGGTTCAGATCCGACTACGTTGATCGGATCCTACTCCTGCTAGCAACCCAATAATATATCGGCGTAAGCCAGATGTTATAGCGGATTACAAGAGAGGTTAGCCCGTGCGAGTTGTGATTGTGGTTGTAAGATTGGTCGTACCCTAGAGGCTCCATAGGGCTGGTTTATATAGAAACCAGGACCTAGGGTTACAGGAGAGACCTATCCGACTACGTTACACAGTCAGTAACTAGATACAGCTTGGACTACAATTTTTGGGAAAATAACTAGATACAGGTTGCAATGGACCTCGCGTGCCTGCGCGCGCCGAATGGTTTGTCGATTTTGCCCACCCCCAAACCCCGGCAATAGGAAATTCATCAAAAATAAAAAAAAGATGAAACCAGTTCTAGTAGCCCTTGTGTGTCAGCACTACCAACATAAAATCATAAACATGACAAACCGGGACTTTTGGCACACGGCGCACCCCCTGAATGGCTATCGAGTAGGAGTTAACATGGCTTTCAACCCAAGACCTCCCCCTCACTGCCCAGAATGTGGATCCACTGCGCGGATTGAGCCCAAACCCGGCACCTAGCTCCCTCTCGACATTCTAAGCAACTTCTCGAACTAGAGATTCCAGGGTTCCATGAAGAAATCTAGAGTGTCCATTTACCGACTCTGAAAAACCGGCGATTTTGCAAGAGGAGGTGTGAGAATTGAGCGCACCCTAGGCCCCAAGGAAATTTACACGCATGCTATGTCGTGGCGGACCGCCATCCCCGGGAGGTTGGTACTTATTTCGTGGTGCAAGCATATACTATATTTTTCCTGAGTTAGGGCCTGATAATTGCGGTTTCTAGCTGTAGGTACCCTAGAAATGGCCCTCAATTTTCGGGAAAAAAATGTTTTGGGGTTCCCCATGGGGTACCTAGGCTGGGCATGTCCTAGGTTCAAGGTTGCAATGGACCTCCCGTGCTTGCGCACGCCGGCTGGTTTGCCGATTTTGCCCACCCCCCGAACCCCGACAATAGGAAATTCATCAAAAATCAAAAAAATATGAACCCAGCTCGAGTAGCACTTGTGTGTCACCCACTACCAACATAAAATCAGAAACAAGACAAACCGGGACTTTTGGCACACGGCGCACCCCCTGGATGGCTATCGAGTAGGAGTTAACATGGCTTTCAACCCTAGACATCCCCCTCACTGCCCAAAACATGGATCCACTGTGTGGATTGAGCCCACTCCGAAAAACAGGCGATTTTGCAAAGGAGGTGCAAGAATTGAGTGCGCCCTAGGCCCGAGGCAATTTACTTGCATGCTACGTCGTGGCAGACCGCCAAACCCAGGAGGTTGGTACTTATCTTGTGGTGCCAGCATATACTGTATTTTTCCTGAGTTATGCTCCGGTAATTGCGGTTTCAAACTGTAGGTACCCAAGAAATGGCCCTCAATTTTCGGGAAAAAATGTTTTGGGGTGCCCCATGGGGTACCTAGGCTAGACACATGCCACGGTTCAAGGTTGGAATGGACCTCGTGTGCCTGCTCGCGCCGGCTAGTTTGCCGATTTTGCCCACCCCCCGAACCCCGACAATAGGAAATTCATCATAAATTAAAAAAAATATGAAACGTGTTCGAGTTTCCCTTTTGTGTCACCCACTACCAACATAAAATCATAAACAAGACAAACCGGACTTTTGGAACACGATGCACCACCCAGATGGCTATCGAGTAGGAGTTAACATGGCTTTCAACCCTAGACCTCCCCCTCACTGCGTAGAACATGGACCCACTGCGCGGATTGATCCCAAACCCGACACCTAACTCCCTATCGGCATTCGATGCAACTTCTCCAACTAGAGATTCTAGGGTTCCATATAGAAATCTAGAGTTTCCATTTACCGACTCTGAAAAACCGGCGATTTTGCAAAGGAGGTGCGAGAATTGAGCGCGCCCCAGGCCCCGAGGAAATTTACATGCATGCTATGTCGTGGCGGACCGCCATCCCCGGGAGGTTGGTACTTATCTTGTGGTGCAAGCATTTAACTGTATTTTTCCTAAGTTACGCCCAGGTAATTTCGGTTTCAAAATGTAGGTACCCTATAAATGGCCCTCAATTTTTGGGAAAATATGTTTTGTGGTGCCCCATGGGGTACCTAGGCTGGGCATGTGCCTCGATTCAAGGTTGCGATGGACCTCGCGTGAGTGAGTGCGTGTGCCGGCTGGTTTGCTGGTTTTCCCCACCCCAACCCCGGCAATAGGAAATTCATCAAAAATCAAAAAAATATTAAACTAGCTCGAGTAGCCCTTGTGTGTCACCCACTACAAACATAAAATCATAAACAAGAAAAATTGGGACTTTTGGCACATGGTGCACCCCCCGGATGGCTATCGAGTAGGAGTTAACATGGCTTTCAACCCTAGACCTCCCTCTCACTGACCAGAATGTGGATCCACTACGCGGATTGAGCCCAAACCCGGCACCTAGCTCCCTCTCAGCATTCTAAGCAACTTCTCCAACTAGAGATTCTAGGGTTTCATGAAGAAATCTAGAGTTTCCATTTACCGACTCCAAAAAACCGGCGATTTTGCAAAGGAGGTGCGAGAATTGAGCGCACCCCAGGCCCCGAGGCAATTTACATGCATGCTATGTCGTGGCGGACCGCCATCCCCGGGAGGTTGGTACTTATCTTGTGGTGCAAACATATACTATATTTTTCCTGAGTTACGCCCCGGTAATTTCGGTTTCAAAATGTAGGTACCCTATAAATGGCCCTCAATTTTTGGGAAAATATGTTTTGTGGTGCCCCATGGGGTACCGAGGCTGGGCATGTGCCTAGGTTCAAGGTTGCAATGGACCTCGCGTGCTTGCACGCACCTGTTGGTTTCCTGATTTTTCCCACCACCAAACCGGCAATAGGAAATTCATCAAAAATCAAAAAATAGATGAAACCAGCTCGAGTAACCCTTGTGTGTCACCCACTACCAACATATAATTATAAAAAAAAAACCGGGACTTTTAGCACACGGCGCACCCCCTGGATGGCTATCAAGTAGGAGTTAACATGGCTTTCAACCCTAGACCTCCCCCTCACTGCCCAAAACATGGATCCACTACGTGGGTTGAGCCCAAACCTGGCACCTAGCTCCCTCTCGGCATTCTAAGCAACTTGTCCAACTAGAGATTCCAGGGTTCCATGAAGAAATCTAGAGTTTCCATTTACCCACTCCGAAAAACAGGCGATTTTGCAAAGGAGGTGCAAGAATTGAGTGCGCCCTAGGCCCGAGGCAATTTACTCGCATGCTACGTCGTGGCGGACCGCCAAACCCAGGAGGTTTGTACTTATCTTGTGGTGCCAGCATATACTGTATTTTTCCTGAGTTACGCTCCGGTAATTGCGGTTTCAAACTATAGGTACCCAAGAAATGGCCCTCAATTTTCGGGAAAAAATGTTTTTGGGTGCCCCATGGGGTACCTAGGCTGGACACATGCCACGGTTCAAGGTTGCATTGGACCTCGTGTGCCTGCTCGGGCCGGCTGGTTTGCCGATTTTGCCCACCCCCAAACCCCGACAATAGGAAATTCATCATAAATCAAATAAATATGAAACATGTTCGAGTAGCCCTTTTGTGTCACCCACTACCAACATAAAATCATAAACAAGACAAACCGGACTTTTGGAACACGGTGCTCCACCCAGATGGCTATCGAGTAGGAGTTAACATGGCTGTCAACCCTAGACCTCCCCCTCACTGCCCAGAACATGGACGAACTGCGCGGATTGATCCCAAACCTGACACCTAGCTCCCTATCGGCATTCGATGCAACTTCTCCAACTAGAGATTCCAGGGTTCCATATAGAAATCTAGAGTTTCCATTTACCGACTGAAAAACCGGCGATTTTGCAAAGGAGGTGCGAGAATTGAGCGCGCCCTAGGCCCCGAGGAAATTTACACGCATGCTACATCATGGTGGACCGCCATCCCTGGGACGATGGTACTTATCTCGCGGTGCAAGCATATACTGTATTTTTCCTGAGTTACACCCCGGTAATTGCGGTTTCTAACTATAGGTACCCTAGAAATAGCCCTCAATTTTCGGGAAAATATGTTTTGTGGTGCCCCTTGGGGTACCTAGGCTGGGCATGTGCCTCAATTCAAGGTTGCAATGGACCTCGCGTGAGTGCGTGCGCCGGCTAGTTTGCTGGTTTTGCCCACCCCCAACCCCGGCATTAGGAAATTCATCAAAAATTAAAAAAATATTAAACCAGCTCGAGTAGCCCTTGTGTGTCACCCACTACAAACATAAAATCATAAACAAGACAAATCGGGACTTTTGGCACATGGCTCACCCCCCGGATGGCTATCGAGTAGGAGTTAACATGGCTTTCAACCCTAGACCTCCCCCTCACTGCCTAGAATGTGGATCCACTATGCGGATTGAGCCCAAACCTGGCACCTAGCTCCCTCTTAGCATTCTAAGCAACTTCTCCAACTAGAGATTCTAGGGTTTCATGAAGAAATCCAGAGTTTCCATTTACCGACTCCAAAAAACCGGTGACTTTGCAAAGGAGGTGCGAGAATTGAGCGCGCCCCAGGCCCCGAGGCAATTTACATGAATGCTATGTTGTGGCGGACCGCCATCCCCGGGAGGTTGGTATTTATCTTGTGGTGCAAGCATATACTGTATTTTTCCTGAGTTACGCCCCGGTAATTTCGGTTTCAAAATGTAGGTACCCTATAAATGGACCTCAATTTTTGGGAAAATATGTTTTGCGGTGCCCCATGGGGTACCGAGGCTGGGCATGTGCCTAGGTTCAAGGTTGCAATGGACCTCGCGTGCCTGCACGCACCTGTTGGTTTCCCGATTTTGCCCACCCCCGAAACCGGCAATAGGAAATTCATCAAAAACCAGCTCGAGTAGCCCTTGTGTGTCACCCACTACCAACATAAAATTATAAAAAAGACAAACCGGGACTTTTAGCACACGGCGCACCCCCTGGATGGCTATCGAGTAGGAGTTAACATGGCTTTCAACCCTAGACCTCCCCCTCACTGTCCAAGACATGGATCCACTGCGTGAATTGAGCCCAAACCTAGCACCTAGCTCTCTCTCGGCATTCTAAGCAACTTCTCCAACTAGAGATTCCAGGGTTCCATGAAAAAATCTAGAGGTTCCATTTACCGACTCCGAAAAATAGGCGATTTTGCAAAGGAGGTGCAAGAATTGAGTGCGCCCTAGGCCCGAGGCAATTTACTCGCATGCAACGTCGTGGTGGACCGCCAAACCCAGGAGGTTGGTACTTATCTTGTGGTGCCAGCATATACTTTATTTTTCCTAAGTTATGATCCGGTAATTGCGGTTTCAAACTGTAGGTACCCAAGAAATGGCCCTCAATTTTCGGGAAAAAATGTTTTGGGGTGCCCCATGGGGTACCTAGGCTGGACACATGCCACGGTTCAAGGTTGCAATGGACCTCGTGTGCCTGCTCGCGCCGGCTGGTTTGCCGATTTTGCCCACCCCCGAACCCCGACAATAGGAAATTCATCATAAATAAAAAAATATGAAACATGTTCGAGTAGCCCTTTTGTGTCACCCACTACCAACATAAAATCATAAACAAGACAAACCGGACTTTTGGAACACGGTGCACCACCCAGATGGCTATCGAGTAGGAGTTAACATGGCTTTCAACCCTAGACCTCCCCCTCACTGCCTAGAACATGGACCCACTGCGCGGATTGATCCCAAACCCGACATCTAGCTCCCTATCGGCATTTGATGCAACTTCTCCAACTAGAGATTCCAGGGTTCCATATAGAAATCTAGAGTTTCCATTTACCGACTCTGAAAAACCGGCGATTTTGCAAAGGAGGTGCGAGAATTGAGCGCGCCCCAGGCCCCGAGGAAATTTACATGCATGCTATGTCGTGGCGGACCGCCATCCCCGGGAGGTTGGTACTTATCTTGTGGTGCAAGCATATACTATATTTTTCCTGAGTTACGCCCCGGTAATTTCGGTTTCAAAATGTAGTTACCCTATAAATGGCCCTCAATTTTTGGGAAAATATGTTTTGTGGTTCCCCATGGGGTACCGAGGCTGGGCATGTGCCTAGGTTCAAGGTTGCAATGGACCTCGCGTGCCTGCACGCACCTGTTGGTTTCCCGATTTTGCCCACCCCCAAAACCCGGCAATAGGAAATTCATCAAAAATCAAAAAATATATGAAACTAGCTCGAGTAGCCCTTGTGTGTCACCCACTAACAACACAAAATTATAATAAAGACAAACCTGGACTTTTAGCACACAGCGCACCCCCGGATGGCTATCGAGTAGGAGTTAACATGGCTTTTAACCCTAGACCTCCCCCTCACTACCCATAATGTGGATCCATTGCGTGGATTGAGCCCAAACCCGGCTCCAAGATCCCTCTCGCCATTCTAAGCAACTTATCCAACTAGAGATTCCAGGGTTCGATGAAGAAATCTAGAGTTCCCATTCACCGACTCCGAAAAACCGGCAATTTTGCAAAGGAGGTGTGAAAAATGAGTGCTCCCTAGGCCCCGAGGCAATTTACACGCATGCTATGTCATAATGGACCTCCATCCACACGAGGTTGGTACTTATCTCGTGGTGCAAGCATATAGTGTATTTTTCCTGAGTTACGCACCGGTAATTTCGGTTTCAAACTGTAGGTACCCTAGAAATGGGCCTCAATTTCGGGAAAATATGTTTTGTGGTGCCCCGTGGGGTACCTAGGCTAGGAACATGCCTAGGTTCAAGGTTGCAATGGACCTCGCATGCCTGCGTGCGGCGGCTGGTTTGCTGATTTTGCCCACCACAAACCCCGACAATAGGAAATTTATACAAATCAAAAAAATGGAACCAGTTCTAGTAGTCCTTGTGTGTCACCCACTACCAACATAAAATAATAAAATTACAAACCGGGACTTTTGGCACATAGCGCACCCCCCGTATGGCTATCGAGTAGGAGTTAACATGGCTTTCAACCCAACACCTACCCCTCACTGCCCAGAACGTGGATCCACTGCGCGGATTGAGCCCAAACCGGACACATAGCTACCTCTCGGCATTATAAGCAACTTCTCCAAGTAGATATTCCAGGGTTCCATGATGAAATCTAGAGTTTCCATTTACCGACTCTGAAAAACCGGCGATTTTGCAAAGGAGGTGCGAGAATTGAGCACGCCCTAGGCTGCGAGGCAATTTACACGCATCCTATGTCGTGGCGGACCGCCATCCCCGGGATGTTGGTACTTATCTCGTGGTGCAAGCATATACTGTATTTTTCCTGACTTAGGGCCCGGTAATTTTGGTTTCTAGTTGTAGGTACCCTAGAAATGGCCCTAAATTTTCGGGAAAAAATGTTTTGGGGTGCCATATGGGGTACCTAGGCTGGGCACGTGCCATGGTTCAAGGTTGCAATCGACCTCGCGTGCCAGCACACGCCGGTTTGTTTGCCGATTTTGCCCACCCCCCATACCCTGACAATAGGAAATTCATCAAAAAAATATATGAAACTAGCTCGAGTACCCCTTGTGTGTCACCCAATACCAACATAAAATCATAAACAAGAAAACCGGGACTTTTGGCACACGACGCACCCCCCGGATGGCTATCGAGTAGGAGTTAACATGGCTTTCAACCCTAGACCTCTCACTCACTGTCCAGAACATGGATCCACTACGTGGATTGAGCCCAAACCAGGCACCTAGCTCTCTCTCGCCATTCTAAGCAACTTCTCCAACTAGAGATTCTAGGGTTCCATGAAGGAATCCAGAGTTTCCATTTATCGACTCAAAAAACCCGGTGATTTTGCAAAGGAGGTGCGAGAATTGAGTGCGCCCTAGGCCCCGAGGAAATTTACACGCATTCTACGTCGTGGTAGACCGCCAAACCCAGGAGGTTGGTACTTATCTCGTGGTGCAAGCATATAATGTCTTTTCCCTGAGTTACGCTCGGGTAATTGCGGTTTCAAACTGTAGGTACCCTAGAAATGGCCCTCAATTTTCGGGAAAAAATGATTTGGGGTGCCCCATGGGGTACCTAGGTTGGGCATGTGCCACAGTTCAAGGTTGCAATGGACCTCGCGTGCCTGCACGCGCTGGCTGGTTTGCCGATTTTGCCCACCCCCCGAACCCCGGCAATAGGAAATTCATCAAAAATAAAAAAACATGAAACTTGTTTGAGTAGCCCTTTTGTGTCACCCACTACCAATATAAAATCATAAACAAGACAAACTGGGACTTTTGGAAGACGGCGCAACCCCAGGATGGCTACCGAGTAGGAGTTAACATGGCTTTCAACCCTAGACCTCCCCTCACTACCCAGAACATGGATCAACTGTGCGGATTGAGCCCAAAACCGACACCTATCTCCCTATCGGCATTATAAGCAACTTCTCAAACTAGAGATTCAAGGGTTCCATGAAGAAATCCAGAGTTTCCATTTACCGGCTCCAAAAAACCGGCGATTTTGCAAAGGAGGTGCGAGAATTGAGCGCGCCCTAGGCCCCGAGGCAATTTACACGCATGTTACGTCATGGCGGACTGCCATCCCCGGGAGGTTGGTACTTATCTTGTGGTGCAAGCATATACTATATTTTTCCTGAGTTACGCCCTGGTAATTGCGGTTTCTAACTGTAGGTACCCTAGAAATGGCCCTCAATTTTCGGGAAAAATGTTTTGGGGGTGCCCCATGGGGTACCTCGCCAAGGCACGTGCCTAGGTTCAAGGTTGCAATGGACCTCGCATACCTGCATGTGCCGGCTCTTTTTTCCGATTTTGCCCACCCCCTGAACCGCGACAATAGGAAATTCATCAAAAATCAAAAAAATATGAAACCAGCTCGAGTAGCCCTTGTGTGTCAGCCACTACCAACATAAAATCATAAACAACACAAACCGAGACTGTTGGCACACTACGCACCCCCTGGATGGCTATCGGGTAGGAGTTAACATGGCTTTCAACCCTAGACCTCCCCCTCACTGCCCAGAACATGGATCCACTGCACGGATTGAGCCCAAACCCGGCACCTAGCTCCCTCTCGGTATTCTAAGCAACTTCTCCAACTAGATATTCGAGGGGTCCATGAAGAAATCCAGAGTTTCGATTTACCAACTCCAAAAAATCGGCTATTTTTCAAAGGAGGTGCGAGAATTGACGCGCCCTAGGCTCTAAGGAAATTTACATGCATGCTACATCGTGGCGGACCGCCATACCCGGGAGGTTGGTACTTATCTCGTGGTGCAAGCATATACTGTATTTTTCCTGAGTTACGGCCCGGTAATCGTGTGCCAGCGCATGCCGGCTGGTTTGCTGATTTTGCCCACCCCCCGAACCCGGGGAATAGGAAATTCATCAAAAATAAAAAAAATGAAACCAGCTCGAGTAGGCCTTGTGTGTCACCCACTACAAACATAAAATCATAAACAAGACAAACCGGGAATTTTGGCACACGGCGCATCCCCCGGATGGCTATCGAGTAGGAGTTAACATGGCATTCCACCCTAGACCGCCCCCTCACTGCCCATAACGTGGATGCACTGCGCGGAATGAGCCCAAACCTGGCACCTAGATCCCTCTCGGAATTCTAAGCAACTTCTCCAACTAGAGATTCTAGGATTCCATGAAGAAATCTAGGGTTTCCATTTACCGACTCCGAAAAACCAGCGATTTTGCAAAGGAGGTGCGAGAATTGAGCGCGCCCTAGGCCCCGAGGCAATTTACACGCATGCTACGTCGTCGCAGACCGCCATCCCCGAGAGGTTGGTACTGATCTCGTGGTGCAAGCATATACTGTATTTTTCCTGAGTTACGCCCCGGTAATTGCGGTTTCCAATTGTAGGTACCCTAGAAATATCCCTATATTTTCGGGAAATAATGTTTTGGGGTGCCCCATGGGGTACCTAGCTTAGGCACGTGCCTAGGTTCAAGGTTGCAATGGACCTCGCGTGCCGGCTCGTTTTCCGATTTTGCCCACCCCTCGAACCCCGACAATAGGAAATTCATCAAAAATCGAATAAATATGGAACCAGCTCGAGTAGCCCTTGTGTGTCACCCACTACCAACATAAAATCATAAACAAGACAAACCGGGACTGTTGGCACACTGCGCACCCTCGGATGCTACATCGTGTTGGACCGCCATCCTCGGGAGGATCATACTTATCTCGTGGTGCAAGCATATACTGTATTTTTTCTGAGTTATGCCCCGGTAATTGCAGTTTCTAACTCTAGGTACCCTAGAAATGGCCCTCAATTTTCGGGAAAAAATGTTTTGTAGTGACCCGTGGGGTACCTAGACTGGGCTCGTGCCTAGGTTCAAGGTTGGAATGGACCTCGCGTACCTGCGCACGTCATCTAGTTTGCCGATTATTCCCACCACCCGAACCCCGGCAATAGAAAATTCATCAAAAATCAACAAAAAAAATGAAAGCAGATCGAGTAGCCCTTGTGTGTCATGCACTACCAACATAAAATCATAAACAAGACAAACTAGATTTCTAGCACACGGCGCACCCCACGGATGGCTATCGAGTAGGAGTTAACATGGCTTTCAACCCTAGACCTCCCCCTCACTGCCCAGAACATGGATGCACTGTGCAGGTTGAACCCAAACCCGACATCTAGCTCCCGTTCGGCATTCTAAGCAACTTCTCCAACTAGAGATTCCAGGGTTCCATGAACAAATCCAGAGTTTCCACTTAATGACTCCGAAAAATCAGCGATTTTTCAAACGAGGTGCGAGAATTGAGTGCGCCCTAGGCCCTGAGGAAATTTACAAGCATCCTATATCGTAGCGGACCGCCGTCCGCGGGAGGTTGGTACTTAGTGGTGCAAGCATATACTGTATTTTTCCTGAGTTACGCCCCGGTAATTGCAGTTTCTAACTGTAGGTACCCTAGAAATGGCCCTTAATATTTGGAAAAAAAATGTTTTGGGGTGCTCCATGGGGTACCTAGGCGGGCACGTTCCTAGGTTCAAGGTTGCAATGGACATCGCGTGCCTGCGCGTGCCTGCTGGTTTGCCGATTTTGCCCACCCCGAACTCCAGAAATAGGAAATTTATCAAAAATCAAAAAAAAAAATATAACAAGCTCGAGTTGCCCTTGTGTCTCACCCACTACCAACATAAAATCATAAACAAGACAAACCGGGACTGTTGTCACATTGCGCACCCCCGGATGGCTATCGAGTAGGAGTTAACATGGCTTTCAACCCTAGAACTCCCCCTCACTGCCCAGAACATGGATGCACTGCATGGATTGAGCCTAATCCCGGCACCTAGATCCCTCTCTACATTCTAACCAACTTCTCCAACTAGAGATTCCAGGGTTCCATGAAGAAATCCAGAGTTTCCATTTACCGACTCCGAAAAAGCGGAGATTTTGCAAAGGAGGTGCGAAAATTGAGCGTGTCCTGGGCCCCGAGGAAATTTACACGCACGCTACGTCATGACGGACCGCCCTCCCCGGGAGGTTGGTACATATCTCATGGCGCAAGCATATACTGTATTTTTTCCTGAGTTACGGCCCGGTAATTCTGGTTTCTAACTGTAGGTACCCTAGAAATGGCACTCAATTTTTGAGAAAAAATGTTTTGGGGTGCCCCATGGAGTACCTAGGGTAGGCACGTGCCTAGGTTCATGGTTGCAATGGACCTCCCGTGCCTGCACACGCCGACTGTTTTGCCAATTTTGCCCACCCCCGAACCCCGGCAATAGGAAATTCATGAAAAATCAAAAAAATATGAAACCAGATCGAGTCACCCACTACCAACATAAAATCATAAACAAGACAAACCGGGACTTTTCGCACATCGTGTACCCCCGGATGGCTATCGAGTACGAGTTAACATGGCTTTCAACCCTAGAACTCCCCCTCACTGCCCAGAACATGGATCCACTACACGGATTGAGCCGAAACACGACACCTAGCTCCCTCTCATCATTTTAAGCAACTTCTCTAACTATAGATTCTAGGGTTCCATGAAGAACTCCAGAGTTTCCATTTACCGACTCTGAAGAACTGGCGATTTTGCAAAGGAGGTGCGAGAATTAAGCGGCCCTATGTGACACCCCCGGGATTAGGGATAGACAAATCCTAGACTCCAGAGAAGTCAACACTGGGTAAAGTGGTTGAGGAACGACATGCATGAAGGGGCACCTAAGTTTTGAAGGAAGAGACGAGATAGCAAAACTTTTCAAAATCAACTCAAGATAAGGTGACCCAGAGTTAGAGTGAAACTAGATAAGAAGAAAAGAAGCATACTAGAGTTTTCGCCCATAATTTTCATCTTTGAAAATAATTTTCACAAACTCTAGACTCAACATCGACCAATCGAAAGGGTTCCTATAGTGGTACGACTCTAATACCAAAACCTGTGACACCCCTGGGATTAGGGCTAGACAAATCCCAGACTCTGTCTGATATGAGCCTAACCTAAATCTCAAAAGATTACAGAGAGATAATTGATAACATAACAGTGACCCTACGACACAAAAATTATTACAGCAAGCTCATAGCTGAGCGAAGAACCAAAAATATTACAAGAATAGGTCACTGACCACAAACATCAAACAACGGAAGGCAATATGCTATTATGTATAGCAAACTTAACAAGTGGCCTAACAGGCCTGAAGCATAATGATGACGTCCAATCAATAGATCACAGACTGCCGATCGGGGACCGCAAGCTACTCGTTAATGTCGTAAAGAACTCATCTTCTATGGTAACACTTACTCTGCTTCAAAAGTATCAACGAAGCAAGGGTGAGTACAAGGTGTACTCACAAGACTTATGGCTGGTGGAGTTGTTTTGCATAAAGCCAACTTTGTTAGTAAGACAAGAGGGAGAAGAATCTCGACTAATCAGAATATTTTATAAGGGGATCGGTATATCTATCTTTGATCATATTTTGATATCCACCGAATCATCATCAGCTAAACCTATCTAGGATCACCCCCTTGATCCCTGAGGAAGCATCATTAAGCACACATTACTTAACTTGCCAAGTTTTACGATTAGGTTCAAGTTCTCTATGATCATCAAGTCCGTTCCAAATCGTCTGTAACCATGTATACGGCTTTTCAAAAATATTAATACCCTGCAGGGGTGTACAACTTTACCCAAACATACTAACCTTCTCTTAATGCCACTAGATAAGCCATCTTCCTTAGAAGGCCAGCAGAGGGTGGTTAGACACGACCATTACCTTGCTTTCGCCGAGACCATGAGTCACGCACTAAGGAGATGCCGCCGTAACGGGTCGAGTCCGGAAGCTGGTCCCTAGCGATGTGAATAGAGTTTGATATTACGGAGGCCGGGCCTCTCCCATTCCCTCCCACGCTTACCTACCTATATGAATGCACCTCCTTCACCTCCTTCAAGAAGAGCCAGAATGCGTATGTCGAATGGAATGCCCGAATTATGTGACTCATAGAATCTACTAGGCAAGTTAGTTGGTCGAGGGGGTTTCTAGGGCTCGTGTGGCTGTACGCTCGTCTTGGTTCAAGAGGCAAGAACTCAGGTCCTAGTAGTGGCAAGTATGGGACTACAAAAACCACAACCCATCGTGGCCTCCCATACAAGCCTTAGCATGTTTAACTTTCAACTCTGATCATACCACGTAATCCTGTCAAACTAGATTCATTCGCAGCTCTGATTCATCAACCCAATGGACCAGCGGTAACAACTAAGCATGGCTAAGCCCAACAGAGATAATAGATCTAGCAACGCTTCACAAGTCAAACCCTAGTTATGCTAGGAGGAGTGGATTAGGGAATATATGCTTCAAAGGTAACATGCATTAGATAGGATTACTCCTTCTATCGATAAAAGACTTTGGAATCATATGCACATGGCAAGAATGAAATACTTTGAAAGCACAGGATTCATATGTATGTGTGGGGCTTCGCTTGCATTTGCCAGTTGATATCCAGAAAGCAAAGCTTCGGACATATGGTACTTGACTTGGTTACATTTGGTCAAGTATTGATCTTTGATCTTCGACGGTGTTGATCTCGGGCTTCGATCTCGATCTCGAATATCGTATTCTACCGGAGAAGAACCAATGACAGAAAGAAAGGAAACAATCAACATATGGCATCGATGCAATGATCAATCAAGAATGATGATATGGCAAGTTAAATTGCATTGATATAAACCCTAAGGCATGCTCGGCAGTTTAATCGGGGTTCCGAGGGGTGCAAATCCTAGAACAGGGGGATCCTCGAAATAACCTACGGGGTTCAATTGAATCTTCTAATTAAACTTGTCATTGAAGTTGTTTAACAATGCATGATTATGGCTTAAAGAGATATATCTCATTTTTCTGAACATTTTGATATATTATTTGTATTTTTCTGATTTAAAATGAATTGGTTATGAATTTCTCCAATTTTAATTCATTTTAAATCATTATTAGAATATTATAAAATAATTTATATTTCTAAATTAATTTTAACATTTTATTAAACAGAATATTATTTATATCACTTATAGGGTAGACCCACCTGTCAGCATTTATCAATCACAAAATAGTTACAGAAAACAATAAAGAAAAGGAAAAGGATTATTGCACCACACTGACGTCATGCTGACGTCAGCCATGGAGCTCCTCCCAGATCGAGCGCGGGCCAGCGCTAGGGACGTCGCGGGGCTGCAGGGCTGGGCGCGCTGGACTCGCGCAAGTGTGTTGTGCCGTAAAATGGTCGAGCCGCTCTCGTATGGTCGCCTAAGTGACGTGCACGACGGCGGACGGCGGCGGGGTTTGCATCTGCGCGGCGGTAGCTCGAGCCAGAGAGCGAGGGAGGAAGAGGAGAGCACTGGCGTTCTTAGAATCTCACCAGGAGCACGGTGCCGGTGTCGGGGAGGCAAGGTGAGGCCGGACGACGGCAGTTCAATGGTGGCCCGCTGCGGCCGAGACGAGCTCGATTAGCTCAATTGCAATTTCTCCCGGTTGCGTACTTCGACAGAGAGGATGCTGGCGAGGAGGCGGTTCCAACGGTGCCCTCGATGCAGCATGGGGTGCCCAGAGTCGACGGGACCAATGGCGGCCGGCGAGCTAGGGTTTCGGCCTAGGCTTGGAGACGAGAGAGGGAGAAGAAGAGGGGAAATGGGACACGACTAGGGCTTCTCGGCGTCGAGGCGGGGTCCTTATAGGTGCTCGGAGGCGGCGGCATACATCACGACGGCGAGCAACGATCGACGGCGGCACGCTGGACACGTAGCTGCTCGCCGTCGTCTGCGAAGACGACGAACAGGGCGTCGAAGCGGTATGGGCTGGCCACGGGCTGTAAACGGGCTTGATGGGCCACGACAAAGGGACGGAGGGAGGGAGCTGCGACTGCGCACGGGTGGCAGATAGAGAGGGAGGGAAGTTGGTCTACGGCCCAGTTAGAGTTAGGAATAGGTTTTTATTTGCAAAATCTTTTCCCTTTTTCTGTTTTCTCTTTTTCTTTGTTTATTCATTTGTAATCTGTTTTGTATAATTTCAAAATTACAAGAACTTTTGTAGACATTTTGAAATACTATGGAGACCCTTTATAACCATTTGGGTTCCAAACATTTTTATACTTTTTTAATATATCAAAACCCTTTTGAATACATTTCAAATATAGAGGGAAGCTATTAGGGTTTAGGGTTTGTGATTAGTTCTTGCATGCATTTTAAATGATGATGCCCATGAATGCACATACAAACCCTAATTTCTATTTAGTAAAACTAGGGTTGTTACAATTCTATCCCCCTTAAAATAATCTTGTCCCGATATTCCTAGGTAGGAAGATAGAAGGAACAGGGTTACAGTAGACTTCTACGATCTTCTCGAAGAGGTTGATCCATGCCACCATGACGAGTGGACGAAGCGCTTCGTAATTTTCGAGGTGGCTGCTCTCACTAAGGAAGAGAGGGAATTACATGGAACCACAAACTGAGTATCTCATGGTCAACTCATGGATAGATGTTTCACGAACATATCTGTAGCCAACGACATGAAACACGCCAAGGTAAGGAGGAAACAAAAGGTGATGGTTTTCAAGGTTATAGGTAGCTGGTCTTCATAGGGATTGAGACCATGGAGCTTGCAGAAGAGGGTAAACTTCTAAGGGAAGGAGACTTCCAACAGAATGGAAAAGAATGCAGACTTCAAAGATGAACCTCTACTAAACAACTTAGATAGAGCTTCATAGGTCGAAAAGATATATACCAACAAAACCAAGTTGTTGAACTACTTTTGACACAGAAGGGTCACTCTTTTGTTCAACAGAAGGCCAAGAAATAAAGGTGTTTTGGTGGAGAGGACACATAAGAGTCACAAGGAACATGTAACAAGAGGAACTATTGATTACTAAAATCATAATCGCTCTTCGAACATCTTTAAGAAAGCGAGAAGGAAACTCTTTATTCATCCAGAACTATCAAAATCTTGCCAAAGATCATGATATCACTTTACACCACCAAGATGAATAGTTAAGAAGATTCCTGATGACACGAGAATAAAGAAACTTCAGTCTCGGACTCCAAGTACTTGGCATAACAAGACGCTTGCCATCATAAAAGGGTCTAGAGGATTGACCGAGAGACATTTATCAACACTACTTTAAATGTTCTCCTTGATGTTCGAAACACCAATAGTAGGCTACTGACAAGCCTTTAACCAGTCATCAAGTAAAGGCCGGACTTTGGATACAAAGGAAACCATAAGAACAACTCATATAAATCATAGAAGAATCCTCATGAAGAGTGGTTGTTATTACTGGTTTAGGATAATGTGGAAATAGGTCTTCCGGCTAATTTTGTCAACCACCACATCAACCTTGCCAGATGTATAGGAAGACCTATGTTAAAACCTTGAGGACCACCAACCATCATTTCTGCTTTTGATTGAGCTTTGGTTAGGTGGAGAGATACTTCAGACTCAGCATGTCCGAACAGAAGGTTTGCAACATTTACCACACAAATAAAGTTACTAGATTCTCAAGTCATGGACTAAAATGCCAAGCTCCAAAAGATGAGCTAGATTGCAAAACCCATGTATAAACAAGTTATCAAAAGATAATTGCACCTACATGAATTGTTTGCAATGAAACACAACTGAATCCTTGTTAGGAAACATTTAGGAGGATATCAAAGTTTTGTTGGACTTCTTATCTTCCGTGAACGAGTCAATCAGTGGCTTGGTGTGTTTGGAGGATCTTCTCGAGATGTCAAGGTATCAACCTACCATATCAAGAATACCTCACACATGCTTGACTAACTTAAAATCATTCCCGAGTAAACAAGGACAACTCTACTAGAATCCACGTGGACATCTTTCAACATTTGCCCATGAACTAGAGAAGGTTACTTCTAACATCCAGAACACATACTTTGAGATGGCACGAAGACGATTCTCAAAAGTTTCCAACATTAATGCCAAATGTTCCATATAAATCTGATACAACATGGAGAAGTTAAGGATGTCATCGATGGGTTCACTAACAAACTTATCTATACACTCCAAAAGACGGAGTCATACGTTGTATGAACAAGGCAAAAATATTGTTCAGACCAAAGAACATGAAGGTGTACCTAGGTGAAACATCACAACTAGATGCACCATCAAGATTGTCCTTGGAACTGAGTTTGATTTGAAGATTTTCCAATTCAAATCAAAGGCGTGGGAAGATAACATATCCACGAAGGAAATACTATCTTTCTTCAACACTAACAAAACTAGACAACCCTTTAAGAAGGAACAAAGTTGGATAAAACTTTTGTCTTGCAACTCTCCAAGTTGTTGTTTAAGCTCAACCAACTTGTTTAGGGGTATCCTATACGGATCCTTGGAGAAAGAGAAGTTCAGTGAACTTGCTTGCTCAAGAACTTGACAACACGGCCATGTGGCAACATGGTGATACTTCTAGTAGACATCTAAAATATCACGAACCACCGATATGTCACTTAGTTCGAGAGGAAACTTGCTTTGTAAGGCAAGAAGACATAGTCGCAGAGGTTCGGCATAAGCCTAACTCTTTAACCGGAGAAGATGCACTAGAATAGCGGACTTGGTAGCACAATCATCCTTTGCTTAGTGATGATGTGGATACAATCGTTTTACCTACAGCTACACACATACAAGGACCTATCACAAGATCTCGTGCCAAACAACTTAACTATCAGGTACTTTCGTTTCTTGGAACTATTCCTCACATACATGAGAATATGGTGCTGCCTAAATCAGATGTATTTATTACTCTTAGGAATGATGGACCAAGCATGGATGAGAGGGACAAGCATGGATGATAGGGACAAGCATTGGAGCATGGCCATGCATGGAGATGGCAGCAAGCATGAGATGATTCAAGAAAAGGCCACGGATGAAGATTTCAGAACTTTGAGGCCACCATAATGAAGAAAGAAGGCTTGGACGAAATGTTCAAGATTAATACTTCACAAATTCGTCCATAGCTTAATATGGTGCTGCGACACCTTTATTTTGGGCCAGACCCATGTAATTTTTGCAGCATTTTAATTAGCCACTTTTTAGAGTCCGTATTTGAGGAGAAAAGGACTTCTAGGGTTGGATTCGGCCACCACTTCTATGGCTGGACGAAACCCCACCTTTTCCTCCTTAAATACTCCCCATAGCCATCACTTTAGACTCGGATTTTGTTTAGACAATAAGTTAGCCATCATAGCAACTTCGCCAAGGCTCGAGCGTCGCAGAGGCCTCTTGTAGTTCGCACCTATACAGGATCCCACATTTTCAATAAAGCTTTCATCTTAATCCGCAATATCTTGATTGCAATATTAGTTCTTACTTGTTCTCGATTTCAGGTAGGAATTAATACCCTCGCTGGTCAGGCTGATCGTGTTTCCGCAGGATCGGTAACCTCCAGAAGATTGGCCTAGCGATTGCATTGGCGCTCGTGCTCGCACGTGTAGTCGTATCGTCAAGCCCGAACTCCACCAAATCGACTATCACCATCTCATCGAAAGATTGGATACCTTTGCCCTATCAAGTGGTATCAGATTTCAGGTTGCTCGGTGAGATTTTACTGTTTTCATAGATTAGATCTGTTTTACCTATAACCCACGAAAAAGCCAAAAACACAGTTAGAGTTTAGATCCATCCCATCACCAATCTACGACTTGCATTATCTTTTCAGTTTTGCATTGTTGAATTTGTGTCTGCATCGTCGCGTCAAGTTGCTGGTCTTAGTGAATCTTCCCGTAGAGTTTCGAGTTATGAACATAGTAGTCACTGCTACCCTCGTAGATCACCGCCACCATATTCCGCCACCAAATTCCGCCCCCATACACCCAGCCACCATAAACCCTAAAAACTACACCACCGCCTGCCTACCGCGACACGAATCCGATCACTTTTCCTGCCGCGGCACGAGTCCGAGTTGAGTTATTGTTTCATAGTTTTTCTTTTTGACTTTCCTTCCTTGTTGTTTCCGTGTTGAGCTAAAGTCCGTGTCAAGCTAAGAGTTCGGTCGTAAGTCCAGAAGGAGAGCTAAAAAAAATTGGAACCGCCTCCGAAATTTTTTTCTGGCTATACTGATTTTCAGCCCCTGGGATCACTTTTCTCCATCGTCCGTTATAGCGATATTTTTTTGGCGCCTGCGCGCTTTTTGGAGCATACTACAAAAATTTCGAATTTTTTTTTGGGGCTAACCCGTTTTTAGACCCCGTAGATCAGTTCTAGACACTCGCCATCATAGTGATTTTCAGCATCTCGGTTCGCTTTTCAGGGTGCCATATCATCATCCATTGCTTGTTATGTCGCGTCGTGAGATCGTTGGTGATCTAGGCTCGCGTCTCTAGTACGGTCTAGCCTAGGACCAGCACAGTACCATCGTTGAACATTCTTTCAACATTTGCATTGCTGTTTTAATAATTGCTAACCCCTTTGCTAAGCCTTCCCAGAGCTCCACAGATTTCTCCACGTGCGGTTCTCGACTCCTGGTAATCGCTCTGTTCAATCACTGAACTCACTGATCCTCGCGGTTGCACAACGCCTTTTCCTGCTGTTTGGTAAGAACTTGTAAGAGCTTCGTATATTGCTTGACGGATTACGCGTGCCTTCCACTATATTTCCGTAGTATATACCTGTGCTTTTTAAAGGACTAACCATGACAGATACTTCGTGGAACCCTGCCACAATGACGAACCAAGAACTACATGCCCACTTCTCCGAGCTCTTGGTCGGTCGTGCTGAAGATGTGGATGCACGCCTAGGGGAATTTGACACCAAGCTCACCAACGCCATGGACAAGATCGATGGACTCGAGAAATCCTTCAATGAAAAGCTTGACGCTCGGTTCAAGGAGGTTTTGGACAGATTGCCGGCACCCGCTCTCGCACCCGCCCCATTGGCACCTCGGCATGGCGCACGGTGCATTCCGATCACGGGTCGTACTGCTGGTTCGGCTGCCGCCGCACCTCCGCCGGCTACCGCTGCAGCTGAGGCACCTCAGACTTCCACCACGGCTGCTGCTGTGACATTGGGGACAAACGACGGGTACTACTACGACCCCGACGATGACGATCTATTTGACGAGGAGGTTGAACAAACCTCCACACCCTGCTGGCCGTCCCCGACATTACCACCGCAACGCTCGACCACCGGTACGTGATGATGATCATGTTGCAAAGCTTAAATTAAATATTCCATCTTTTGAGGGTAAATATAATCCTGATGCATATCTTACATGGGAGATGGAAGTAGAACAACGTTTTGCATGTTTAAAATATCCTGAAAATATGCGTGTTAGTGCTGCTACATGTGAGTTTACTAAATTTGCTTCCCTTTGGTGGTCTGAGTATTGTCGTTTAAATCCTACTACTATTCCTAGTACTTGGACTGCTTTAAAAACTGTTACGCGTGTTCGTTTTGTACTTCCCACTTATCAATGTGATTTACTAAAGAATTTGACACGTTTAGAACAAGGGAAATTTTTTGTAGAAGAGTATTATCAGGAATTGCAAACGGGGATGGTTCGGTGTGGTCTTGTTGAATCTACTGAACAAATGCTTGCATGTTTCTTTGGTGGATTAAACAAGGACATTCAACACATATTAGATTATAAGGAATATAATTCTATCACTCGTTTGTTTCATCTTGCTTGCAAAGCTGAACGTGAAGTGCAGGATCGCCAAACACCATGGAGGAGGACTAATAATTCTGCAGGTCGCACATCTTGGACATCCCGACAATCAGCGCCTCCTTCTCGTGATTCGCCACCAGCTACTACCACATCCAAGGCCACCACAAGATTTCCAGCTGCTCCTCCACTGTCATCCAATGCTCCTGTTTGTAGTGCATCTTCTATGGCTTCTGCGGATAAAACAAAGGATATACAATGCCGCAAGTGCTGGGGTTTTGGTCATATTGACAGATAGTGCACAACACAACGTGTTATGATGGTGCGTGATGATGGTCAATACGATTCAGCGAGTGACTTTGATGAAGATACATTAGCCCTTATTTCTGCTCGAGATGGAGACAATTGTGATTCTGATGAAGAGAAAGAGGTAATGGGAGATGAAGCTACTGATCAATACAAGAGCTTAATTACACAACGTGTGTTGAGTGTGCAATTGAGCAAATCTGAGCAAGATCAACGCCACAACCTGTTCCAAACATGTGGCGTTGTCAATGATAGAGCTATACGGATCATCATTTATGGGGGGAGTTGTAATAATCTGGCTAGTGTTGACATGGTAGAGAAGCTTGCACTTCCAACAATACAACGCACACATTCATATTACATCCAATGGTTTGAGAGTTCTCGCAAGGTCAAGGTAACAAGAACGGTACGTGTGCATTTTACTATTGGTACATATTCTGATTTTGTTGATTGTGATGTTGTACCTATGCAAGCTTGTTCTTTGTTACTTGGTAGACCATGGCAATTTGATAGAGAATCTGTTCATAATGGCAAAACTAATCACTATTCTCTTATGCATGATGGAAATAAAATTGGTCTAAAACCTATGACTCCCGAACAAATTTTAAAAGATGATCTTGCTAGAGCTAGTAGAGCTAAAACTGAGGAGAAAAATAAAAGTAAGAATCATATTGTTGCTGCAGATTTTGTACCACCAAAGAACACTAAATCTGATTCTAAACATGCTACTGAAATTCGTTTGAAGAGTCCATGTATGCTTGCAAATAAAATTGATATTGCTGAACTAGATGTAAACAATACTCAATGTTATGCAATTGTCTGCAAAGAGGTTTTGTTTTCATTTGAGGATATGCCTCCTTTGCCACCCACTATTGCTAACCTTTTGCAGGAATATGAGGATGTCTTCCCCGCTGAGCTGCCACTAGGACTACCTCCTATTAGAGGAATTGAGCACCAAATTGATCTAATTCCTGGTGCTACGTTTCCCAACCGCGCGCCATATAGAACCAATCCAAAGGAAACAAAGGAGATACAATGCCAAATTCAGTAACTACTCGACAGAGATCATATTTGTGAGTCCCTTAGCCCCTGTGTTGTTCCTATTATTTTGGTACCTAAGAAAGATGGTTCTTCGCGCATGTGTACTGATTGTAGAGCTATCAATAATATTACTATTCGATTTCGTCATTCTATTCCACGTTTGGATGACATGCTTGATGAATTGAGTGGCTCTACCATGTTTTCTAAAGTTGATTTGCGTAGTGGTTACCACCAGATTCGTATGAAATTGGGAGATGAATGGAAAACGGCATTTAAAACTAAGTTCGGTTTGTATGAGTGGTTAGTGATGCCATTTGGTTTAACTAATGCACCTAGCACTTTCATGAGATTAATGAACGAAGTTTTACGTGCTTTCATTAGACGTTTTGTGGTAGTCTACTTTGATGATATTCTGATTTATAGCAAATCTTTAGAGGATCATTTGGACCATTTACGTGCTGTTTTCAATGCTTTACGTGATGCACGTTTGTTTGGTAATCTTGAGAAGTGCACCTTTTGCACCAATCGAGTTGCGTTTCTTGGCTATGTTGTTACATCACAGGGTATTGAAGTGGATCCAGCCAAGATTGAAGCTATTGAGAATTGGCCGCAGCCCAAGACGGTCACACAAGTGAGGAGTTTTCTTGGCCTCGTTGGTTTTTATAGGCGCTTTGTCAAAGCCTTTGGATCAATTGCCGTGCCGCTGAATGAACTTACCAAGAAGGATGTGCCCTTTGTTTAGGGCGATGCACAACAACAGGCCTTCGTCATATTGAAAGATAAGCTAACACATGCTCCTTTACTCCAACTTCCTGATTTTACTAAGACTTTTGAGCTTGAATGTGATGCTAGTGGAATTGGTTTAGGAGGTGTGTTATTACAAGAGGGAAAACCTGTTGCATATTTTAGTGAAAAATTGACTGGGGCTAGTCTGAACTATTCTACTTATGATAAAGAATTATATGCGTTGGTTCGGACATTAGAAACTTGGCAACATTATCTATGGCCTAAAGAATTTGTTATACATTCTGATCATGAATCTTTGAAGCATATTCGTAGTCAAGCTAAGTTGAATCGTCGTCATGCAAAGTGGGTTGAATTTATTGAGACTTTTCCTTATGTTATCAAACACAAAAAGGGTAAATATAATATTATTCCTGATGCTTTGTCGCGCCGTTATACTTTGTTATCCCAACTTGACTTCAAAATATTTGGATTAGAAACTATTAAGGAACAATATGTGCATGATGCTGAATTTAAAGATGTGTTGCAGAATTGTAGAGATGGTAGAACATGGAACAAGTTCGTCTTTAATGATGGCTTTGTGTTTCGTGCTAACAAACTATGCATTCCAGATAGTTCTGTTCGTCTTTTGTTGTTACAGGAGGCGCATGGAGGAGGATTGATGGGACACTTTGGTGTCAAGAAAACGAAGGATGTTCTTGCTGCACACTTCTTTTGGCCACGTATGCGTCGAGATGTTGAGAGATTTGTGGCACGCTGCACTACTTGTCAAAAAGCTAAGTCTCACCTTAATCCACATGGTTTATATATGCCTCTTTCTGTTCCTAGTGTTCCTTGGGAGGATACTTCTATGGACTTTGTTTTGGGATTACCACGTACACAGAAGGGGAGGGATAGTATTTTTGTTGTTGTGGATCGGTTTTCTAAGATGGCGCACTTTATTCCTTGCCATAAAACGGATGATGCTGCGCATATTGCTGATTTGTTCTTTTGTGAAATTGTTCGTTTACATGGTGTGCCAAATACTATTGTTTCTGATCGTGATACTAAATTTTTTATCCACTTTTGGAGATGTTTATGGGCTAAGTTGGGGACTAAATTGTTATTTAGTACTACATGTCATCCCCAAACTGATGGACAAACTGAAGTAGTAAATAGAACTTTGTCTACTATGTTGCGGGCTGTTTTAAAGAAGAACTTTAAATTTTGGGAAGAGTGTTTACCTCATATAGAATTTTCTTATAATTGTTCGCTGCATTCTACCACAAAGATGTGCCCGTTTGAGATCGTGTATGGTTTTGTTCCTCGTGCACCTATTGATTTATTGCCTTTACCTACTTCGGTGCAAAATAATTTGGATGCTACACAACACGCTGAAATGATATTAAACTTGCATAAGACTACTAAAGATAACATAGAACACATGAATGCTAAGTATAAACTTGCTGAGGATAAAGGGAGAAAGCATGTTGTGTTTGATGTTGGAGATCTTGTTTGGTTACATTTGCTTAAGGATCGTTTTCCTGATTTACGCAAGTCTAAGTTAATGCCGCGTGCTGCTGGTCCCTTTAAGTTGTTAGAGAAAATAAACGATACTGCATATAAACTTGAGTTGCCTGCAGACATTGGTACGGTTAGTCCTATGTTTAACATTGCAGATTTGAAGCCTTACTTTGGTGAGGAAGATGAGACTGCGTCGAGGACGACTTCAATTCAAGAAGGGGAGCATGATGTGGACATCCCATCTATTGATACAACCGTTGTACCTACAGCTACACACATACAAGGACCTATCACAAGATCTCATGCCAAACAACTTAACTATCAGGTACTTTCGTTTCTTGGAACTATTCCTCACATACATGAGAATATGGTGCTGCCTAAATCAGATGTATTTATTACTCTTAGGAATGATATACCAAGCATGGATGAGAGGGACAAGCATTGGAGCATGGCCATGCATGGAGATGGCAGCAAGCATGAGATGATTCAAGAAAAGGCCACGGATGAAGATTTCAGAACTTTGAGGCCACCATAATGAAGAAAGAAGGCTTGGACGAAATGTTCAAGATTAATACTTCACGAATTCGTCCATAGCTTAATATGGTGCTGCGACACCTTTATTTTGGGCCAGGCCCATGTAATTTTCGCAGGATTTTAATTAGCCACTTTTTAGAGTCCGTATTTGAGGAGAAAAGGACTTCTAGGGTTGGATTCGTCCACCACTTCTATGGCTGGCCGAAACCCCACCTTTTCCTCCTTAAATACTCCCCATAGCCATCACTTTAGACTCGGATTTTGTTTAGACAATAAGTTAGCCATCATAGCAACTTCGACAAGGCTCGAGCGTCGCAGAGGCCTCTTGTACTTCGCACCTATAGAGGATCCCACCTTTTCAATAAAGCTTTCATCTTAATCCGCAATATCTTGATTGCAATATTAGTTCTTACTTGTTCTCGATTTGAGGTAGGAATTAAGACCCTCGCTGGTCAGGCTAATCGTGTTTACGCAGGATCGGTAACTTCCAGGAGATTGGCCTAGCGATTGCATTGGCACTCGTTCTCGCACGTGTAGTCGGATCGTCAAGCCCGAACTCCACCAAATCGACTATCACCATCTCATCGAAAGATCGGACACCTTTGCCCTATCAAGTGATAGGGTAACCAATCATGCTAAGAATGACACAAATGTCCTTAGAGTTCAAAACAATAATAATTGCTAAGAATCTCGAATGGCCACATTATTATGAACACGCAACATTCATGAGCGTTAAAGCTCAGAGGAAAGGGTGTGATACTTTAAGGTAGACCAGAACATAATCTAGTCAACGCTTATTGATCTGCGGATTACAACACTTTGACCTGGTCCTAGAAACGACGAGGTACTGGAGTTTGTTTCTCCTGACATCCGAAATGGTTTGTCTTGACGGACCACAAGTGTAACCTGCATTGGAAGATACCAATGCACATTTACTGCTTGGCTACCAACTAGTAGACAAAGGTCGAAAAACAACAATGAAAGGAACATGCTCAGGATGGAATCCCGAGATGTGGATGCATAAGTCAACAATATTCCTAGGACCAATGCATAGATGGAAAAGTGTGGAAGAGTCACGAGTATAGAAGTGAGACTCATGGAGAGTGCTCTTGTCGTGATCTATTTGGTTCCATTAACTAATATCTGGCATAGCTAGTGGTAGGGGAAGTCCTTTATCGTTACTGTTCAATAGCGACAATATCCACAAGCTTGAAGGCTATACTAGAAGGTACTAGCCATCCTGGGGTAATGTGTGAATATTAACCATAGGGGTCAATAAAATGGATCTTTGTTTAAAGGTCAGCTTCATGTACAAGATTCACAAAACTAGAATCTAGCACAATCGGGGATCTTAAGTTCAAGTCCAAGGGTTAAAACCCAGAGAAAGGAATAACTACTACTTGAGTGACACAGCGTACACTACAAGCTAGAAATCACAAGGTAGCTTCCAAGAGAGGACACAACTTCTGAAGTACCCAAACAAATAAAGAGGAGGCACACGAGGCAAAAGGAATCCTCGAAACCTAGAACAGAACATTGTGGGACCATGAACATAATGTTGTGGGCCCAAAAAACAGAGAGATCACGAAGGAAAGAAATCTCTCAAATGAAACGGAACAAGGGAATCAAGGAACACACACTCGACTCCAAAGAACTCAACAATAGGTCAAGTGGTTTAGGAACGACATGCATGAAGAGGCACCTAAGTTTTGAAGGAAGAGACGAGATAGCAAAACTTTTCCAAATCAACTCAAGATAAGGTGACCTAGAGTTAGAGCGAAACTGGATAAGAAGAAAAGAAGCATACTAGAGTTTTTGCACATAATTTTCATTTTTGAAAATAATTTGAACAAACACTAGACTCAACATCGACCAATAGAAAGGGTCTCCTAAAGTCGGTACGACTCTAATACCAAAACCCTTGACACCCCCGGGATTAGGGCTAGACAAATCCCAGACCTCTGTCTAATATAAGCCTAACCTAAATCTCGAAAGCATACAGAGAGAGAATTGATAACACAACAATGACCCTATGACACAAAAATTATTCTAGCAAGCTCATAGCTGAGCGAAGAACCAAAATATTACAAGTAGAGGTCACTGACCACAAACATCAAACAACGGAAGGAAAATTATGCTATTAAGTATAGCAAACTTAAAAAATGGCCTAAGAGATCTGAAGCATAATGATGACGTCCAATCCATAGATACCAAACTGCCGATTGGGAACCCCAAGCTAGTCATCGATGTCGTAAAGAACTCATCTTCTATGGTAACACTTACTCTGCTGCAAAAGTATCAATGAAGCAAGGGTGAGTACAGGGTGTACTCCACAAGACATATAGCTGGTGGAGTTGTTTTGCATAAAGCCAACTTTGTTTGTAAGAGAAGAGGGAAAAGAATCTTGACTAATCAGAATATTTTAAAAGGGGATAAGAGAGAGGTATCTCTAGCTTTGATCATATTTTGATATCCACCGAATCATCATCAGCTGAACCTATCTAGGATCACCCCCTCAATCCCTGAGGAAGCATCATTAAGCACACATTACTTAACTTGCCAAGTTTTACAATTAGGTTCAAGTTCTCTATGATCATCACGTCCATTCCCAATTCGTCCATAACCGTGGACACGGCTTTTTGAAAAGATTATACCCTGCAGGGTGTACAACTTTACCCACACGTACTAACCTTCTCTTAATGCCACTAGATAATCCCTCTTCCTTGGAAGGCCGGCAGAGGGTGGTTAGACATGACCTTTACCTTGCTTTCACCGAGACCATGAGTCACGCACTAAGGAGATGCCACCGTAACGGGTCGAGTCCCGAAACCGGTCCCTAGCGATGTGAATAGGGTTTGAGATTACGGAGGCCGGGCCTATCCCATTCCATGTCATGCTTACCTACATGTATGAATGCACATCCTTCACCTCCTTCGAGAAGATCCAGAATGCGTATGTCGAATGGAACGCCTGAAATATTTGACTCATGGAATCTACTAGGCAAGTTAGTTGGTCAAGGGGGTTTCCGGGCTCCCGTGTGGCTGTACGCTCGTCTTGGTTCAAGAGGCAAGAACTCAGGTCCTAGTAGTGGCAAGTATGGGACTGCAAAAACCATAACCCACCGCGGCCTCCCATACAAGACTTAGCATGTTTAACTTTCATCTCTGAGCATACCACGTCATCCTATAAAACTAGATTAATTCGAAACTCTGATTCATCAACTGGATGGACCAGCGGTAATAGCTAAGCATGAATAAGCCCAACAGAGATAATAGCTCTAGCAACGCTCCACAATCCAAAGGTAACATGCATCAGATACGATTGCTCCCTCGACAAGTGGATCAGGGAATATAGGCTTCAAAGGTAACATGCATCAGATAGGATTACTCCATTTATCGATAAAAGACTTTGGAATCGTATGCACATGGAAAGAATGAAATACTTTGAAAGCATAGGATTCATATGTATGTGTGGGGCTTCGCTTGCCTTTGGCAGTTGATATCCAGAAAGCAGAGCTTCGAACATCTGGTACTTGACTTGGTTACATTTGGTCAAGTATTAATCTTCGACGGTGTTGATCTCGGGCTTCGATCTCGATCTCAATTCCAATATCATATTCTACCGGAGAAGAACCAAATATCGGAAAGAAAGGAAACAATCAACACATGGCATCGATGCAATGCTCAATCAAGAATGATGATATGACGAGTTAAATTGCATTGATATAAACCATAAGGCATGCTCGGCAGTTTAATCGGGGTTCCGAGGGGTGCAAACCCAAGAACAGGGGGATCCTGGAAATCACCTACATGGTTCAATTGATTATTCTAATTAAACTTGTCATTGAAGTTGTTTAACAATACGTTATTATGGCTTAAAGAGATAGATCTCATTTTTTCTGAACATTTTGATATATTATTTGTATTTTTCCGATTTAAAATGAATTAGTTATGAATTTCTCCAATTTATTTCATTTTAAATCATTTTTAGAATATTATAAAATAATTTACATTTTTGAATTACTTTTAACATTTTATTAAACATAAAACATTTTTGATATTATTTATATCACTTACAAGGTGGACCCACCTGTAAGAATTTATCAATTACAAAATAATTACATAAAACAGTAAAAGAAAAGGAAAAGGATTATTGCACCACGTTGACGTCATGATGATGTCAACCATGGAGCTCCTCCCAGATCGAGCACGGGGCTGGCTCTAGGGATGTTGGCGGGCTGCGGAGCTGGGCACGCTGGACTCGCGCGAGTGCGTTGATCTGTAAAGTGGTGACGCCGCTCTCGTATGGTCGCCGGAGAAACGTGCGCGACGACGAATGACGGCGGGGTTTGCATCTGCGCGGCGGTAGCTCGAACCAGAGAGCGAGGGAGGAAGAGGAGAGCACTGGCATGCTTAGAATCTCACCAGGAGCACGGTGCCGGTGTCGGGGAGGCAAGGGGAGGCCGGACGATGGCAGTTCGATGGTGGCCTGCTGCAGCCGAGACGAGCTCAATTAGCTCGATTGCAATTGCTCCCGGTTTGCGTACTTCGACATAGAGGATGCTAGCGAGGAGGTGGTTCCAACAGTTCCCTCGGCGTGGCATGGGGTGGCCGGAGTTGACGAGAACAACGATGGCCGGCGAGCTAGGGTTTTGGCCTAGGCGTGGAGACGAGAGAGGGAGAAGAAGAGGGGAAATGGGGCACGGCTGGGGCTTCTCGGCGTCGAGGCGGGTCCTTATAGGCGCTCGGAGGCGGTGGCGAGCAACGGTTGATGGCGGCACGCTGGACACGCAGCTGTTCACCGTCGTCTGCGAAGACGTCGAACAGGGCGTCCAAGCGGTATGGGCTGGCCACGGGCTGCAAACGGGCTTGATGGGACGCGGCAAAGGGATGGAGGGAGGGAGCTACGGCTACGCGCGGGTGGCAGATAGAGAGGGAGGGATGTTGGGCTGCGGCCCCGTTAGAGTTAGGAATAGTTTTTTATTTGCAAAATATTTCCCTTTTTCTGTTTTCTCTTTTTCTTTGTATATTCATTTGTAATCTGTTTTGTATAATTTCAAAATTACTAGAACATTTGTAGACATTTTAAAATACTATGGAGACCCTTTATAACCATTTGGGTTCCAAACCTTTTTATACTTTTCGAATATATCAAAACCCTTTTGAATACATTTCAAATAGAGAGGGAAGTTATTAGGATTTAGGGTTTGTGATTAGTTCTTGCATGCATTTTAAATGATGATGCTGATGAATGCACATACAAATCCTAATTTCTATTTAGTAAAACTAGGGATGTTACAATTCTATCCCCCTTAAAATAATCTCATCCTGAAATTCCTAGGTAGGAAGATAGAAGGAACAGGGTTACACTAGACTTCTAGATCTTCTCGAAGAGGTTGATCCATGTCACCATGACGAGTGGACGAAGAGCTTCGTAAATTTCGAGGTGGCTACTCACACTAAGGAAGAGAGGGAATGACACAGAACCACAACCTTAGTATCTTATGGTCAACTCATGGATAGATGTTTCACGAACATATCTGGAGCCAATGACATGAAACACGCCAAGGTAAGGAGGAAACAAAAGGTGATGGTTTTCAAGGTGACAGGTAGCTGGTCTTCATAGGGATTGAGACCATGGATCTTGCAGAAGAGGGTAAACTTCTGAGGGAAGGAGACTTCCAACAGAATGGAAAAGAACGCAGACTTCAAAGATGAACCTCTACTAAACAAGTTAGATAGATCTTCACAGGTGGAAAAGATAGATACCAACAAAACCAAGTTGTTGAACTAATTTTGATAGAGAAGGGTCACTCTTTTGTTCAACAAAAGGCCAAGAAAGGTGTTTTGGTGCAGAGGACACATAAGAGTCACAAGGAACATGTAACAAAAGTAACTATTGATTACTAAAATCATAATCGCTCTTTGAACATGTTTAAGAAAGTGAGAAGAAACTCTTTATTCATCTAGAACTATCAAAATCTTGCCCAATGGGGTACCTAGGTTGGGCACGTGCCTAGGTTCAACATTGCAATGGACCTCGCGTGCCTACGCGTGTCGACAGGTTTGTCGATTTTTCTCACCCCCCGAACCTCGGCAATAGGAAATTCATCAAAAATCAAAAAAATATGAAACCAGCTCATGTATCCCTTGTGTGTCACCCACTACCAACATAAAATCATAAACAAGAAAAACTGGAAATTTGGCACATGGCGCACCCCAGTATGGCTATCAAGTAGGAGTTAACATGGCTTTCAAGACCTCCCCCTCACTGCCGAGAACATGGATCCACTGCGCGGATTGAGCCCAAACCCGTCACATAGCTCTCTCTCGGCATTCTAAGCAACCTATCCAACTAGATATTCCAGGGTTCCATTAAGAAATCCAGAGTTTCCATTTACCGACTCCAAAAAACCAGCGATTTTGCAAAGGAGGTGCGAGAATTGAGAGCGCCCTAGGCCCCGATGCAATTTACATGCATGCTACGTCGTGGCGGGCCGCCATCCCTGGGAGGTTGGTACTTATCTCGTGGTGCAAGCAAATATTGTATTTTTCTTGAGTTACGCCTTGGTAATTGCGGTTTCTAACTGTAGGTACCCTAGAAATGGCCCTTAATTTTTGGGAAATAATGTTTTGGGGTGCCCCATGGGGTACCTAGGCTGGGCACCTGCCTAGGTTCAAGGCCGCAATGGACCTTGCATGCCTGCGTGCACCGGCTGGTTTGTCGATTTTACCCACCCCCGAACCCGGCAATAGGAAATTCATTAAAAATTAAAAAAATATGAAACCAGCTCGAGTAGCCCTTGTGTGTCACCCAATACCAACATAAAATCATAAACAAGAAAAACCGGGCCTTTTGGCACACGGCGCACCCCCCGGATGGCTATCGAGTAGGAGTTAACATGGCTTTCAACCCTAGACCCCCCCCTCACTGCCTAGAACATGGATACACTACATGGATTGAGACCAAACCCGGCACCTAGCTCCCTTTTGACATTCTAAGCAACTTATCCAACTAGAGATTCTAGGGTTCCATGAAGAAATCCAGAGTTTCCATTTACCGACTCTGAAAAAACAGCGATTTTGCAATGGAGGTCCGAGAATTGAGCGTGCCCTAAGCGTCGAGGAAATTTACACGCATGCTACATCGTGGTGGGCTGCCATCCGCAGGAGGTTGGTACTTATCTTGTGGTGCAAGCATATACTGTATTTTCCCGAGTTACGCCCCAGTAATTGCGGTTTGTAACATTAGGTACCCTTGAAATGGCCCTCAATTTTCGGGAAAAAATGTTGTATGGTACCCCATGGGGTACCTAGGCTGGGTACGTGCCTATGTTCAAGGTTGCAATGGACCTCGCGTGCCTACGCGCGCCAGCGGGTTTGCCGATTTTGCGCACCCCTCGAACTTCGGCAATAGGAAATTCATCAAAAATAAAAAAAATGAAACTATCTCGAGTATCCCTTGTGTGTCACCCACTACCAACATAAAATCATAAACAAGACAAACTGGGACTTTTGGCACGTGGTGCACCCCCCGGATGACTATCGAATAGGATTTAACATGGCTTTTAACCCTAGACCTCCCCCCTCACTACCTAGAACATGGATCCACTACGCAGGTTGAGCCCAAACCTGGCACCTAGCTCCCTCTCGACATTCTAAGCAACTTCTCCAACTAAGGATTCCAGGGTTCCATGAAGGAATCTAGAGTTTCCCGTATCATAACCCTAATGACCAATAGCATGCATCAGGTCGTAACCCTAGTGGCCAAAGGCGACCGTTAGATCGTCTCTTCTAGAAGACCTGGGGCCCTTCCCCCTTCTCGGGGCGCTGGTTCAGCGTGCCGATCATTACAGACCGTTCGATCGAGCCACGTGGATGCTAGGATTTTTCTTTGTAAAGCCGATCCGCGAGTAGACTATTCTGCGACATGATTCGTTGTGATTATAATATTCAAATATATTACTATATGCACCTCCCTCCGCCCTATATCAATAGGATCTCGTGATTGGGCATGTCTCTTTCACAGCCATAACCCCTTCTCCACCGCAACTTGCCATGCCGGACGATGCCACCGGCTTTCGCACGTTGTTCCTGGATGACAACAACTGACTTGAACCTTAAGGTAGGAAATCATTTGAATAACATTTGAATTTATCTTACAAATTCCTGTTTTCGGCTTAACTAACTACACATCTATTCTCTGATTTGTTGACGAACTTTAGATGTGGGAGCCACACAGCAAGGAGTACTCAGATCACTAGCCATTGAATCTGGAGGAGATCCTCACGCACAACATCCTGGCGACGTACGGGATCATGTGCTCCCACCATGGATGCTCTCGCCGATACCCCTAATACATGCTCGCAGGGCACGAGCTCGCGTGTCGGCATGGCGTGTGCGGCTGCATGGAGCCCGGATGCAAATCGGCCCGCCGGTAAAGCTCGCGGTCCACCTTGCAACGGATCACCCGATCGAAGTAATTAGGCTCTCCTATGGCTACTCCATTCTTCTCCAAGAGCAGGTATCGTTCCCTGAGTCGGCAAGCTACCGACTCGTTTTGCAGGGGGCGGCTCTGTTTTCGTCTTGCCATCACCGCTATCGTTTCGGGAACCGTCGATGTTCCCACCATCACCGCTGGCGTTTCAAGAACTATCCCTGGGCCCACCTTCATGTCTGCGGTATCTGTCAGGTTGGTCTCATGCGCATGGCCAATGTACTCTATGAGTATGTGGTCGCACGCCCAGCCGCCGCCGTCTGATGCAATGCATGTGAGATCTGTGTCGTCAAGCTGCCCCACGCCGGACGAGGTGGAGTTTACGGACCTGAGGTCGGTCCTTTGTGTGCCATCCAAGTACCTTGTCGATGTTGGACCGGCCAAGCAGATCAATTTCTGCATTCGCATCGAGAAGACCGATAGGGAGATGTAGAACTTATGTTGTGCTTAAATTTAGGCCGTAATCAATACTAGTCGGTGTGGAGAGCATACTTGTCGGACGAATGTATGTTAGTTGCAGTTCTGAAATGCTCCTTGGTGTAATACATAAATTTGGTCAAATTTGATAAAGTTTGTCTTAAGAAAAAGCTAGAAGTACACTTATTTGTGGACGGAGGGAGTATTCCTTAATAATCGTGCGTGCTCCACCTACCAGTGTCATGCTTTCCGTGTACCGCGTACAGAAGACCTTAGATATGTTCGTGTTATAACAACCGTTGGATTTTGTTGGTAGGGTTGGCGTTCTTTAATTATCTTCCTTCATCTCGAAGCCACTGTCCTCACTCCACTCCACTATACTCCCTTAGCCGCTAGCAGGCGGCGCGCCACCCCACCAACAACCTCTCCCACCACACCCCGCTCCTCCACCTCCTTATTGTCATGGCTTCGTGGGGAGACGGCCAGGAAACGCGTGAAGATCACAAAGACGATGAAAGCAACATGAGTCGTCTCATACATTACATTTTATGGGGATTTCTTTATTTTGAGCTAGATCTACTCTTATCTCATGTACGTTTGGTGTGCTAGGCCGTCACGACTTTGTACGACTCCAATTATCACGGTTTAGCAGAGGGAGTCCTCTTGTTGTAAAAAACACGAGCTTGTGGCCGCTAAATTTGTAGCATTTGAGGGATGCAACACAAGCAGGAGGTTTTTAGGGTGTGGGCATGGTGAAGCATGGACAACCAAAAGTTGCGGCGTTGTCAAATGGGTAGATCCAGAGTGGCCACTGTTTATGCAGAAATCGCTAGAAAAACTATGGGAGAAGAATGCTGAGATGAAAGAAGCCTTAGTCAGCTCAATTCTTGAGAGTGCTGAGATGAAGTTAATGGCCCTTGATGATGCACCAATCCTTCACCGTGAAATCCGTAGGTTGGAAGCCAAGGTTAGCAAAGTCGGGAAGGAGAGGGACATGGCGATGGCCCTAAAGGCTAAAGCAGAGAAAGACCTGACTTCATCAAGGATTGAACTGCACGAGAAGAAAGTCCATGATGTCACAACTACCAATATGCACAGGTTCCTGAGGATCAAGGCAGAGAAAGAACTGACCAATTGCATGGAGGATGCCAAAAAGATGGCGCGGACGATTCAAACCCTGAAGTGGCAGAATGAAGGGAATCGGGCTAAGGTTAAGAAGATAATGCATGTGTGTGAAAACTAGGTTTATTCAGATTGAGCTCCCTATTGTTAATTGTAATAGTATTTGTCGACCAAGTGGACTGAAGTCTAAACTAGTAGGGTCTGCTCGGAACAAATTGGGCATCTGTTCATCTACCTTATGCCATTCTTTATTCATTTTGTCCGATGGTGGTAATATGACTTTGCTGGTTTGCTTAAGCGGAATCTACGTGGATTCTGCCGCATGCAAAGGGAACATACACAATTTCTATTGTGGAAGCACGAGCACCTGTTATTGTGCTAAACACAGCTATCCATAATTCCCATTGCAGCTTGCCAAACCCATTATAATAATTATACTCGTATTAAACATAACCGAAATTGCAACCAATCTAAACAACATCTAGACCCAGGTCACACCACTGTCGTTGGAGTCCACCTCGATTGGTGACCCCTCCACGCCCTTCCCAGCGACATCTACTCCTGTCCGTGGCTTGCCCTTCCCAAGGAGGCTTCAATGGCGTTCTGCATTGATGCGTCGCCATCCTCCTCCTTTTCGGAATCAACAATGATGAAGGGAACAGGGGTGGCAACGATCGAGCCCCTTCGCCCCTGGCGGCTCCTGGTCGAGCTCGACGCCGCAGCGGTGCGTCTGTAGATAGGAGGAGCCGAGCTCGGAGACACAGTACAGCCATTCAGCTCAAGAATCCATGGCTATTTTATACTACGACGGTAGGATCTAGGGGTGGATTTGCCGCGACGAGCCCGACCGTGAGCACTGGAGTGGATGGATCTGCCACCGCGAGCCATGAAGGCAGATTATTCCTGATACATGGTGTACAGGGAGGGTGGAAAACTATGGGACCAGGTGTGTGACGGCTACTCGGCATGGCCTCCCAGCGATATGTAGGCGGGCATGAGGCCAATTTTTTTGGTCAATGAGCACGAAAGGGCCTTTGAACAACGAAGGCGCGAGTTTTAGAGGAGCCCCACCTGTTATCCCAAAAGTGGATGGTAGGATTCTCCTCGAGGAGCCGGGTGGGATAAATCACGCTTTACTGTTACCCTGCTCTAACATCCAAGGCTCCTCCGCTGTCCCCTCTTTCCTCTGCCCTCGCTCCCCTAGCCCATGGCTCGCAGCTCATGCAGTTAGTCTCGGGCGAAATCAGGGTCGGCTCAACGCTGCCAGGCGGGTGCCCCCATTAGGTACCGAAAGACACCCTACAATTACTACCCCAAAATGTTGTGTTTGTGCAGCGAGAAGATGCCGAGATGTATTTCTTGGACTAACGAAAATACTGCATGAAAATTCGGCAACTGCAGCATCAAAGCGGTAACCTCGTATGCTATGCGTAGTTAGTAACCCCGATCCGGGAAGCGTTATGTAATTTTTTGTTTGTTTGCTTTGATTGTTCGAGGGAAGGGAGGGGACCGGGATGTGACAAGTTTGTGTGGATGAAAAATCCCTTACGGGTTTTCACAAGGAGCTTGTTCAGGATCTTTGGGATGCTATGTGGGACAAGAAAGAGGAGATTCATGCACTGGAGCGAGAGATCCGGGAGCTTCGCTAGATGAAGGGAAGGCAGGAGCAGGGAGGAGGCGTGCAGGCTAAGTTATGGAAGCAAGCTGGTGAGATAGACGAGCTAAAGATTAGGCCAAAAAGTGGAAACAATTTCCTCATTATCTGGGCATTATCTGTTTCCTTTGTTGTTTATGTTGCCATGGCGTTTTCCAGCAGCTGAAATAAATTGCTGCTTCGTGGGATTGTAGCAGCTTAGAACCTGTTTTTCAACTCAGAACCTTTTAATAAGTGTAATGCTAAAAACATGGATTTAATCTGACTGGCACAACCATTAAGCGCTTATGTAAATTATGTATGTGCCACTACCATCCATCGAACTGGAGAAGCAATCCCCCTCGGCTCTGGTGCTGCGATTGTATAGATAGTAGTGGCACTTCACAATTTCGGCTTCAACAAGTGTCTTCAGCCATTACCAAATCTCAAGTCGCTACGAGAGCGGGATGACATAGTCAATAAACGGAGAAGTACGAGAACATGAAATAACACATATTATCTTAGACACCACTACATGCTTGTTTCGCCCGACAATTCCCGCAAACACAGCTCCAGAATTTTACCGAATACATAAACACATTATTGTGCTTCTTCTTAGCCAGCCTTATTACCCTTCCTGGGTGCCACTTCTTTTCCTCGGTGTCCTATGCCTTCTTCATTGCCCGCCTTCATCCTCTTTCTGGGTGCCAGCTTTCTTACCTTCACATACTTTGCATATCCGGGTCGTGGGAAGTCAGGCCAATTAGCATTAGAATCGTGTTTAGCATCATCACTCCACTCGTTTTCATTTTCTGAACGCAGAAAAATCATTGAGTCCGTAGTCATGTTTCTTACCTTGTGCTTCCTGTCAAAAACCAAGACACGGTTAAGCACCTCTCCTAAT